>JAPDRK010000012.1:65392-665392 GCA_030247875.1 Cladophialophora chaetospira
TCCGCTCCGCGATCGAGGAGCATCTCTACCACCTTCTCGTGACCACCCTCTGATGCCGCTTGTAGGGCATTGCCATAGTGTCCTCCTTGAGCATTGACATCCGCTCCGCGGTCGAGGAGCATCTCTACCACCTTCTCGTGACCATATTCACTTGCCCAGATCAACGCTGTCCGACCATTCCTGTCCGGTTTATTGATATTGTCCGTTTCTTGTCGATCTAAAATTAGTTTCAGTATATCTGCATGGCCCAGCAAACCTCCCAGTCGTACTGGGCTCATCTGTGGGAAGTCGTTATATGACCTCGTCGCCTGCCAAAATATGCGGAACCAGAACTTGTACAGCTTGTTCTCGACCTGATACAGCTCAAGAACCCGATAGACGACCGGATCATCTGGGGTCAAGTATGCTTCTCGCAGATGTGATGGCCAATGCTCTGCTGCATACACTAGAAGGTTCTGGACATAATGGCCTTTCTCCAATAATTCGTCAAGTTTTGTGAATGTTCGGAATTGCGAGATGAGCGGCTGCGCTGTAGCTTCAACACTATCAAAAGCCAGATATTCCACACATATTCGAGTCATCTCTCTCTCCGTTTCTCGCGGATTAAGGCAATGCTTCCACCCCGATAGCAAGTCAGGACCGCCGTTTTCGCCCATCAAAAACTCCTTCGCTGTCTGGTGAATGAGGTGTATTCGATCGTGATTGAAGAAGATGAAAAGACCGCACCAGTCACGAATGCTGGCCTTCAGCGAAATAGGATCGAGTCTGGCGTCGTCGAGGGACTTCGAGTTCGTCGATGTGGCGATTCCGAGCGCCACGGCCATCTCTTCGACATGTAGTGGCCGCCGTGCCCCAATCACAATCTGAAAAATCTTTCTTATATCATCTCTCTGCTCCTTACCGACACGACTCAAAATCTTCTCGTAAGCTTCTTCAACACTAGCTGGGAGTGACGTAACTAGGGCTTGCTTTCGTCGCAGACTTTTACGGTAAGTCTGACGGATGCTGTCAATGGCGAGATAGAGCCACAAGTATGTGCGATGCTCCATCTTCAGGAGTCGAGTTTCCAGTTGAGCCTCTGTGTCTTCATCCAACTTCAAGTCTGTCGCGAGTTGTCCCACCCGCATACGGATGACCAAGTCGATTTCTTGATGTATTTGGTCGTTTTCCTCTTCCCCTCGGAGGCGGATCATCGGGAGATCCTGTAGTGTCTTCTGGAACTCTACTTGGATATCATTGTAGGGTCGACTGATCACCAGAAATTTCAACCGGCCTCGCCTCGTCGCGGACAACGAGGTCGAGGTCCGCGTGTGAAACCGGGATAGCATGTCGATCAGCCATCGTTGATCCGCGGGTCGGCATTCGTCCAACGCGTCCAGAACGCATGTCACATCGTGAGCCTGCTCATCGTGACCAGCGGCCACCAATATCCGCCAGAGCTCTGCCACCTCCTTCACTACTTTGTCGCCATTCTTTTCCCATATGGACATCGCATGTGGAATCAGCCCCGGTTGATAAGAGAATAATTGATGGAGGAGCGCGCACAGGGCCGTTGCCACGTGGTCCTGCTCTTCGTTGTCCTTGAAAAAGAAGTAGCACACCGTGTGTCGATCCTTGGTTTGAAGTTCGTGGTCAATGAGCGATTTCGCGAGCACCGACTTGCCACAGCCGGGATCCGCCGAGATCCAGAGCAGGTCATCGTGAGGGTTGTTGAGCCATCGAAGGTATCGAGGGTGAGTCAACACCCATTGACAGGTGCCAGCAACTCGATTGGGGTTAAGGTCCTTTTGCGCCTCGTACGGACCCACTTTGAACGTTTGGTGGCATCGATGATGTTTTTCGCTGTGATACCGCCGGTCTTGTCTCACGTGTTCTCGTTGAACCTCGTTAAGGTGTTCTTTGGCGAGCCTGGATTGCTTGTCGAGGTGCTGGGTGAGAGACACTATCGCGAGCAGCCCAAACATTAGTTGTGGAACCCCTCGTGAGAAAGACAAAAGCGATCCACATTGGCTATGTGATGGGTTCTACTTACCTACGATGTCTTGCACGCGCTCTTCCCGCGCAGTCTGTTCAGGAGAGACGTATCCGAGAAGCTCTTTGGTGTAGGCTGCCGCCACCAATGCAGCGTACTTCTGCCATCCATCGTTCTTGCGAGAATCCGCATAGTCACAGACGCCTCGAATAACAAGGCAGGGGAAATCATTCATCAGTCCAGCCGCTTCCATTTCCACGCACAATGCTCCATACTCCTGACCCAGCCTGTCTCTCTCGCCGGCGTTTTTTATCAATTCATTGCCCGACGCAATCGTCCCATACCACAGCGCAGGCTTGTGATCTTCACGGGCGGGTCTCGCCAGTCGCCCGCCCGTACATAAGCTGCATGTGCTGGATGAGCCGTTGTTATCACATCGCGAGCAATAGAGTGTGTCAGTCTCCCGCCCTGGAAAACCATAGCCGTTCTTCATCAGGTTGGGATGTGTCCTGAATGCCTTCGCTAAAATCACTGGCATTTTGCTGTCTTCAAGATCATGTTCCGCCTGCAAAGTGGAAAGCGCGGCCAGGAGAATGGTCGGTGGCGCTTTCAAAAATCCCTTACTTTCATAGTGACCTTCGCCCAGGTTCTTCCTCAAGTCATACTGCACCACGCCCCCGAAAGTCTTGTCCGGCTGACTGACCACCACGTCTCCCAGGCGGATATCTAGACCCTTTGGTAGGTTGGGGATGCCACCTCCGATCCCCACCATCAACCCGAACCGCAGTCCGGTAAATGTCCTCAGCATGTCGTTAGCCACTCTTGCCGCCGCATTCGTGCCATACACCCCAGCCGGCAAGCAGGCAATCACCACGTTGTGTTCGTGAACTCGGCCCACCACATAGTTGTTGGGGTCGAGCCTGTCTTGGCCGGCGATCGGCTGGTGTCGCTCATCCAGTATAGCGATGGCCGCGGTCATCTCATGCCGCAGGGCGCAGACAATGCCCACTTGGTATTGCTCGACTGGTAGAGAGGGTCTGGTGGTCATGGCGGTGAGTCTTAGGCAGGAGGGTCTGACCAGAGGGAGAGAGATGTGCGAGGGAATGAGGAGAGGAAAGGCGGCGAGAGAGAGATACGAGTGGTCCCGACGTGACTATCAGGCTGAGGTGATGAATTGACGGTGTCGCCGAGACGAGGCTGGATCACCGCGGTTGGGTAAATCTGGGTGGTCCGTCACTAAGTTTGAGACTCTGGTGGGAAGAGACGTGACAACGAAGCAGACAGACGAAGAGAGATCGAAGTGGTGGGAGGTCGATGAAGCACGGCGCTTCCGCAGTCGCGACATCGTGGTCTCGAACTCTTCAGCCGCAAGGCGTCTCGGAGGTGCTTGATTTGAGGACTGTGAAACATGAGCTGCAGGTTGACTCCGAGGCCGAATCAACCGCAGCGACGGCGCCAACACTTCCGACATCACGCGCAGCGCCCCACTGGGGAGACAAAGCGCAAGGTGAGCCACCAATGTGGCTGACGATTGAAGTGGTGGCTTGTGATGGACGGGCTGCCATCCATCCTTGCAACAAACTGCCCCTTTCACGCACATCATCCTGCCTCCTATATAAACTCACAATTCCAACATCTGTTGATGAAGGTAGCTTATCAATTTGCCACCCAACTTAGTGCGTACGCGCAAGGTGGTGATTTGTGATCTGTCAACTTTGCAAAGAGCGACCAACGTGACCATGCAGTCCACTTCGGAATCTGTCCACCAGCTTGACATGAGGCACCTCTCGCGGTCCATATGTCAAGCAAATAGCGTTGTTTGGACTGTGGGCGAGTGAGTTTCCCAGAGGGAACCAAGGGTTTACCAAATCGGTAAATCACTGTTGTGCGCCCTTGCATGGCCGCGCCATTTTGCCGGCAATGTGACCAGTCATTCTGGCGAAGAGGTGCGAGGAATGCAGCCATCCGAGACCTGGTGTCGCCTATGCAAGGAGGTCAGATTTATGAAAATTGATATGGTCGTTATAACTCAGGGACGTCGTTCAAATATGTTATCACTTCTGCAACTGCACATCCTTCCTTCATGCTCTTGCAGACTTTCACCTGTGCCCATGATGCAATCGATCACCGTCGTCTGCCCTTCGTACATCGGCTTTGTCGAGAAATCTGATGAAGCTAGAAAATTGATCCAAGCGTGCATTCAAGGCACCTTACGCGTCGTCCACAGACGACCGACCTCGTCAGAGAAAGCATCGCTCGCTCAAAGCGGCCACATATTCATCTATGACGAGAAAGCATCTGGCATTCGGCGTTGGACCGACGGACGACAGTGGAGCCCGAGTCGCGTCTTGGGCGACTTCCTTGTTTATGGAGAGCAAGATTCCTCACCAAGACCCTCACGAGTCATGGATACCGTGCAGCAGTCATCGCGCGCCGAAAACGAGATCGACGATTGCCACCGGCCACTTGGTGCATCCTCGGCGACATTGTTGAAACTCCAACCCGAGCGACTAATCAAGAAGACCATCAGCATTCAAGACTCTGACACGAAATGGCACGTGGTGTCTTACTATCGGCCTATTGACGTTCGTCAAAACCAGTTGCCATGTCCATCCGGGAATCAGGACTTCGTTCTAGAACAATGGCATCTCCAGCAGAGATTGACAACATTTCAAAGTCCAGTCGAGGGACACAGCGCCGGCGAGAATGACAGATTGCCACAATCTCGCCCCTTGAGCATGTTGCATGCTACCGAACCTCCTGTTCCGCATTCTTGGCCTATGTGGACAGAACCTGCGTCTTTCTACATTCCTACCCACCACGACTCGGCCATTGATTTCGAAGATTTTGATCGTGGTGCCACGGCATACTCTGCTGAAGACTATTCGAACATAAGTCGACTGGGATATGATTTGCACGCCAGACGGCAGATCTAGCGGGTTGCGCCGCCGTCCGCATTCTTCTAGGTGTTTAGGGTTAGGAACCATGAGGGTGTCGTAACATCTTCAATGACAGTCAAACGAAGTGTCGACCAAGCTTTCCCAAGTCGATGCACCAGAGATGGACTAACGGCGATGAGATCCAAAGATACATTTTGGAGCGGATGTCGATGCTCAAGGAGGAGAGTATGGCAATGCTCTGCAAGCGGCATCAGCGGAAGGTTATGAGAAGGTGGTGCGGTTAGGGCATGATAAAATGCTGGATTCAGAGTTGTGAAATGTAAAAGCGGCTGGCCGCGGCATGGTGAGATTGCCGCTTTAAATATCACGAGCCAGAGTTTTCGAGAGATCAGCACTCTCTGTCATGTACGGTAAAGTATCACGTGAGCGCACTATTAAGTTTCTAATGATTGGCCAGAGAGCAAGCTGGAGCTTATCGTGATACAGCCTAAGTCTTGACCATATGGACACGAAATATGGGTCTCGATATCTTTCGTGTGTATGTGGGGGTGAAGGCGCAATTGAAAACATCTGTAGCAGCTTTCGCTGTTACACCATTTTTTAGGCTTACACATGCTCTCAGGACACTTTCGATGACCAAGGACTAGCTTTCGACCTGCATTTGTAGCTACACCGGTTAAGGCTACACCGGTTAAGGGTACAAGCCAACAATGGCTCGCCACGTATCGCCTTTGCTCCCAAGGTGGCAGGAAGGTTGCATGATATGTAAAGCGTCCTTGACAAATTTTCAGGTTCAATCATCACTGATTATCAAGTGCCTATGTTGGTTGGACGGAGTCTGCCTACTCCCACAGATCATCTCGCACTGGAAAGGGCAAGGATTCCAAGCAGAAATCAATGACAGGCGACGAGCCTGGGCGGCTACGCCGAAACAAAGGCGAGTTTTCGTGGGGGATCACGTCTGCAGACTGCTCAAAGTTTGTGAAGTTAGCCGAAGAGCCAATGCATACGGAAGTGGGGATGCCGATCCGGGCCTGCGTCTGCGTACGACTTTTGTGCCACCATTTCATCAAGCCCTGGCTTTATTTAGGCTGCTACTGTACATTCGTTAGGCGAGGTTTACGACGGTAGGTAGCACATTCTTGGAGGTACGGCATTCTACCTTAATTTATCGACCCATTCAATATCGGTCAGTCACGCGGCCATGGTGAGATTGGTTGCAATATAGAATCTCCCTCCCATTCCGTGCCCCGATTCTCGTCCTCTGTTCCCCACCAGCCTTAAGTTGATCCAAAACTTGAAGCTTGTTCTCACGAGGTATGATGTGGGAAATTATGGATAAGAGTCTCGCGACCCTGGATCATGAAACTCGATGGCTAGCCCATGGCTGCGACGCTTTCCCCTTCTGCATAGACGATACGTTTCAATCCAACGATGAACGACATCGGATTGGCGAGTTTGTAAGGAAGTACGGGCATCAAGCCGCTCATGAAGAGCTCTCCCGTGGATGGACAGCTTGTGAGTCCAAATTTCAGCTTCTTTGTGTATCGCTAACCTGGGATGCTCCTAGTGGCCGAATATATGAAACCCCGCGAGCAATCTTATCCAAGTCGAATATATCGATTCTTTGTCGAGGAAGACCCAAATCGAGTCTATCGCGCGAATATTCGAAGACTCCAATTTGAGACGCCCAGCTTTGTCGATTTCGACGATCACATAGTCAGCTGTCCTTCAATGTTTGACTGGAGTGTTCATCGCCTCGCACGCGTGTTGCGAAGTCACCTACGAAAGCACAAGCTCGATTTCATTTCGCCACTTCTTTCTGCAAGTGGAGATCCCTATTGGGCGGTCTACCGGGCTGGCCAAAGGCATAGAGGTCTCAAGGGAGCAAGTGACAAGTTTGCTGGAGTTGCGGCGTTTGATGTGCGTGAAATCATACGAGGCGGTTGGACCACACTCTGGTATGTCCCAGATCTGATCGAGTACGTCGACCCAGACCATACTTTTTTCTCCGAGGAAGACACACACTGGGCCCAAAATAACGACGAATACGTTGTTTGGGGTTTCTTTCCCGCTGAGACCATTCTGCAATGGTCATCTTGGGAAGAACTCACTTCGCCAAATATTGGACTGATCCGCCCCTCCTTTACATATTGGTACACTTTGGGTCTCTTCCGTCGACATACCTTGCTCACAGACATCGACTGTGAAGTTTTCGCTGATCGATTGCTCAAGTTTGCCTGCCAGATTCTTGGCGAGGCGTGTACTGGGAATGAGGTCGCAAGTCTTGCGCATGAATTGCTCAGACGCGGCAATTTCGGGTACAGCATATGGTCTTCAGGAGGTCTTACGGCATCAGACGCGATTGATCGACACCGAGCTCCGGAGATGCAGTATCCACCGAAGAGGGAATGCGCAGACCAAGGAGAGGACCTAAGCGAAACTTTCAGCAGCTTGACTCTGAAAGGGTGAGATCACCGGCAAGTCACTGTCAGGTGAACGAAGGAAAATCCCGTAGCGACGAGAATTGAGCGTTCTTACTTACATGAATACGCTTAAGCCAACAATTTAACTTCGCGAAGACAGAGTGCAATACATATCACGTTGATATAATGGTGGCAACTTCGCAGAAGAGCATGAGGAAGACATGCTGCGCGTTCGATGAACCGAAAGTGTGTTCAAAATCCACAATCCAGGTTTGAATGTGGTTGAGCGAGACACCAGGAGCAAATTGAGCATCGACATAGGTGATACCGTAGAAAGCTACAGTAATAATGTTCGCGAAATGAATTCTCACAGCTGTGGGACGTACTGTAGTTTTCCATCTTCAACTACTAAGTTAGTGTGCTGCTGTGCCAGTCTTGCGCAGATCTGCATGCATTTAAGTGGGCCTGCGGCAAGACCCGAGGATGTTCCTCTTACTCAATAAGCTCTATGCCCAGTTATGGCGGATGGTGAGGTCTGCAAAGTCAAAGTGGGCGCATCCAGGGCATTCGTTGCGCAGGGATGCACGTTACAGCACGCAACATTTTTACAGCTTACGACATGCATCATACTCCTCAAGCATGGATGTAAAACGACTGCAGCATTACGACGTTTCCCGAAAAGCCGCGAACTCAAGTCTTTGCCACCTCCTCCTCCCCACCACAAACCCAAGACGTAGAGAGTCTTAGTTAATTTATGGACAACCCCAAGAATGGAGCCAAACTCTTCCGGTCTTTGTGATCCTTGCGCTATTTCATGTTGTCAAAAGGGTATGCCAGCAGTTGTTCCTTCACCTGTCGCGGCCACCTGGTCCTTCTGGCCGCCACTGCTTGACTAGCATATACCAACGTGCTTTGACCGCCCCTTCGGTTCTCTCAGGGAATTGTTTCAAGATCCAGGGCCATGCTTCGCCACGACGCCTCCATCTCATCAACTTTCTGTCCTCCTGCTTCCCCCAGCCGCCTCTTCGAGTGCCATTAGGTCGTAGCTGTGATCGTGATCCGTTGGAGGAATCATGGTGGACACTGAATAGGCTACTCGAATGATCATGATCGTCCACGCTGGAATCGGAACTGTCAACATCGTTCTCAAGGTCTCTAGCAGGGTTTTGGGCACTGGAAATACGTGCAAACGTGGCAGTCAACAGCCATCGTTCCCCGGCATGTGGTTTGATCGTAGCACTGACGAGTCGTGTCGAGTAGAGATCATCTGGAACCCCCCAGGCCGCAGGCGATTTCAGAAGAGGCTCCATGTCGGCTATATCGACGATGAGACTCTTCAAGACGACTGTGTCGATCGAACTTGGTATCTGAATGTTTGACAAGGACAGTACCTGAGTGCTACTGGCCTTGGGACCGCTGTTGCTGTTGTTCGTAGCAGAGACTTGAGTCAAGACACTGCCGTCCTTCTCTTCTGGATGTTCCGTAGGGCGTGAACTGGTACTTGCGGAGCTCGTGTGGTTACCACGTCGTACTCTCCATTTGTACGTGTAACGTGGCTTGGACGGTCCAGGGAGTGGTCTTGCTTTGGGTTGTATTGGAACGTCGTCCGCTGTGTCGATCTCAAAAGTATCATGCGAGCTGGAAGCGGAGTCGCTGAGCACTACGGCATCGTTCGACATCGCTTCAGTGGGCTGCCAGAGTCGTTTGGTAATCGGACGACTCGTTGCGGGTGGTCCACGTGTTTTCTCCAACGATGAATTTTTGACGTTGTGATATCATGGTCCAAGCCGTGCACGATTGATCTTTTATGTTGGACAGGTTTCGGAAAAGAGCATCGTCTCTGCTGTCGGGGTCTACCTTCCCAAATTGGATGTGGCTACTTCTCAGCCCACTATTCCCATTTACGAGTTACTGACGAAGTGTGGTGTGTCTTTTCGAACCAGGGTCATCCACAAGATCCCTAAACGCAAAATTGCTGAGGTGAGAATGATGTTCTGTCATGTGATTGTGTCAGCCCCGGGGGGATGTCGCTCTCAGGACTCTCGCTTCCATGTTTTGCGCTCCCAAATTCTTTGCACTTCGAATTTTGGTCAGCCCGCACCATGATTCTTTTCCAGTGTTCAATATTGTCTTGCTAGAAACCGTCCTTCGTGTTGATTAGGCTGTCGTTCAAGCATATCGAGCTCATGATTGGTGGTTCAGATCTCCATAGTAAATAGCCTTCATCCCAAGTCTCGAGCTGTTGACCAGACCTTAACGTGAGAATTGGGCTCCGTGTCTCAGAATCGGACTGCCTGGTTCGCGTCGGAGTGATCACAGCAAAGGTTGTACACCTGCTTCCTGCAACCAAGAAGAACTCCCGTGCGACAACTAATCATGATGGACAAATTGGCAGGGACATGAATCCTCTCTGAGATGTTCTGATTATGGACTTGCTGAGTGCTCAATCTCTGCGGAAGTCTCGCGTAATCCTCTTGACAAGCAACGGTCACGACTGAGAGAACTAGATGGCAACGGTGATATTATGCACCTGCTGAAAACCCATCACCAATCCCGCCACCTCCTCTTAACACTATCTTTTCACTACACCCATCAAATCTCCATGAACATCCTCTACTCCAAGACTGGTTGGTCTCAGCCTCATCCAATGGCGTGAGATAGTTGCTTCTTAGTCGAAGCCTGATCCGTCCTCATCACACTAATCGAGACATCACTACTAGAAGCTTAGGTTCAGGTCCTCAGATCTATGTGCTTTGTTGCGCTGACTTAGGCAGATCAGGGTGTGTAGGAATACCTCGCAAAAGCCCAGTAGCAATGTGCTGAGCCGGCATTTTTAGCTAGGGGACCACCATTTTTGGAACCGGGGAACCCCTAAGCTTCTGTGGGAATACATCCGCGATCGACCGAATAGGCGCGGTCGACCCCTGAATTTGGGGAGCGGCACTGTCGTCCGGCTCCGGCCCGGAGTTCCTGCTTCAGGCCTCTTTGTCGTGGCCTAACTAGGCTTAAGCATCAAAGATGCCGTGCAGTGAGAAGGTTGTTCCCGCACCTACAGGGGATTCCCCCAACCTAATGTGAGCATACACACGTGGCGCGCAATTCTAATTCCTGCGATCACTACCCGCAATGATTTAACTTTCCGCTTCCTCCACTTCTCCGAAATGTCCTTCTCTCCTTCCCAACCGTAGCGTCATTTAGCGCATTTGTCCATTATGTCCTTATCGCCTGGGTGGTCAGGCTGCATCGCACCTGAAAGCCGAGCACCTCTAAAGTCTCCACCCTTTCAGCCTTCAGCAGCCGCCTCAGTCGTTAATGCAAAAAAGTATGTCTCCCACGCTTGCGAGACGTGCCGCTCCAGGCGGTCAAGGGTAGGCCCAGGGACTGGCCCCCGAGAAGGCAGATAAATTTTGACGATCCATTTGTCAGTGTGACGGTCAGCTCCCTATGTGCTTGGCTTGCTCCAGACGAAGAACAATTTGCAGATACTCCAAAGTCGACCGGCGGCGAGGCAAGCTTACAAAGAACGATACGGACGCTTTGCAGGAGAAGGTCCGCAACCTAGACACTATCGTCACGACATTAAGACAGGGCTCCGACCAGGAAGCTGTCATCTTACTTCAGCGAATCCGGGCGACAATATCTCCGAGTCTTCTTCAATTGGCATTGCCGGATGGCCACGTGATTGACGACCGACATGAGTCTTCTCAGAAAGTCGTCGAGTTCAATACTCAGGTATGTCTCGGTTCGCTTGCCTTCACAGATGTACCGGGTGTATCTCAATCAACTGTGATACGGGATCGAAGCCCAAAGACTCAGAGCTCACACAAATAGGCTTCGACCCACGCTGCCCGAGTGTATGCAGTCCATGACCTTCCACCGAAATTGTCGATCATCCGCAGCATCGAGGCCTACTCCGGTTGCAGTCATGGCCTGTTTTCTATATACGAGCGACATGAGCTAGAGGACATTTTGGACCGGCTATATCAACGACAAGGGACGATCGACAACGCGACCTTATGCGAACTTTGTGCCTTGGCCGCGGTCAGTAGCCGATACTATGCTGACGAATTCGACGACTCCGTCTCGGAAGCCTTGTCCAGTACGGCTAAGTTACATGTTGACGACTGTATCGAATCAAGCTTTCTGCAGGGCATGAGAGCCACGCTCTGTCTGAGCATGTACTCCTTCTATACCCACCCTACGAGTACTCGTCTTCGGCTGGGTTCGTCATCTGTCATTTGCCCAAGCTGCATGAGAGCTAGCTGATAAGCTCCCAGCATCAGGCCTCTGTTTAGCTCGTTTGGCGTATCTGCAGAGAAAGCGATCGCCGTCGGACTGCGGTGTTGCTTACCAAACGGTGTACCGGTCATTCATCTTCATGGAATGGTAACAAATCTCGCATGGCCGCGACCTCAGATCTGACTTTGGCAGCTGGCTTTCTTCGTGGCTCGGATATCAACCTGCCATCAGTCAAGAGGAAATGGAGATGTGAGCAGATTTCGCCCTCCAGAAGGCACGCTGATTGAGATCCAGCAGGTTGACGACGCAAGGGCTTGGTGTTGGGCGACCCACGATCGAAGATCGAGTTCAGGCGCAGTTGTGCATCATCGGCCTGATGATGGCCGGCATCTCGCACGACATCTACGAACCAAGTCGCGTCACGTTCTCTATCGTCGAAAAGCACTCCAGGATATTAAGTCGGTGGAAAGAAGAGCTGCCGCACGAAATGCGACTGTCTGAGCGTGTAAAGGAAAGCGGGAGTGTCTCTGCGGGTCCACCGATGAGATCATTCGTGCTCCTGCATGTCGTCTTCCTTGGAGCGCAAATGCTCGTTCAGCAGCGTTTGCTAGTATCGATGGCCAAGTGCGAAATAAATAGACAGTGGACGCTAGATGGGAGCCTTGAACAGGGCGGTTGGGTCCAGCAGCAATGTGTTGAGGCGGCTGAAACTTGCTTGCATCTCCTGCATGTGCTTGGATGCACCAGGTATATGTTCCGCAGATATTGGTTGTGCATGTAAGTCAAAGCCTCGTCCTCCCGGCGAAATGACTGACTTTTTTCCTACCGCCAGTGGCCCCGCAGTCACCGCATGCAGTGTGCTGCTTTTCGACGCCGCCCAGCGACTTCTGTACAAGCAGAGGGACAAACCTCAAGAGCTGCTTGCCAAACTAAAGGAATGTGTCAATGTCCTGGAGGGATGCGAGGAAGCCGCATGTACCTCGGTCGAGACGCCTCAGAGCCTGCTCCCCCTGTACCAAGATCTACAGAGACTCGCCAGCACCGACTCAAGCCGCCGTACGCATAGCGACATCTATGACCTATTGGAGAACCCACATTCTCTAACGGTCTCTGCCGGTCCACCGATATCTGCTCCCATAATTCCTGCGATGCACCGTGCGATTGAGATTTTGGAGAACCCGGGTTGGAGATCTTCGAGGATCGAACATCTTCTCATTTGTGGCAGGCGACCGTAATCCTGTGCATTCAGGACCCTTGTCGAGTACTTGTCACCGCTCAATGAAATCTGGAGAGGTGATGAAGAACGAAGTCCAGATCCATGGCCCAAGAGGAGGGTGTATCTAACGTGCAGGAAAGCTGATACAATGATGCTCAAATCGAAAGATGATTCGTCATCTCCCAGCACAAGTCGAAGTTCAGAGCCGGATCCAAAGGGATTTTCAACCCGAGAATTCAGTGGTTTGTCCACAGTATTTCTCCAAAACAGGTAGTTACTAACACATGGAGAGTTTTTCTTTTTTTTTTGGAAGTGGTGGAAGCAGCTCCGTCGGCCCTTCTTCCGCGACAGGCATATCCTCCTCCATAGTTGCCCCTCTTCAGCACCGTGGCCAGATCCGATCTGCAGCTTCACGAACAACTGAGCAATTCATCCTGGCTGTCCATTGCTGCTGGTTTCCCTTACTAGCTCGGGTCGTTTGCGTGCCGTAGATGCGGCCTGACAAGGTTGTGTCTGGCAATCGGACCACAAGAGTCTCTAAAGGTAGTAGCGCTTCGGCAAATGGGGAAGTATAAGAAGGCAGGTCAGATGCAGCAACAAACATTAGATCTGCAGAAAAAGGTGCTTAGCGAGGAGCATCCGTCTATTCTAGCCAGCATAAACAACCTTGCACTGGTGCTTACCCAGGAGAGAAAGTACGAAGAAGCGGAGCACATACAGCGATAGACGTTAAATCTGAAGAGAAAGATACTCGGCAAGAAGCATCCTAATACACTGGACAGTATGAACAGCCTTACAGCGATACTAAAGCAATAGGGGCGGTATAAGAAAGCGGAACAGATATTTCGACAGACACTGAATCTGAGGGAAATGTACTCGGGAAGGAGCATTATGACACACTAAACAGTATAAATAATGTTGCGTGGGTGCTTCAGCAACAGAGAAAGTACAAAGAAGCGGAGCAGATGCATCGACAAACATTGACTCTAATGCAGAAGGTGCTTGGACTGAAGCATCATAACACACTGAACAGTATAAGTAACCTCGCAGAGGTGCTTCTACAGCGAGCAAAGTACGAGGAGGCGGAGCAACTACTTCGACAGACATTAGACCCATTGGTGAGAGTGTTCGGAGAGGAGTATCCTGATACGTTGGACTGTATAGACTACCTCGCAGTAGTACTCGGCAACCAGGGAAAGCATGATGAGGCCGAGCAGATGCAGCGACAGACGTTAGCTTTAAAGCAGAAGGTGCTTAGTGAGGAGCATCCTCGCACGCTGGGTAGTATAGACCACCTCGCAATGGTGCTCCGGCAAAAAGGACAGCACGATGATGCGGAGCAAATATAGCGACAGACATTAGGTCTGCGAGAGAAGGTACTCGGCGAGCAGCATCCGTCTACACTAGACACTATGAGCAACCTGGCATTAGTGCTCGGGCATCAAAAAAAGTACGATGAGGCGGAGCAGATGCAGCGTCGGACCTTGGCTCTGCGTGAGAAGGTGCTAGGCGAGGACCATCCGTCTACAATAGACAGCATGAAAAGCCTTGCATTGGTGCTCAAGCAAGAGGAACAATATAACGAGGCGGAGCAGATACATACATAGCTGCCGGGAAGGAATCAATTCCTCAACTGGCTTATTGACCAAGAAACCTGAATCAGCAGCGTAGTCCTCATACCAGAGATCATGGGCGACTACAGAGCTAGCTCTGTGCCGAGTGAGTATTCGTAAATAACCACCACTACCACCTGCGTGCGACGAAACCCCGTCAGTCCTAGATGACGAAGTATTACCACCAGCAGACGACATCCCAGGGCCAGCACCACATGACAAAGCAGGGCTGGCAGGACAAACGCTTTCCGGAGGTAGGGAGAAACTACGTCACATGGGGGCGCTTAAGGGAATAACAGGGTGTAATGAGAAGATTTGCATCTTGCCGAGATTGTACCATTCGTGAATTCAGGCGCCACAACGTCGACAAGCTTTCATCGCGCCCAGCCCAGAGCAGGGGCCGAGATCGTAATCCCTTACTCCGCCGCATTCACCACAAGACTTTTGAGCGGTGTCACACCCCTTCCTCCATCCCCTATGCACATTAAGATTACCATTTTATCGAGTAATTTTTTGCGACACCGCATTGTTCGGGGTGAATCAAAGGTCGGTGCTAGTGGCGGACCCAGAAGCAAAATTCCTTCGTCGATATCGTTTCGATCTCTACTTCTGTGTCGAAATATTCTCGGCTTTCTCTAGTTGGCGCGATCCATCGCCCATTGGTGGTGACGATTTCGGAATTCTTTTCCATGGAGCTCTGCATAGAAGCAAAAATGGAGAGTGTCAAATCTCTGACGGCAGCTAGGGCAAAGACACGATTCCATCTGGACACGCGGTCATCGTGTCTGTGATGCAACCAGTTCTGTTTCCAGGTCCGCTCGACACGAATCAAGACTATCGAAGATGTTGCGCCCCTTGCATGATCGTCGCACACTACCTGACGAAGCCCTTGACAACTATGAAGAGAACATACTGCAACGACTGCGATTGTTCCGCAGCTTCCCGAACTGGACTGGCAACTTCGTCGATACGAAGTCCTATGCAGCTTACGAGGCCACCAATCTCTAGCTTCGGTTACAGTACCACCCTCACGGAGACAGGATCGCGGTCTATCATCCAGATCCCTGGTCTTCAGACCACAGATCTTGCCTTTCCAAGAAAATGTCGATGAAAAGACATGTTGTTCTTGCCCTCCACAGATCTCATATAACCTGGTCTCGTACTTGCTCGGGAACTACACACTTTTTCGATTGCGGCTTCACCTTTGCAGAGAGACTCATTCTTTTAGGCCCCATAATTCCAACCCACCATGATCAAGCTAGACTACAGATAGTTCAGCGTTGGATCATACCCACAGCCAATCGTCAAGAATTTCTTTAAAACCACACGTGATATCTTACGATACATGACACTCAGGGTCACTTTCGAAATAACTAGCGGCCTGTAGCATAAGAGCAGCATTAACCTATCCCAATTTGTTTAGCGCAGTATGTAAGGCTTCTCGGCTTCTATAGCGGAGGTGGTCGCATTCCGTTTACCTTCGCCAATCTAGCGAACTGCTGAGCTCAAAGGCCGTACTTACGCATGAACACCATAGATTGCCTGTCTCACTAGTCTACATACTTGTACCATTCCAGCACACACTCATCATTCGAATCTACCTACCTCAGCCAACCATCTTGACCCGTCGAAGACTACCAGGTGGGCTTGAGCTGCGCCCTCCTCCACAGAGCGGACCGCCACCTTCACCATACAGGATGAGGAATATGAACGATATAAGAGTCAACTACTGCGCGATAAGGATATCTGAATTCGTATATCACGTCTCAAATTACATCCTCAGTCTGCGGAAAACTCCTCGTAGACGAGATTTTGGCCGTGTTGCTCCTGTCTCGCCATGCGTGCGCATGGAGTCTCAGCGAGCTCCACTGACATAGATTGCAACGCCTGAAGTCGATCTTCAATCTCGCGACACCATTTCGACGAAGGTCCTTGAACGGCTGTATATCCAGATAAAGCTTGAGAATACATTTCTTTCGCCCTATCCTTCCGATCTGTCCGCGAGTAGAGGTCAGCGAAGGCGAACATAGTGTTTACCGCTGGCAAATATGACGACGCATGCTCAACACCGAGAGCCTCCTTATAGCCTTGTAGTGCCCGAAGGTACATCTTCTCCGCCTCGCCCAGCTTACCTTGGTCGGCGTAGAGGTTGCCTAGGTTGTGGACCGTGTCGAGTGTCGACGTGTGATCTGGTCCAAGTGCCGCCTCTGTGCCTTGCAGCGCTCGCAGGTACATCTCCTCCGCCTCGGCCAGCTTGCCTTGGTCGGCGTAGAGCAGACCCAGGTTGTTGACCGTGTCGAGTGTCGACGTGTGATCTGGTCCAAGTGCCGTCTCTGTGCCTTGTAGCGCTCGCAGGTATATCTTCTCCGCCTCGGCCAGCTTATCTTGATTGGCGTAGAGGTTGCCTAGGTTGTTGACCGTGTTGAGTGTTGACATGTGATCTGGTCCAAGTGCCGCCTCGCAGCCTTGCAGCGCTCGTAGATATATCTCCTCCGCCTCGGCCAGCTTGCCTTGGGTTTTATAGAGGTTGCCTAGATTGTTGACCGTGTTAAGTGTCGACGTGTGATCTGGTCCAAGTGCCGCCTCCTTGCCTTGCAGCGCTCTAAGGTACATCTCCTCCGCCTCGGCCAGCTTGCCTTGGGTGTTATAGAGGTTGCCTAGATTGCCGACCGTGTCGAGTGTCGACGTGTGATCTGGTCCAAGTGCCGCCTCGCAGCCTTGTAGCGCTCGCAGATACATCTCCTCCGCCTCGGCCAGCTTATCTTGATTGGCGTAGAGGTTGCCTAGGTTGTTGACCGTGTTGAGTGTCGACATGTGATCTGGTCCAAGTGCCGCCTCGCAGCCTTGCAGCGCTCGCAGATACATCTCCTCCGCCTCGGCCAGCTTGCCTTGGGTTTTATAGAGGTTGCCTAGGTTGTCGACCGTGTTGAGTGTCGATGTGTGATCTGGTCCAAGTGCCGCCTCCTTGCCTTGTAGCGCTCGCAGGTACATCTTCTCCGCCTCGGCCAGCTTGTCTTGGTTTTTGTAGAGGTTGCCTAGGTTGTCGACTATATCGAGTGTCGACGTGTGATCTGGTCCAAGTGCCGCCTCTGTGCCTTGCAGCGCTCGCAGGTACATCTCCTCCGCCTCGGCCAGCTTGCCTTGGTCGGCGTAGAGCAGACCCAGGTTGTTGACCGTGTCGAGTGTCGACGTGTGATCTGGTCCAAGTGCCGCCTCTGTGCCTTGTAGCGCTCGCAGGTACATCTCCTCCGCCTCGGCCAGCTTATCTTGGTCGGCGTAGAGGTTGCCTAGGTTGTTGACCGTGTTGAGTGTCGATGTGTGATCTGGTCCAAGTGCCGCCTCGCAGCCTTGCAGCGCTCTGAGGTACATCTCCTTCGCCTCGGTTAGTTTGCCTTGGTTTCTGTAGAGGTTGCCTAGAGAGTGAAAAGCCCAATCCAGTCCGTCTGAGTTGATCTTGTCATCCACGATAAGAAAGTCCTGTCGTATCGCGTGCGGAAGGAGTCGCCGTTGCAAGAGCCACCAGTCCTTCTCCGTGGTGCTGTGAACTTCTGAAGCCACACAAGTCAAGGCCAGCCTGGCTAAGCCCTCGTCCCACTCCTGATTAAGCATAGAGACTGTCCAGGAGTGTACACAGCTATGTACACTATACCTTCCAGCTCCAAGCGGATGCGCAAGAGACCGGTCCACATCGACCAGTCCGAAGCTGCACAGAAGCGCAACCGCCTCGTTGAAGTTTAATTCGTCCTCAGCCAGCTTCCGTATCCACTCATCGTCTGCGGAATTGGCGTGTTGGAGGAGGTCGAACCACACATCGTGTTTGTCAAAGTATGCCCACCACCGAAGTAGTTTGGCTGCGGCGGCATTTTGGCGCTCAATTCGGTCGAAGGTGACTTGCCACGTCGTATACAACGGCCGATCCTCATAAGAACTAAGCTGTGGGCTCGTCATCTGAAGCCGTAACCACGATGCTTTGTGAAGCCGAAGATAATCCGAGAAACTTGTAGTCACGTGCTCCAAATACGTCCCGGCGGCAGAGAGTGCCAGTGGCAGACCGTCGAGTTCTTCGACTAGCGCCATGGCATCACGGTCTGCTTTCATGAGCGTTGATTGACAATGGATCTTCAGGTTGGGTACCACCTACCGTTTTGAAGATTGCCCCGTTTGCACGTGTTCGCTAGAATTTCCAGGCCGTCCCGGATGTTTTGCAACTTTTGAATATGGATACGATGACCCTGGCGGACTTGCGCCGATTGGGTCGTAATGATAATCGTGCCGTGATCTGCTCGGGGCAGGAATCGGCGTATGTCGACGGCGGAAGGGTCGCGATTTCCAGCTATCCGAGGGTTGTCATAATTGTCATAGATCATTAACCACCGCGTATTTGTCTTCAGGTTGAGCCAAGTGTGGACCGCCGTGACCACTTGGTCGAGGTCTCCGTCCAAATCCACGCCGGCGAGTGCACCAATAGAAGTACTTCGCCCCTGGTCTTCGAGTACACGTTGAGCGATACCTCGAAAACTCAGTTTGAGAGAGTCCTCGTCATTGGCGTTTAACCAGAAGATGGCCGTATATCTCTCCTTATGCTGTGCGATGTACTTGATGGCCAGCTGAGTTTTTCCGATTCCTCCCAGACCGTGGAGAACGACAACCGACCGAGAGTCGTGACCGTGCAACAAACGGCGCATCTCGGCCAGTTCGTTCTCCCTGGCAACGAATTGCGCAGCTTCTGGAATGGCCAAGTGATCGAATCCGACGATGAATTGATCGGAATCATGCCCTAAGTAGTCAGCTCCATCGATCAGCCAGTAGTTGAGTGGGGTCTTCCTACCCCGGTACGTTTTGTCGATCTGTTCTTGGAGCCGCTCGCAGGCCTTCTTCTTCCCTTCTGCATAGACAAGCGGCATGGACACGTCGAAAATGCCTAGCAAGGAATAGGCCTGATCTTCTTCCTCCTTGGTGTGCCGACTCGATGCCCAGGACATCCGCTCGCCACGGCTGAAGGTGTCCAAAGGCGCTCCTTCTAAAGCGGCACGAGGGATGCCGGTGATGTCGTGAATGGGGTCCTGCAGCGTCAGCTTACTTCCCAGTCGTTCACCTTCCAAGCTGAAGAAATCTACCAGCGGCGGCGCAAGGAGCTCCTGCAGCGTCCAACCTCGCGTGAACCATCGACTTTTCTTGAAGGTTGCCTCCCAAGGAAAGATGCCTGGCTGAGGTGTGTCTTCGCCATCATGTACCGATACATCTGCGAGATAGACATAACACCGAGCGGCCTTCTGATACCAGCGAAACATTGAGTTGATAGCTTTGGTGAGCTCGTGGTTGTTCTTCTTGTCAATGCAGCAGGTGTCGATCCAGAAGTATCGAAGGCCATCGGCCATAGCCTTGTCCGCGCAAAATGCGATCTTCTTCCACCCAGTTTTGCTCTTGCCGGTGCCCGCCTCCACATCTTGAAAGCTGATCTCTTCGTTATTGTCTGTCAACCAGGTATGGGAAAGGATGGCATAAGCTGGGAGGTCACTGGCGGAGTGTTCGCGAAAAATGAGGTCGCCCTTGGGTGTGCGCTCTAAGAGGCGCATTGTGAAGCATGAGGGAAGGGGTACGATTTCAGACGCACGTTAATCGAAGAGCTCGGGCAGCATGGCAGCGTATGACAGGCATCTCGTGTAAGAAAGAAGCGACGAAATGATCACGGAAAGTCTTTGGGGTCGACAACGACATCCACGAAGCTGCATCGTGGCGCAGCCTGCACATGTTGGCATGCGCAGTCAGGCTGAACATTGTGTTCTGGAGGCTGCAGCGCGGGCAATGTCTGGATGCAGCTGAACCTTGGAAGGATTTCACGTGACCAGAGTCTTTTCGTGTATTTCGCTGTTCGGCCAAAGGCTGTGCCTTGGCTAATAGATTTGAAGCTGCTTTTAGCCTACAAGCTGCCGGCTCTTTGTCGGTACTGAGAGCCGTCATGTTCTGTAAAAGGTCACGTGAGATCAGACGAGCGCCTCTGTCAATTGGTGTGCAGCAGATTGCAACGCTTAACTATTTATGGTCTAGCTTCCTCACTGTGGGTCGGGATCATGGGTCTAAGGGAATGAGTCTCTCTGCAAAGGTGAAGCCGCAATCGAAAAGGTCTGTATCTAATAAGTCATCCCTTTCCAACCTACAACATATCCGACACATTTTCCCTGAGTCTGTTACCCAGGGGCTCCTTCACTTCGCTGTTCTTAGTCTTGTTACGCGTCAGTGAATCCACTCAACATTCAGTATCATGTTCTCTCCTGAGAAATGTCAGACTTAAGGTTTATATGTTAATATCAATATATGTTATATATGAGGGTAGTATTAGGTCAGCCTCTCATTTGACTATTCGAAACCCTCCCTCTGGCAGGCTCTGGGAGGGACTGCAACAAGGCCCCGTCGAGGGAGGACTGTTCAGGGCCTAAAACTGGGTCACCCTCTGGCTCCATTTTGAGCGCCGCTATATCAAGATATGGGTTAGTGAAAGAATAGCATCTTTTCCGAGGATGTTGAGTTCACCATTTCTATTTGGATCGTTCATCTGGAGAGGTAGAAAATCACGACCACGATCAATCAGCCATATTTCCTAAGGGCTGATCAGCACGACCGGATTCGTGGTGCGGCTCGGTAGTCTGCCGGTAATAGAGCATGCCCAGTGAGAACGACCCTGCCGAGAAGGCTAGTTATAAAGCCCAATTGGCAGTTATCTATGTTCCTGCATCGACCCTCCGGCCACCCACCAGCAATATATCTCACCACCGGAGAGAGCATCATTGATGTCAGCTGCAGTACTCCGTACCGAGGCTCGAGAAGCCTTCTTTCCTAATCATTGTTATCGAGGCTTCTCGTGTTTCATTGGATAGCAGAAGTTTCTTAAGGCCCTGCTCGTGACCGTTCTGCGATGCCGCTTGAAGCGCCGTGCCATACTCTCCTCCCCGAGCGTTAACGTCTGCTCCATGATCGAGGAGTATCTGTACCACTTGCTCGTGACCGTTCTGCGATGCCGCTTGAAGCGCCGTGCCACATTCTCCTCCTCGAGCGTTAACGTCCGCTCCATGCTCGAGGAGTAACTGTATTACTGCCTTGTGACCACATAATGACGCTACTTGGAGTGCACTGCCAAATTTTCCTCCTTGAGTGTTGACTTTCGCTCCGTGGTCGAGGAGTATCTGAACTACTCTCTCGTAGCCACAGCTTGATGCTACCTGGAGTGCAGTACCATAGAGTTCTCTTGGGGTATTGATATCCGTTCCATGCTCGAGTAGTATTCGTACTATCTTCTCATGACCATGGAATGATGCCGCTTGGATTGCATTACCAAACTCTCCTCCTTGAATGTTGACTTCCGCTCCGTGGTCGAGGAGCATCTGCATTACCTTTGTGGAACCGTGGAGTGCTGCTGCTTGGAGCGCAGTGCCATATCGTCCTCCTTGAGTGTTGACATCCGCCCCGTGGTTAAGAAGTACCTGCACTACCTTCTCGTAACCATAAGATGACGCTGCATAGAGTGCATTGCTATAAAGTCCTCCTTGGGTATTGACATTCGCTTTGTGGCTGAGGAGAATCTGCACCACTCTTTCATGACCACGTAAAGATGCCGCTTGGAGCGCCGTGCCATATTGCCCTCCTTGAATATTCACATCCGTTCCATGCTCGAGTAGTATTCGTACTATCTTCTCATGACCACGGAATGATGCCGCTTGGATTGCATTACCAAACTCTCCTCCTTGAATGTTGACATCCGCTCCGTGGTCGAGGAGCATCTGCATTACCTTTGTCGAACGGTGGAGTGCTGCTGCTTGGAGCGCAGTGCCATATCGTCCTCCTTGTGTATTGATGTCGGCTTTGTGATCAAGAAGTATCTGTACTATTTTCTCGTGACCGTGCTCTGATGCTGAATAGAGCGCATTGCCACGCGCGTCTTGAATATTGACATCCGCTCCATGATCAAGAAGTATCTGTGCCACCGTTTCATGACCATTCTGTGATGCCGCTTGGAGCGCAGTGCCATATTGTCCTCCTTGAATATTCACATCTGCTCCGTGGTCGAGAAGTATCTGCACCGTCCTCTTGAGACCCCGAGATGATGCTGCATCGAGCGCAGTGCCACGTAGTCCCGATTGTCGATTGACATCCGCTCCGTGATCGAGGAGTCTCCGCACCACTTTCTCATGACCATGCTCTGATGCTAAATAGAGTGCAGTTCCACATATTCCTTCTCGAGTATCGACATTCGCTCCGTGGTCAAGGAGTATCTGCACCACTCTCTCGTGACCATACTTACTTGCCCAGATTAAAGCTGTGTGGCCGAGCCAGTCCGATTCGTCGATATCATGATCTTTCTTTCGCTGTAACATCAGAAGTAGCATACTTTCATGACCCAGTAATCCTCCAAGTTGTATCGCATTCATCTCTGGACAGGGAGATTCACGAAACCCGGTCACCATCCAAAAGATTGGAAACCAGAGCTTGTATAATCTGCCCTCGACCTCATAAAACGCAACAATCTGGGATAGGGTCGAATCATTTGTACTTAAGCATGCATCTCGTAGATGAGATGGCCAGTGTTCTGCTGAGTAAGCTAAAAAGCTTTCCACATAATCGCTGTATTGAACGTCGAATCCTACGCCCGTCCTTCTCAATTTTCGAGTCAAGGAGTCTGCTGTTGCCCCAATATCGTCAGAAGACAGGAATTCCATGCAGATTCGAGCCATTTCTCTGCCAGTTTCCGGTGGATTAAGACAGTTCTTCCACCTAGATGGGGAAGCTGTGCAGCCGCTCTCCTTGAGTAAGAACTCCTTAGCTGTCTGGTGAATGAGAAATATTCGACCGTGATCGATGAAGACGAACAGACCGCACCAATCTCGAACATTGTTCTCCAGTCTGCCCGGGTCGAGTTTAGACTTGTGTAGGGACTTGGAGTGGCTTGACGTGGCTATGCCGAGAGCGATGGCCATCTCTTCAACATGGAGTGGCCGCCGCGCCCCGACTACAATATGAAGGATCATTTTCACATTGCCTCTCTGCTCCTGGTCAACACGACCCAAGATTTTCTCGTAGGCGTCCTCGACACTAGACGGGAGCGACTTCATTGATGCTTCCTCAAGACGAAGACTATTGCGGTACGTCTTCCTGATACTCTCAATGGCGAGGTAGAGCCACAAGTACGTGCGATGCTTCATCTCCAGCAAGTTTCTTTCTAGCTGGTCTTTCGTATCACCATCTAATCTCAGGGTTTCAGAGAGCTCGCTTACTCGCATTCGTATGACCAGGTCGATCTCTCGGCGAATCTGTTCGTTCTCCTCTTCGCCCCGGAGTCGGATAGTAGGAAGATCATTGATCGCCTTTTGGAACTCAGTTGAGATGTCATCGTAAGGCCGACTGGTCACGAGAAATTTCAACCTGCCTGGTTGACATGAGGTGTGCGAGGCTGAGGCGTGTGCGTGAAACCTGGAGAGCATCTCGATGAGCCATCGCCGATCGGAAGAGCGGCATTCGTCCAGCGCATCTAGTACGCATATCACCCTGTGAGTCTTGTTGACTCTCGCCGCCGCGAGTAGTATATGCCATAGCTCAGCCTCCTCCTTCGCTACTTTGTCACCCGATTTCTCCCATGCAGGAATCGCATGTGAAATTAACCTTGGCTGTTGGGAGAAGAGTTGATGGAGGAGAGCGCACAGGGCAGTAGCCGCGTTATCCTGCTCTTCGTACTCCTTGAAAAAGAAGTAGCAGACAGTTTGCTGGTCGCTGTTTCGAAGCTCATTGTCCACCAGCGACCTGGCGAGGACCGACTTGCCGCAGCCCGGATCCGCCGAGATCCATAGCAGGCCATCATAAGAGTTGTCGAGCCATTGGAGATATCGAGGGTGAGACAGCACCCACTGGCAAGTGCCTTCCACCCGGGCGGGATTGAAGTTCTTGAGTTGTTCGTACTTGCTTGTTTTGAACGTTCGGCAACATTGGCGGTATTGGTCGTCGTGATAGTGCTGCTCGTGCTTCACGTTCTTTTCTTTGAATTCCCGAAGATGCTCTTCTGCCAAGCTTGATTGCTTGATTAGATGCCCTTCAAGAGAAGCTGTAGAGGAAGTCCGAATGTTAGTCGAATATGGTAGAGAAAAGCAATATTAACCGCGGATTTCTGATAGGTTCTCCTTACCCAGGCTACCTTGGACAGGCTGTTCCAGCTTCGTCTGCTCAGGTGATACATATCCGAGGAGTTCTTTGGCATAGGCAGCCGCCGTCAGCGCCGCATACTTCTGCCACGCATCGTTTTTGTGAGAATCCGCATAGTCGCAGATGCCACGGATAACAATACAAGGGAAACCATTCATCAACCCGGCTGCCTCCATCTCTACACACAGTGCCCCGAACTCCTGCCCTATCCTGTCTCTTTCCGTGGCATTCTTCATCAGTTCATTGCCGGATGCAATTACTCCGTACCAAAAAGTAGGATTGTGGTCACCGCGAGTCGGTCTCTCGATCTCCCCATCCGCACATAACAGGCACGAGCTGGAAGCGCCTGAACCATCACATTGAGGGCAATAGAGCGCGTCATTTTCTTCGTCAGGAAATCCATATCCAGATCTCAACAATTTGGGATGTGTCTTGGCCGTGTCCGCTAGTATATCCGGAACCGCACTGTCACAAAGGTTGTGATCAGCACGCAGAGTTGCAAGGGCGCTGAGGAGTATGGTTGGGGGTGGTTTCAAAACTCCTATTTGTTCAAATTGCGCCTTCCCCAAATTCTTTCTCAAGTCATATTGCACTACTCCTCCGTACGTCTTGTCCGGCTGGCTGATCACAACGTCTCCAAGGCGAATGTCGAGACCCTTTGAGAGATTGGGAATTCCCCCTCCAATTCCCACCATCAGTCCGAACCGTAGCCCAGGGAACGTCCTCAGCATGTCGTTCGCAACTCGTGCTGCAGACACAGTGCCGTAAGCGCCCGCGGGTAGACAGGAAACGACCACATTGTGTTCATGTATTCGACCCAACACATAGTTATTGGAGTCAAGTTTGTCTTGAACGGTGCACCGCTGATGGCGCTCATCCAGCATGGCTATAGCCGCACTCATTTCGTCCGGGAGAGCGCAAACCACGCCCACCTGATATTGCTCGACCAGTAAGGACCGTGCGGGAGTCATCTCGGTTGGCCACGGATAGGAGATAGGATACGCGAGACGAGAACGAGAGATGTGCGGAAGGATGCAGAGGTAAAGACGGTGGCAGGGACGTGGAGATGGTCAAGATGTGATCGTTAGGCTGAGATCAGACCGAGAACAGTCGAGGGTATAGCATTCATAAGGCTCAATCACCACAAAGTGGGAAGTCCATGAGAAATGTCAGTGAGGCTGAGACTGCGGTTGGAATGAGAATCATTCAGCAAGCAGGGCGCGACATAAGTCGTGAACATGTAAGTCTGCGCCCCAGATTGTGACATGGCGGTCAGGCTGGCGTCGACATCCTCGTCGGCTCTGCTGGCTGATCTGATGGTCGCGCAGCGCCTAAGTAGGAGGCCTCTATTACGGCATGCAAAATGCGGACATAGGACAGGCTCTCGGGCTGAAAAACGGGGACTATCTAGGACATCACATGTGATGTTCGTTTTCGTTGTAAAGGCAGCGAGATCGCTAAGCCACGCTGCCGTGGCTGGTGGCTGAAGTCCAGCTTGTCATGTTCAATGTCACTTAACGTGTTCGGGTCAATTCTCGGCTGTTTGTCAAGCTGCGTGGAAATGCCGACAGGATAATGCGGCACGACATGGCAGCACATGGAAGCAAGCGGTGGTATATTTTGATGTAACAATTGGTTCCCTGATATGTGTGTGACGATATTTGTATCCAATCATGGGCAGAAGTAAATGGTAACTGCTTTCATATGAAACCTCCTTGCACAGCTATAATTCGATTGAAGCTCAAAAATCTTATCACGGATTTCTTTGAACGCTCCGAGGAATAAATCCGAAATGACTGAGGCCGACTCTGCCTGGTCGGTCTGATCGTATGCACACGTTGGCCGACAATCAGGACCACTTGAAACTGCTTTTACGAGGCCACCAATCGCCAAGATGCTCGTTGAACACCTGGGAGTTGGAACAGATTGGGTGGTGAAGGTTTCTTGGTCGCTGAAGTAATGTCCTTTGTTCTCCATTCCCTTGTCCACCCAAGGGGCTTGGCGAGCGTCTGTGGCACGAACTCCGTCCAACAGTGGCCGTCGGGAAAGGCCACAACTCATGTCAATCTGGGTAGCAAGCCCGACCACCCAATCAAGCAACGCCATGTAAGCACTTGACCAGTGGCCGTTATGCCTGACTCGTGTTGCGCACTACAGGCAAGCACATCAGAAGCAAACCCTGCAGCGGCCGCAGACGGATGTCAATGCAGGCTCCGCATTGCAATGAATAACATCTCATTAGGTGATGCAGGGAATGACATGAGAGAGATGCGGTGGCATTTGCGCCCGTGCCCAGAGACAAGTGCCACAACCACGCGGAGTGTAGCTTTGCATACTAATCGGCATCCCGGCGTGGTGAAATGCCCTGCGTGGTGACATAAGCAACAGGCACTTCGACTTCCATCAGGTCTTGTTCCGTACACACACCTCGGATCAGCTATCGAAGCCTCGTGTCATGCTTTGACACTACTACCTACAACCCTCCCTCACTCCCATCCATAAATTCCAGAATGTGGCCTCTAGATACAACGTCTTCTTTCGCCATCGAAGAAAGCGCCAATACGGGTTCAGCCACCAACAGACGTCAATACTTGTCTCCCTAGGACTTTAGCATGGTACATACTTTCCAGAAATGTATGATAGAACCAATTATCTCATCTGTAGCAGTCGTTGGCCATGGCTGTTGTTGTGATTTAGTGCCCCACAGCACCCCTGCCCGGTACGAGCTCGCCGATCAACAAACAGCCGAGGACCGACCCGAGGACCGTGACGGCGGTATGACCAGTAAAATGACAGCCCCCTTTTGCGGCAGCCACAGCTATGTGGCTAGCCTGTCTCGCCGCTTCAATGGGTAGGCAGACGCCCTCTGCATGGGCTTTCCCTAAATGCGATGGCCTGCAGTCTCGACGCGCTGGCTTGAGGGCGTGACAGGCTGCCCTGCGGCTGAGGGCTCGAGATGTCCACCATGTGGACGCAGCAGCAGCCTCACGCTGCATCGGTAGTCTGTCTGCGATCAAATGTGCCATCGTCGCCTTCGCTGCCATCGACGACCCTCCGATCTGGGTGTAAATGCTACCGACTTCCTGATCGCTCGTCGCTATGTCGCTCTCCATCGTTTTCCCTCTACAAGCGTCAGCCTCGCCTCCAGTCATTGAGTGAGCTTGTTCCTCCAGCTATTGACGTTCGCGTGAACTGTTCGAGGCGGACTTACTGACACGTCTGGCGACAGTATCGTGGCCGTGCATGGCCTCGGCGGGGATGCCTTTGCGACCTGGACCCATCCCAAGTCGAAGAAGTTCTGGCTGAGAGACTTCCTCCCCCAGCAGATCGCTGATGCCCGTATCATGACCTTCGGCTACAATGCCCACGCCGCCTTTGGACAGTCGACGGCGGAAATCTTAGATCATGCCAAAAGTCTGCTGACTAGCTTGGTGGACAAGAGAGAGGAGCCGGAGGTAAAGATAATGGCATACTGTAAAACGAAAGTGATGTTAACCATGGGTCAGAAAATACGGCGTCCTCTGATCTTCATCGCCCACTCGCTGGGCGGGATTGTGGTGAAACAAGTATACCTCGGCGAGCGCTTTTGGTACATTTCATCGATTGCTGATAAATAGTTAGGCACTGTTCCAAGCACGGCTGGAGACGCGCTACCAGTCGATCAAAGATGCGACGCTCGGTCTCATCTTTATGGGTACACCTCATCGTGGCAGCGACAAGGCGACATATGGGAAAGTGTTGGCGAGTGTGGCACAGTGTGTTAGTCGACGTCCCTTACCACGTCTGCTGACCGCCCTCCGTACGAACTCGGAAGTCCTTTCCCGATTGACGACCGATTTCCGCTTTCAGCTGCTGGACTACGAAGTGTGCAGCTTCTACGAACTGCACCCCACCACAGGCTTTACAAGCCCGGTATACAGCGACATTCACATGCAATTGTTCCGTGTTAACGCCGAGCAGATCGTGGAGAAGCATTCAGCCTTGCTGGATACAGAACATGAAGAACAAATTCCGGTCGATGCGGACCATATTGCGATGTGCAAATTCGAAACAGAGAATGATGACATCTTTGAGAAGATATGTAAAAGAATTAAGAGAATGAGGGACAATACGCAGCGCAATATGAATGGGCGGTCTTGTATGTCTTCTTAAGAGCTGCGACTTTTGTCAGAGCCAGTCTTGATTAATCATTATTTTAGCTTTATGCAACAAGCGTCTCGAAATTTCACCTATCGCACGTGCTGTCTGTGGAAGTCGTGAGGAAGTCATTGAATACAACAGCACTTCAACAAGTGCAGAGCGGTCTTCAGACGCTGTTTGGTCGTCTCCAGATATAAGCCCAAATTCGCCAGGGTGCCGAGGTCTTGGGGCAGGTGTGTACTTGTCGCATCGAACAGGATGTGTATGTACTGAACGATTTTGCACCCTGTATTTAGGACGGTGAGTTCTTTATAAAACATTTATGGATACTTCTAAAGCATTATGCAGAAATCGACCTCTTGCAATGGTAATCGGACCGTATTCGGATATCTTGCGAGCTCTTCGGACGAGCAATTATAGAGGAGCTATGGAAGCATCTTCTCTACCGGCTCCATGCACTCTTCAGTGGTTTGATCAACTCGAAGACTTCGTAAAATGGTCCAGTCGCCTAGATGGAGGCTGGCTGTGGTATACTGCCGATCCCGGATTTGGAAAGTCAATCCTTTGTCGCCATGTTGTGGAGCGACATCAGGCTGTGCCGAATGTTCTGGTCACCTACTTTTTCTTCAAGGAGACTGATCCATCACACAGCACGATGGAGTGTGCCCTGCAGGCTTTGCTTCATCAGCTCCTGACTGCCCAACCACACCTGCTAAAGGTTGCGGCCTACCACCTGAATCAATACGGCAACGCCATCTTGCAAGAGTTCAGCTCACTTCGTCACATGCTTGAGGAGTGCCTGGCTTGTCTGCCCGGACTAGAGATACTATGTGCCTTTGACGCCTTGGATCAATGCAGCAACTTGGAACTAGCGCGTTTCATGGACTGCATGACTTCGATTTTGAGCACCTGCAATAGCTTCGGTCAAGTCCTCCGGATTTTCATTTGTTGTCGACCATATTACAACTATATCCCAGTCATTGGTACACTTCTTCGTTCACAAGCTTGTCACTGGATTCAAGCGAAGACACATCTCGACCAAATCTCCACAGATATCGATATATATATTGAGCAAGAATTAGAGAGCACGATCAGCTGTCTGCCATTGTCCAACGATGAATTCTCGCAGCTCAGTGCCATTCTAAGAGCAAAACGGCACCATGTCTTCCTGTGTGTAGCTCTGGCTCTCAGAAAGCTTACCGAACGACCACCTTTGGACGTGGCGGATTTGCTGGCTGCTTTCAACGAGATCTCAGACGATCTTGAAGAGTACTACACACGTGCTCTGAGCCACTGCCCAGACGAAAGCAGGGCCAAACGGATTTTTTAGGCTGTTATGTTTGCTCGCGTACCATTGACTGTTGCCTAAGCAGCAATCTTCTATGAGCCGCATCCTAGGTTTAACTCAATGCGTTCAATGTTAGAGGCTCGACTGGCCGACCGAATCCGGTATGAATGTGGTTTACTGGTCAATGTCGTCGACGGCAAAGTCCAACTCATCCATAACTCGTTGTGGAGCTTTCTGCTAAAGCCTCAAGAAGTGGTTGATCATGCAAGCGGCCGATCCTCGAAGGTTCCTCTACGGTGGAAACATGCTATACTCGAATCGCATGCGCAGACTCTTTTGGCAACCGCTTGCGTCCTATCTGTCCGCTCTGAGCAACTGGTTAGCTTTAAGAGCTATGCTGTTAGATATCACGCATTCCATGTTCTCGCGGCACTTCGCTGTGCTAAGCAGAACCATCGGAACACAGAAATTGCGAAATTTTTTGGACTTGGACTGGACACGAAAATGCTAGACGATCAAGGTAAAAGCCTTCTCTACCACGCTCTTGATATGCGGGTCGCAAGCGTCGATACAAAGTTGATACTGCTACTGTTGCATCATGGAGGGTTGGTTCAGAATGCCGATTCTGAAGGTATGACGTGCTTGCATTACGCGGCTTTGCGGAACGACACGCAACTCATACGGATACTTCTGGTTGCTGGATTCGATGTTAACGTGGCTGTGGATAGAGAGAATATCGCGGTAGCAAATTTTGATACATCAGTATTGGTCTCAAACGGCAGAGGTCTCACCCCTCTTCATGTAGCTGCATATTTCTGCCGCCCAGCGGCAACCCAAGCCTTGCTTGAAGCAGGTGCAAATCCGCTAGCATGTGATGCATTCGGGAGCAGTCCGTTGCATCTGGCAGTTTCCCCGGCACTTCCAGGCAGGCGTAACAACGACATGTGGTCCGAATTCATGTACATGCCTGAGGAGATATGGGAGGATCCAGAGAATGAGGCCGAGGTTGAACGGGTGCTCGAAGAAGCCCGAAATATGCGTCAGTCTGTTTTGAATTGTTTATGCGAAGCACTAAAAACGCCGAACAATATCCATGACGACCAAGACAGAACAGCCCTCCATTGGATCCCGTACGGGCGCAGCAGCATAGTGATCGAAACAGTCTCATACCTGCTCGGAAGAGGTCACGAACGACTGGTGCAGGATGCCGGAGGGAAAACACCGATTCATCTTGCTGCAAAGGCTGGTGATGTTTCGTCGGTTGAGATATTGCTGACACAACCCCAGGACCTCGCACTGAAAGACGCGGATGGGCGTATGGCATTACATTTTGCTGCACAGGCAAACCACTTGGCGACTGTCGATTTCGTTCTCCGTACCGCGGATCACTTGGCAACAGAAAATTCAATTGACCATATGGGCATGAACGCATTGCATCATGCACTTGATGGGACGTCCTTCGCACAAATTGGGGTCATTCGAAGACTAATCGCAGCTGGCGTGGATGCTACCCATAAAGACAACTTCGGCAGAGATCCTCTCTGCCGGTATCTGATTGGTCCCTTATTGATGCCTGGAAAGCCGGACATAATCCAGGCCCTGGTTGATGCTGGTGCAGATGTGAGGTACAGCGGTCATGGTGCTAAGAATCTTGCCCACCTGTTCGTGTCGGCATGGACGGCATTCGAGTTAGACGGTTTTCTGCGACTGGAAAGAGCTGGGGTGGATGTTCGAGCGGTCAACGTAGAGGGTCAGACTATCCTTCATCGTGCAGCCATATGTGGCTCTCTGAACGCAACTCTGCTAAATCACTGTCTTCGATGCCTGCATATGGATGCTGAGCTTCGTGATCAGTCATGGAAACGCCCCTGGGACTTACTAGTTGACTACGCTGCCAAGAAACACCCACCGAGCATGTGGATGCCTGAGCGGTGGAAGCGTTCAGCAGCTGCTTTCGAGAGTTATAGGAGAGGATCCGACGAATGTTGTCAGTGTCAATCAAGGCCAGTGGACTGACTTGGTTGATAACGATCTCTTCAGCTGGACGTCAGGATCTCGCTACTTTGCTGAAATTCCGATATGGAATTTGATGCCTGTGATCCATCTCTGGAAGCCAAGGGTACGGTAATAGTAATTACTGTCTCTGGCAATGGGTTCTCCGTTCTCATACGTTATGTTACAAGATAAATGCATGCACCCTGGCGGCGTGGTTCTTGAAATGTGACTTTCCTCTGAACACTTGCCTACCGCAAGAGAACTCGTCGGGGCACAAGATGGATTCCTGCTCTTCATAGTGGTTCAACCGACAGCGGTCGACATGCCGCCGTAAGGAGAACTTGCCGGCATAACTCTTCTCTCTGTCCTCCTGCGGAAGATCGCTGAGTAGGCAGAACAGGCACTGATGTTCCTGACAGATCACGGGTTGGCGCTCGAGACGCTTTGAAAGCGACGATTGTATCTCCACCGCGGAAGTTCGGATAGACATCGCTCGCGAGGGTTCGCTGGTAGCGACGTTTCTTTCTCGAGGCCGTTCCCGACTCCTGCACAGAGCAATCATGTTGGCTGCGCATTTGACATGTCGGACCAGCGATTTGCGGCCGGCGAACCTCCCTGGATCGCTGAGTGCGGCCTCCGCCAAGCGTCGCCGCTCAGGAATTCTTATCTCGACTTCTATTCCCACATTTGATTCACATTGTACGACAGAGGGAGGATTGATCTGCCTCTGAATGGCTTCCACCGGCGCTCTTTTGTCGTACTCTTCTTGGACGCGCTTCAGCAGAGCTCGTTCTTCTGCCCTAACAGTACTGTTGAGCAGGCGGTTCAAGTTCTGATGTTGGCTGTAGATCTCTTCCCCTACTGCCATTTTGAGTTCTCCAAAGTCTTGCACAATCTGTTCGCGCACGCGGTCTCGCGTCTGGATCAGCTGCCGCACCGACGGGTGATCTCGTACCTCGACACCCTGCTCCTTTGTCAGCCTCCTGGGCCGATCCGGATCCCGGAGACGTCCGATACGACTCGCTGACTTGGCGGCCTGGGAATCGGAATCGCGGTTCCAGTAGGCGTCTTGAGTGCTATAGCGGAGCATGCGGGACAGATAGTTTCGCTCGAAGATCGTGGAGGATCCCACGTGATCCAGTGCTAAATTCCGCACAGCTGCATTCGAATTCGGATCGTCTAAATTGCATTGGTAGAGTCAGTGTCAACCCTTTTCAAAGACGGTCAGCTCATGGCCTGGAAATGCGTACCGTTGATCGCGTTGCCGAGCGCTCTGCGGAGACAGTACGAGGTCAGCGTCTGCACGTATCCAAGCGCCTCGCCCAGACGTTTGATCGACCCCTGGAAAATATTGTATGGAAGGGACTTGTCAGGCGAAGTCTGTATACCGTCCTTCGTGGCGCATGCGCGCCGGAAGATCGGGACATCCAGCATGTCTTCTTTCCACGAAATCGGTTGACATCCTTTGTCGTGCCTGGCCCGGAGTTGGAATAAGATTGCGGGGTCAGTGAGGCCGGGAGCTCCAAAAGCCTCATCGTCGAACGCGATGCTGACGATGTGGGTGATGACGCAGAACATAGGGTTGTCGTCCAGGTTGAAAGTGTAGGTCTTCCTAGGTACGAGCGTGAGAATCGTCCCTCAGTCACAAGAGCAGCTACACTCACGGACGCTTTCGCTTCTGACGAGATTTTGTCTTGGTCAGTTTCACTCCCAGTCGGAGCGCGTCGGTGGAAGCGTCGGTGCCTCTCTCGACGTAGAGGTCGAGATCACGATAGGTCAAACTCAGCAACGCCTCCGGGCGCGAACCCGTGAAGGCGGCCAACAGTAGGAGCGCGGCGAGCTGGAGCCTTTGTCGTTCGTTCGGGAACACATTGATGTCGGATGCCCAGTGGTACCGAATGAGCTCGACAAAGTCGTCCGCTTCTAACAGCGGCTTCTCAATTTCGACATTATTCAGACCGAATTCCTCGGTCAGCGCTCCTTCGATGAACTAGACGACCTTCAGTAACCTCACAATAGCGCGAACTCGATCTTCACCTGCCACAAAAATCTGTCTCATCACGGCCGGCTCCATACGCGACCGCGTCCACATGATGTAGAGCTGACTCAATTGTCGCCAGTAGGTGGTCAATGTGCTCGTCTTCTGGATGGTGTAGGTTTGCAGCAGCCAATGCAGGAAATTTTCCATCCGCGCCGTGGCACATTCCTGCAGGGTCGTGCGCGGGTCCAGGTCGAGCACGTCGCAGTATCTGGCCGACATGTCAGTAACTTCCGCCAAGAGAGGCCAGATTGTAGGATGGAGACCGACTCTTCAAACAGACGTTGAATGCGTTCGACGTGGTAGATGGTTTTTTCCGCGTATAGGGTGGTCGGACGAGTCTGCGACAACGCTTCATCGTACTTGTCCTCCAGATATCGCCGCGTGCACACATGTTGGTCAGTGTGACCGGCGTAAGTATCGCCGGATGGTAAGTGAACCGCGATCGTCTTTTTCCGACGAGGCATGCTCGGTCGGACAGGTGGCAGACGATCGGAGCACCACGTCTGGAGATGGTGACAGGTCATCGAGGGTGTGCTTTTTGGTAGCCACTTATATAGTCACCACCACCATTCTGAGGAGGGATGAAGCATGACCGCTGCGGCAAAGTCAACGGGTGGAGCGACATGAGAGCAGGCAGCCGGTGTTGCATCTCCTGCATGGCCAGGAAACTGCCTTGGAGTGGATCTGGGTGGGCACGGCAGGGGATGATGATATTTGTACGGTACAATTAAAAGGCATGTGAGAGCTCATTGCCAAGAGGACGTCAGCATCCAGGGTTGGCAGCGTGAAATGGGGACCACGGGCGTCGCGTGGTAATGATGATGATGCGAGATGGACGCGAGCACGCGAGAGCGCTAAGCCCAGAACGACCTGCCCCGACTCTTGACCGACAAAAGCGGCGACGGAAGGGTGGGGCGAAGTGGTGGAAAGGAGTCGCAAAAGCGGTCTGGTGTCGTCGCAAAACGGCTCCTTTTCCACCACGACACAGACTTTAGAAATAATATCTTAAAGATTAAAGAAGCTCTTTATATAATCTATTATTAATTTAAAGACCTTAAAAAATATAGCTATAATCGATATAGATACTATTAACTACTTTGCTAATTAACGCTTTATTTGAAAATAAGATTTAATACTCTTTATAATCTTGTTATCTTGATTAAAAGCTACCTTTATAGTTAATAAAAGTAAGTCTTATATTATTTATAATGTTAAACTTAATTTAGTTCTTAAGTAATACTATAAATAACTAATATATCTCGTAATTCCTTAATTAAACTACTTTATAATCCTCGAAATATTTTAGTTATAGAAGTATAATATAATCTTTAATTAGCGTACTCGCTTAATTATATTCTCTTTAAATTACTACTATAGTAGCTATTTACTTTATCGCTAAAAGTATATTATATATAGCTATTAAGGCTCTCTCGATACTCTATATAAAAGAGTTATTAATAGTATCGAATATAACTTAATTTCTCTAGTTAAGCTCTATAAAATACTTAAGTATAGTAAGAAACTTAACTATATTCTTTATATTCTATATAACTATAATAAAGAAGACGATAAAAATCTATACTACTATACTATTAACTTTAAGAATTATAATAAGTTTATACAAGAAAAAGACTATAGTTTAGCGTTTAATAAAGTCTCGAAATACTACTATTACGAGCTTAAACTATTCTTAAAAGCTAACGCTAATATTCTATCGCCGTATCAATTAGATCTCGATAATAAAATTAAGCTTATTAAGACTAATCTATATAAACTACTATATAAAAAGTTGTATTTATTTACTTAATTAAAAAATAAGATCGCTCGAAAATATATTTAGAAATATATCGATAAAAACTTTATTTAATAATCTATCTCTAAATTAATATTATCGATTATTCTAGTAAGAAAATCTAGTAGAGAGTTATACTTCTACGTTAACTATTGTGCTTTTAATATAATTATAGTTAAAAATCGATATTTATTACTTAGAATAAAAGATATTCTTAATTGAATCTATAAAACTAAGTACTATATTAAGCTTAATATTATCGCCGCTTTTAATCGGCTAAGAATTAAAGAGGGCGACAAATAGAAGACTATCTTTACTACTAAATTCGAATTATTTAAATATCTAGTAATACTCTTCGGTCTTTATAATATCTCTTTGTTATTCTAAAACTATATTAATAACGCGCTTTAAAACTTTCTTAACGAGTTTTATATAATCTATTTAGATAATATATTTATCTTTAGTAAGACGCTAAAAAAGTATATTAACTATATAAAGAAAATCTTAACTAAACTACGCGAGAAAGGCCTATATATCGATATAACGAAAAGCGAGTTTTATATTATAGAGATTAAGTATTTAGATTTTATTATTACTACTAAAGACATTAAAATAGATTTAAATAAAGTTAAAACTGTTAGGGCCTGTCAAGTACTACAATCTCACCGGGGCTAGACCGCCGAGAGTTAGCCCCAGAGCATAAAGATCGCAGGCTACTAGCTCTTCTTCTTCTTCTCTTCTCTAACGAGTCAAGTAATTATTATATTACGCCTCAGCTACTATTTATTATCCTAATAGCATTTAACCTATAGTTTAAGGCCTATTAATTACTATAGGCCCTCACATTTTTACTCGACTCGTTTTGATTACTTTAATAGTCTTGAACTATATCTACACCGCTATTAAACTACGCTTAGTATAGCCAGCGCAGTCAGAAAAAGAGTGTAGATAAAGACTCGGCGTACTACCGAATTCTAAATACTTGAAATACTAGAGAGCTTGACGCTTTCGGAGCTACCTAAAGAGAGTGCGCCCCTACTATATCTAGCTAATGACCTAGAACCTACTTCGTCGAGGAAGCTATATTTATTTATTCTTCTCGGCTCTTCGTAAGCTCTAAATAGGGAGCCTAAAGAGAAGAACTAAAATATATCTCTTAAGAAAGAGAAAGATATAGAGATAGAGAAAAATTCTGAACTCTCCCGTTATACTTCGATATTATCGCTATAATTAGCGTATACGTCTAGTACTTTAAAAGTAGAGGTATTATATAAATACACATAAGTTAAAGAACTATATCTTTAACGCGAGCTCGAAGCTCTTAATATTGAAATTAAAGGCGTCGTTCTCGATACACCTATAAAAATTGTAAATACTATACTGCCGATACGTAAACGCCTAGTAAGTATAGAGATAGCTAGTAGATAGAAGATATCTAGAGTTATAAACCTAAAGCAATTTTCGGGCGAGTCGCTTAAGGAACTTATTTAATACGTAGTCTTCTAGTAGATTTAATATAAACATCTAAACTTTATACTTTTTAGGGATGCTAATTATATTCGTATTGTAGCTATAGCGCTAAGTAGCTATATGTTATAAAGGTAGTTAAATAAAACCTTAATACTCAAGATATAGAAGAATTATATTAAGTATTAGCGTGCCTTAATTTATACGCTTATTAATTATATAGCGGATATAATTAAAGAGATTTAGCGCTTTCGCGCTAAAGAAAAGTAGACTACTTAATAGATCTTGTTCGAGCTCATTAAATTACATGTTAAGATTAAGTCGCTAATAGATAAAAAGAGATGTACTTAGAAGTTACTAATAGTACTTTAACTTAAGTTTAAACTAAAAGTTTAAAGCGAACTACTAGCTATTTTAATTAAGAATCAAGTTCTTTAATTAGCGTAGAGACAAGAAGAGTTACTCTCTATATAGGCTAAAAGCAAAAGTAAAGAGACCTACGCTAATACCGCGAGAAAGTAGACCTTTAGTAAATCTAAATCTAGCTTCTAGTTAAGAAAAAAACTTGTAGTAAACTCTTCTTCGAAGACTAACTCGAGAAGTTCTAAAAGAGAATAAATCGTGTCGCTAAATAGCTAGAGCTGTTTTATTTATAGCGATATAAAGTATTAAGTAAGAGAATACTCTAAAAAGACTTTTAGTAAGAAATTTATAAGTATCTCTATATAGAAGCTAGATAAGCTAGTATTATTGGCGAAAAAATAGCACTCTATACGCGAAGCGCTACTAGTATACTAGATACTTATATATTAAGCGCAAGTAAGAAATCTTTAAAGATTACCTCGTAAATTATAAATCTTGAAGTTAATAGTAAAAAGATTGCTATTAGTATATTTATTAACTTAGAAGTATAAGCTAGCTTTATATTATAGATACTTATCGCGAAACTAAACTTATTACTAATAAGAATTTTAAAGATAGATATATATATAGTTAATAGTTATAATGTTTTAATCTATAAAGAATTTAACCTAAAATTATATATAACTAATTTACATAATAATTACAAGTTATAAACTATAAGTTTACTATTTTCAAAGATAATAGATTTCGATATTATTATTAAATAGAATTAGTTATATATTATAAATCTTAATATTAACTAGCCTAAAGAGGTCTAGTTTTATTGATTTAGTAATCTAATTATAATATTTATAATATCGCACTAGAAGATATAGCGAATAGTATATAAATAGCTTATTAAAATAATTTAATTAGCGTCTATTCAATCAATATAGAGTACACGAATAACTCTTTATCTCGCTAAGAGCGAAGCTAGCGCGGAAGACCTAAATAGCTTGCTAAAAGTATATCGAGATTATATTAATATCTTCTTTAAAGAAGATACGAATTAACTACCGTTAAATATTAAGATTCGATATACTATTGAGTTAAAGATAGATATAACTGTCTTCTTCGAGCCTATTTACTCTTTAAGTATTAAGAAGCTACAGATACTACGCGAATATTTTAATAAGTTTCTAGTAAGAAGCTGGATTCGGAAGAGCTAATCTCTAGCTAGGGCGCCAATATTATTTATCCCTAAGAAGAATAGTGGCTTATAACTATATATTAATTACCGTGCGCTTAATAAGGTAATAATAAAGAATCGCTATTCTCTTTTACTTATAGATGAGATACTAGATCGTCTTACGAAAGTAGCAGTCTATATAAAGCTAGACTTAAGAGATATATATTATTATATTCTAATTATAGAGAAAGATATCTAGAAGACTACTTTCTATATACAATATAAGCACTATAAATATATAGTAATACTATTCGAGCTTACTAATACTTTAGCGACGTTTTAGGCCTATATTAACAAGGCTTTAGAGGACTTACTAGATATTATTTACGTTATATATCTTGATAATATCTTAATATATAGTAAGAATATAGTAGACTATAAGAATAATATTTATAAGATACTAGATCGACTATAATAATATCGATTATTTATAAAGTAATTAAAATATATCTTCTCTACTAGGGAAGTTAAGTTTCTTAGTTTTATTATGAGTATCGTAGATATTAAGATAAACTCTAGTAGAATATAAATAGTATAGAACTAATAATGTCCTAGTAGCTACTACAATATTTAAATATTTCTAGACTTTACTAACTTCTATCGCGGCTTTATTAAAGCTTATAGTAAGCTAATTGTATTTATTAGTAATTTACTAAAGAGTATATAGAAGAAATAGAAAGATTAATAAATTTATATAGTTAGATAAGATTAAATAAGCTTTTATTAAGCTAAAGACTTACTTCTTAAAAGATATTATCCTTATATATTATAACTCGAACCTTAAGTATAAGATTAAAATAGATACATCCGATAAAACGCTTAACAATATTCTATTTTAAATATATCTTTTATAGAATAGTCATATAATCTAGTAGTTAATAGCCTTCTTTTTAAGAAAAATATAGGGCCTTAAACTAAATTACAACACCTCAAATTAGGAGATATTAATAATAGTTAAGTATTTTCAAGAGTGACGGCACTATCTTAAGGTGTCTACTATTTCTACACTAGTTCTTATTAACTATTAAAATCTCTAATACTTTATAAGTACAAAAGAGCTTAATCGGCGGTAAGTACGCTAAATAAAGACTCTTAATATCTATATCTTTAGTATCGAGTATAGGAAAGACAAGAAGAACTCAATCGATAAACTATCACGCCGACTTAACTATATAGTTATATTAGAGAGTGTTGAGAATTCTTTTTAGTACCTCTTATATACTTGTATACTAGATACGAATAGTTAGTAAGCTATAAGTACTATTAGAGCTAGAATAATTCGTATTTACGTTCTAACTTAGGGAATAGAAAGGAAAGCTATTTATTCCGCTAAAAGTAAATATAATACTTTATTATAAGTAGAGCGTAATAACTAAATATATATATCGCCTAGTACTCTTAAAATAGAGAGAAAACTATAAGAGCGACTCTTTAAAGTTTATAATTAGATACTTATAAGGCTTTAACTATATGTAATACGTGAGTAAGAAGCTAGCTTATTATTGTTCGTAATAGATAATAAATTAAACTCTAATAGTGATAATAAAGCTATCTCTATACCCTTTATTCTAATTTAACAAGGTAAGATTCTAAACGTCTTAATAATTAAGATATTAAACCTTTAAAGTATTAATAATTTCTATTAGAAGTAGGCGTAGTATAAGTATCTAGATAGCTATATTAAGAAGAGCCTTTAAAAAGAAATATAGTATATTGACGCTACTAAACTTATATAATAAGCTAGCGCTATATATATATCTAATAATCTAATTATTAAAGTAGAGATCCTTTAAATAAATTACGATAATTCTTAGTAGAGAGGCTATTTTAGCCGTAAGAGAACTTATAAAATTATTAAGAGGTTCTACTATTAGCCTCACCTTACTAGAGATATATAAAGTTATATCTTCTTGTGTAATATTTGCTAGCGAATAAAATCGCCTAGATATAAACTTTATAAGTTATTGGCTTTAATACTATAATCGGAGGGCCTTTAGACAGATATCTCTTTAGACTTTATGATCGACTTACCGCTATCGATTTATAGAAAGATAGTATATAATACGCTCCTTATAGTTATAGATCGATTCTCAAAGATAATTTATTTAATACCTTATAGCGTGGAGATTGCTACTATCGAGCTAGAAGATATTTTTATTAAGGAGATATTCTTTAAGTATAAGCTTTTAAAGTTAATTATTAGTGACTATAGTTCTATTTTAATATCGGAATATTAAGAGATACTATACTATTATCTAATTATAAAGCGATAGTTCTTAACTATATTTCACCTTTAAATAGATAGTTAAATCGAGTATATAAATTAAACTATAGAAGTTTATCTTCATTATTAGTATATAAACTACTTTCAGAATAATTAGATATCGCTATTATTAAGCGCTAAGTATACTTATAACTAATTCGAGAGTATAATAACTAGAAAGACCCCTTTTAAACTAATATATCGCTTCACACCAATAATACGTAGAAATCTTATAGGGGATTCGCCGGCTACTAAAAGCTATATAGCGATCTAAAGGGTAGAGAATCTTTTATAAGCGAATAGCACTACTATCGATTTATAGATATAAGCTTAGAGTGACTAGACAAAGTACTATAACTATAAGTACAAAATAAAGATCTATAAAGTTAAGAATTTAGTTCTTCTATTATTAAAGAATATTCGTTTATAGAAAGTAAGTAAGAAGCTAGCTAATAAGTTCTTTAGTCCCTTTAAAGTATTAAAGGCTATCGAATTTAATATATATACTTTATAATTACTAAAGAAATATAATTAATTATATAATATCTTTTATATATCGCTATTAAAGTTATATAGCTTGCGAAGAGAAAGCGTTATACCTACACCTATCAAAATAGATAGTAAAGATAAATAAGAAGTCGAGAGAATCCTCAATATATAGATAACAATATAAAAAAGAAAATTCTTAGTACGCTAAGTTAGCTTTAGTGAGGCTAAAAATATTTAGGAGTCTACTAAGTACTTACTAAATATAAATAGAAAGCTATAGGAATTTATAATCTAGAGAGATCTAAATTTAGAGTTATAGTATTTAAATAAAAGTGCTAAGATAAATAAAAAAGAATCTAGTTAAGAGAATTTTATTGAGTTAGCCTACTATTAGTAAGCTATTAGCAAGCTACTTATAGCTAATAAACTAAGATCTTTAAAAGATATCTAGATAGATTTAATATACTTCTACTAGTAAGCTATTAACTTACGACTACTATATAAAGACTATACTTAAATTACTTATTCTAGTTAATATAAATTACTTTATTAATATTAACCTCTTTACTCTACTCTCTATTTACTATAAATATATAAAATTCAAGTTTATCCTTAGTATTAAGCACTACTATAAAGTTAAGTATATTAACTCCAAAAAACTAAGTTTAAACTTCTTCTTTAGGCTAAAAAAATAGAATAACACTAGTCTAGCTAGCTATTAATATACTATAAATATATAAATTAAGTATTAATAATAACTTATAACTTAAATTTAAAGTTTAGTTTAAATTCTTATAGTGTAATTTAAACTTACTAAATAGATATTAAAAGAATACGCCTTTTAAGTCTTAATAAAAGTTTTGTTATTTACTATTAAAGCAAAAGGCTTAGTAATAATCTTAGTAGCTTTAAACATCTTCTTATTAAAAGAATTCACTATCTTAACGATAGTAGCGTCTAATAAGCTATTAGTAGGCTATAAACAAGAGAATATTATAATTCTTACTGGAGAATTAATAATCTTAAGTGCTATTATATTGAATAGTAGTAATAAGAAACTACACTATAGTACAATAGTTCTTAGGGATCTAGTAAGCTATTAGTAAGCTAGTAGTAAGCTAAAAGTAAGAGACTTATTGAAATATAAGTATAATTCTAGCTAAAGTACTAGTTATAGGCTTTCTTAGAGTAATTATAAACCACAGTTTCTAGTTAGTTATTAGTAGACTATTAGCAAGCTAGAAGAATACTTTTATCGAACTTATTAAAAAGTTTCTAAATATTTAATTTACTATAAGATCGTATATAGCGATAATAGACCTTATACTTAAGAAGATCGCTAGCTTAACAAAGCTTAACTAGACACTTAAGTCTAGTAAGCTATTAGTATACTAGACACTAATAAAGTTATCTTACAAAAATAAAATAACTAAGAGTATAGTGCTTACGCTATAATTATTAAGAATATAGTAAAAGTAAAAGTGTAGATTAAGGGGGGGCCTATCTATATATATTTAAAAGGGAACTCACTCTTTACCGAGAATTCTAGTGAATACTATTACTTATAGAATATTATAGAATAATAGCTATTTATAAAATAGCTACTCAAAATTAAATTCTATTTATCTATAATATATAGACTATAAATAGATATAGAGCAAGCCTAAAGTAGACTAAATAGATAATATATAATTTAAGAATTTATATAAAATTAAGAGACTAGTTAGCTCGACCTTACTTTCTAGTTAATAGAGTATATAAATAGTAGGTCTCTAGTCTAGAGACGCTAGAGTAAAAGTAAGTTAAACTAAAAAATTTGGTAAAAAATATTAAGAACTTAGCTAGCTTAATCTACTAATATCTTGCTTCTATATCGCTTATAAGCGCTATAGAGGCGGCTTTTAGTCCTTAGAACGAGGCCTTTTAGAGGGGGGAATAATTGTTAGGGCCTACTAAGCACTATAATTCTATCGGGGCTAGACCGCCAAGGGTCAGCCCTAGAGCATAGAGATTATAGGCTACTAGCCCTTCTTCTTCTTCTCTTCTCTAACGAGTCGAGTAATTATTATATTACGCCTCAGCTGCTATCTATTATTCTGATAGTATTTAACCTACAGTCTAAGGCCTATTGATTGCTATAGACCCTCACAAAAACTATACTTAAATAGATAACTTCTCGTATAACTAAAAATATTCTATTGTTCTTTAGATTCGCTAACTTCTATTGAATATTTATCGCTAAATTTGATTGAATCGCTCTACTTATAACCTCCCTAATAAAGAAGAACGTTCTATTTCGCTAAATAGCTAACTACTAGAAAGCCTTCGAAACTTTAAAATAACAATTTACCTTAATATTAATTCTCGCTCTATTCGACTTTAACCTAGAAATCTTTCTAGAGGTCGATTTATTCGACTAAGTTACCGCCGAAGTACTCTTATAAATATATAGCGGAATTCTTAAGACAATAGTCTTCTTCTTTAAAAAGATATTGCTAGCCAAATATAATTATAAGATCTATAATAAGGAACTAATAGCTATTATTAAAGCCTTTAAGAAGTGAAAACCTAAACTTATAAGTATTAACTCTTTTTAGCTTATAAGAGTACTCTCGAACTATTGTACTCTAAAGTACTTTATATTAACTAAGCAACTTAATTAATAATAGACTCGCTAAATAGAATTTCTATTAAAGTTTTATTTCGAGATTAAATACCGCTCTAAAGTTTAAAGAACTAAATTTAACGCTCTTACTTAACGACCTAGCGACGCGTTATAAAAACCTTAAAATTTACGAGTAAAGCACTAGCATTAAACTATTTTAAAGCCTTACAATTTAAACAACACTTTTAAAGAAAAAATTAGCTCTAAATATCTATTTTATATCTATTAACTAATAAATAAATATATATAGTTAGAGATACTATTCGACTCTATTTAATAGATATATTAAAAATAAATTAAGAATATAATTCTTCTTTTAGTTTAAGATACTTTACAATAATGCCTTATAAAGCTATCTAAATTATTTTAGCTAAAAAAAAAGGTTTTTTAATAGACTATATTCTATTTAATAAGTAAATACTATATAAAGAAAGACTATAGATCTCGACTAATAATAAACTTCGACTAGTAGTCTTATAAGTCTTTTATAATAACCTACTAGCTAGCTATTCTAGGAAAAGCAAGACTTATTTATCTCTCTCTTGTATTTACTATTAGCTTAAAATACTAGACAATATATATCGCTACGTTAAAAACTATTATATCTATTGACAATCTAAAATCTTATACTAAACTTACTTAAAAACACTTTTATAATTATCGATTTCTTATTTATCTTAATAAAAGATTATATTAAATTTCGTTATTAAACTATTAAAAAGCAAGAATTCTCTAAATAAAGTCTTCTATACTAATCTCTTAGTAATTACTAATTGCTTTACGAAATAGCGATACTATATTTTTTATACTAATATAAATACTCTTAGTGTTACTTAACTTTTATTAAGAACTATTATCTCTCAATATAAAATTTTAAACTATATTACTTTAAATTAAAAATCGTAGTTTATATTTATAGTATAGAATAAATTTTATTAACGCTTAAAAATTTATTAGCGAATATTAATTATTTTTTACTTTAAAACTAATAACTAGTCTAAAAATTCAAATTAAATTATAGAATAATATTTTAAGGTTTATAATAACTACTTATAGAATAACTAAATAGAATAGCTATCTCTAGCGGAATTTACTATAAATATATATATATTTAAAACTATAAAGATATCGCTCTTCTATATTAACTATAGTTACTACTTATAATGTAATATCGAACTTATAAAGAATTATTAGTTTATAACTATAAAAGTAGTAGTAAATATAAGAACTATAGACTAATTCGCTAAATATATAAGTGCTATCTATATAGCTCTAAAGAACAAGATCGCCTATATCTAGACTAGCTATACTAAGTTCGCTAATAGTTATCGCGATATAATACTAGTTTATAAGGTTAACAATAAAATATAGTTAAATATAAAGAATATTTATATTGAGTATCTATTTAAAAAGCTTAATACTAAGAATCTAGAACCTTTTAAAGTATTAAAAATTATTAGCTCTAAATCTTATTAATTATAACTATCTAAAAATATAAGAATTTATAATATTTTTTATATAAATCTTCTATAACTAAATACTATTAATTCTTTATCGAGTTAAATACTCTTTATATTTCTATTTATAGTAGTTAAATAAGAAGACGAAATAGAATAGAAATAGAAAGTTAATAATATTTTAAACTTTAGAAAAATTAGTCGTTATAAGTATATTTAATATCGAGTTCGTTATAAAAACTATATAAAGTCTAGCTAGAAAGATTAAATAACTATTCTACTAAATTATAATAAACTTATTCGCGACTTCTATATAGTAAATATATAAAAGTTTAAATTATTAAAAGAATATAACCTCGAGACCGAAATTAAAACGTAAATAAAGAAAGATATAGATCGAGAAGCTAATAACTAAAAGCTTAAAAAACGAACTAAATATATTTAAGAAAGAAAATAATTATAAATAATATCTAAAATTATATTAACTTTAGAACTTTAATTATTTACTACTTTTTATAACTAATCTAGTGGGCTCGCGCTAGTAAAGATAGTAGTATATTCTAAGACATTTAAAAGACTATATAGCTTACGTACTAATAGAGTTAAATAAAATCTAAAAGGCTATAATAGTTTAAAAGTTAAGAAGTTACTTTATTTATTATATTAATAGCTTAATAGTTTCTAGATTATAACGCCTAACACTAATTAATAGCTAGAGAGGTTTATGAAGTCTTTTAATAGATAAGTAATAAAGACTATTAAATAATAAATATATGTGCTAAAAATTATATATACTAGAAATTATATATACTAGAGAGTATATATATTAAGACGTTAATTTATATTATTTATAGTAATTATAGAATATAGAGATATATATAAAAGATTTAACTAATTAATTAGAAGCCTAGAATTTAAGTCTTCAAGGGCGAAGACACCGTTTAAAGAGGGGTAGTGTCACGGTTCACTGCTACAGCCTCGCGCAGCCTTACTACGTAACTACGCGAGCGCCACGCCTATATCTCTAGGCTGTGGCGCGCCAGATAGCTACTCCCTCTCTGTCTTAGTTTTCATATTTAAATACAACGTTAATAGTTGAACTGTATCAACTCTGCTGACGCGCCGTGATAGTCTCGATTTGTTCGAGTCTGAAGAACCTTTCGATTAGAATAGAGTCTTGGCTTCTGCCGCTTTTCTTGTTCCAGACGACCTTCCTCAGGATCGGATGGCATCGTGTGAACTGACCTGCTCCCTTGAGGAGACGATCACCTATCGAATGCTGTTTGAGCTGATAATTGCGCAGCTCTTTGTATGTTACTGTCATTTGGAAGTGTCGCAAAGCCGGCATGTTATAGCAGACGAACTTCATTGCCGGGTAGACATCACTATTCTCGGTGATCCATAACGAGATGTCTTTGAATAGAGCTCCAGGGTCTGCGAGACCAGTCCCAGGATTAGGGAAAGGTAAGAGGAAGTCTTCGAATGGTCGAACATGGTTCGCAAACCATTTGTTGTGCCAGTAAAGTATAGGTCGTCCTTCTCTATAGGCTTGTTTGCAGATTCTCAGCAGTGCCAGCCGATTTGACGGCTCTGAGAAAATATCCTGCTGATTGAGGCATTGGACCTTATGGGACAGTCTGACACCATCGCTTCCTTGTGGAATATGTACCCGGCGATCAAACTGGATAAATCTGCCAACAGGCAGGACAAATCGGAATATTCGGTCTCGGATTTCCGCTGGCAAGTCCATCAACTGCATGCCGGGACGAAGAGTGAGCGTGGGAGTATCCGTCGGCGGCGTTGGTGATGGTTGGGAATTCAGAGGCTCTCCGCGGACAACGGTCGCGCCCATGATCCTCCTTTCCTCGAGTGAGATTATTTTCGTTCTTGTTCGGGTTAAGCTCGATCAATCTCTCCTACGAGATAGTCCAAACTTGACGTTGGCTGTTGAGTGGCAGTACTCGAAGAGAATAGAGTGGAGTGCAGTGTGTTGTCGAGATAGAGAAGCAGGAATTGAACAGCATCGATGGAGAGGTTATGTAGTCCTTGCCACGCTGAACTCACTAACACGTAAAACAAGATCAAGTCCATTTCAGCCAGTTAGAGCTCTCACCAGATATAGGTTCTGGGAAATTCTCTGGATGAGTACCCAATTGGTAGTCTGCCAGATGGAAATTTGATTTTTGAGGGCCAAAGCTTTTCTTCTTCAAGCTGACTCGCTATCCGCCCCCAGACTTTCGCCTGCGTGGTCAGTGCAATTTTGGAGAGGCAGAAAGGGACCAATGTACAAAGCCACTTACTTTGAACCTGACCGGTAGCAGTGCTACAAGTAAACGTTCATTCCACAAAAAGATGATTCCGGGCACCGGGACATTCAGGCAATTGCTTCGTTCTGACTGGCGTTCGAACCCATGAAGTGCAGGTAACCGCGAACCAGCTCATGCTGTATTACTCAGTGCTGTATTTCGGTCGTCCACGGCGGCTGCCACGGACCAAGATTCCACCTGCTGGGAGAGGGCAACTCGAGATGTTCCCTCCACTGATGCGTAGAAAGCATTTTCGTACCTATCTAAACATCAGGGTTTCGCAGTCCAGACATTCTCAGTGGAAAGTCTGTGTCGCCCTTCGGAAGACGACGCATAAATGGTGCAGAAACCTGAGTTTAGTGAAATGAGGGATTGCTCAAGAGTGGCTGAAGCCTGCGAGGTCATCAGTTGTTCGCGGCCTCTCCCGAGTTGAAAAGATGTATTGTTGACAGTTTGATTTTATTCACATGAACTTCCCTTGAAAGAATGCATCTTTCTTCCCTCTTTTACTTGGCCTCCCCATTCGTGCCCTTCTCCTTATCATGAAACTTCAAGCTAATGCTGTTCACACAATGTCTCTCGTCGGTTGGCGTTGCATACCCCTCGCCCTTGAATACATGTCCTAAATGACCACCACAGTTTGAGCAGACAATCTCAGTTCTCTGCATGCCAAACGTGCTATCCGTGTGACGAGTCACAGCACCCGGGATGCTGTCAAAGTAGGCGGGCCAACCGCACCCAGATTTAAACTTGTGGTCTGCCTTGTAGAGAGGGGTGTTGCAGGCGGCGCAGGTGTAGACACCCGCCGAGGGGTTGTGCTTGTCGTATTCGCCTGTGAAGGGGGCTTCGGTGCCTTTTTCGCGGAGGATCCGGAATTGTTCTGCAAATGATGTGTCAGTTTCTGTTCGTGGGGTGTGGTTTCAGTTCACGACTCACCCTTGTTCAAGACTGTCCTCCACTCATCGTCTGATCGCTGGTCGGGGTACGACATTTTGGCTGAAGCAGGTGTTGAGGTTCCAAACAGAGAGCCGAGGAATGGGATCGATGGCATAGACTTGACGGTGGCGCGGTGGAAATGTGATAGAGTATTACCCCGCAAAGGCTGCTGGAATCGATGTGATGTTGCGTTACTGAGTGTGTAGAGCGTGCGCACGATGTTGGGGAATGATGGAAAGCGCATAAGGACGTGGATGAGGTCAATGATATATAGGAGCTTGAGCTTTACAATAAAACGAATGGGAGAATAAACTCGAAAGAGGTGAGCATTTGAGATACTTGTCTGCGCCTCCAACGACGATGATGCAATGGAGAAGCCCCCGGAGATGCTTGATTGGCGGAATGACGGGCTGATCTGGAATCATGCTGTGTCGTGCAGAGGCTGTAAGATATTTGGAATTGGACATGGAACGCGTATTGCAGCAACAACATCTCTATAGACGTTCCATCTCCTTCGTGGCAGACGCGGCATCTCACTGACACGTTGTTTCCGTCATCGACGGCTCTTACCTGTCACTATTACACTGCCATACCCAATCTCAACCTTCCACCCTTCTCTGACGAGCATTTTACTCACTGCCGGTCCTATCCGTGGTGCGTGGTTCTTGCTATGTGTGCCGACACCAGTCACTATCTTGTAGCCAGCTCTAGCAGGTCCCCCGCCCCCAGAGATATACTTCGCGTCACCCAGGCCATCCCACCATTGTTGGGTTTTGTTACTTGCAATGCGCACTGCGTCTTGTACGCTCACGCCGTGAAGGTCGAGCACTCTCGGTGATGATTGCTGAGCAACGAGGAAGTCTGCTTCTGCTGCGTGAGCCTCCTTCGCGGCCTTGAGTCGCTCTTGGGCAACTTTCGAGTAGTAGGCTGCAGCGCCTCCGAAAAGAGGGTTGGACTTGCTTTTCTTGTAGGCTGCAGAAGCCTGGCCATAGTTTTGGTGTGCGAGAAATCTTTGGGCTGCCGCCGATGCACGACTCGGTGCAGTCGCGGTAGTCCACTTGGAGCTCGAAGAATTTTCAAAGGGCTTGTTCTCCTTGAGGTCGACAGGTGCGTAATGAGCCACGTCGTAAAGTTTGCCAGGTTTTGTGGTGTCCTCAATGGGAGTCATCACTTCCAACAGCTCTTGGGCTGCAGATGGGATATTCCGTGCCAGCGCAAGTACGCCATACATTTGCGATCTAGGCACATGGCCGAATTCGTTCTGAAATTCCGCTATCTGAAGATCAAGAATTTCATCGTCTCCCGTTAAGTTGTTGTGCGACGCTGCTTCTTTAATTGCTAGTGCTCGAATTGTGGCGGATAGACATGCACCATTGAGATGGTATTCGGATCGTACACTCTGAGGGTCTAACTTCGTCCTGGAGCAGATAAAATCAACGTCTTCGGACATCGTTGACCAAACATTCCTTGGGACGGATTCCGGCTCATACCGCAACGATGAAGCCGAACTGGCGCGTGACGACTCATTTGTCCGAGCCTTTCGTTTCTTCCTGCCTTTGCGCTGTGACTGTAATCCTTCCGCAAAGCCATCCACTCCCTTTGGGACATTCACATCTTCTGACTCTTCTTCGTAACCATGGTTGAGAAAGGAGAGGTTCAGCAGCTCATCGGTGGCGTTGTCGAGCGAGCCCCCGTGACTAGCGAAGATACTGGCCAGCTCGCGCCTTGGGATGCCGGGGAACATGTTCTGCAACCATGATATTTGCTGCTCCGCGGGCGAATCTTGTAAGCCATGGCCGAGAGGGTCCGAGTCGTTCCATTTCAGCTCAGAGATGGCGGATGTTATACTTGTGACTCCATTAGAACCTGTGTCTTCTGGAATTGATCTCGACGTGTCGGTTACATCTTTGAGATGTGCAGGACCTCCGGTACCAGAGGGATCAAACTCGGTATCCTCTTGCTCTATCGCCCCCACTGCCAAACCATCGAGGATGGCGATAAGCGCCGCTTTGTCTTGTGGGAGTGTGTAGTCTGATGCTATTGCGTGAAAGAGTGCCTCATCTAGCGGAGGGCAGTATTGGGCTCGGAGTGCCTAGCACATGTCAGTGTGGGGAGCAGGTGATGGGCACCGAGAGCCTACCTCAGTCTCCGAAGCAGCAGTTTCCAAGTCGCCCATGCTGAGGTCTGTCTGCTTATCATGTTTCCTGGTCAGGGCGTCTTCTCGAGGGCAACTAGAGGTTGCAACGTTTCGCAGGATCGAGAGGCCGTGAATAGATGGATAGGCGGTGAGGAAGGCATGTTGAACATGTTTGTCGTGCTCGAGGAAATATAGCGATCATCGCGGAGGACCTGCGGCGGATGATGAAATGATGCAAATCGCTGCACATCAGTACTTAACCAGCAGATCACTGCAGGGACCAGGATTTCCCATTTGCTTACATACTCCTTGCCCCGCTCGTACCTTCACCTCCATCCACGCCGGGACTTATCTCATATGAGCGTTAACATCTGCCTTGTCGAGGGGTGAAAAGCAGCATTGCCCAGCTGTTAATTTATGCTTGTGATATTCATACAGTTGAAATTCATGTATGGTCCTTGACAAAAACTTCAGACAACGCGCTGTTGGTGAAATTGAACTGCTCCTCGAGCTGGTACTAGAATGATTTGGGAGGCATTAATGAAACGGTCCTCAACTTCGGCTTTCATCTATTTCTGGGCCTCGTTCATCTCCTTGATCGCGCCCATCAACTCAGTAGCGTCGAGGTAGACTTCATAGTGCTTGGCCAACAGATCCTCCCCTTCCCCATGACCCTCAAAACTGATACTACTCGCGAAGTCGCAATCAATCCTCCTCCCATTTCTCAGCTTGTACCACAATGAACCGTTGACAATAACTTCCTGCTTGCCTTCCTCAGAGCCGCCTGCAAGAACAAAGCATTTTCCGAGCGTGTGCTCAAGGTCTACGACTGGGCCGTTCTCTGGATGGATCATGGCATCCCTGAAGTTGCGGATCGCATCGCGGCCAGTGGTGGTGCCGCCAAATACCAGCTGACCTTCGGTCGGGTGGAAGAGGTTCAGATAGTCGTTCTTGCTATGAGGATCATCCCATGATTTGAAGAAAGCTGGAAGTTGCTTATCGAGTGGAGAGGGGATGGAGGATTGGTTCGCGAAGGTGTAGTTATCCCTGGAGCCCATCTTGACGATCGCTCATTAGCTGGTTGATTTCACCTTTTGAAAATGATAGGGATACGCTTCTCAGCTTCGTCTTCAGCAGTTGTATATGGGGCGACAGAGGGAGCTGGCTCCCGAATGTGGGGTAGAATACGAGACTCGTATAATTACTTGCCGATTGGTCACGAGTCTAAGGGAAGGAGTATCGCTCATCGTAGGTCGAGTGATGTTCTTACTTGTAAGAGTACTTCATTCATCGTTATCGGTCCTGCGAGCAGGGGATGCATGCTCTATCCATAATGTGCAGTCACAGAAATTGTTCTCGACCGTCTTCAAATTTTCGTGCTTCGTAATCCATACCTTCGTCTACACTTCCTTCCATGTATAACCTTTCCTACCTAACGCGTCAGGATCCGGCGTCTTCATAGCATTTTTGTCTGCAAATGGGTCATCAGGGTCTTCGTCAACATCCGTATCGCTCTCGTCATCGCTTTCGACCTGCTTCGCCCTCCAGTTTTTCGACATTGGTGCTGGCCGTGGTGGTGGTAACGACATTTTCTGCGGAACGGGACGGGGCGGTTTGGGTGGTCCAGAGATGCTTAGTCCCGCCACCATCTTCTCTGCGTCTTTCGTGGCAGATGCCTCGCTCTTTGCAGCAACCCGACTTAGATGTTGTGCCTCCTCAAGCTCACTGTCCGAGTCATCATCCACTGATCTATCCAGAACCTCAAAGGCCATGAGAGCATTGATCAGCTCCTCATTGGCGTGGATAAGACCACCCAAGAACTCCTCAGTTTCCACGAATTGAATGTACCGCAGAATCTGACGCCGAAGCTGTTTGCAGGTTTCGAAGCGCTTCATTACCTCAGGATTGTCCGAGACCCGCTCAGACTCACGGTTTACTAATCTCAATGCGTTGTTCAGGCCGGTCGAGGCAACGGAGGATGCGGCAATCGATTGCAAGATGTTGGGCTTCTCCTTTTCCAGATTGAAGAATGGACCTCCTTTATTCTTCGTCTTCTTATCCTTCTTCACCTTCTTTGGGGCAAATGTCGATGACTCGCCCAAAGCCACAGGAGAAGGTTGCTTGCGTAGCGTTGTAGGAGTGGGTGACAGAGATGACGGTCTGTCAGGGCTATCGGACCTCATCCTGGCAATCATCATCTCTTGCTCTCTGGCCACCTCCTCTTCGGTTTCCCGGAGGACTCTACTTTGCTCGCGTCGCTGTTGGACAGGTTTGTGTGTCTTGGGGAGTTGGTTGTAGAGCGACTTGGCCCCCTCCAGACCGGGATTGTCTTTGGCGCTGGCGACCCACTGACCAAATAGATCTTTACATTTTCTGCGGACGTCCTGATCGGATGTTGGATCGGCAGCTGCTATCCGCAGGCGCTCTAGGAGAGGACCATCTGAAAGCAGTGCCCGTTGTACTCTGTTTCCACCATTCTGTAGGAGACCGTCCAATATCGTGAGGGCCCGTAACTGCCGGTGAACGTTGCCATATTTCAACTTCTTCCTCAGGGCTCGAGCAACCTCTTGCGGGCCTGTGCCCTGCAGCTTGACAACTTCGAGCAGGTCGGGAATGCCGGCGACATCATCTTCGTCGTAGGTTTCGGCGGTTAATTGCTCGACATGGACTGATATTGCGGAGAAGGGTTTTTTCTGTTTGTGGTAGCGATAACGAGTGGTTAGTTGATATCTCCTCCGTTGTCGTGCACAGCATGAGAAATGCAAAAGAATAGCAACTAGGCGTGCGCAGCCCTTCTTCTCTGGGAAGTGGCGACTGACAATCTGGGGGGATGTTTGAGTGGGATATGCATCGAACGAGGTTCGCCGTTTCTTGCGGGAGCACGCTTCGCAGGTTTCATGGTCCTGGCAATGGAGCAAGCTTTCCTGCTGATCAGCATCTGGATGCTGGCGGCTCTCTGGCCTCGGGAGATCGCTGAAGCCGGCGTCGGGTGCACATGCCGCTGTATGCAGTAGCAGGATAGACATTGGAGGAGGCTTCATGTTGGAGGTATGGCGGGGTAGGCGAGGTCCGACTCAGACATGCGAGACAGTTTCAAGACATGGGCAAGGACAGGGAGTAAATAGGAAGAGGGAAGACTCACCGAGGCGGAGAACATGGTTATAGAAGGTCTATGGATTGAAGAGGCGTACGGAAGAATGAGACTCGTGAAATTGGGGGTTGCGCATTGAGGTGTGAACGGGTTCGCAGCAGTGCACCTGCATCGAGAGCATGAACACCAGAGGGGAAAGGCGCCACTACTGGCAAGCTCGCCAGGAAAGGAAACGGCAAATCCCACTACGAAAATAGGCCCCAAGCTTGACTGTTTTGGCGGGTCTGGACAAGCCACAAAGTGACAGCCATGATCCATCTTTCACCACTTTCTCACCTCGCCTTCACCGGCGCCTTCTAGGCTTGCTCTTCTGAGCGGCTTCCTTGATGGACGAGACCCCTCATTCGGTCGAGACTCGAATCGTTTCTCACACGTGCTCCATTATCGTTCCCGCCAGAATTCCCAGAATCCAACTTGTCTTCCTACTGAATCTCGCCTCTGGCTAAGAACCGCATCACGCATCCATTTCGCATCATTCGCCGCCGGGGCAAATTGCGCCTCTTTTCGGGAAATCGATATAGGTCACGAGTGAGCCTCAGCCATCGAGAAGTCTCAGAAGACGGGCACAATAATCTCTACAACCGCTGCCTGTGTCACATCTGGCAGACGTGACTCGTATTCTCTCACCTCATTTCTGGGTTTAATTCGAATTACGGTCGTGACAGGTGCCAGCTCGACATCTTCAGATTCAACGTCGGCGTGAAGTTGATCACTTTCGCCGACATGGTACTATAAGAACGGCGTGCTGCATAGGATACCGTACTTGCGCACGTCCTACCCATGGTCCCTGATCTACTTCGGTAAGGTGCAGGTGCAAGTGCCACGAGGCCATGCCCTTCTGCAGGACAAACCCGATTTGTGGAGATCCGAAGGATCTGGATTCCGCGAGCGGCCGCATCCAAAGAAGGAAGATCTGACAAGGTTCAGTCCGGGCCAACTGACTCCTCTCCACCACACTTTTCGGGCTCCTCGTAGAGGTGGTTCGTTCTTCAATGCGTGCAGACGACTTCCTACGCTGGTCCAGATATATGTCTCTACGATCGACGGAGACATCGTTTATCGATTTTTTGTTTGTCTGGACAAGAAGACCACAAGATGCAGGAGGGGCAGATGCGAAAGGCACGTTGAATGGAGCTACAGTACGAAGCTGCAACCGGCCTCCAAAGACTGAACACAGCCGACTTCAAGCCAATTGCTGAACGGGTCATTCCCCAGTCTGAGTGATTTCAGCACCTCATTCCTGCCTCTGTCACTTTCTCACAGTTGCACAGAACTGTTGCGTGGTCACATCGTGAAGGGGCTGTGTGAGCAGTGACCACGCACAGCTTCAAGTATTTGCTGTCGTTGTAGGTTCTGCGTTCAACTGGGTGGTCAGAAAGGGAATTCTATTCGAAGCTGCTTGAACGATGGGGGCTGTTTACCTAAGAACAACGAATGTCAGACTCGATGTGTTCCTTACCCTGACTGCCCTGATCGACAACTTACCGCTTTCTCGAACCGAAGCAAGCACGAACAGTACCTGGAAGTACACCCCTAAGTTTCGATTACGCCTCACCTTGTCGTCGATATAACGATGGATTGTATAAGGTCATAAGCCGATCAGCCGATACTACCATATCGACCACCAAAGCGCTATCCATACCAAAAAGCGCCCAGCGCCGCAAGCGGTCGGCGCCTCAGCCACGAGCCTTCATCAAATTATGCTTGAAGTGCGTGATCGATATAACCACGTAGCGTAAAGTATCAGCACCTGACTTCAACTTACCATCGCTTGTCACCAGTATCAGCAGGTTGTAGTCAAGCATCATCGATGTGAATGTGGTTGTTCCCCGCCAAGCATTACCTCCAGAAGGCTCCGACCGCCGAGTGCCGGATGAAGAATTCCATGCTCGAGTTGAATTCTGCCTGTAATGAAGATTTGAATACTGCTGTGAGTTGCGACTGACATCTGAAATTGACGAAGCTGCATGAATCCAAGTCCCAAACCAAAATACCTGTCCTTCCGCCTCGTTCTGGTCGTCTGCTCACTCGCAATCCTGATACTCGCCTTCACTCTGGCTCCACGAGGCTCAACGTCATCTCTTTCCCGACTCTCCTCATTCCTATCCCACCTCAACCCCAGATTACCATCACCACTAGCATCCGGCCTTGGCATAAGGCTCTTCTCAACCACCACCTCCACCATGCCCTACGAAAAAGAACTCCACGTCGCCCAACTAGCCGTCGCCCGTGCCGCCATCCTGACCAAATCCGTCTTCCACGAAAAAGCAAAAGGCACAGTCTCCAAGGACGACAAATCGCCCGTCACCATCGGCGACTTCGGCGCCCAGGCCCTCATCATCGCAGCCATCAAGCATAACTTCCCGCAGGACGAAGTGGTTGGTGAGGAAGAAGCCTCTTCATTACGGCATGAAAAGGAATTATCCTCCAAGATCTGGGCGTTGGTCAAGGATGTCAAGCTGAGTGATGGCGAGAGTGACGCCCTCCTCGGCGGGCCACTGAAGTCCGAAAATGCAATGCTGGACGCAATCGACCAGGGAAACTCCGCCGGCGGAGCGAAAGGCCGTATCTGGGCACTCGACCCCATCGACGGCACAAAGGGCTTCCTCCGCGGCGGCCAATACGCCGTGTGCCTAGCCCTCCTCGTCGACGGCGACGTCAAGGTCGGCGTGCTAGGCTGCCCGAACCTCCCAATCGACGACTCCGTCCAACTCACAGAAGACATCGGCGCCTCCGCCAGCGACGCCGAAGGCCAGGGCGTGCTCTTCTCCGCCGTGCAAGGCCAAGGCGCAACATCCCAACCCCTAATCCGCGGCGCCGTTACAAAAGGCCAACCCATACATGTCTCCAAAATCAGCAGGGTCAGCGAAGCCGTCATGTGCGAGTCCGTCGAGCCCGGCCACTCCTCGAAAGGTGACAATGCGCTCATCGCCCAGAAACTCGGCATCACGGCCAAGCCCGTCCAGATGGACAGTCAGGCCAAGTACGGCAGTGTCGCGCGCGGTGCGGGCGATCTATATCTCCGCCTACCTGTACGGAAGGACTACATTGAGAAGATATGGGATCATGCAGCAGGGGATTTGATAGTGAGAGAAGCCGGTGGGCAGGTCACGGATGTTACGGGCAAGAGGCTGAATTTCAGCTTGGGCCGCACGTTGACGGAGAATAAAGGCGTCGTGGCGAGTCCGGCGAATGTTCACGCCGAAGTACTGAAGGCTGTGCAGGACGTCCTTGCCGCAAAATAGTCAGGTGGTGGATGTTGGTGAGAAGGGGGTCGACGTGATGTTAGCAGGCTGCTGTACAGCGTGGACGAGTCTTTACGAAACTCGATAGAATACAAGATGACGATGCATAGAGCACAGCATTGGTACAGACATGGAGCTTCGAAGGGTATGACCCATTACAAGGCTGTCAGAACTCTTACGTCGCGAGATGCCCAGAGCGGTCGCTATCCTTCTCACAGTGAATTCTAAACCTCTGGAACAGCATATCACTACAAGCGAACACTTGAACGTCTGCTGGAAAGGTATCGTTTCCCACCTCCGGTTACCCGGCCTAGCTCTTTGTACATGTATCCCATTCCATACATTTCGATCACCTTCAAGCCTACTTAATCTTCTTCGCCTTCAACCGAATCGTCTCCCCATCCACAAAGATTCCCTTCCCTTTATACGGCTCCGGCTTCCTCCACCTCCTTATCTCCGCCGCAAACTGCTTGATCGCCTGCTTATCCGTGCCCTCCAACAGGATCCGCGTCGGCTGCGGCGTACTGGCCTTCACGCCGCGCGGAATGCCCAGTTCGACCGGATGCGCGTAGCCGAGCTTTAGATTTACGAATTGTTGGCCCGTGTAGGTGGGTGAGATGGTCGTGGCGGTGGGTTCGATGGTTGCGCGGTAGCCGACGCCTACGAGGCGGAGGATGCAGAGGTGGCCTTCTATCACGCCGGTGATGGAGTTTTGCAGGAGGGCGCGCATTGTTCCTGGACGGGGGGAATGTTAGAGGCATGCATCCCTTGTATATGTGTTTTAGAGGTTGGGACAATACGCACCCCACATTGCACGCTGATGTTTCTCAGCCGCATCCTCGACGCTGACGTTGATTTTCTTTGCTGACGAGTCGTGCTCGGCTTGTAGATACGGAGGTAAAGGCACCGTCAATTGTCCTATATCAAACACAATCTCAATCAGCACACCTTGTTCCTTCGTGATTCCTCTCAAGTCTTCGCAAGGGATTTACGTACCCAACGGCCCCGTAACTTCAACCGCCATATTTGGCGTATCAGGATGCCGACTCCTCACCTGCCTCTTGGGCAACTCGTAGAACCGCAGTGAGACCTCTGGTGGGACGGTGATCGGCGTCCTCCCTATCCTCGACTGGTTCGAGGATACCTCCACGAGTGTGGACGCTTGCCGCACACGCCATGGTCTAGCGACTGCAGGGACGAGGAAAGCGGGAAGCTCTCGTAAGGCTGAGCGGGATGTTTCGCGTACGAAGCGTCGGAGAGGGGATTGCACTTTGAGGCAGGACATATTCGTGGAGGTGTTGTGGAGATCTGGCTTGCGTCTTTTCAGCTCATGTCTACCGATCCATCAGAATCGGCCTGTTGTTTCACGAAGTCGCCGCGGGAACCTCAGTCAGAAGAGAAGAGGTGCGTACAACCAAAATGAACAAGACAATCAATGAACGAAATGTGAGGAAGGTCGGCAACCGGGAAAGCTCCGCAGAAGGGGTCCTCCAATTGGACGGAAATGCAACCGATCGTGGCGCACGAGGCTCAATTCAAGCCTTGCGATACCAGAAAACCTGGACGCCTTTGAGCACCAGCACATGCAACAGCACTGTCTAGGAAGTTCCTTTAATATACATGACTGTATATACATCTAAGCTGCGAACGCGTGCTAATCAGAAATACAAAAAGCAACCCGAAGACAACTTAATCTGCCAACGAGCGAACAAAACGGCCATCTCGCGTTCCCTGTTGCTCAATACAATCTATCCCACGTGCCATCCTTTGTGAACCTTTGCAGGTAAGGCAGCAAGTTCTTCTTGATCTTATGTCTCAATTCGTCCGGACCAGGTCTGTCCTGAGGTCTGATACGCAAGCAATCCTCCACCAAATAGCATAATTCTTTCGAGTAGTGTCTATGGTGGTATGTGTCAAGGATCGAATAGCCGTTTCTTTTGAGCCGACGCTCATCTCGTTCGGCCTCATGCATCAACCTTTCGAGTTTTCTGTTGTCCACGGTAAGCTCCATCAACCCATAAATGCATGCCGCCATCTATTTAGCCGTCAGATCAAGCACCGGGGGACAAATGAGTGTATCGAAACCCAATGTAACATTGCCACTGGTCAGGAGAGACTTACCTGCCAGAGGTTGTGCTTGACCGTGTACGCTCGGGTACTTGATCCCAAGACTCTATCCCTCCAACGGTCTCCGTAGCGGTTGGCGTCATACTGTTCCTTTGGCGCACGATAGAGCTAGTCAGCGCCGAGTTTTGAGGTGCAAGACCCGAAGACTGGGTGATGAGAGGGCCCGAGGAAACTCACCGGAGGCATCCAACAAATCGTTCCATTATTTTTCCATTTATAGCTGTTGTTGGGATCCCAACGATTGGTGTATTCGGCCATTCCGAAGTCAGCCACCTTTAGCATCGGATACGGCAGGAGCCTATCTGGAGGCGGCTCCGCTAGAAGAACTACACAAACTCATCAGTCATAGGTTGAATGAAACGATACTGTGGTAGCACGTACCATTGGCGTCCTTCAAGTCCAGATGAAGAAGGAAATAATCCTCGGGAGCACGGGTCGTCATCAGGGCTGAATCCAGCTTAAAAGTGGCCATGTGGTAATAGCAATCTGCAAAGTCCCAAAACGCTTGCCATATGAAAGCTTCTGGAATGTGTACTCTGTGAGAGTATCCTGTCAGCACAGCTTTCCCTCGTCACGTTCTCGCCGCTTCTCGTCCACCTAGAGATATAGGCTTACCTGCGATCAGCCTTGCGACCCTTTTCTTGGTATTGCCGGACGAGGTCTTTCAATGTGCCTTTCTCGCAAAACTCAAGGTATACTGCAAGCTTCCATTAGCTGCCTGGATCGAATCTCAAACAACAGTGCGAACATTGTGCCAACTCACATCTGAACTTCGGCTGGCTGGTATCGAAGAACCTCATAAACTTGACTTTTGCCACGTTTTTGCATCCTTGGTGCATCAGGTTTGTGGCCAATGCCGCTTCTGCGGGGATTCCGGGGTTGCCATCACAATCCTCGTCCCATTGGGTGCAGTCGAACTGCTTAACGGCGAGAGTCTGGATGAAGTAAACAGTCAGTACATGCCAGGTCTATTGACGTACTCGGTTAGGGAAGGCGCTATCTCACGACTTACCTCAACTACTTTGCCATCCTTGTTAAATCTGCGCCACTTTCCAACCATGCCAAAAGCACCCTTTCCTAGGAGGTCCGTACACTAGAGATGGAAACATATCTCAGTCAATTTGCAACATCGCTTCTGATTGGACCCAACGTACCTCCCACTCAGCGTCTTCATCCTTGTCCATCTGGATGTATGCTCTGGAAAGACCAAATTCTCTCGATCTCGCATCGTACCAACCGTGTTCCGCTCTCCATCTTGCGGTCCTTCTTTTTACTGTCTCGTCTGATCTCGTCCAGCGTGCCGGGTGCATAATATCTTCGGTTCTTGTGACCATACTCGGAGAAAACCTGAGATCTCTGAATCTCATTGGTCTTTTCTTGAAATCATAACGTTGGCCCATGGTATCCCAATGTCTCGGTTGCAGGTGTGCAACGTGTTTCTATGATTAGTCTCTGGGTGTAATGCTCCAGCAGTGCTAAGAAACGCAAGCAACAAGGACTCGACAATTGTCTTGAGAGAACGGGAACCGGGAACAGAATGGGCGGCCATGATAGACACGTTCGAGTTGTTGCAGGCTTCATTGTTCAACCCTTGAGAAAGGAACGTAATGCTCGAGTATCTCTTTCATCCAGAAGTAGAACAAGATGTCCGGATCCGGGCATATACTCGCATGGATAGAGTGCTCACACTTCTCGTGAGGACAACAACGTGGAACAAAGGGCAACTTCATTGTTATCAACCAAGTCCAAGCCATGCAATTAGCGCGCGGAGCGCATAGTTTGGTAACAGAGGTATCGTCAATGAGCACACGAGGAGCCATGACAGATGTCAGCGATGGCGCGGATGTAAGAATAAGTTGAGGTCGGATTGAGGTCGAGTTGAGGTCGAAGAGGCAAGGAAAGGGGGCAAGCTCGATGCTGTCGTGCCCGGGCCACCTTCCCAATTGAGGTGGTTTGACAACATCGATGGCAGCTCGGCAGGACCACCTCTCGATACAGTCCAAGTACCATTCCCAGACTCAGTACTACAGAGGATCGCGGCACTTTCTTGGCCACGATTGGGGACGACTGCCGGGTATACTGGCTCCTTCCCTATCGTCAACGCCCAGCGTCCATCGACCGGCTCGAGATGCGGGGAAGGCGTTTGCGGAGACTCGGCGTGGAGTAAATGGATGATGTGATGTGAAGCGGTACTTAAGGTAGGAGAGACTGTGATGGAGAGGGCTTTTACCTTCAAGCGAGCATATTCTGTCTCCGGTAAGGGCAAGCACTGACAAAAGCCCTCTTAACACCACAAGGCTGAAAGTGTATCCCCGTCGAAAGAAACCCAACTCATATACGACAACTCAAACATGTCCTCACCCAAAACCATCTTCCTCATCGGCCCCGGCCTAATAGGAGCCGACCTTCTCGACCTCCTCCTGCAAGAAAACAAATACACCATAACAACCCTCGTGCGCCGAGAATCCCATGCTGAGCAGATCAAACAATTCTACCCTGCAACAAAAATCATCCTCGGCACGCTTGACGACGACTCCCTAATCCGCCAACACACCGCCGCAAGCGACATAACAATCCACGCCGCGACGGCAGACCACCTGCCCAGCGTACAAGCCGTCCTCTCCGGGGTTCGCGACCGCGTCTCCCAAGGCAAAGAGACAATCTTCATCCACACCTCCGGGACAAGTTGTCTAGTCGACAACTCGCGCGGCATGTACATCACCGAGAAGATCTACTCCGACACAAACCCCTCCGACATCGACAGCATCCCCGACGACGCACCACACCGCGAAATCGACCTCGCGATCATCCGCGCGCGCAAGGACCTCGGCGTGGCCGCAAAAGTCATCATCATCTTCCCGACTTTGGTGTATGGCGTGGGTAAACATATCCGCAGACTATCCATCCAACTGCCCACGATGACGCGTTTCGCACTGAAACACGGCTTCGCGCCCGTGATTGGAAAGGGCGAGTCCGTGCGGTGTAACATCCACGTGCAGGACCTCGTGCGCGCTTACATGCTCATCCTGCACTGGATGGAAACCAGCCCGGCAGAGGAAGTGCTCAAGAACCCGTATTTCTTCTGCGAGAACGGGCAGGAGATGTTCTGGAAAGACGCTGCCGGTGAGATTGGCAAGCAGTTGCACGCAGCGGGGAGGATCAAGGATCCGGTGCCGAAGCCTGTGCCGCCAGAGCTGTATGGTGATCTGTTTGGGCCATTCTCTCCAACCACGGTGGGTGCGAACTCACGGAGTCGTGCGGACAGGTTGCGTGAGATGGGCTGGACGCCAACGGAGAAGAATGTGTTGGCCACGTTTCGGGACGACGAGTTGCCGATCTTGTTGGCCGAAGAGACGGACGATTTCAAGGGTTACGCGGGAGTTGCCTCGTCTGGGACGCATGTTTTGAAGAGTCTAGAGTGATACATAGCCAAACGAAGGTACGAGCATTGTGTGACAGGGTGGTCAGGCGAGCGATGAACAAGTCCTTGGAGGCGGCATGAAGCGAGGGTAGACGCGTGACTGTAGAACAAACAAGCCAGGCACAGATCCTCGAATCGAAAACAGGAGTGAACTTCATTTCATCAACCTAATGCTCCGCTGGCTTGCTCTATCTCCACCACGTCACGCTTTCCTACCACTTCGTCTCCTTGCCACAGCGTTCAAAACATAAATAGTTATTGTAGTGATTAGATGGTGGACAGTTCATTGTATGAGCAGAATCCACATCGTAGCGCACTGGCTACTAGTCCATCTCTGCGCCGGCTGGTGCTCGGCTGCTTCTCGAAGTTTAAAACATAGACTCGCTAAAATGCGACTCAAACGTATGCTGAAATGCTCATAATCAAGGTGAGGGAGAACGCCGCTGCTCTCCGATAAGTCCCAGACCTGGGACTTTTGGGGGCGCCATATCGCTTAATGCTCTGACCAAAACGGAACGCTTCATGGGTCTTGCAATTTCGCAAGAAGGTGGTCGAGCTCAGTCCAATTGGACTGTGTCATGGCGAATTTCCGATGCTTGCGTGAAACGACATGCTGAAGCTAGAGTTAGCGAGAAGTTCAGAGAATTCCATTGGGGAACGTACCTCATCAAAATCGTCATACTTGTCATGGCAATTCTCACAGTAGCCAGGCTTTGGGTCCTTCCTCACAGCCTTCTTCTTTCTCGAGGCGTGTGCCGCTCTTTCGGCAGCGAGGTCGTCTTCATGTGGGTCCACTTCCTCCTGAATGCCACCCAGCTTCTCTTGTGCTTTGCTCTTAGCTGCCCTTTGTGGTGCAGGGGCTCGAGCCGTTTTCAGAGCCCCGGCGAGGTCCGTCATGCGATGAGAGGATGGGATAGATCCGACCGATAGACTCCCAGTATGCGTGCGTTCGAGAACTTGACGCTTCAACTGCTGATGCACCTCTCTGCTGGTCCCAGCTTTGACTCCTGTAGCCGCAGTCGAAGACACCATCTGTGATTGGATGGCCGACGTAAGGTTCGACCTTTGTATGCCAGATGCTGCAGGTTCCCGAGCCAGTTGTAGCTTTGCGGGACGGACGAACTCTATTTCGTTTCGCTTTGGCATGGGAGGAAAAGATGGCTGACGATCGATGGTAGAGGAGTAGCTCTTCGCCTCTTTCTCGTCCTTGACCACATCATGTTTCGCCGTTGCTTGGACGGGCGCCAAGGGCTTCCGAGGACTGACGCGCCTGGGAGCTTCAACAACTGGAGGGGGGCCAATGACATGTGACCTTGTTCGTGGAATCTGCTGGTCGCGTCGTTGATGCAGTTGGCGTTGTTGCTCTTGCTGTTGAGCCCGCTTCTGAGCTCTTCTCTGTTCCTGCTCGAAGTTTGGATCCACTACAAACGGGCATTTCCCTACACCTGCAGACCGGAACTGGGGCCAATCGCCTTCGGCCCTGGTTGCCGGCTTCGGGTACTCCCTCATCATGGTAGGACGATATTTTTCGTCCATATCATGGATGTAGACGAAAGGACCTTTGAAGGGAACAAGTGAGGTCAATGGCAATTCCTTTTCCGACGCGGCTCCAAGCTTCTCGTTCCTTAAGACCTCCCCCAGATCTTCTCGTTGATGGCGTGTAGTGTGTGCTGAGCCTCTCGTATTGTGACCATGATTGTCAGCGGTAGCAAGCATAGAACTGATGAGTCTTTGCAGCTTGTCAACGGAGTAGATCTTGATTCCCATGTCTCTTCCTCGGACGAGGATGTCCATCTGGTTGGTACCATTGCGTGTCGGGGCGGCGGCGGTCGGTCCGCGGGGATTCTTCTCGAGTAAGGATGGATTGATGGTCTGGGGTTGGTCATCGGTAGGAGAGTGTTGGTTCTCGCCTGCAGAGCCAGCCTCTGCTGGTATCTGGCGCGTGGTTACGATGTGTGTGACATCTTTCGAAAAGAAATTCTCCTCATGCTACGGCAACGTCAGCAAAGTATCTCAAATGTAGTGAGTGCACAACATACCCCTCCTAAAGCCAAGATCGGCCGCAGAAAGCGGGATTTGGCCTCGTCCGAGAAGCCATCAAAGTAAAATCTGAATGTTGGGAACAGTTTCCGATATTGTCTCTGCCACGTCTTCATGCTATTATCTTCCTTTGGTGCTCCTTCAGCGTTCCGTGTGACTCGTGAACCAGCAGTTTTATCTCGATTTTGAGCAGCCACCAGCTTTTGCTGGAATGCAGTTGAGCGATTCTTACCATTGCTTCGTTCAAACACGCGACCTTCTGGCATGGGCGGTTGTGATTGCTTCAACGGAGTGGCGGGGGCTCTCGAAGACTTCTCGACAGCTGCACGCTTCTGAGGTGGCTCATTTTCCTGCTGGAGATTTGCCAGGCTCCTGGGTCGCTTGGTACCGCTGTGGGTAAGAGAGCGGTGAGGAGAGTTTGTAGCATTTGACAAGCTGGCGAGCGGGACTCGACGTGACGAAGTGGCCATCTTGGAGAAGGGATCATGAGGCGAGGGCGGTATGAATACAGCAGCGGCCATTCATAAGGATACAGAGGGATATGTTCTGCTGGTTGCTGGGTGGAGGCTGGAGTCGGGCGAGGTGGTCGAGGATGGCAGGGCGGAGGGGTATTGCGGCATTGACCACGCGACGCGCTCGATGAGTACTCCAACACTCAGAGGATTAACAGGTGCACATAATAGTAGCTGAGGAAGGGGATGAGATATGTGCAGTGAAAGTGAGCACCAGAAGTAGGACCTGACACACGAGTGAGCGGTCCAGCAAGTCAACAAAGACACGCAAGAAGAGGTCCTTTGGCGGAAGAGAGGTTCCCAATGTGTTGATGTTTGGTTGTCGGAGAGGCTTGGAGCTGGTTCGGGAGCTTGGTGCCATGTGGATCCCCGGGCACCCACCGGGCAACCACAACCACGCTATGAGTGCATCATCACTACAAGTATCATAACAACAACATTTATACTTGTATGCAAGACCGTGCTGTTTCTTCTAGTATTACAACTATTCTATAGTACAACTCCCGCCGCATCCAAGTGCTCAAATCTCACCGCCTGTGGTTTCCAATGCAGTCGTCAATTTGAGGGAACCAAATTATGTTCGCAGTCCTGCCCTATCCATACCTCTCAACCGTCGTCGCAGTGGTTTGGTTGATTTGGCGTCTTTTGCACCGACCCAGTTTACCCGTGGTCTTCCTCATGCGTCAGTGCCTATGTGGCAGTACGGAGGCCGCCGGCTCTGCTGTTCTCGTTCTCTGATAGAACATTCTTCTGGTTGATAGCGGCATCAGGTGCAGGACAGTTGGCCAAGTTTGTTGGCTTTGCGAGACTTGGGAGGCAAGGCTCCATCGTGTTGAGTTGAAACTAATTCTTCGCCCTGGGTTGTTTTCCTCAGCTGATAACGTGTCTTGCCCCAATCTTGCCCAGGACTCCCGCCTCTTTGGGTTTCGGGCTTCGATCTCTGCCCTTCTTTCTGCTCAGAAATCCTAACATGCTACCTCCGGACCTTTCGTGTTTACCGTCTCCCCCGTCCTGAGCATTCGGCGCAGTTTGGTCTGCCAAATTTGTCCAGCTGCCCGATTCATCCAACACCATTTGCACGCCGCCGCCTTTACTAGCTTGCCTTGTTGCAGGCATCGGTCGTTGTGGCGGAATCGGTCGGCTGAACGATTTCGACGAGGATGCCGGTCGGGTGTGTTGAGGCGGTCCTTGTGGCAACGCTGCCTTCAACTCATCCAGGGGCGGAAAGTTCTCCTCCGCTCTTGCAGGCGTCGGGACTATGGACGGGGAAAGCGGCGGAGACCCGTCCGGCGATGTTGGTATCGAATTTGGATCGTGGTGCGTCGTGTCGACGTCGAGCTCTACGTGTTCTTCAGGAACTGAACCGGCCACCGCCGCTGCAGCGCTCCTGGACATCGTTAGTCTCGTTCGTTCCGTCATCCTGAGGGCGAATACTTACACGTCATAACTCGCCAAGGTATAATCAAAAGGCTCGAACATCGTCTCGATCATACGATGCAGCTCATCCTCTCGAATTTCCTTGGTCGTGGCGTCGTCCCTCAACTCTGCTCGCGGCTTCTGTTTCCTTGCCCGGGCTTCCAAAGGTGCCTCCTCCAGCAGTAATTCTTCCAGATCATAAGTGGCATCAAAATTCGTCTTTTCACTGGATGGGACAAAAATTGGAGGTATCTGCTTCCTTTCCAAGGCTTCAAAGCTGATAGAGTTAAAGAAGGGATGTGAGGTAAAGGTGTCGAAGCCCGTAGCGCCAATCCGCTTACGACGGTCTCTCTCGATAAGCGATGTCATGGCATGAAGGCACGGCATTGATACTGGAGGCTTCGTCACGAAATACCGGGGGTTGGCGGCGGTGATGGCATCGACCAGCTCTTCGTGGGTTCTGCCCTCGAATGGACGCTTCCCGTAGACACATTCGTACATCGTCACTCCGAGTGACCACCAGTCCACTTCACTGTAATAACCACCGCCTCTAAACACCTCGGGCGCCAGGTATGCCAAAGTGCCCGACTTGCTTGTGAGCGGCCTGCCGGGCTTGAAGTCGGAGGCCACGTTGAAGTCTGCCAGATGTACATGGCCCTCAGAATCCAGGAGGACATTGTCGGGTTTCAGATCTCGATGGACAATGCCCTGACTGTGAATGTAACGAAGGGCGCATGCCAACTGAGCCATCCAAAAGCGAATAGCATCCTCGGTAAAGGCCTTTCTCTGGATATGAAAGCGAAGATCGCCGCCGTTCATCAGGTCGACGACCAGGTAGAGATACTCAACATCTTGGAAACTATAGCGTAAATTGCACAGGAACGGGTGGTTGAGATGTTCCAGCATCCGCCGCTCTCGAATGATATTCCGTACACTCTCGGATCGGACCACTGCCACTGGATTAGTGCCATGTTACCGTCGACGTAGTCATGTGGGCGTACCTTCATCCTTGCGGATGTATTTGAGGGCGAAGGTCAGGCCGGAGTCCTTCCGCTCAACAATTCGGACTTTACCAAAGGCTCCTTTACCGACGACTCTCAGGAGACGAAAGTGGTTGAGATTGACTATCAGATATTGTGAGCACTTTGCAAGCCTCACCACCCATGTCGAGGCTGTGAAACCTTACCTTCATCTGTCAAGACGACCGGTTTGCCTTGAGAATTCCCCATTGACCCGGTGTGGCAAAGCTGCCAGACACGAACCCTCCACTATTACGGCCTGGAGACGAATGAATGTGACATAAGACAGCAGACAGCAGACAATTGTGCAGTCAGCCGGAAGTTTGGAAGGGAGACAAGTCCAACTATTCGGTTGTGGGGGAGGTGGTGACAACGGGTACGGGCGGATATGTGCTGGATGGCGGTGAAGCTCTGCGATGGAGTTGAGCGCTTAAGGATCAGGTTTGGACCAATTCTGAAGTTTATCCAAGCCACATGACAGTCGATAGGCATATACCATAAGCTGCTTAGCTGGATTAACCGAGGTTGGGATCCAAGACAGATCGAATCCGGTAGTGGAAAAGAGGAGTCGTAAGTGTAGGGCTCCGTGCGGCGTAAAGTTCCGGACTGCTTGAAAAATGAAGACGTGTGGCAGTCCAAGGTGTCTGTGCGGCAGGAGATGAGAAGTGGGTGAGTCCAACGGGTTGATGTGTGAATGGTATTCAGGTCGCAAGATCCAGATGTCGAAAGGAGAGAACGGTAGAAGCCAGGAAACCCTAAAGGCTAGGGAGGAGGAGTGGTGATGAAGAGAATTGACCTGAGGATGCGGTCAGGGTCTAGTACCAAGATGCAGTAGCCAAAGCATCAAGTGCGCTCTAGCCGTTTAGTCTGGTAAGGCGGAGGCGAACCTTGCAGGGGAAGGTGGTGCTACTCTAGATTAAGCAGCTAGGCCGTCAATCGCAGCTCCAAACGGAAAGGGACGGCAGCAGTTGGGGGCTCTGCTTTGTCTTCAACAAAATGGTTGCGGTTACGTGAAGGATAAATGAGCACGTGGAAGAAGGAACGAGGGAATACGAGACAGGCTGGTATGGAATGTGGCCGAACAAGACTTGTTCTTCAAGTTCATCTCAAAGAAGAGATTACTGGGTTCTTGACATCACACTGTATCAAACGACTCACAGTTGTTAGTCGCACATCCACAAACGAGAGACGTTCAGCTGGCAAAAGAGTAATGGAAATCATCTGTGGAGTTTCTCGAAGGTGCCTTGGAACGATCAAGGCGGCCCCACGAGGTTTGATGAGCATGATGTTGCCGCACATCAGCACATGGCAAAAAGAGGGTGTCGACCTCATGCACTGCCTATTGGACAACCCCCAAAGCCGCTCGCATGGCTCAAATTCTCGCCCGGGTCCTTGCAACTTCCCGCCGGCCACATGTCCCCAGATACATGCATGCTCTGCATATTGTTTCCGTGGTGTGCATTTGCTTTCATATCTGAGCCGTCAGTGACAGCGGTGACTGGGGGCTGGTATCAATAATGCTCGGACCACCCCGCAGGGCTTGAAACCAGTTAGGCCTCATGCAGTCTTGTGAAAAACCCTGGCTGACGACGTTTCAGCATCACCGGCCTTACCCCTTTCTCTGCACTGAGTCAAGCGAGATGTAAAAAGTGGTCTTGATGACCTGCCTTCTCTGGTGGCATTCTTTGATCTGTTGATTAGTGTTTCAATAGCTTCTCATTTGCCTTGTCCTCGATGAACTACTGGCGCTCTGAATTGTGATCTTATACATTGCAAACCCCGTGATGTTGTACGACAGCGAGGCTGGTCAGACGAGCTTTGAGACGAACATCTGCCGACATGAATCGTTTGCACAGTCAACTCAATGCTTCCAGTGGACTCCTGGTGGCTCTTCGGGCAAAGGGGCATGTAACATCCGACCAAACGACAGTCCCAGCTCTGTTTGGACGGGTAGACCGAACCCTCAGGCTTTGTGGCTCGAATTTCGAACGGTTCGTTCGTTCGAGAAGGAAGCCATGGGGGATTGATTGCAGAGGACGGTTGCCGCCACTGGCCGCCTGCAGCCAAAATTTGACTTTGCTGCTGCATGCTGGGGTCTTGAGTCTCGGTCCTTGGGAGGTGGCTGCCACGTTTCTGCTGCAGCTGACCCTGGTTTGAAACAAGTAAGTGCTGCATTGGTTCGGCACAAAAGTCCAATCAGGTTACCTTATCCATACGAGCACCTAATGCAGCAAAAGCTTTGACGACCATTGAGATATACTGCCTTCCACCTCTTAGACAATTCTCGAGAACTTCGAAGCGCACAAGATCATGACTCCTACGATCCATGGCAATGCCAGCCATGGCGACGGCTGCGTGTCTGAGGATGCTCTTGCCTCATCTATGCGGAGGTTGCCACTTCCCGCTGTGCTTGGCCAAAGTTTCATCGCCGTACATACGCCTTCCATCTCATCCTGGCCCTGTCCTTTCTTGCCTCAGCAATCGACGACCATACCTCTTGTGATCGAGGCCCATCTCAACGACTGGAACGTCCGCTCACCGCAGTCGAGCGTCAGAAACATATTCAGATGACCCTCTACAATTCGGCTTCAACCAGAAAGGTAAATTGCAATATCGACCTGGAAAAAATGAGGCATTCGTATCACAAAGCAGTGCAAAATCTAGGGCATTCCCTCACGCACGCCATCTTTGTCTAAACCCACACATCCGCCACACACACCTCTTACAAGACAAGACTGGACAATGATAGGCATCCTCTTCACGAACTACTTCTGAGCACCCGTGAGCCGTCAGCCTCGCAGTCACAATCAATCTGTTCCAAAAATTGAATGCCATCAAGGCGAGCCGACGGACACAAATATGGACAATCCCTTTCGCCTCAGGAGGTGTCCGAAACCATCTCATCTCATGAATCAGCATGGATCTGAACTTTGTACAGAAGATGTACCTCTTTCCGTCGGGCTCGGTCTCTTATACCCCCTTTGTTTGCAGCTGCTTGAAGTGACTGGCTTGCGAACAGATACATCTTCGGACCTTGCTTTTGCAATATTCCACGGCATTTTGAGGGGTTTTGTGTTGATTCCAGAAGAGATGGTCCATTGCTGGTCCTCATGCTCACCACAGCAATCACAGAGCGACCCATAATGATTTCTATTCCTGTGAGTAGTTCTTTGGCTCAAAGAATGTCTCCTCCATATGATGCAATATTATACAACAGGATCAGCTACCAAGCTAGGGACTTTCAACCGGATTGATTCCCTTTTCGAATGCCGGTTATCCTCTTTCTCACTGTCCGTCAATCTGCAGCCCATCGCTAACGTGCTCAGCATCTTTTGGACCGCTTCTACCGCCGCGGTGTGTGCCCATGCTCTTCGCATTTGATGCCCTAGCCCGCGATACTTTGCCCCACGATCCTTTGGCAGGCAGCGTCACCAAGTTCTAGGTGCGCAACTGCAGATAGTGAATGCTTCCCCGGTGTCCCATCCCTCAAATATATATTTTGGGCCTTTCCCACCCTTCTTTGAGCCCTTTCTCCTTCAGTTCGTTGTCGAAAAACCCGCACAAACATTCTTCAGGTCCATCCCTCTGTCGACTGACCCCACAATGTCTGAGGACGATCCCTCCGGGGCTCCTGGAGCTCCTGGTGGAGATAAAGGTAAGTAATACGGTCCAGCAGGGTCAAGATCTTCAAATCCCGGACAGATTTGTGTCCTCCAACGAAATATTGTCCTGCTAACGCGAGTATTGTGGATTGCTTCCTAGATGACCAGCCATGCGATTCTCAAGCACCTCCTCCATCCCAAACTCGGTCACGTTCAATATTGGAGCGTCTTGTCCGAGTGTACTTGCCAGACGAAAAGGCTTTGGACAACGAAGACTTCATGAAAACCGCTGCTTTCCGGGACGAAGCTACACTGGTGCGGCTCAACATTGCACCAGGTCCGCGCACAAAGGAGAACTGGAATTGGATAATTAAGATTGTGGTCTATTACTTCCGCACAAGGCTGACTGACGATGACCGGGCGATACTCAACCAATTCTTGTTATACATGGACCTGGCCTATCTCGATGACTCTATGGACCCCGAATATCTTCTCTTTCATCTAGAGGATTTGAGGAATGAAGCTACTGAGGCTCCACGACCGATCGAAGATCCTGTGGCCGTTGACCCTAGCGGTGCTGTGGCTGTTGACCCTGGCGATCCTGTTGTCCAGCTTCTTCTTCGAGTCTTAGAACAGAGCGAGAAGGAGAAAGCGGATCTTAGACGACAGCTATCGGAGCGAGAAGGCGAACTAACGAAGGAACGGCAACGCAGAGCTGGTCCGTTTCTTGTCCCTCTGTCCCGAGGTTGTATACTGACATATCTTGCAGGGAGCACGGCTGAATCAGCAGACTCCAATGCCAACACATCCGTCCAATCGCACAAGCGCAAACTGGGAGATACAGACCTCGATGCCGCAGAAAAGTCTGATCCTGCTGGCGATCCCTCACCCGATGCCGACAACAAGAAGCCAGCCAAGGCGAAAAAGCATTCTGTCGAACACTTCGGGCGCAAAGCTTTGCTCAAACAACAGGAGAACCAAAAAATCAAGGACGAACCTGGTAGACAACGTTGGTACTGCACTGGCGAGGAAGGGAAGACCTGTATCGTTTCGGCGCACCGCAAAGACGCGCTCTCTCGCCACATCCCAAAGGTTCATCGGGAGATCTATCAGAAGTACAAGGGTGGTAAATTCAAGGGCAGAGTTCCAGAGAGTGTCCTCGGCCGCTTCTCTGTCGACGCCAGGCTGCATAAGGAGGATACCAACCTCAATGTGGCTCGGGCTTCTAAGTCTGCTGACGAGTACATGAGGAACTATGCCTTGCAGCGAAGTGGACAGCTACCTGCCGGAGATGACAGCCAGGACTACGAGTCTGATCCAGACGATCAAGAAACGCAGGACGGAGCTGGTGCCGATGCTGAAGAAGACAACGAGGAGAATGATGGAACTGGTGCTGAAGCTGAAGGAGACGACAGGGAGAACGATGAAGCAGGGCATGATGAAGACGAGAATGACTCAAAGGAAGGCAATGTCGACAACTGAAGAGCTTGAGGCTCCTGAGCAGCGCGGCATCATCCCTACGAATGCGAGCAGGAAAAACTCAAGAAGTAATTTGAGAGGAAATACTCAAGAAGTGAGTTGAGAGAAGACGACACCCAGGGCGGACCAAGAAGTGCGGCGAGTGGGCACTTACTTCTCATCGTGCTCAACTCCAGATACTACGGCCCTTGGCAACCAGCGACCCCAGCAGCAACGACCTCAACAGACTCCAATGAGTCGGACGGCCGCTGGTATTCCATAGCACCAATACCAGCTCGATGTGCACAACATGTGCCTACGTCCATCCTTCACCACTAGATGAGTTGGATGGCAGCTAGCATTCCATAGCAGCAATACGATATCGATGAGCACAACATATGCGTGCGTACTTCCATCACGACTGGATGAAGATAACGTACCCTTCTGTCTCGATATAAGGTCTCTATTTCTATTGTCGCGATATGTCCGTGACTGCTCTGCATAGATGTGTGTCGATGAGAAAGAGAGACGCTTCACTCATATGTATCGCCAACAATGTTGGCAGACACCACCCGTTCCAGACTGGTGTCGATGCTGTAGAGAGACGCTTCGCTTATCTGTGTCTACTATGATGTTGACAGACACCGCCCCTCTCAACTTAAGTTCATTCTCTGGACAAGACTTCTCCCCTGTTATTGCTTTCCCATATCAAGCACCAGACACCCGGCATGTCAGTACGGACAAAAGGTAATCAGCTATTGAAAGACGTATGGGAAGAGCTTACTTCTAAGAGGAGATGGCCAGAGGCTTGAAATCTCGAAAGCAGGCAATTCTCATTCAATAATAAGTAGGTCTGTCTAATACCCAATGCTGCTTGGGTAACATCCAATGCCAACCAGGAGAGCTCCCAGACCATTGATGCTCATGTAAAAACTCAGTGCTTGTATCCCAAAAGCACTCCATGACACATGGCATATCTACTGCTGCATCACTCGTGCTCGTAACATCATGCTCAATCCCATCTCCGCCCAAAGATTGGATTCTCATTCTTCTTTCTGGCCTCGTCACTCACGCGCGGCTTGCCACTGCCCCAGCCTCCACCAGCTCCTCTCCGTTGCTGATCCGTACCACTGGCAGTCACCGCACTCGAAGTGAAAGTCGTTGTCGAAGATGACGGCCCGCCCTCTCTGCGCTCCAACAAGCCCATACTCCGCCCCTTGCCCAGATCATTAACCTCAACCGGATGCTCGTCCTCTGCATCACGCCGAAACAACTTCAACATATCCTGCATGCTGAGTTTCAATGCGCTCTTGCCCTTGACGCCCTGTCCTTCAATTGTCTGCTTCGCCAGCTCCCTCTTCTTCTCCTGAAGTTCCAAGATCCGTTCCTCGACCGTGCCTTTGATGGTCATCTTGAAGACCTTCACATCTTGAGTTTGATTGAGACGATGTACACGATCGATGGCTTGTTCCTCAACAAAGGGGTTCCAGAATGGTTCGAGGATCACGACACGGCTGGCGGCCGTGAGGTTCAGACCGAGACTGCCGGCGCGGAGGGAGCAGAGGAGAACACGAACGGAGGGATCTGTACGAAGGGAGTGCAATGAGGCTTCTCGTGCATCATTGCGCATCTTTCCATCGTAGCGGACGTAGCGGATTCGACTGGTGCGGAGGAATGGTTCGATTAGGTCGAGCATCGAGGTGAAGAAGGAGAAGACAATGTATTTATGCGTGTGGCTGTCCTCTTTGAGAATTTGGAGGAGATGGCGAATCTTGGTGGATTGCATGACCGTGTTTTGGGAGGAGTCGGATTCGTCGGAGGAATAATCTTCGTCGTCTTCATCTTCAAACTCAAGGGAGGAAGATTCCTCTTCGCCGTCATCGGCTTCGGGCTCATCATCCTCATCGTCGCTGTCGATGATAATTCGTCGTGCTTGCTTCCGCTGTGCCTTGATGGTTTTCACTTCCGACTTGCGTCTCTTCTCCTTCTTGGCTTTCTTCACCTTCTTGACCTGATCGTTCTGCTGGTCGAGATCTTCTTGACACTCGGCACATCGAATGGCGCCCTTCGCAGCTTCCTTGGGAGTCAACTCGATCTGACAAATATCGCACTTCTTGGTCTCCACACTAAGGCCACCAAGCATGTTCGCAATACTGTCCATGTCGTCCTCTAAGTTTGCTTTTCGGCGACTGGGCGTCTGACTACCAGTTGCGGTGTCGGTCTCGTTGCTCAGATCGCTCCCTGTCAGCTTGGGATGGTTGCAAGCCTGCCGCAAACGCATAAGCAAGACTAATGCAGAGGCGTAGCTCATCTTGTTGCCTGCCATCATCATCTCAAGACTGCGATCTGTCCTGGATTCCAGGCGACTGTAGAACTCCTGCTCTTGTTGGGTAAACTCGGCCTCGACGTTCTCCACGGTTCGATCCACTATCTTGAACCCGGGGTTTTTGGCTTCAGCCTTTGAGCGAGTCTTCCCATCTTTCGGCTGGCTGTCTTGCTTCAGGATATCCTTTGTCCGACGCTTCATGAAGCTCTTCAGGACGAGTTTCAATCTTCTAAACGCAAGTCCTGCTTTGCCATTCTTCATCGGTCGATCGATGTTCTCACGCCACTCGGCCAGCTCGCAGTAAGGCTTGATTCGGAGGAAGTGGATCAGACTTTGAAGCTCATCGAGGTTATTCTGCATGGGCGTTCCGGTTAAGCACCAGCGGTAGACTGCCTCCAATTCACAAGCGGCTTTAGTAGCTTTGGCGTTGCGGTTCTTGATTGAATGGGCCTCGTCGAGAATCACTCTGTACCAATGCACACCGAAACAGCCCACTCGTAACGTCTCGGAGCATCCGGCGTGCTCGGAGACCAGAGTCTGGTAGGTGGTAATGACGACGTCGTACTTTTTCAGTTCTTTGTAGCTCTTCGTCCTCTGCGGACCGTGATGCACGCATACTCGCAGGGCATGGTCCTCTTCAACACGGTCTTTGAGTTCGCCCTCCCACTGCTTGATCAAGGCAAGCGGTGCAACGACAAGGGTACCTTTGCCAACGCCTTCCGGAAGTTTTCTCTTGCCATTTGCAAGCTCTTCAGCGCTCGGCTTCGGATTACTGAGCAAGAGTGCGATTGACTGAATCGTCTTTCCAAGACCCATATCATCAGCCAGAATGCCACCCTTTGTAGGCTTTTTGCCTGTCTCCTTGTTGACCATCCAGTCTACACCATCGATTTGATGAGGTAGGAGCTTGACTTTGAGGCCTTCGACAGTACCATCGTCTTCTTCCTCGTCGGCAGCTTCTTCGTCATTGGCTTCTTCAGTCTTATCCTCGCTCTTCACGGCCAGGCTCTTTACCTTGTCAGCCAAGTCTTCGAGCTTGTCCTCCAGCTGCTTCTTTCTGCGTCTTGTTCGTGGCATGTCTTCGTCATCTGAAAGCGCACCCTCGAGAAGAGCCTTGATTTCCTCATTTGCCTTGGCTGTATCCATGTATGTGTAGGGATCGTTTGCCTCAAAGCGCTCTGGTTGATAGAAAGCATTGCTCTGAGTATATACGGGGCGGTTCGATACAGAGGGCTCCCGGGTGAGATCAATGGCATTTTGAGGCTTGAAAAATTGGTTGGGTGGCTGCTGGGAGGAGAATGTGGGAGGCACGAAAGGTTTCGGCTGCCAGCTGGGAAAGTTCGTGGGCTTGGGTACTTCGTAGAAGTCGCTGTCTGAAGAGTCTTGCCGGGAGGAGTTTTGTTTCGGCGGCTGTGTTGTAGGACCGCTCTTAAAGGCCTGTAAAGGATCTGCGATGGCGCGGGGCTTGTGTAATTCTGGTCGTTGCGCAGGGTTCTTTGCCGACACAAAGAGACTGGAAAATTTGTCCCTCGATTGGCTGAGGTGGCTTCCACTGACTTGTCGCGGCGCTGAGGTATTAGCACTTGTTGAGGTCGGTCTCACAAGTGGTTGCGTCTTTGAATATGGCTGCGGCGAGGCCCCGGGCATTGACGGCTTACCAAACTGCGGTAGGTCTGGGATAGCATTTTGCAGACTTGGGTATAGTGGTTGTTGTCCGGAAGGCGCCTCAGCGACAATATCCTTCTTTTTGTCCTGTGTCTCTGGAGGCGGTTGCGAATTCGCCATGGTTGGGGCAAGCGGATTTCGAGGTGGTTGTACTTCTCGCACCATGTCGACAGCAGAGGGGACGGTGAAGTCAAAGAATTGCAGAGAGTTTCGAGCCTGGCCAGCGCCGAAGGAAAAAGTTGGACTATCTGTTCGCGACGCAGGTCTCGATGGTATTGGGGAAGGTGATGGCGGAGCGGCAGGCAGAGGCAGGCAGCTTTGCGCGCTATTGATGTTCTCGCGGTTGGTACCCAGGGCAACAGAGTGGTTTTGCGCGACCGCGTCTGAGAAGGAGGGGCTCGAAGACTCACCCCCTCCGGTTCGTGAGGTTCTCCGTGTTTGTAATTCCCACGATCTTTCACGAGCAATTTCTGCAGGTGGGGAGTGGGTGGTGCTTCTGAGGCGAAGTTCTTCAAAACTTAGGCCGCGCAGGCCGCCTTCTCTATCTCCTATTGGTATCATGGCGTCAGGATTCTATACAACGACTCATTCAAAGATGTCTCTACTTACCAAAAACCCTTTGTCCTACACAAATATCGTTGTGAGCGAAGGCGTTCAGACGATCAGGCAGTGGGTGTTTTCGCTGTTTGGATTGTTGACATCATTGGAGAACCAGGGTTGGTTGCTACGGAAGTTACTGGCCTTACTTAAGCAAAAGCCTTGCTGTAGCCTCGTCCCTTGAAAGTCTGGTGTCCTACATCTGAAACGCGTCTCAACAGCAAGGTTACTTCGAGGTATTGCATCTGTAGTCTCAAATCAGGATATGACGGAGGGCCCAATTACGCTTTCGTCAATTCATGTCAGAGATGGAAACTCCTTGATGGTCAACCAGCAGCAGCCTTGATCACGCCCTCCCAGAACTTCTTCAACCCCAGCACATGCGCCCTTGTCGGCTGTGCGCAACAAGTGGCAGCGCGCCTCTCTTCGTTGATTCTTGCGAGCTCTACTTCTCGGCCCCATCGCACCTGAGCCTTCCTCTTCTCCAGTGCCACGGGGTCGAGATAACGGAGGCTTTGCTCACCCATATCCTGCACGACCTTTCTCGCTGTGAACCTTCGTACAAGGCTCTTGACCGTGATTCTCTCTGAGCTTTCCATCTCGTCTGCTTTCCTCTTCTGCGCTTGGATGCCACGTCCCTCGACCCAAGCACGTAGTCCATCCTTCAAGCTTTCCCGGATCACTCTCCGCCGTGTAGCCACTATTGCAGGAGACACATTGTGTCGAGCACATTCCTCTGGCAGGATGTTCATTGATACCAAACTGCTCGCACTTGGCCGTCTCTCCAACTTCCTGCCCAGCCCATCTTTTAGCCTCCGCCTCTGGACTGCTTGTTGGGACTGTATGAGTACAGGTGATACGTGGGATGAGTAAGTGGTGCAGACCGAAGGTAGTATTGCTCTCTGTACAAGGTCGAGCGGACTCGGTCGGTGCTCCAGGTTGTGGCTCAGCCGTATGCGAATCAAGCTCTTGCTAATCTGCCGTGACAGAACGTTGGTCTTGCTTAACCATATCCAAGAGTTCGGGGGGCTGATCGTGGACTTGGACGGTCGTCGAGCGAGCAGTATTGATAGGTTCAATGAGGCATGATGCAGCCTCTCTAGATGCAGGAGAGGATCGCACGCTATATCGCGAAGCCCATGGCTGGTGCGACTGACTTGTAACAGGTCAGGCACTTCCAAAAACGAGAAAACGCAGAGTAGGACTTCTGATGGTAAAGACTCGAGGGACAACACCATTGCGGAGGCTTGATTTCGGTGAGTGGAGGCTGTGGTTAGGTCAAGAGACTATTATCTACCATAGTAATATTAGGGTCAGGGAAGTTTGCGAATTGTAGTTCATAGCTTGAGTGAAGCCTGCAACAGATAGAGTAACAGGTGAACCAAAATGGGTGCAGGTCGCGTGGCTGGGATCAACGTCACTTGAGCGCCAATGACGCACGATTGCGCATGGCAGGTGCCAGTGCGGGATACCCCGGGCACACGCGTGGAACGATAGATCTATATCAATATCTTAAATACCGAGTTGAGAGGAGATGCAGAGCTCTTGGACATTGATGGAATCTCTCCATAGATGCTGTCGGACTATTTGAAGCTAGCAGACCCGGCTGGATGATCCATTCGGCCTGTAATCCTTGCAGCCGACATTGGGTATTCGAAGGTTCAGGCAGGGACTAAAACCCCATATCAAAAGCACACCGAGAAGCTCAATAAAAGCAAACATACCATGTATTCCTGACCAGCTCCTCGCTGCCGTTCCTTCTTAGTCCCGGAGCGCCCTTGTACTCCAACAGGCCACGAAACTCCAGCGTCCAGAAACTCCAAGTTCACACATCTTCCATTGCACCAGCAGGCTCATCCTCACCATCGCTATCGAAGTCTTCAACTTCACTCAACTCACCATCCGTTTCGTGTTCGTCTTCGTCATGTTCGTCGTGGATGTTGGTGGCGTACTGGGTGATATATTCTTCCGAGTATTAGCACAAGAGTCTGACTCATTCAAGTTGGAGTAGATGTAGCTCACCCTTGACTCTGGCATCGTAACTGCGGGGTTCTCGCATCAACAACGCAGCCGCTTCTCCGTTGAGAGGATCGGTGGGGTTCGGATACCTCAGTAGTTGAGGCAGGAACACTTCGAAGATGTTGATCATGTCGAACATAGGTGACCATGTCTGGTTGATGACATCTAAGCATACTGATCCCGACCTATATGCAGTATCAGTACCATCCTCCAGTCAATGCAAGTGTGTATTTAGGACCGACCCTTCATCAATGTTTGGGTGGAAGATCTTGTTCACGAAGCCAATGGAGGGCGACTTGTATGGGTATTGATCTGGCAGTTCGACGTGAATTTTCCATTTGCCTTCAGCAAAGGGTGCTGTAGAGAATGCCATCCGTCAGTCGTCAAATATTCCCAAGACAAAGATTCTCTGTGCCACAGAGCCGTGGTAGGTCATTCTCTTACTCTCCGTGGGTCCTTTGAAGATGACATAGAATTCCTGCATGTTGTCGTTGACCAGCGTCACCTCATAGTCGCTCATCATGAGCTTCATGACATCCGTCTCTATCCTCCGCTTAGGGCTACTCATCGTGACCCGCCAATCGTGGTTGCGTTGATATAGGAACCGTATCAAGTATGGAACGTCGTCTCTAGACTTTGCGTCGGCAAAGGAGATAGTAGGCGGAGGGACGCCGTCAGTGAAGGCAGTAGACCTCTGTAGCTCTGGTGGCAAAGACACAGGCGAGGTTGGAAAGAGGATAGTGAGATCACGGACGCGGTGACTGGAGGGGTTGAACTCGGCTGGCTTCTTTGTCTGGAGGGGTAGAAGGGTCCAATCCGGGAGAGGCTCAAGGTGAAACCGGCAGGCGTGAAGAGTTTGATGGGGTTGGAGAGTCGAGAAGGGAGGATGCTCTTGTCTGAAAACGTGAACACCGCACGAAGAGGGAAATGGTAATCAGTTCTGAGGTTGAAGATAGGACTTGCAGTCGAGTTTGTTTGATCGGGAGTGTTTGTTCAGGAATTGGAGAGGCATTTGTCAATGCAGGTGGGGTTGAAATGCTCAGGTGCACCTAATCAATTGTCTTACCGCTTTCTCCAGCCCAGAGTGTCCGGTGCAGTGCTTTACTCCCTTTAAGTTCGAGGGGCAGGCACGAAGCAGCGTGGACCGCAACCATCTGGTGACTCTAAGCGTGTAAGCAAGTCATGCTTGTCTCCTACCTCGTCCCCAAATAATGATGGTAGTCAGCTGCACTCTGGCGCGGATGTGAAGACCACTCAAGGGATCTCTCGCACAAAGGCGAACTCAGAATCATAATATCCTGCACATCTCAATTCCAAAGGAGAAAGAGAGTCGAACTTCACCCCACGCTGCGGGAAAATGGGAGATGGAGGGTTCAGCCTTGTGTTCACCCGCATCAGGCTGATGGCAAGATCTGTGGTTTAAGCTGGTTGGCGGAAGAGAGGTTATCATGGCACAAACATGAAGCACAGAGTCCCGAGGCACGAAAGATGGCAACTGGCGTGCCTGTTTCGGCCGTTTGAGAGGCAAGAGAACGTCTTGCCCCGGACAAGCGCCCCGAGCCTAAACTGAAAATGTCTAAGTCCCTGGCTGTCGGGCCTCGTCATTGTCAACACCGAGGTTCATCTTCAACTCAGCCCTTTTCTCAGATTTACGCATAAAGAATTGAGCACGACGACAATAATAAAACAACTTCTTTCACCGCCCAAGTCCCTTTTCACAAGATGCCGCACCGCAGGCTGCACTCTTCATTAGTCACACATCTTTCATTTCCACCTTGAACAACCACGCTTCACGGTGTGGATGAACAAACCATGGCTTCAATCACACGTCTCAATCAAATCACTCGTCTCACGCGACCACTTCTTCAAGATGCGTGTCGACCAGTCACCTCAGCTCCAAGCCCACAATGGCAACAAATTCGCTGGAGCTCGCACGCCCCAACCTCCGTCGCCCTCGCGACCCGCGGCCAAAAGCCAGTGACGATCCAAACCCTCCAGAAGATGTACACCGAGAACAAGCCCATTACCATGCTCACTGCACACAACTTCCCGTCGGCCTTGATGGCGCAAGAAGCTGGCATGGACATGATCCTGGTCGGCGACTCGCTTGCCATGGTCTCCCTGGGCCTGAACGACACTTCCGAAGTCACCCTCGACGAGATGATCATGTCCGCCCGAGCCGTCCACCGCGCCGCAAATCGCTCCTTCACCGTCGGTGACCTTCCGATGGGCTCATACGAGATCAGTCCCGAGCAAGCCCTCACAAGCGCAATCCGCATGATCAAAGAAGGCCGCATGCAAAGTGTCAAGTTGGAGGGTGGAGCAGAGATGGCGCCTGCAATTAAGAAAATCACAACTGCTGGTATCCCACTGTGCGCTCACATTGGCCTCACTCCACAACGTCAACACGCCCTTGGTGGTTTCCGCGTTCAAGGCAACACCCTCGACAAAGCCATGTCCCTCTTCAGAGACGCCAAAGCCGTAGAAGAGGCCGGTGCGTTCGCCGTCGTGCTGGAATGTGTCCCACCCGACATCGCAGAGGAGGTCACCAAAGCTCTGAAGATCCCCACCATCGGCATCGGCGCTGGCAACAAGACAAGTGGCCAGGTCCTGGTTCAAATCGACATGCTTGGCGTACGACCGCCTGATAGCTTCATGCCGAAGTTCGTCAAGCAATTCGGTTCGATCTGGGATACGGGTCTGGCTGCCATCAAGCAGTACAAGGATGAAGTTAGTGACCGGAGCTACCCATCTGCATCCCATGTCTACAAGAGTGACGCAAAAGTGACGGAAGCATTCAAGCAGGCCATTCAGTCTTCGGAAGCTCCTGCCTCTCAACCTGTGGAGGCGCTGAAGGCTTAAGAGTTTTGCAGGCGTTGTTGATGTCTTCTGCCTTGAGAATACAGCTCAATTTACCGGTGACAGATCATGGCGGCAGGTGTGAATTCCTCATTCAGCGACAGAAGCGTTGCATTTCGGTGGCTTCCACGGTGACAAGGTCGTGACGGCTGGTGTGCATTTCTTACGGAGCGGCATGGCGTTCGGACGGCTTGCATGATCATCAGCTGATAGAACTTCATCCGAAAGCAGGCGTTGTAGAATAGCTGACGATCAAATGATCATCGACCTTAAAGCACTAGACCAGGTCAAAGAATGCATTAGCACTACCATTCCTTTCATCCGTCACGGCTAGAACATGATAAGTGATACGTACCCGATACAAATTCCCCACCCCTTCATCCAGTCCCGGCGCAAAAACACTATTCACATAACAGAACAGCCCATCCCCATCTCTAACGCCTACTTTCTTGCGTAAGAAATTCAAGACGACGCTGAAGCGGGATGAGGCGCTGATCTTGAAGACCTTTTGCTTGAGGATCGGTGCGCTCCCGATTGCGTGGAAGCGGACGGAGACTGTACCATGCACAGATATGTTAGATGCTAGTCAGATGAAGAGGGCGAAGGAAGGGGTGGACAGACCTTTCTTATCGTCAATCTTCTCGATCTCCTTGAGGGCATGGCTTGCGTCTTTGGGTAAGTGGGTCAGCATTACGCTGGCGGTCATGCTCATGGGCAGATCTCTGGCGCCTGGATCGTCGCTCGCAGAGTCGTCGCTCGAGGTGTCGTCCTTTGCTGGCATTGTGGGTTCACTGGTAGTTTCTGCCTGCTGTTGCGAGCCTTGTGATGGGCGAGATCGATGGCCTAGTTGAGAGACGGTCTTCGATGAGGATGGAGGGGAAGACATGGTTGGATTGGGTGTCTCTTGTCGAGAGACAAGATTCAAGTCATAACAGAGATTTCTTACTCGTGTTGGGTCTATTGTCGTTCGAACCTTTCGATTTTTCGTGTTTCCATTGATACTCAAAGTAGAGAGCCCTGACCGAAAGGAACGAAGGATCACAAACAGGCGACACGATGAATGCTTTGGGGTTCAAGGTTCGTCGCTGGCCAGTAGGAACAACGCCTGCTGGGACAGCAGCTCCACCGCGTGCCACAGACCACATTCAATTTCAACTTCATTTCATTGTGATGTGCAGTAGTCCATCGAGCTATTCATGTAACTAAGTACATAAGCAAGTCACTTACAGCATCACAATCTGTGCATCCTGGTAACGAAGATTCTGATAGCAGCGCAGCTGAAATCCAACCCTGCGCGATATTCTTCGAGCAATCATGGTATCCGGACAGTTTCAACTATGACCTTCCAGTGCTGTCAGCAAATTGCGATTCTGACGCCCCCCGTCTGTGTCGACTGAGGTGTTCGTCATCGACAACGGCTCGAATTGATGAGAATGTTCATAACCCGTGGCAATTGACAACCAGCGTCCAGGATGAGCCGGTCGGGTGGTCAGGTCGCAGCAATCGTTTCGAGGGCGTCATCTTCCATCTGAACCTGGCCGACTTCCGAGCGGTCGGGAAGCCTTCCGAGTCCTCGAATCTTCAGCAACCAGTTCTTCATGAGGACCTCCTCGACCTCGTGACTACCCTCACGATAACCAAATTCCTCCTCCATGATCTCCTGCTCTGAAGCTTCTCGCATCACACCTCCCATGCCAAGCATTTGCTTCCTTGAATTTTCGCCGCCGGCTTTAAATCTGAGCGCAGCTACACGCTCTTTGGCATTTTTCTTTCGCTCTTGGTCTGCGCTGGTATCATCATTGTTGGGGATGAATGTGTCTGCTTTGGTCAGTATCGAAAATCTGCACGAGGAGAAACAGGAAAGAACAAACAACTTACAGTCGATTGCTTTTCTAAGAAAGAACGGACTCCACCCCAGCAAATCTCCGCGGTCGAGCAAGCGGCGAACCAAATCCTCTGGACTCTTTTCTCCATTTTGCGGAGCCGCGAGCTCAGGGATAAAATACGGTACGACCCTGCTCAAGACGGCCTCGAAGTCCTTCTTATTCAGGCGGACGCCCGTATGTCGAACAGGATCGCTAGCGATTGTGAGCGAATGGGCAATCGCTGCACTGGGTATACTGTGCAACGCAAGCCACAAAATCAAATCACACTGTTGATCGTTGAACACCTCACGAACTGATTCTCTTATCACAGCGTTTGGCTTGCCCAACCTCACAATCGTTTTTGTCTGTTCTTGCTCATCTAATGGCTGTGGCGGCCTCCGAGCACTTAATGTGGATGGCGGATTCCGGGGTCCGGCATTTGCAGTTGGAGTTGGAGGGATTTTGAGTGATGGACTCTTGGATGTGGTAAGTGCTTTCTGTGCTTGAGGACCGGCTCTAATGGTGCCGATTGCTGTTGGTGACTGTAGTGATGGTACCAGCAGGATATCGGGTTCGGAGAAGACGTCTTGTGCTCTGTCATTGGTAAGGTCTTGGCTCAGGGATGCTTGCAATGGATCATTCTCTTTTCGATTTTCGGCTGGAAGACCACGAAGCTGTGGTGCTCCAGATCTTCTCCTCAATAACGAGCCATCCTGGTGCCCAGATTTGCCCCGAACTGGAGATCGTCCTTGCAAACCTGGAGGGTGCCCTTGCAAACCTGGAAAGTGTCCTGGCAAAGGGGGAAAGTGTCCTGGCAAAGGGGGAAAGTGTCCTGGCAAATTTGAGAAGTTTCCCTGCAAAGCAAGAGGTGCATAAGCGCTCGTCATGTTTGCGTTAGGATTGTATGGTGGCGGAAGACTACGACGGCGCTTTGACGGCGGCTCCTCTTCGATACCGAACGAGCCATTGGAACGAGCTGTATTTGGTGGCGCCGGATATCGATTGTATGCTTGTGGAGAATAGGGGGCTGTCTGGAGACCGTAAGATACTGGGAAGGGTGGACCAACAAGATTTCTCGGTCTCGATGGCACTTGACCGTACTGAACATGTTGGAAGAGCTGGCCACTTGCGAATTGATGTGTATTGTTGTTGGCACGATCTCGGTTTGTATCATTTGCTTGGAACCACTCTCCATTGTGGACGGATTCATCATAAGGCTGGCTCAGTGATGGCTCTGGCTTTTCAGCTTCAGCATTGCGGCCGAACAGAGAGCTTGGACCACCAGGGTCGAAAGGGGGTTGTCCCGCCATTGGCCAAAGGCCTCGGACGGTGGTGATATCGCAGGGGTGCTGTCTGACTTGGACGTGGTAGTGATGTCGTTACTATGGCGATAACGGAAACAAACAGAACCTGCAAGAAGGTGAGATTTAAATGCGCGGGGGCGATGAGGTTGCGCAGTTTCTTCACTGACCAAGCCATATATCTTGGCGATGCTTTCGTGAGGCAGTGAAATGGGTGGTTCTACCGATGCGAAGCGCTCATCGCCGTGGCGATGCGATCAAAGTGAATATGCAATCCGTGAAACCCCCAAGAAATGCATTGGCAAGCTATATGAGGGCGAAGTGAGCTAAGATTGACTCAAACAGGCAGAGCAACGCATCATCCCCGTTCGGAAGGAACGAGTTTCCTCGAATATGTTTGAGGCAGGCGCTCGTACGAACGAGATCGGAAAGGAAGGGCCGTTCAAATGGGTCAAGAAGGATCCAGAGGCGAAAGGAACAGATTCAAGCAAGCACGACTGTATAGGAAGTCTATTCATTCAGGCTTCAATTCCGCTTTATATATATTCATGGCCTTTGTACAGTCTCAGGCGTGTCCCCATGCCGGCTTTCCAGCTAGATCATAACCAAGACTCCATTGCTATGCTTTCATGTTTGGGGGAGACGTCGCATCAATAACTTTCCGGGAGGTCGCTAAAGTCAGGCACATCTGAGTCGCACTTGAAGGACGGCGAGTAAGCCTTCTCAGGCAATATTCCGGCCTGCAAGCCGAGCATGTAACTCCACTGTACAGCATTTTCAGTCCTCCAAGTCCAGTAGAACCAGCCCCAGGCCTGCTCGAAACTGTGCATCTGGGCTTCAGCATACATTTGCAAGAACTGCTTGTACGAGTCTGAGTAGGTACTCGGGTCTGCGTTCGCTTGAGCACAGGAGCACGGGGGTTCGGCACACGTCGGGGTCAACACAGACGTGTCGGGATCGCCAGTGTCAAGTGTACCAGCCCATCTTGAGCCGACACCGATGTTATTCAGGTTTGGTGTGCAGTCAGTGTCTGCTTGAGACCATTCGCCATCAACGGTGGGACCCCAGCCAGTCTGGGGATTGTTGGCCGCAACCATTAGCCCCGTCCAGCCCGAGCAAGCAAGGTTGATCTTGTCTTGATGTGTCATCTTGAGCTGACCAGTGTTGAAGATTTGGTACTGGTGCGTGTCCATGACCAGTTTATCGTCAACACCATGAAACATATCGTCCCAACTATCAAGGCTGAGGAAGCCATCTCCGAAGACAATATGTTGACCAATGCCGTTACCTCGGACAATCTTGATTGCTTTCTGGTTCCAGTCGAGCACGGATTGCGGTGGTATCACTAACATCTTGGGCTCATTGACCAGGCCATATATGGTAACCACGTTCTTGTACCGATCTTGAGCAAAGAACTGGGACAATTGATTGTGGATGTCCAACGATCTCTGGGCGTTGGTGGCCCCATCGGCCCCAAGGATCCAACCGATGTCACCTTGGTGGCCACTGTGTGCCCACCCGTTTTGACTTCCGGGAACAGAGTGTAAGTCGAGATTGACCCTTAATCCATTTTCACGGCAGTACTCAATTGCTCTGAGGAGGTATCGCCATGCAACCCTTGGTACGTATGGATCCCCTGGGTAGGTGGTGACAGCCCAATATGGATAGGGTATCCTCACATGATCAAGCCCTGCATTTTTGATGTCGATGAAGCTCTGTTTCGTGATGAAAGTCGAATAGTGCGTTTCCAAAACACGTTGTGCTGAAGACCCGAGCTTTTGGGTCATCGTCCACTCGTCAACAACAGCTGCAGCTGCAGGATAGTCGAACATGGAAGGAGTGATGAATGGTTCCAGGGAGAGCCACCCTCCGACGTTCACACCTCGGATAGGCATTTTGCCATAATCCCACTGTTTGTCCAGCGCCGGTACATTGTCGTTCGCTTGGGTCGAATCATCCCAATCGGAATTGAGGCCCATGATTGACAATCCGCCGACTGTCTCTGCGGTGTAGGTGCAATTGAAGTCCGTAGTGTCCATCCAAGTAGAAATATCGGTGTAAGTACCCTTGGCACTAGCAGGTACTGAACTCGAGTCGCAATCGTTCTTTGGATCAGGCGACGTATCGCCTGCGGGCGCTGAAGACGAAGACGAGCCACTACTGGATTTCTTGCTGTTGTTGCTCACCACCACTCCAACAGGAATGAAGATAAGCAACAGCAGTACAAACAAGCCCAGAAGCCACCAGAACTTTTTTCGACGTCGCCCGTCGTCGCCTCCTGATCGTCTGTGCGCCCTCTCTTCTTTTCCGTGTCCACCACCGTGTCCATGCGCGCGTCTGTGCTTTTCTCCTGATCTGCCCTCCTCTAAGATTGCTCCACTGACATTCCGGTTCTTGTGTTTCCTTTTGCGCTCCTGAGAAGCCTCGGCCGCCTTGAGGTTCTTGTATTGCTTTTGCTTCTTCTCTCGTCGTTTGCGCTCTTCATACTTCTCCTCAAACTCAACTCGCTCGTTATGCGCATTCAGCTTAGCCAAAGCATCACCACTCAACAGCTGGGTTCCGCTGTTTGTGGATGTGCCAGAGCTGTACTTGGCCCTATCCCTTTCTCTTTCTTTGTGTCGCTTGGGACTGCCTCTGGCGCCGGTCGCGCTTATGTGTCGGTCACCTGCTCTACGAGGCCTCTTCTCTGGTGATGGAGAGGGTACAGGGGAGGCTTTCGCCTTGTCCTTCGGCGCTCTTTTCGGCGTGCGAGGTTCATCATCATCGCTAAAGACAGGATGCGGTGCTGGTGCTGCACGGGCGTTGGGTGGTCTGTTGAATGCTGGGCGTGTGTCGGCCCTCGCCGCAGATTCACGACGAGGCTTCGGCATGCAATCGAAGTTGTTGTCGCAGGATCTTCATATCACTTGTCACAGATACTGTGTCAGCACGTACAAGAGCTATGAGGTCTGTCGGTCGCGTTTTGGCAAGGCCATCAGCGTCGAAGTGACCAAGACTTGAGCGATGTTGACATTGGTTACTCTGCCAACTACGGCGTGAGAATTGCCGAGTGCTGCGCCGTAGATTTTCCATGATCCCTGGTCGAGGTGGTGTGATTGTCGGAAGATTTACCGGCTCCTTAACTCAATTTGAGCCTCTCAACCCTATCTTATCTTGATCATCTGTGTCAGTTTCATCGAAAAGTATAGTCGATGCCCAATGACAGTGAACTCCCGGAGTACTGAACAGCGTTAAGCCCGTTGTCGGGCTTAAACGGCCGATGCGCCAAGCGGCTGAATGACGATTAGCTAAGGCAGACCCCGGAGAGACCCGAGGCTCTAGGACCAGGGATCCCAGAACTTTTGATCGGACATCCTCATCCGGAAGCTCTAGTGCCTGATTCGGCTCATGGTCGATGGTCCCTCTAACCAATCTGAGGCTTCGCACATGTAGTGTAACTCGACTTCTCTGGTGCCTTGCAGCCTCTCGACCCATGATCCATCCCGCAGTGCCATCATACCTCATCGTTTCAGATGGGGGAATGTGTTGATGGTCGGGGGCGAGATCTAGACACAATTCAGAAGAACAAAACCCTTCCATCAAGCCTAAGTCGGTCCTCCAAATGTCAGCCTCATAACAAACATGTTCCATATTTGACTATCTGAAGCCATCTTCACAGCAATGACCAAACGTGGAGGTCAGCGTGCCCAGGGTGGCGACGTGGGAAGGAAAGAACGACCTGGCGGGATCCAATTACCAATGGAAGTATCCTTCATCGCTGTCAACAAGCCGGGGGAACGCATCCCTTATTCGCAGCTGAGTCAAATCACGGCCCACGCCATGCGGAAAAGCCACGAGCGACGACGCGATCGGGAAACCACTACGCGGCAGGGTCGACAACCTCAGCAAGCTGCATGGAGCACTAACAAAAACGACCAGTCGCAAGCACACGGGTCCTGGAATCATCTCAGCCATGGCAACAGCAAGCATCAGCAGTCTCAAATGGGAGTGTTCTCGAAGCAAGAACTTCCGGGCGACTCAATTCTGGAAGGCAAGGACGGGACCCACTCAGAGGTGCAGACGCCTTCCGAAGACAGCTCTTCCTGCGTCATCCTCCCCCTTCGACCACTGACCAAGCGGTGCGACTGTTTTCACTGTCGCATTCGAGCACTATCTCGCCCTTCAGCTACTTCTGATATGGTCTTTGGCGGTTCTCGGAGCGACCCGTTCCTACAATACCCGATCCGCTTCCGGCCCTACTTCCCTGCTGTAGTTGATCATTGTAAAGAGGTAATAGCACCAGATGCAGCGTTCTTCCAGCTTGTGATGACACAAGATGTTCTTTTCGAAGCAATTCTTAGTTGGGTACTGTATACCACTTTGGCTCACACTCCTGAACTGGAAGAGGCCGCCTTACTCCATTATGGAGCCACGCTGGCCAAGGTTAGAGAAGGGCTTTTATCATCTCGTGGTACGAGAAGGCGTGCCGTGATGGCAGCTATATCAAATTTGGGTGGAATATGCGTATGTGAATCTCCCACTCCTCGACCAATCTATCGCTGACCTGTTACCAAAGGCATATCGTGGGGACGATGCTTCTTTCAATGTGCATCGCAAAGCGCTCGAATATCTGGCCGAATTCCATGTCGCTGAGGATCTACCGAAGCTAGGCAGTATTCCCAAACGTCCGACGAAGCTGTGAGTATACGCATCACTTTTCTTTGTATTAGCGATAGACTCTAATGAAAAATCTACCCTAGTCACGATGCCCTGTCTTCAGCTCGATCTTGGCCAAGGCCAGGCGGAAGTTCGTTCTCTGATGACGACTTCAAAAACACAACAGGCATTATCCCAAAGACTACCGAGCCGATTTATCCAACATGTCCTTTCACCGGCGATGTTTCCAAGCATCTTCCAAATCTGCCTGAGGGCTTCAGAGATCTCGCTATAAAAGGGATTCTCTCAGTCCAGGTAATCGAGCGGGTAGGTATGAACAGAAGTCAGATCGTACGTCTCGCGTCAAGAGCGACAATAGACCGCGAACACTCGAAAGTGCTTCGACAACGATTCACTCCGCTGGACCACTTAATCTGGATGGGATTTTCCGCTTTCCACCTATGCACGGCAACCTACAGGGCCGATCGAGAAGAACTGGCCGAGGCCTTCATCGAATGTTCCAAATTGATGATCCGGACATCTGAAGCAGAGAATGATTGCCTTTTATGGGGAGGGTGCATGTGTGTGACGACTCAAGCCATCGACAAGTGGGATCTACCCCAGCGTCAGGCGGCACTGGACATCCTCGTTTCAAGGTTCAAGATGAGCATCGACGAAATGACGACTCTTGCGCACAAATTCCTTTGGAACGAGTCCATGTCCGCCGGACTGGCAAGAGTCATGCAACAACGGACTGGTGCTGTGCCAAAGATTGAGGAGGGTACAGATTGGCGTACGTTCCTATGATTTCATTCATGGCATGTTCGTTCTCGAGTAACGCGTCAGCACAGCTATATACCTGTGACCTGATCGATACCTGCATTCCGTCTTCCACCTCAATTGATACAGCTTTCGAGCGTTCGTCGAGCTGTAGAGGCATTCCTGGAATCACCGCCTTCGGGTCGTTCGGAATATCTACGGCGCATGAGCATCCAACAATTCTTGTGTCCGGCGACACTTGGTGCAACGCCTACATCAGGCGCACGTTCGACAGAGCCGCGGTGTCATCAAGGCTCTTTCACAGCGTTGAGAGCAGCCTCCCGGTTTCCATTGTTCGTCTGCGACACGTGAGATTCCAGATATGCTGGAACTTCCTTCACTTTATTCGTGGCATTCGGAACGGGGGCTTCCAAGGCCTCATAGACAGGGACAACACCGGTCCAGACCCTCTCCGTGACCTCATCCCTGTTCAAATCCTTGGCTTCATCATGAGGTTCTCCTTGGCGAATCTTGCCGCTACCGGTTTCGATCTTGACCTTGAGAATCGTGGTGGAGGTCATTTCCACGTTGTCAGGTGGAACCCGAGTATTATCCCATCGTCCACTCACAACCTTATTGGTAATCAGTTGCATGGCGTACACTTTCTCGTCGTCTTTCTCGACAGGTTTGGCGTATCCTTGCAGCACAGCGGACCGATAATTATAACTGTGTGAATTTGGGGTTAACGAGAGCACAATCCCATCGACTTTGGTGGCAGCGACACAGAGGGCTAGGCCTTTCTCCGACTCTCTGGCCACCCGCATGATCCTTGAACTGACATAGCCATGCAGATAGCAATCGAGTGGCTCGTCGATTCCTGAGGACGGATACTCGTATGAGCCCATGACCCCAATCATGGGGAGAATAGCCGGAAACGGATCATCGGCGCTGGGCGCGAACGAGACATGAAGGACCGAGGTGGTGTTGATGATGGAATGGATGGCACCCAGGTCATAGGTCCCTGAGTATGTCAATAAAGGTCCATTTTCGCCTGGAGATGTTTGCCTTGCCTCGACTGTTGTACCGCTTGACAGTATTCTGTGGTTTCTTCGGGTACTCGAGTGTTCGAACCATTCTTGCGGTAGATTTATGACGATGATGGGCTCATGTATCATAGATGAGCACACTCCGGTCTCAAGCCTACGAACATGCCATTCGCAGAGGGTATATATCAACCTTGAGTGAGTCACTTACCGTTTATGAACGCATATCAAATCCCAAGGGCGTGACTGGGGAGTTTTCCGAAGAGGAAACTCTACGCGAGGCGTGGAGAAGTGCGTCGAATCGGACGCATTTACGCATTGCTTCCAACCTGGCTCGAGACATTTGATCATTCAGCAATATTCGGCCTACTGATTCGCAAACGCAGACATTGCCCTGGAGCATGTCGATGCGGAGGACATTATGGCAGACGCTGAAGTGTGCCGATAATGTCCTCAAGGCGTCCCAAAGCCGGTCGCTGACGCGGCCATGCCTGCATCGCCATTACAACACGGTCACGATCAATGCCGCCGACCTCTCCTTCGGCCAACCAGTCCATGAGACGCACCCACACCTCTTGCAGCCAGGAGAACTGACACCTGGCATAACAGCGCAAGAGTATGCGGATCGCCGATCGAAGCTCGCCGCCAAATTGCCCGACAAGGCCATTGCAGTCGTCGCGGCCTCCGACATCCAGTTCCGCTCGGGCAGCGTCTTCTACGAGTTCCACCAAGATCCGGATTTCCTCTACCTGACCGGCTTCAACGAACCCGAGGCGCTGGCCGTGATTGGCAAGGATGCGACGGGCACGGATCATACATTTCATCTGTTCGTGAGAGAGAAGGACCCTAAAGCGGAGATCTGGGACGGTGCAAGATCAGGCCTACAAGCCGCAAGAGATGTCTTTAACGCAGACGAGACTGGCGACATCTCCAAGCTGAGGAAAATCTTGCCGGAGCTGGTTGGCGAGGCATCCCAGGTCTACACAGACATTGCGAGTCCTGATCCAAATCAGTCTGCTCTCCGACGTCTTCTGTTCGGTGCATCTCGAAAGACGACTGAATTCGCCGACATGATCGAGCCGAAGAAGCTACACCGCTTGCGGCCGTTACTGAATGACCTCCGAGCATTCAAAAGCCCAGCGGAGATCGAGCTGATGCGCCAAGCGGGAAGAGCATCAGGCCGAGCCCACACCGAGGCCATGAGACAGGCCTGGACGCGCGAGAAACAGCTCGACGCCTACCTGCGGTACCGCTTCATCGCCAACGGCTGCGACACCAGCGCATTTGAGCCCGTCGTGGCGGGCGGCAAGAACGCGCTCAGCATCCACTACGTGCGCAACGACGACGTGCTTCAAGACGACGAACTTGTCCTGGTGGACGGAGGAGGCAAATATGGCGGCTACATCGCCGATATCACACGGACGTGGCCCGTCGGCGGCAATTTCAGCGCCGCCCAGAAGGACCTCTACCAAGCGGTGCTGACCGTGCAACGGACGCTGATCTCGCTCTGCCGCGGCAGCGCGAATATGTCGCTTGACAAACTGCACACGATAGCGGAGGAATACCTCTCCAAAGAGCTGCGGCAGATCGGGTTTGACATGTCCTCGAAGGCGATTGAGAAGTTGTTCCCGCATCACTTGAGCCATTATATCGGCATGGACGTGCACGACACGGTGGGGTATACCAGAAAAGTTATCTTGCAGGAAGGGCATTGTATTACCATTGAGCCGGGGATCTATGTGCCTGATGATGAGCGCTGGCCTAAGCATTTCCGGAACATGGGCGTGCGTATTGAGGATAGTGTTAGTGTACAGGAAGACTCTCCGTATTTGTTGACTGCTGAGGCTGTCAAGGAGATTGTAGATATTGAGGCCTTGAGGGGTTGATCTCGACTCTTGTTGAGTGCATACATGCAATCCAGTACAGTCATCTCGGCCTATAACTTGGTGGACCTACATTACTCCGATTGTACCACACATCAAAGCACAGTAGCATCGCCAAACTCACAAGGCACATGTTGTGCGCCTTTCCCTTCTATCACCATCTCATGCATCGGACAAATCACCGATACTGTGAGTTCTTAAGACCACCAATCACAACGATAATGGTTGAAGCGAAAAACTCCACCTCGCACCTCGCATATTTCCGGCAATGAGCGTCAACGTCAGAGGCTCCATGAGCACATTTTCCATTTCTCCATCTTCATTTCTTGGCCGTTGACGGATACTGCAGAGTCGACAGTGTTACGAATACAACATACAATATCTTGTGTGCCGGAATCAATCACTCTATGATCTTCGACATCAAATAGTTGAAAAACCCTAGTGGCGTCAACCTTCTGAGTGTAGACATTTCGATTCATCCTCCCTCCTCCTCGATCAAGCAGACCGAGCATCGTACTTTCAACAACCACAGCCAAAATGGTCTACACAATAGGCCAACCCCCCGACGACACCTCCCCCACAGAGACCACCTCCCTTCTCAGCTCCCAGAACCATCAACCCGGCACGCTCGCGCAACCAGAACCCGACCCTGAGAACTCCCGTCAGGAACATGACAACCCCACCGAAGGAATCGCACTCGCCGACCCCCCCTCCCCACGCAAACTCGCCCTAATAATGTCCGCCACCTGGATCGGCGTCTTCTTCGCCGCGCTCGACACCACCATCGTCGCAACGCTGACCGGCCCCATTTCCAGCTCATTCAATTCCCTCTCCCTCCTCTCCTGGCTGGCGACAGGCTACCTGATCGCCAACTCCGCATGCCAGCCCCTCTCCGGGAAACTCACCGATATCTTCTCCCGGAGATGGGGCTTGGTGTTCAGTAATGTGTTTTTCGGCGTCGGGACCGTCATCTGTGGCGTCGCGCCCAATGCCGGGACGATTATTGCGGGGCGCGTTATTGCCGGTGTAGGCGGCGGGGGATTAACGTGCATCACGACGTATATCACGTCCGATCTGATTCCCTTAAGGCGCAGAGGTCTGTGGCAGGGGTACGGGAACCTCGTGTACGGACTGGGCATGGGATTGGGGGGAGTGTTCGGCGGCGTCCTCTCGGACAGATTATCCTGGCGGTGGGCGTTTCTGCTTCAAGTTCCCTTCATCGTCGTCTCCGCGGTGATGGTGTTTTTCCTGGTCGATATCCCTGTGAATCCGAGTACGAAGCCCGCGCTCTCGAGGATTGATTTTCTGGGCAGTGCGTTTTTGGTCGCGAGTTTGGTGCTACTGCTGATGGGACTTAATACGGGAGGGAATCAGTTGCCGTGGGATCATCCGGCGATCATAGCGAGCTTGGTGCTCAGCGCGGTGACTTTCGTCGTGTTTGTCTATGTGGAGAGCAATCCGCGATGGGCTCCCGAGCCGGTGTTGCCTGTGGTGTTGATTGCGAAGACGCGCACGGTGCTGTCTGCCTGCTTGGCGAACTGGTTCGCGACCATGGCTACGTTCTTGGCCATCTACTACGTGCCGCTGTACCTTCAGATCCGAGGCCTCTCTGCCACGGCCGCGGGTCTACGAGTCGTGCCCTTGGCGGGGGCCATGTCGGTGGGGAGTCTCTCCAGCGGGTATATCATGCGAGCCACGGGACGATATTACCTCCAAATAGTCGGCGTCATGCTCACCTTCGTCGTCGGTGCAGCGTTGATATGCACTTTTCAGCTCGACTCCCCTGGCTGGATGACGTTCGTGTTCCCCACGCCTCTGGGCTTCGCGTACGGAGCGATGCTGACCATCACGCTGGTGGCCATGATCTCGGCTGTGGCGCATGAGCATCAAGCTGTCATCACCGCAGCGTCCTACGCGTTTAGGTCGACGGGATCCACGATTGGCATCACCATTGCGGGAGCCGTGTTTCAGAACATCCTGACGACGGAACTGAGGGGAAAGTATGGTGATATGCCCGGCAGTGAAGGTGTGATCAGGCGGATCAGAGATAGCTTCGAAGGACTCAAGCACCTGCCGCAGGGCTGGGACAAAGGTGTGGTCTTGGAAATATATATGGATGCCTTGCGAGGAGCGTTCATCGCGGGTTTAGGCCTTGCCGTTCTGGCGGCCGTCACTGGTCTCTTCATGAAGGAGCACATCTTGCATAAGAATTTGGCGAGGAAGTAAGAACCATTGAGATAGGACAGATCTTGTAGCAGTTCCTTCAACGTTGTGATTGAATCTAAAGAATGGACCATGGTGCAAATCCCAAAATAAAGTCCGAAGCATAGCATGAAGGGAGGGCTAGCCCCGAACAGCAACAGACTCACGGGGGCTCTTACTGGTGATGAAGCAATATCCTGCCACTTCAATTTGTTTGCTTATCACTTCACAAGATCTCCAAGCATGCACGGTTGTGACAAGGATCAAGACGTCAATGAGTACGGCGTTGCCCTTGCTCCAGGCCAACACGCGTGTCAATGAAACTAAAACCGTCTGTACGTATACGGCATAAGGCAGCATCATCAGGGTCTCGGAGGGAGTGTCACAATTTGCTCCGACTGCTTGCCACAGTATTGGTTCTTTGTCTCGACCACTGCCGCGAGTGATTTCCCCTGAATGCCTGCCGATGGCGTTCCCTGATGCTGGGTCTCTGCAGCGCTACGAACATTGGGCGTTGCACCTTGCCATTGGCAGTGACCATTGCAGAAGTACAGGACATCAGCGAGACCTGCTTGCAGAGTTATTCAAGCCTGGTAGCGTGGACGACCTGTTCGATATCGGCGTGTGTGGATATGGATGACTATCATTCGAAGGACGCTTGACCCGGACGTGTTCCAGGTTAACAACATGTCGAGTCTCTCCACAGTTTTCTGTCGCGAACGGGTTCTTGTAGCTGTTGTTGGAACTTGTCCATAGCGTATGGGTGGTTCCACAAAGCACACCACGAGAGTTCCTAGAGCAAGTTCAACACGAAACATGAGGGGAAAATACCACATGAAAGTAAGAGTTGGCTTGGACAACTTTCGAACCAGAGGAGTCTGATGGGCAGAACGGTGTTTTGCCGCAGAGCCTCATCAACAGAAAGAGGAGTGCTCGAGAATTGATCATCCTTGTCTGGGCCATGAGGACACGGCTCGGTTAGGACGGTCCTGGGAGGGTGGTCTGTTCCAGGAGGGTATGGATCGGGCCGCAGATGTCGTCCATCTGAAATGTGGCATCGATCGGTAGGCTTCACACAAACTCAAGCTAGGTCGGTGCAGGTTCGCATTGCTGCGTGGAGCGAGCTAGAGTCGGATGCTGAAGAAAGTCACTCTCACGCTAGATCTGCATGTAAGCGACATGGTCGAGTGCCTGTGACGATAGGGTTGAAGTGAGGCGGGCTCGGGTTGCCAGTGGCACTGATCCTGACGAATATATGTCTGCATCATGCAAGAGCTAGAACCATGGTCAAAGGCACAAGCGAGGTGTTCGCAGATTCGACTGCGCCAGAGCATTCCGGCATAGTGGTTTGAAGAGATCTACCCTGGTCTTTGTTTGGCCTGCGGTCAATAGAGGCCATTCCCAGGCAATCGTGTCTTGGGGACCTCATCCAGAAACACAAGAAGGAGCAGATAACATCAGAAACTGGTCGTGCTCAAGCAGGTGTGGCCGCTCACGCCGGCACGAAAAGTACGGATCAAGAGTCTTTCGGTGTTTTGCATGCCGGCCCAGCTGGACTAGGATAACTGAGGGATTTGCACTGGCCGGCGTCCGCCAGCAAAGCAGTATCCATATTGACAAGGAGACCTCCCTGCTAGTGGTGCAAAGTACAGAACCAAACCCAAAGGAGGGTGAGGGAAGGCTCAGAAAACTCTCACCGGCCATCGAGCAGCTCGAAAGCGACCTACGACCGCTTGCGAGCATGGCCCCACACCCGCCATGGACCTCCTTCCGCGTCTTGATGATTCGAGGCTTTGGTTTTGACTGTTCCGGACCTGGCTAGCTGCTGGGCGTTACTCCAGAGGTGGGCGAATGAGCCCAACTGACAGGCAGGATTGACCAATGTAGGAGAGCCAGCTCAACAGATGACCAGGGCTATGTGCTCGGTTGACGACGTCGATGATGCAGCGTGCAACCACCTCATGATGCGAAGAGGGAAGTTTCACACAGCCGTTTGGGTAATGCTTGATCTTCACGCCGAGGAAGCTTTGTTGCCGCAGGTCGATAGGCCATCAAGACAGATTCAGCTACTAGGAGCGACGGCCTCCCCCCCCTCCGCCGGACAGGCACATCCTGCCGGAGAGGCTCACCCCTTGTCAGGTTTGCGCCGAAATGCTTATGACCCGCCTTGTCCTGGGCTCTCGTGTCAACTGCCCATTAGCTATATCCACTCGAGGTAGGGACCTTTGGCTCTGCGCACGGCTGGAGTGCTGCATGGTCCATGTCGGCGGCGTATTGGGGCGCAGGAGAGCTCGGGCAGCCAACTAAATCGCCAGCCAGTCCACCTTTCCAGGTCCAGCCTCCAGGGTGGCCATCTTACGGCCCAGCGAACGTTTGAACACAGGTCTTGACTTCCGAAGTCAGATTTCGGCACCGGATGATGATGACCTTCAGTTGGCCATGGAGCGTGTCTTGCGGCTCTTGTGGCGGCCCGCAGGTCGTGGAAATACTCTGACATATTGGCCCCGCTCGAGACGTTTCGAGAGTCTCGATTGACGACGGCTGGGAGCTTCCACCCTGCTTTGATGATCAAACATCCCCGGGTAGTGGCGGCGCCAGCCGTGGACATAACGACCCGGCAATATTGGATCTGCAGGACTAACATGGTTTCTGAGCGAATAGTGCGTTCACTTTTGGTGCGTTCCTGATAAACCCACCCGTTCGGCTTCTCGCCTCCTCGGCGGGACCCGTTCCCACGACTCAAAGGCTGCCACGCCGCCTCGGATTCAACAGAAAGCACACGAGATGAAGCAGACTCTGATTGACCATCCAGCAGAACCATTCTGATTGGAGGATTGAAGGCGGTGGTCCACCGCTATGATGGGTGAAGCCAAGCTCACGTCGCTAGAAGATCTGGTGCAGTCGGAAGAGTGGTGTGTCGGTCTTATCTGGTTTGCCACAATTGAAATCGCAGATGGGGAAGAAATAGAAACGTACAGGCCGTCCTCCTCAAGTGACCTCAGGTCGAGGTCGGACCGTACCGAAAGGGTGATCGTCCTGCGTGTGGAACTGTCGACTGGCCAGGGTCGATGACACGTCTCACATTGCAAGGATTGGCTGAGGTAAAGTTCTCGCTTTGCCAGAAAGATTAGTCGAGCGGGAGCGGGAGCAGGGTAGATATCAATCGAAGGTGCCCAGCGTTCGTTGGTGGAAGAGTGTTGTGTTTGAACCTAACCACCAACGCGAGTGTTGAGACCAGGCACGAAGGACACCACCCTCAGGCACCAAGCATCGAAGCCTCGATCGTCCGAGGAAGGTGTAGTCGACCCCAGCAACCAACAAGAGCTTTGGTAACGAGATTGCTAGTCACAGGGCCTGGCAAGACCGAAGGCTCTCCGCTAATTCGACGTCGGCTTGCCAGTAAGCTCGATGCCAACAAGGTTCGGCGAAGCAGGAAGGTGTGACTGACCTGTGTTTTGAAGCAATCGGGCCTTTGACCAGCTGACTGGCTACCGCCACTCGCAGATCCGGACGGTGACTTTCAAGCAAGATGTGCTTCTATGCCAGAACAGACTACAAGTGCGGAGACTGGAGATGGGGCAATATGAAACAGCGTTGTCCGCGGCAGCCTCGAATTGGGGAGACTTGTGGCGCTAAGCTTCCTGATACCGACAACCTGACAAGATCCAACGACGATTGTAGGACGTGTCAGGAAAAGGCCGTGAAGGTTCGACGATTGCAACGGGAGAAGGACAACATCAGGCGATGGAGTCTGGAGGGCAACAAGTTCCAGGCCAGCATCGAGAGAGCGTATCGTGAAGTTCGCCAGCTCGAAGAAGTCATTGCAGATCTGGAGAGCAGGAGGACTTCTAAAACCTTCAACAAAGCGCCAGGCTGGCGAGACCCCATGAGCATGTCCTCCACCACGACCAGTTCCCAGCCTACCCTGACTCACAGGCATCGATCATATCAGCATTAGGGTAAGTGCGGCCTGGCCAAGTGATAACGTTCCTGGCGGCTAACTGAAGGGTAGGTCCGAAGCTCAGAATGTCCGGGAGTTGCTCCAGCGCTGAGCGTCCATACCAAGAAAAAATGAAGTGTCAATGCGCCCGGCTATGCTTCCTAGGTGCTTGACTATCAAAAGTCAATTCCTCAATCTGAGGCACAAATGATGGCGTTATGGTCCGTGAATTTAGGTAATGCTGCATTGATGGCGAAATTGAGGACGCACAAGAGGCGTATTGGTGAAACTGTGATCGGAGTGTTGGCGACTGACCAAGTTTTGCAAGGGGGAAAGAAGGTCTCAAGCTACTTAGGTAGGCGCCAGAGTTGTGCAGACAGGAAGGAGGACATGTAGATAGAGGCAGTCTCTACCGGCGCAACTTGAATGATGATTTCCATTTTTTGCTTGGGCGAACATGGTCTGCATGCAGGGAGGGTGCGATGGTGTCCTTGTACGCGCCCGAGTTGCATATCCGTGGAGCTGGGGTCCTCTGACCGCTTCGACAAGAGCTTTAAATCCCGCTGACTTTCTGAAGGTGTTTTCATGATCACCATGCCGTCGTGCTGGCGAAATTGAACTTGTTGTCGCGTCCTTTAGGCAGAAGGAAGCTCTTCGCAATATATTTGAACGGGCGACGTCGAGCATTGAGCGGTGATGATGGAAGCCAGCACCGTGACTGGACTACGGCTCTTTCCGCACTAACAACTCGCCAGCCCAGGAGAGGCTAGGCTTCCGTTAGCGTGGGCGGCACCTTCGGGGGAGCAATCCTACCGCCTCTCCCGCATGTTTGGTCGACTGTAGCGATTCAGAGCCGAGGCCTGGTTGGAAGCTCCAACTTCGAACTTCCCCGCACCAACTGTGATGCCGGCGAGGCTGCTGGTCCGCTCAACGCCGAGGCGATTGAGATGCTACGAGGTGAAGGAGCCGACTTGACCTCATTCCTCGGTTTTGGTATCAAGTCATCTCTATCATACCCGGCGTCGTGAACACCTAACTTTACCCTCAGCGCTACCGTGCGAAAACTTCGAGGCATTGACCTAGCCCGCCTCCAAAGTCGCGTAACAGTGACGTTAGCACGTTTTCCGAAGCTCTTCAATAGTACCGCTGAGAAGACGATCAATTTCGACATTGCTCTACCTTCAGCGCCTACTACGAAGTAGTCCACGGCAGCCCTCGACACACTTCATTGTCCTCAACATTTGATTAGAGGACAACAAATTTAAACACAGCTCGATCATCATATCGACAACGATCAGGCAGGAAAGTCTCGCTCTCTCCATCTTTGAGATCTACAGTTCACGACAACACTAAAGAGTTCGACACCACACCAAGCTCACTCGAACCCTCAACAGATATGGCGCCAACATTCGCCAACCTAACCATCGAATCCCCCGCCTCCGCCCCCGGAATCCACATCATCACCATGAACAAACCACCCGAGAACCGACTCAACGTCGCCTTCGCGCAGACCATCATCGCCGCCCTGCGCCATATCGAGCGCGACCTGATGCAGCCCGAGGCCCCCGGCGCGGTCATAATCTCGTCCTTCAGTGACAAGTTCTGGTGCACGGGCCTCGAGCTCGACGAGTCCGACCGCAACATCTACGCCAATGCCGACGGCTTCTACCCACTCCTGGCCACCCTTGTGGATTATCCGTATCCGACCATCGCGCTGATCACAGGCCATACCTTCGGCGGCGCCTGCCCTTTTTCGCTGTCCTGCGACTATCGCATCATGAACAGTAAGCGCGGCTTCATCAGCATGCCGCCTGTGAATTTGGGCTTGCACTTCGATGGCATCGGCTCCTTGCCTCGGCTCAAGCTGGGGCCTAAGATTGCGCGGAAGATGCTGTTGGAGGCGCACAAGTGGACGGGCGCTGAGGCTCTGAAGGACGGTATTGTCGACGAGATCGCCGAGCCGGAGAAGATGAGGGAGCGGGCTGTTGAATTCGCCAAGACGGTCGCACCCAGGGCAACCATGGGTGTCTATGGACTGCTGCGATCGGAACTCTGGGGCGAGGCATTGGACAAGTTCAAGGCGATTAGTTATGTGCATAGAAAGAGGGTTGGGACGGCCGCGAAAGCCAAGATCTAGGAGGAGAAATAACTCGAGTTTTTGGATTTTTGCATCCGGCCCAAAATGAATCTAAAGCTTTGACTTCACCGTAGAAAGTCGAATTCTTGCATTTTTGCACCCGTCCACATACCCAAAAACTACTCAGCATCTAAAGCTTCGACTTCACTGTCCCAGCTTGCTGCTCGTGACCCGCCACCCCCAACGCTAGAGCTTCCAATCTCCTTCTCGCATTTTCCTCGCCCTCGCCCATCACGATCTCTTCACTCCTCCAATCTGGATTGAAAGTCAACAGATTCAGTGGGTTCTCCTTATGCGCTTTCTGGAAGAGCCGGTTGTACACGTCTCCATCGTAGCTTCCCAGCGCGCTCTCGAGCACGTAGTCGGGGATCGACCATGCATCGACCAGTCTGACGGCGTGAGGTCGTACTTTAGCCATGAGGTCCTGGATCGCGGGTGTGACGTATTGCAGCATTTCGACCGTAAGGGCTTTGGAGACTAGGAATTCGGACGCTGAGGCGTCCAGCGTGAAGAGGGCGAAGAGCCGGAATAGGACTTGTAGCACTTCGATCGTGGCGGCGTCCAGGGGCGGGTCGGGAGTGTCTGTATAGACGGCGTTATAGAAGTTGGTCACGAGAAGGCTCTCCGAATGGGCACGGCTCAGTCTGTGCAGCTGGATCATCAGGCTAGTCCAAGGCCTCTTCTCGACCACTCTTGCCTGATAGACTTGATAGGTGAGATGCGATGCCCTCTGCTTGAACGCTCGCACCAGTGCGATCGGATATCCGATAACGTCGAACGTGTTGATGTTCTTCTTGTAGTATTTCGTGCTCATAAAATACTCCTGGAACTGCTCGTCCACTGAATCAGTGGGCTTGAGGTTCGGCTTCTCCACCACCTCGGTCATCCTTTTGATCAGGTAGGCGGCTGTTTGCTGGGTGATCATCCAGTTGTCCCCTTCGACCGTCGGCTTCGACAGGTATTCATTGTTCAGCGGGATCATGCCGCTTCCGCCGCCGAAGCCGTGGCCGCCCATAGCCCGACGACACGTCTCAATCCCGTCAGCTGCAAGAGTTGTGCATAAGGACTTCAAGCCCGACGAAGCGGCATGCATTTCTGCAAGTCGCGAGAAATCTCCTGTCTTCTCGATCTGCTGGCGGGTGCCCCAGTAGAGCTTGTACATAGCTTCGCCAGTGTAATGAAGCGCGAACGTCGTGGCCAAGAGAGGAAGAATCCGGATCTGCACGGTAGGATAGTTGAGCACGGCCTGCTCGGGAGCGCCAGGGTCCTTCGAGTCCCGATCGGAGAATTGTCGACGGATGGACAGATATCTGACCGCGACGGTGACGGCCCTTGCCAGGATCAGTCGTGCGTGCATGATGATTTGCGCTCGCACGAAGGTCAACGATCCATACACCACGGCCGGGTTGTCGGGCTTGATGTATGTGCCATGCTCGGAATCAATGCCTGAATATTTTGAGAGCAGTGCAGCATGAGGCACTCTGAAATTGCTGAAGAGCATGTATCCATTGTCCATGCCAGGGTAGCCGTACTTTGGTCCAATGTCCCCGATAACAATCCCGTCGAGTGGCTTGTTTGTCTTCATGTCTCGGATCTGCACGATGAATTGGTGAGGTCCATACGACTTGTATTTCCCAGTCTTGGAGTCTGGAAGCAACAGCTGAGCAACGACAATAGCATGGTTTGCAGTTCGGCCCAAAGCACCGTTCCACCATTTGCTTGCGGTGATGGTTGGGCTGTGGATGAAAAACTCCTTGGTCTTGGGATCCCACATGGCCTGACATTCGATCCCCTTGACGTTGCTACCATGACCAAGCTCAGTCTGTCCATAACAGCCGATTATGTCCCAATTCTCGACCTTGGGCAGCCAATAAGCCTTCTGCTCGTCGTTAGTCTGCTCTCGGATCGAAGTGGCGAACATAGTAGCTTGGAGGGCATATGGGCCCATCTCGTCCATCAAATAGTCCGCCATGAGATAGTCCTCTCGATCCCAGCCATGTTTCAGAGACAACCGCCGTAAAGTTTTTGCTCGTGCTAGGCCAAGGTGATAGCGGTCCGGTCTGGCCATATTGAGCTGGTTCTTCTTGGAGAAGATTGGAATCGGCTCAAGTATCGACAGAATTTTCTTTTGTCGACTGAGGAAATCGTTCCGCGAAAGCAGGTGCTGCGCTAACTGCTCGACCTCGATGTTGGACCCAGCTCTTTCCTGTGCAAGGATGCTGGGCCCTTGCGGGTCAGCAGGTTGTAAGGCATCTGTGAAATCAGCCATGTCGGTCGTGATGTTACAAGGGCAGCTCTAGGGTTGGTTGAACACAAGACTGGAACTCCGATTTCACGCAATGTTTAATTGAGGTTCATCTGGATCGTTGCTCACCGAGTTGGAGAGCCCAGAGTGATCTTGATCACTTCACTCTCCCCTCACCACCAGTTCAAAGTGCCGAGGCTACGGCACGGATAGTCACTTGCCATCCAGAAATCGCCGTGATTGGCGCGAGCGGTATTTTCCCATTGGAGATTCCGTCGTCCTGATAGAACGTTGTCGTGAAAGAATAGAAGGGTCCTTCTGATACAAAAACAATCACGTTGCGCATAGGATGCTGTCTGGTTTGACAAGCAACAAGGCAAGATGAAGGAGCGAGTCGCCTCTTTCGACAGGACCGACTTCGTACCCAGCCACTCGGCCGACAACATCCTCCCCGCCGACCCGCTATTCTCTCGCTTACTGACTCTGGCACATCGACCGAATCCGAGACCAGCAATACGCGACGTCAACGCAGGTATCGAAAGAACCGCCGCCCAGCTATTGAGCGATGTCCTGAATCTTCGCAGAGTGCTAAAAAGCTCTCTCACGCCACAGACTGTTGATGACCTGCAGAACGGACGAGAAGTCTACGTTAGCATAGTCGCTCCGGGGGGATATGAATTCGTCGTGGGCGTGCTGGCCATCCTGGCGTTGGGAGCTGCCGCCAGTCCGTTCAGCAGCGCCCAACCCGTCAAGGAGGGATGCTACTATGTCAACAAAGCAAGATCGGTGGCTCTTCTCACGGCCTCTCCAACTCTCAAGCTAGGCGAAGCCGTTTCGAAAGAAATCCAACGCACCACTAATTCAGACTTTGCCTTTGTGCCGATCAATGCCATCGAGAGGGAACCTGCTGTCCTTGTGGGCGATACCAAAATCTCCTCAAACAAATATCTGGATCCGAATGCGCCGGGTGTAGTTATCTTCACCTCGGGCACAACCGGGCCTCCAAAGGGCGCTGTGCTGAAACGAGCAGCCATGATCGACGGCTCGACGACTTTTGCACAGCAGATCGGTCTCCAAGAAGGAGACTCTTTGCTGCATCTTCTACCCGTGCACCACGCCACAGGCATATGGGTATCGTTCTTTCCATTCATCCAGACCGGCGCTTGCATCGAGTTCAAATCCGGCAGCTTCGACCCAGAGTGGACGTGGAACCGATGGCGGAAAGGCGGTCTGACGCATTTCACGGGCGTGCCGACGATATACATGCGTATGATGAGATACTATCTCGAACGCGCATCAAAGATCCCGTCTGCAGAAGCGCAGAGTTACAGAGATGCGGCAGCTTCGTTCAAAGCATGTCTCTGCGGCACCTCCGCCTTGCCCAAGCCGATCAATGATTTCTGGACAGACATGCTCGGAAAGAGGATCGTGCAGAGGTACGGCTCGACCGAGTTGGGCGTCATCTTCAACATGTCTGCAGACCCCACAGAGGATATTCCTGATGGCTCGGTCGGTGAGTTGACCTACGGCGTCGACGTAAGATTGTCTGAAGGCGACGAGGGAGAAGTTCTTGCCAAATCTGTCAACATGTTTTCAAAGTACATCCACGACCCCGAGGCCACAGCAAATGCTCATGATGCAGATGGATACTTCAAATCTGGCGATGTGGCCCGGCGCGAAGGGAAATACTACTACATCGTGGGTCGTGCATCTGTTGATATCATCAAATCTGGTGGGTACAAGATATCCGCATTGGACATCGAACGAGAACTTTTGGCGTTGCCATACCTGGGTGAGGCAATGGTGGTGGGTGTCCCTGATATGGAGTTCGGCCAGCGCGTTGGCGCAGTGGTCTCACTTCGGGACGATCAAGTCGCCCAAGAGTTCTACAAGCAGAACAACAGGCACCCAGAGCAATTGAGTCTAGATGACCTACGCACCGACGTGCGAAACCGGCTCGCAGGATATAAAATGCCAACACTCTTACGAGTCATCAAGGGTGAATTGCCAAAGAGCGGCACTGGAAAGGTGGTCAAGAAGACCCTGGGACCACAGTACTTTCCAGCAAATTATGTCGAAGATAGAGAGGTACAGGTATGGAAAAGCAAGCCAGCAACGAGAGAGGTCAAGTTATGACCTTGGTGGAATGTTATCGGAGTTTGCATTTTAGAAGTCGAATTCTATTAGATTAGAGCAAAGAATCTTGCGCAATGACCAACGCAAGAGAATCTAGAATAGGTGGTACCACCGAACGCCTTGATCGAGACTGTTGCTTCCTGCCTCTCCTTTCAGACCAACCTGTGCTCCTCTTCCTCCTCCATCAAGCTCAGCGTCGTACAACATGCGGCAATCCTTAGCCCACTTCTTACCTGAATCATCTTCTGAGGACCATGTCATCTACCACTGCCATCGTCCCCAACGTTGGCCAACAGCCTGAGTCGTCGTCGAATAAGCAGTGACAGTGATCATGCTTGTCTCGGTGGCGAAGACGGTGGTCGTCGCGGGAACAGTAACAGCGTCAACTCTGTAAGCTGGTGCTCCGGGGAGTGTGATTGTGACGGTGGTAGCAGCGGCGCAACTGCTGCTGCTGCTGCTCGTCGTAGTCCCGGAGGTAGTGCTCATGGTATAGCCAGCAGAGGTAGAGCTCGTGCTAGAGTCGGCGGACGACGTTGAGGTAGTGTCAGCGGACAATGTTGTGGTAGCTGATGTCATGGTAGAAGAATCACTCGAGGATGACGTGGTCATCGATCCTTCGGTAGATGTTGTAGAACTGTACGATGCCGTGGCCGAGGTCGTTGAATCAGAACCGCTGGTCGTGACAGTCGCACTTGAAGAACCACTGACGCTGCTGGTGCTGCTGTCAGTGGTGCTTGCCGTAGCATAACTGACTGAAAGCGAGGTAGAGGAGGTGGTAGTAGAGAACAGGGTGTCGTTGATTATCACAGGCGCTGTGGTCGTGGTGACGGTTGCGGTGATGCTGGAGCTGCTCTGAGTCGGTTGGCTGCCGGTGAAGCTGCTGCTTGACGAGCTGCTGCTTCCCCAGTAACCGCTTGTCCAGTCTTCCCAGCCTCCTGACGAGCTCAACGTATACGTGGTCCAGGAAGGAGAAGCTGTCGAAGTTGTGATTGTAGATAGAGGGGTGCCAATCTCGGTATCAGAAGACGAACTTGCGGTCTGTGTGGTAGAGGCTTCGTCAGAAACAGTGGAGCTTGAGAGCGTGGTCGTAGCCATATCCGTTGAGCTTGTGGAATAGTCAGAGGCAGTCGAGCTTGAGACCGTGGTAGTAGCAGCTCCTTCGGTTGAGCTTGTGGTAGAGGCTTCGGCGGAGACCGTCGAGCTTGAGACCGTAGTTGTAGCCGCATCCGTTGAGCTTGTGGAGGAAGCAGTAGACGAGGAGGAAGTGACGTCTTTGGCGCAATTCGAATCCATCACAAGACGCAACGCAATAGTGTCCGGATTATAGGCGGGAAAGTCGGTATTTTTGAGCAACATGCAATTGTCTGATCCGGACACAGTATTGAAAACTACGCCCACACAGGTGTTAGGACCTAGCATCTCATTGACGCCATCGCAGCGTTGCGCGCAATCCGAAGGAAGGTCCTCGGTACTCGATTGACTGAAGAAGCTAGCAGCGTCATAGCTCTTGTCGCAGTTAACGGTGTACTGATAGCAATATTCTGTGCTATCATAGATGGCATCGGCATACGCGCAGGAAGTGGAACCTGAACCAGCACTTGAAGTTGTGCTTGAAACCGAGTCCGTGGTGCTTGAGAAGAATGTGGTTGTCGGGAAATCTCCAGCAGAGCTAGTGGACGTGCTCTCCGAATTGTCAGTGGTGGTGGTCCAAGATCCGGACCAGGCGAATGATGATGTGGAATCCTGAGCTGAGCTGGACGAAGTTGTTTCTGGAGAAAGTTCAGTAGTCGGGGCGGAAGTAGTCGAAACCGTGATGAGGGTAGGGGAATCAACCACCGAGGGGGTGCTGGAGGTATCGGAAGAGGTAGACTCAATCTCAGGGGTCGTAGTGGTGAAAGCCGAGGTGGTAGAGAAGGATGTGCTAGTGCTCTGGTCGGTTGTGGAAGTTGTCAAGTCGGTGGTAGAGCTTGAGGAGGACTGACTAATCCAATCGAGCCAGATGCTGGCACCAGGGTAGGGTTCAGCTGGCCATGGCCAGTCGGATGCAGAAGAATCATCCTGGGGAGCAGCATTGGGAAGGGCTGCGGCCATGCCCAGCCACAAGGCCGGGGCGATAAGGGTAGATCGCATATTGAACGAAGGACTGTAGGTTGGATTCAAACGAGTGACAAACCTGCTGGTTAGCAATGAGAGACTGGGATGCAAAAGAACGAATTGGTTGAGGAACCTCGAAACAGAGCATATCCAGCAGCATAGATATACCTCGAATTCATGATTCCAATATCACAACATCGGCAATACCACTCTCGAAAGAATGAGTGTCTCAGACTGATTCTCTCTAGAATCCTTTACCGGAATGCCTTGCAGTCCCTTCGAAGGAGATGATACCGACAGAGACAGCCAAAAATTCCGCGACAGCCTTGCAGGAAGGGGCGAGATGCGGTTCTCGGCAAGCCACGTCCGACGCAAGGGCGTTGGTTGTCCACAATGGTATTCTTAAGATAGAAAACAATGAAGTCCGAAGGCGCATAATGAGCAAGGGTTTGTTTCACCCAAAGATGATCAACGATTTAAAACCTTGCAAAGTGAACACCCTGGCTCAATGAAGTGCAGATCGTGCATTCTTTCTCCTCGTGGCGTTGTCAGCAAGGATTGCACGCGAGCTCTTGCTGATAGCACGGATAGACACTGCAAGATGATCAAGTGCTTGAATCGAATAAAGAACGGCAGGTGCTTTTGCCCACGCGATGTACTCGTACCTGCGCACTGTTCAGACTGTGGACGGATGCTCTTCACAAGCTCATATCTCCTGTGAACCCTTGCACAGGAGATAACGGAAGTATATCAAAGCCACGGAGTCTTCGTTGTGTCAAAAAGCACAGATTGTTGGGTTCCAAAGGTGCAGAGTCTTTGAGAAGTGATTATGCAAAGGACACCCAAAGAAATAGATGTGGTAGAACAGTGAGCGACGGATGAGAAAGAGGTGAAGAAGATGAGCAACTTGAAGGGGAAGAGCTCCCCCCGGAACGGAAAAACAGCTCGGAGCAGGACGAACCGTGGACGAACCAGATGACCTGCAGTTCGCGTCAGTGTCACCCTTTGCTTTTGCAGCTTCTGACGCCCTGCTGGGTTGTAAGATGGAACAAGCCACGATGCTGCCAAATACATGACATTGGCGCTTTGCATCCTCATGACAGACGTCTCTCGACAACATGGGAGTCTGCCTCTCCTGTCTGGGCCTGGGCGGCCAAAGCCAGGATGATGTATGTCACGGCCCTAACAATCTCAGTCGCATTGCATACTGACTTTGCGCACACAGGCTGACCGCCAACGCCTCCTCTACGATGACTACCCTTCAACCCAACACTACGGAACATGGGGCGCCGGCACCACCATTCCGCCCGAAAACCTCATGTCGCAAGAAGAAATCCAGCGCGAGCAAAGCGCCCTCGACACCATCTCGCGCGGCCTGAGCGATCACATTGTCGAAATCTTCCCGCACAGCCTCGGTCGATCCCTGGCCATGTCGACGTCGCAAGTAAATGGCAACGGCCACTCTGAAACCAACGATGCGCCCTCGTCCTCGCAACATCAAGACATCCTTCTCTCGCTCATACCAGGCGATAAATCGAAGCGCTCGATAAGAATATACCCGGCCTCAAGGCCGACGTCGAAGAGTGGTCAGTCTTTACGGAGCAAGAGCTCTGTCACAGGTGGCTTGAACGGCGCGAATGGCAGGAAAAGAGGAGATTCTTCGGTCTTGGTCACGTTGGATGTGAACTTGCCTTGATGAAGATGTGGAAGGCGTCCGCGGAATCAGACATTATCATACCCGCCTGCGCTTGAAGCATAGAGTGCCCGAGTGGGTCGTTCATGAACTCACTCTATCGTAGCGCAGGGTTGTCATAGTGGCAGATGCGGAAGTGTACTCTTGACGCTGAGTATCGTGAAGGATGGACCTGGCGAGGCGGGAATGATACACAAGCCATGACCTGTTGCGTTTGCACGGCTGAGAGATTGGCTCCAATGAATTGGAAAGCCGTTCAGTCTTCCAGAGACTGAAACGCTGATGGGCTCAGTGCATCATGCACTCAGCACACGCTTCGAGTCGATGTTGTTTCAATGATGGGAAATATGCCGCATACACAGCGAGCATAAGAGGACATGGGAGCAGGGTTTTCCAAGGCAGGCTTCGGGAACAGCACAGAGGCTCACACGAGCAGTTTCTACTTGTATCAGTAGGGCGCTTGGATACGGGTCACTATGTCATTCAGGATTGGCAAATGCTGTAGCAAGCATGAATAAATCAAAGAGATTACCAACGCAACGTTAACTGGGATTTCGTGTGCCTAGCCCGAGCAAAAGGCTGACTCGCTGACTATCTGAAGGACTTGGGGTATCTTTGAAGCTGGATCATGCTGCTCCACCGTCTGCCCACTTGGGAACAAACGCGTAATGGGGTATCTCAATTTCAATCGTTGTTGTTTCATGGGAAAGCAATATTCTCCATCCGTCCCAGCCCATTAGCCAAACTGTTTTGGTATGGTCTTTCGCATCCCATATTTTGCTGAAAGAAGGTGTTTGTTGTTTCTGCAGGTTTCGCACAGCGCCGAAGGGGTATAATGGTTGATTAGACGCTCGTTGACAGGCTCAAAGGAGAAAATAAGGACATCGTCCGGAGGCGTTCTGATGTCGATCAGCAACTCTTCCTGGCCGCCACTTCGTACGTATCGCAAGCACCGTATCCGTTTCGGTAGGCCGCGATCTACTTGGCAGCTGGAGTATTGGCAGGAGCCGGGTCGGCAGGAACGGCAGCACCGCCGTCAGTTGGGGCAGCGCCTGCGGAAGCAGTGTATGTTAGCGTTTGTTTCGAGACAAGGTGAGCTCTGGGTGCATCTACTCACCAGCTGGAGGAACGGCAGGGTCACTGGTCGAAGGCGCAGCTGCGGTGTCGGTAGGAGTTGGCTTGGGGACAGCCGCAGTGGTGCCATTTGTGTCGGTTTTGGTGCCAGCAGTGGCGCTGGGTTTGTCCCCGGACTTCTTGCGCTTGAAGATTGACTTGAGCTTATCCATCGCGTCGAGTGCTGAGGTAAGAGGTTTGTATTAGAATAGAATTGGAAACTGGAGCGTTGCTTGGGAAGTGATTCGGGCAAGCGGAACTTGAAATGGGCAGGAAGCAGAAAAGTCAAGAAGGAAACGTACGGATGCCAGGCATTTCGATTCACTGGGGAGGGATCGGGTTTAAGTAAGTGCGAGTGGGTGCGGCAGGAACGCTGAGGTTCTGTTGGCTTCGATAGGAAGCGGGCGGGATGAGATGATAACAACGTCCACCGCAAGTGCCAATCAATGAGGGATGTGAACCGAGTGGACAAGTCGACGTGACGCAAAATAATGGCTTGGAGAGTGAGATGCCTCAACAAGGTAAGATGCAATGTATGCTGCCTTGTCTCGTGACAGGCGGAACAGGGTGGGAGATGAGGTGAGGGTGAGGATTGGACCTCGACCTTGGATCGTTGAGAAATGCTAGCCTGACTGGTTCAGTGATCAGATCTTACGATTCAACAAGTTCTGCCAGGCATCCCCGGAAGCGATAAAGGGCAAGTAATCTGATGCACGCGGACTCGTTCGTCCTCGTTAAAAGTAAGGTGTTTCGCAATCGAGACTTGTATAGCGCCTTGAACCATTCGGACTTGGAGAAACCTTGTTGGAGCTGTCTGGGCTGCGCCTCGTAGGGCACCTGCATCTGATCGTCGAGTCACTCGCCCTTCACTCAACAGGCTTCCTTTGACTAATAAGATAAGCAGGACCAACTCATGATACGTGCTGTCCTTGGCCAAGCACCATACCATCGTCCGCGGCACTCCGGCGTCTGTCAGGTTGAGAATGCACGAACTGTCATCTCCGACTTCCCTGCCTGGGATCAGCTCTCAAAAATGCCTGGGCGCTCACCTCCCTGTCCCGTCGTTCCGCACCCGGACCTTGTTTGCATCTTTGGTCCTTCGTTTCACAACTTCCCACGTGTTGCAAATTGAGCTAATCTGCCAGCTTGAGATGGTAACCGAAGAATGAAATATCGCAGGTTCATCGAGCAGCGATATCCTCGGAATCGCTCTTGCGCCAGAGGTAGCGATATCGGCACGAAATCGTGCTCGGAGAGGGTCGCTTATCCAGACGCTGTATGACGTCTTTGGCGGCCTTGGGATAGTCTGATCAGCAATATCTTCCTGGTCCATTTGGTGTTCAACGTGCTGTCACTTGAAGCTTTTAGATGCGTGGAAACACACACTCATCTGGAACAATAATGTGAGCTCGACAGAGGATATATGGAAACACCACAATCACGTTTCAAAGTCAACGCTCGCAATGCTATGAACGCATATGATTCCGCCGTTGGAGAAGCTGAGAAGCAACACATTTGCTCCCCGCACACGACGCACGTCGGTATCGGAACGGGGGAGGGGTATTCAGGTATTCAGGAGTATTCCACCTCGGTGGTTTAGTAAAGACATGTCTTTCGCAAGAACACTCTCACATTGACCAGCAGCAAACCTTTCATATTGAGAAGCAGGAAACCAAAGAGCCAAGTACAAGTTTGACATCATGCGTCTCGATTATGTGCCGAACCCGCCCACCAACCTCTCCGCCGAGGATCAAGAGGTCTTGGAGCGGGTCAAGGCGCGTCGAGGTGCCATGGGGCTCATTTCTTTGGACTTGACTCTGTTGCATGCTCCCAAGATCGCAGATGGTTCGCCTCGAGTCCCTAGCCATTAATAACCTTGTATGCTAACAGGATCCCAGGTTGGAATGCGCTCCTTGGTGCCGTGCGAACGAAGAACTCCCTACCAGACGACATCCGCGAAATCGCAATCTGCCGTCCCGCCCTGATAAACAAAGCCTGGTTCGAATGGAACGCCCACGCACCCATTCTCCTCAAGTCGGAGGGCTTCACAGAAGAGAAGTTGGGCGTGGTTCAACAACTACATCCCAAAGAAAAAGGCGCGCTGGATGATCGCCAGTGGGCTGTGTTGAGATATGCCGACGCCATGACTCGTGACGTTTCGGTGCCTCAGAGTTTGTTCGACGAAGTCAAGGCGGCAGGGTTCAGTGAACAGGAGGTTGTGGAGCTTACAGCCACTGTTGCGTCTTATAATATGGTCAGTCGATTTTTGGTCGCGTTGGACATTGGCGAGGCCAACAATAAGTCACCAGACTGGGCAGTCAAGCCATAGCAGAAAGTAGGAGCCTGTGCTCAAAAGACAGACTCGCGATGCGGTTGAAGGCTGTCTTGGTTTAAGTATCTTTTCTCACCTTCGGGCAACCCTCCTTGTTCTTTAATAAGCAGACACCTTTGTGTCCATGTCGGTCTGCTGGAATCTCAATTGACACCAATCTCCGCATGAGATTGGCTCGTACTTCGCCGGATGATCCTCATCCACACAGCTCGGTAAGACACCACATTTCTCGTTGAAGTTGAAACCGAAGAAGAAGGGCATTGAATATCTGGTCAAAGTCAGCCAGCTGGTACTAAACCACATGATAGTAATTTATACCTGTCAATAGTGGAATGGTTGTAAACTCGATGCACGGTCGACTTCATCCGATCATTCGTCAAGCGCATCAAGTAATCCCCAATGTTTACGACAAAGGTGCCCTCGATGGGGGATGCCTTGATCCACTCCCCTTCCCTGCTGAGCACTTGCAGTCCTCCATTCATATCTTGCCAGAGCAAAGTAAAGCATTGAAGGTCCGTGTGCGAGCCTATCCCAATATCTTGGCTTTTCGCCGCGTTCTCGGCAGACATCGCTGGGTAGTAGTTGAACACGCCGTCACTTCCCGGGTATGTCGTCACAGAATCGAAATAGTCTTCTGGCAGATCAAGAGAAAGTGCGAAGATTTTGACTAGCCGGCGGGCAAGCTTGAGGCATTCTTGCCAGTAGGTGATGCAACCGTCCTTGAAGTCGGGGAGGTGCTGCGTCCCTTCCCAAACGTAGTTTTCGCCTCGGATGTATGGTTGGACTTCTGGCGGTACGGCGTTTGGATCCTTGGGGTCTGGATCGTACTGAGGTTCATAGCGCCATGAGAATGATTCCCGATAGTCCACTGTCATGGTTAGGGCAGGACATAGCTTTGGCATGGCAACAACACTTACACCCTTCTGAGGGACTTGCCATGCCCGTCTTGTTGCCGGCGTATCCATTGTACCATTTTCCCTTGTGCTTAGAAACCAACAACTTCTTCTCCTCTGGTTGGGCAAAGAAAGCCTTGGCAGCGTTCCGAGCACCGTCGACAGCAGCTTCCGAAATGCCGTGATTTTGAATATAGAAGAACCCCGTGTTCTCGGCTGCATGCTTGATCTTTTGTGAGAGACCTTTCCGTGCATCCAAATCACCATAGATCGGACTGAGGTCGATCAAAGGTATCTCGTCTGCTCGAGCCTCCCGAGGTGCTTTTGTCGAGACATTGCGATAGACCGGCCCATAGGCGGTACGGAGCTCAAGCTTCGTATATTCCGGCGGCTGCGTCTCGGTTGCTGTCGACATCCTGCTGCTTGTACGAATATGGTTCAGATCTGTCTGAATTGCCCTTCACACGACCTACCTCTCCTGATTGATATACGCCAGGATCGTGCCTCCAGTGATGACAATAAGCCCACTTGCCTCAGGCAGCAGCTTTCGACTGGGCGACACCAGCTCCTACTTCCACGACCAGATCTCCTGCCTGTCGGACACCGGCGGACTCCGAACAGCTACAAGACGTCTCTGTGATGCTGGAGAGCATGATGAGAAGGAATAGTCGTGAAGGCAATCGTGGTGTCGCACGGACTACTCCGTTAAGGGGAAGTTGTCCGTTGTGATGGGAGACCTAGGATCGGCACTGGAGAATGTTTGTTCCCGCCTTATTAAGCTCTTCAGAAGCTCTGCCAAACTCAACTGCCCTCACGATATATCGAACTTCACTCATCAACACCGCATATTCAGCGTAACTCACGTGCCCCTAAAGTCTAAGAAGAACAAAAACTCTAATCCGAAGCCCAGTACTACACGCTAGGTAGTTGGGGTTCGGATCGAGGGAAACCTCCTTAGAGATTTTTCTCGAACGATCGTACAGGTTCTCTCCGGATTGGACTGTATTACCCACGCGTAGGGCGTCAAATATCACGGGTCACTCTACAACTTGTGGCCGGAGCCACAACCTGTAGGGCCAGGTGAGCTGAGTAGAACTCATCACCTAGAGAAGCTGACCTCATGCTGGCGAATTTTCCCTAAACGCCCCGGACTACCAACATAGAGTTTATGTTATAGGTGCTAAACAGGACTGGGGAGACATGAGGATTTAAGGACAAATTTCCATATCAGAATATAACTACATTGTGGTTGTTGTTTTGGTGGGGCTATAAGACCTTTCGAGGTCCGTCCTGTCTCGCGGAGGACATCGAGACTACATGGCTGGTCTTCACATGCCTGATATGGCGACTATCAGCGACAAGAAGCTATGAAACACACATTGGCGATTTGATCTTCTCTAACAACTCACGCAGCGGCGACTGGATATCGTCCTGCAATCTATTCCCCGATATCAGGACCGTTTGGCTTGCGAACCGCAGATATCTTCCTTGGAGGAACGTCTCTACGCCTGAACGAACGCCCTCTCTGCCCGCAGCCTGCTCGTCACGCCTCTATCGTTGCTTCGCGTCCTCCTGACCCCTCTTCGCTTTCAATTGCCCGACCATATAACTCATGAGTTTCCCCGATGCCCAGTCAGGCAAGCTGGTAATAAAACCAGCCCCTAAGCCATGCGGCCACTAAGGATGATCATTAGCCTGTCCTACTGGTCATGACCCATTGACAGAATACGTTTCGAACCCCGGATTGGTCTTTCAGGAAGGGAGAGAACTCACATATGGCGTGCAAACCACGTGGCCACAGCCCAGCTTGCTGACGGCGGCTCTGGCGAATCTGTTCGCACCCGGTAGGAACACCGTGTCCACAGTTGCATCCTGACCTGAACCTGCCGTGGCCACTTCTCCGACAATGTATGAGTGAACGTCGATGTTCGGGCTGCTTATTTTAAGCTCTTCATTGAGAGACAGGCTGAATCGCGAGACGTATGCTTTGGTTGCCGAGTAGTCGACCAGGTACGCCGCGGGCACCAGCTCTGCAGCACTGCTGATGTTGCAAATGACCGACCGTTGACTCTTGTCTCGCGAGAGCACTGGAATCAAGACCCTAGTGATCTGTGTCATGAACGTCGCATTGGCGTTGATCCGATCATAGATATCCTTAGCCGATCGTTGCGCAATGAACCCGAAATCCGGCTTGATCCCGACACCACCGCCGACGTTGTTAATCAGGATTGTCAGGTTGATGTCTTTGACCAACGCCAACACAGTCGAATCAGTCTTGTCAGTCCAAGGACCCGTAGCCTCCTGGACGAACAGTCGCACTTCGCGGCCGGGGAATTCTTTCTCCAGCTCAGCCTTCACACCCTTCAATTTCTTCTCATTGCGACCATGGATGATCACATTGAAGCCGAAACGGCACAGCTCTTCTGCACATGCCTTGCCGATCCCGTCGCTACTCCCAGTAATGAGAGCCCATGCTTTACCAGACGCAGGCTTGTACTTCGAAAGGTCAGAGTGGTACAGAAAGTAGAATTGCAGCGTCCTGATGACTTTCGTGGCAATGTATGCAATCGTGAAGAACTGGAGCCATGAGAGGGTGGTTTGAAGTAAGGAAGCCATGGCGCTGTTCGTTTCACAGCTCCCGCGGAATGGGAACGATGAAACGTTGCCAGGAAGAGCCGATTCTCACAGTATATTAATGTTTGAAGTCCTGACCGACGTTCACCGCTGTGGGCCCGCCGTTTCGCATCTCCTTCCTACCGGAGGCCGGCAAGTCTGTCTATCCGTAGTCAAGCATTGTCAGGCACGCCATGCAATGTAAGATGCAGTAGCGTATAGCTCCACCGTTTTTCGTCCGTGGAGTACGCCATTTGGAGTAGAGTCCTAACTTAGAGAAGCTAATTTATACGCAGAAGATGCCCAGAGCTCACGCCCTAGCTAATGTTAGCAGTTAACGGTCGGTGAGTGCAAACGAGAACAGGCCGTGTGAAAGGCCTTCTAGGAGATAATTAGCACGTTGGGAGGACGTCGTCTGCATCGACGCTGGCATCACTGGTGACAACTTCATTTTAGTTGCCGATTGGCCTCGGCGGGCGCTCGTCTCATCTCGCTATGGTACATTTATGTACACGTTGGAAGCCGCGTTGGGTCTTCTGGTGGCCTCCTACTCCTTCGCAAACCACAACACGCCGCCCAACCAGCCCTTCTCCATCACCCTGGCAAAGTCGGTGACGACCGCCACGTTGCCGGGGCCGTCGTTCGCAGACGCACGACGAGCTCCCACGAACGCGATCATAGCCAAGAGGACGTCCGACCAATGCTCCATCTTGCCTCCAAAGAACCACTCCAAGCCGTAGTTTCGATGGAATGCATCACTCTTGTTCTGAAGCTCCACACGCAAATCCTCCAGTCGCTTAGTGGCGAATTTGGCCAGCTCCTTGTTGTTGACGTCTGCTACGTAGAGAGAGAAAGCCACGACCGCAGCTGACCACATGGTAAAGTCGAGGGGGTTTTGGCGCTGAGAGTCTGCTTGCGCGTCTTCGAGAACAACCGTGGTCAATTTGTCCGCCCACTCGAGAACATTGTACAAGGTGACGGGGCCAGGCTGGGGATCAGTGCACGCAGCGATGTTCAGTTCCAGAAAAGCGTGGATTTGTTTAGCGACCGTGGTATCACTCAAGTACCCGTCGTAGAGGCTGAAGTGGGCTGCGAATGTGTCTTGCAGAAAACCACCGGCTATACTGCGCAAGCCTTCACTGTTGCCACTGGGCGTAACCACCTTAGAGAGGATGTCGACAAGGTTTGAGCTGCTCGCGATGTAAGCTGCGCCGAGCGGCATCTTCTTGGCGTCGAAGTCTCTGACACGGTTCGAGCGAGGAGCAGGCACCAATTCGGAGGCAGGAACACCGAGGCCCAGGGCATGGTACTTCAGCAAGAGGCACAGGCAGTTGTAGACTTGTTTGACCTCGTCAGAATACCGAGACTGTAGCGCAGTTGCGGGGTCGGAGAAAGTGTCGACAGTGATGGAGCGAACGTTCTCAAGGACGTGTCTAGCCAGCGGCAGGACAGCGGACAAGGAAAGAGAACCACCACCCTTCAAGTGTTTGACATCGTTCTCGGAACCCATTGCGAGGAAGGTCATTGCCCAGACCATGGTGAGATTGTCTTCTTCGGCACGGAACAGCGCGGTTCCTGTGGCCTGAGCAAACAGGTATTGTTGCAGGGAATCGTAGTTTTGGAAATGATCGGATTTCAAGCTCTTTCGCGCCACATTGATAGCTGGGTCAACATTGACATTCGTGTCATGATTGCCATTGATAAGAGGCTTGGCTCGTAGGTCGGGCAGGAGGTCCAGGGCGACAACGAAGGAATGTTGCAGGTCAGGATCGGCATTTTGCACAATCGCGATGACTCGCTCCGAATCAGGCAGCAAGGCGAACAGTGGATGGTATTGCTGGTAGTACTTTTCGAGAAAAGCCTCGTCGAGGGTGGGAGGTTGTATGGCCTGCATATCGTCGTCGGGACCTTGAGTGCGCTGACGTTTGGTGGGACGCGAGTCGAAAGTTTCATCCGCAAGTGAAGTCTGAGGATCTCGAGTCTGGGCCTTGAGGTTCACCGGACTCTCAAGGAAGGGAGCAGGAAACTCCTCGTTCGGGCCAATTGCCAGGCTGCCAACCTCTCGTGGTCGCAGAGCAGAGCCAGGCGGTTGAGTAGACCAGCCAACGCTTGGGATTCTGTCTCGTTGGTATTCGCTTCTAGAGAATACGTTGTAGTTTGTGGACGATGAGAAAGACGGGGCGCGGTTTTGAAAGCCAGGACCAGACTGGTCGTCGGGCGAGAAACTCTCGGCAAACCCGCCGGTAGCAGCGTCAAAAGATTGGCGTTGCTTCTGCTCTAGTCCTTGAACACGTTCTGCCAATTGACTAATGTACCTGCATCACATGTCAACTACACGTCGACAACAACGTTCAAAGACAACTTCTTTGCTTGGACAACTTACCCTTTGCTTGGGCCTCGCTTCATAGGCTTGCGCTCAAACTCACAATTGACCCCGGCTTTGAGACAGTTGGTGCAAGTCTTGGGAGTGCCATCGAGTTCAGTGGGTGCATCACATTTGACCTAGGAAAGGTGGGTCAGCATCAAAGCATCCTTGTCTGGTTTATGCGACGGCAACGTACCTTCTTCCTACGACACTCATCGCACGCACGTGAAGCCTTTGAGCGCTTTCTCTTGTCGCCAGCCTGTGGATCTTGACCTGTCTCAGCAGACGCGTCAAGACTGGGGCGGCCTCCGCTGGGAAGGAATGAAGGTTGACCCGAAGTCTGAGGCGGGGCCATTGCGGGATCGACCATAGACGAAGACGCTCCATTTGTGTCCATCGGCATGTTGTTCATGTTTCCATGTCCCATCTTGTCGACAGAAGAAGCCGCCTCTTCAATCTGCCGGGCATAAGGAGGAAGGTTGTAGCTTGCCGACGGGTTGGTCAGCTCGGTGTCAATGGGGTAGTAGTTTGATCCGAATTGCGAAAGACCTGAGGCTCCGAAATTGCCTGTCGGATCGTTAGAGGTTTGGTCGCGTCCACCACCCGGTCCAGCCATTTTTTCTTTGAGCGCAGAGGGTGCTGGGTGAGATGATGCCGTGGTTCCGGAAGATGGTCGTGGTAAGAGGTGAGTTGCGATTGACGCAGCTTGAATACAGCCGCTAGCGCCGATCTGAATTTCGGTGCAGTGAACGGCCTATATAGCTGTCTTGCTTCACCGGAGGAAGCGCAAAAGAAGGCACGTGATCTGGGGAAGCATCGCGAGCTGCCTGCTGCCGACTCGCATCGGCCTCCATGTCTTCTGTTAAGGCTGGATCTATGGTCTATCGCAACGGCTGCACATTTCACCGGACACAATAATGGAGCAGTCGGTCAGTCTAGAACGTCTATCTTGTATTTCAGCCTCCTCCACAGAGCTTTCAGAGGTGTTGTGCGATCTGTAGGCACCCATCGCAGATGTCTCAAAGAGCAAACCACCGCCATGCTGGACATCGGGTGTCTCTACATCTGTCGCAAGCACGAGATGATGCTTGAACGCCTTCGCCCTCCTCACTCTCTGACATGGAAACGGTGCCATGGTGTAGAGCACTTCATTACTATACATTGCATGTCATCGAGTACGAGAGTGAATTGATCAGGAGACTCGGTATGCTATGATACACTGGATGAGCCACTGGAGAATCGGCGGCCTTGTGTTGATGATGAACAATCATGGCGCAGAAATTGTGCCTCTTCTCAAGATACTCCAACCCTGTATGTGGCTGGAGCTCAGTTTCCAGTCAGTCAATCATGTTACTTGTACGCAGAAGAGCGGCTATAAAATTCATGTACAACAAGAGCAATGTTGCGACTCTTGCTGTTGGGTCTTGGGGATGAAGTCCATAGTGGGCTGGGTCAGGGACGTCATACTGTGTACTCGTTGTGGTCAATATACAGAACATATTTGCTGCAAGCAACGGGAAGAGCATCGACTCTGTTCCGATAGTATGTGTACTGTACCTCTGACCTGCATTGCTGCAGGTATCTGTGTCTTTTTCCAAGGCCATGGGTATCGACATCGCATCTGTCGTATACAGGCTTGGCTGAAGGCCAATTACCCCTCTTCTGCCTTGATGCCTTGCATTGTCATTGCTGTTGCTGCCTCGGATTCCTGCAGTTGCAGTTGCATCCTTTCACATGATGAGCGAATAATTAATAACCTCGCAGCTAATATGCATGAAGGAAGCTGGCAGAGACCGTTTCCTTACAGGGTTGGATGCAGCTTCGAGCTTGAAGATACCGTAAAGGCCAATGAGAAATCTCCGCCTCAGAACACGAGTTGTGGTAAACCGGGTCAGAACCCGCTATCCAATCCACCCACTTCAGCCACCGACTTCCTCCCCGGCTTTCCTATGCGAGCAGTTAACAAGTCCTCCAAAAGAGGGTGTGATGCTCGATGCGAGGATATCGTACTCTGCATCTCTTGCATGTCTATCTCGAACCTCCAACGCCGGATCCCAGCCTGTTATCTCGTCAGCTGCTTAATATGCATAACGTAAAGCCACACCGATTTGAGTTAAGGCTTCTATTCGATGCCAGTGCCCAGCAAGGTTCGACCTCGTCAAAGATAGTGACATTGTGTTCGAGACGACCCCCGAGTCATGCGAGTCAAAGCAAAGTCTCGTCGTGGGATCGGCGACATGCTCGGTTCATGAGGTCAGCGTGTGACATTTTTGTGGCGCTCAAGTGGAGTGCCACTTTCCAGGTTTAACGAGCCGCGCCTGTCAACACCGCCCACCCCGCCAGTGGGCGATTTAGCTGCTCAGCAAGGTTTGCGGCCGCTGCTACGGGCTACCCTTGGCTTCTCGACCTCGTCCCCGTCCAATCTTGGGTGCCAAACCCTTGATCTCCTCGGCATCCCGCACGTTTTCTTTCTTGCGCAAGAAAAGCGTGTGGAAGCGATTGGACACAACACACAACTTTCCACTCCTCCATGGCTTGCGCTGCACACCTCTCTTTAACGGGCCTTTCTAGCTATCATCTTCGTCGGGTCGAATGCCTTCGAACCCGTGGACGGCAGTCGTATTGCTTGATAGCGAACTCGTCGCTAATACTTTCTTCCGGTGGCTCCTTTGCTTTTAAGGAAAGCAGTTGCTACTATGAGTCTTTTGAGTCGGCTGCTCCTTGTTGCCGGCCTGCTCCGCGAGGGTGAAAGGAAGGAAGATTTCCTGCCTGTCACCTCCGGTTGGCTCGGCGCTCAGCGGAGTCTGCGGTAATTTCACGGCTGACAGGATCAATTATTGTCTCAGTCACGCTCGCTTGGATGTTCTTGGGCGCGTCTTCCCTGACTTCTCTTGTTCGGGAGATGGGTAGGGGGGAGGATTAGCCCTCCCCTCCCGCGCGAAGAAACATCCTAGAGGATTTTCTAGTTTGTAAATCTTACTGGAGCGTTATCGAAAGTCGAGCTGGAATCGCTGCAAAACACGTCAACCCAGTTTCGGCCTAACTGGAAGCGCAAAAACTTACCTTCCACTTCCCGCCCATGACTCCGCAGCGGGGGCAGCCGCGGCGCATCGGCGCAAATCCTGGTTGGACGGTGACAACAGGACTGCTGATGATCTGTCCAACGCAATCGCTGCAGACGCCACAGATACACTCTGTGCAGGCGAATGCATTTTTGAGCAGCCACGGCCGACCGCACGATGCGCAGTAAATTTCCAGTACTTCTGATTTGCTGCCAAATGAGGATGATTGCGAATGCTGGTAGGGGTGTGAGTGGTACTGTAACGGGCTAGTATTCTCGTTAGAGGAGGCCGATGTAGGCAGGCCGGATCCTGAGATGTGGAAGTTTTGGCCAGACCCCGCGCTGTCGAGAGACTCGACTGAAGGGAAAGGCTCGGGGTCATTTGGTCCCAGAGAATCTGGAGGGGGAGGAGTCAGTGCGCGCTGCAGCGGAGAGGCATTGTACTGCCCATGTTGACTGTGCAGATGGTGGCTAAAGGGCCGGAATCCGGGCGGCAAGGATGAACGCTTGTTCGCACCACTCGATATGCTGTCCGCGGCGGACAGTCTACGATCGACCGACGAGGTGGGATGGGTGGTGCCCGCGGTGGCGGCAGCAGTCGTGGAGGGCGGAAAGTTTGGCGACTGCGGCATCTGTAATGAGCGCCAAGGGCATGTTAGCAAGATTGATTATCGATAGTCTAACGCAAATAAGACATAGGAAAAATGAGGAGGTTGGTGTACACATTAGAGTAGATTAACTTGATGAGGGTGCATAAACTTTTCCGTGACAGACCCCCTGGCACATGGCTTTTTTCAGTCGCCTGGCCCGACCGCCCCAGAAAATTCGTTTCATCGCCCGCATGTGGTCTGACCTGAGAAAATAAAAAGCAACTTGCTTTTTGTTTCTCACGCTCGCTCGCAGAGTTCGCCATCGGACATTCGTCAATCTGCCATTGCGTCTGTCTGCCGGTAAGGCCGTGGTCCCTAGAAGCATCAATCAAGATCTTCCGGATTCCAACGGCTCGTAACCATGGACTGACCAACGCGGGATTTCCTCCTGCCCGAGTGCGACTTCTGTTGCTTGCGTCTGGCCATTGGCCTCTCGTGCGGGTAGAATAGGACATGACAGTCGTTCGTTCGTTCGTTGTTGTTCGGTAATAGTAGTGACAGCAAATAGTACAAGACAGTAAGCCCTTCTGGGGGAGCCTTTTCCTCCGGGGGATACATCTACAGAATTTCGATCTCTTGGCAACAACAAGTAAACAGAGGACAATCGAAAAATGTCGTCTGACTTACGGGAGTGAGATCACGATCATCATCAGCCTCGGTAGCACTCGTGGCAGCCTCGATCAGATCTTCCCATCTCTTGCCTTGCACCCACGCCGCCGTGGGTGGTTCGGCAGACATCGCTTTTCGGCCTTCGATGCTTAGTCTTCGGGAAAACTCCTTGGCTGAAAAGTCCCTAGATTTTCCGCGTTCGTGTTTGCCCTTGCGAGCATTTTGGCCCATTGATGTCTTGCGCGGTCGTTGGAGCCGATCTCGATCGCCGCGTCGCTGAATAGGCGGCAAGGACGAGTATCGACTGCCGGGTGATTGCAATATAGATGGTAACAGTTCGCGCGTTCGTGAGGGCTGGAAGGGTGGGAGAATGTCTTCGTGGAATGCTGCACGTAATGATGGTAATTCGAATCCTGAAGATAGGTCGCGTTTATAGTCCGAGTCGGGGAACACATCCTGAGACGCGAATGAGTACAGCCCGAGCCGCGACCGTAGGCCTGACACTGTAAATACTTACAAAGTCTGAGTCCCACTGATGCATTTGTGTAAGGGCAACAGCCGCATTTGCTGCACCAGGAACTTGCGTGATCAGAGTTCCAGCACCAGCCTGCTCCAACAAGGAAGCATTGTCACTTCCGTCCACTGCTTCTCTTAGTATAGGGACAATCGGGGGTGGACTAATATAACGTACGGGGCCCTCTTTGGCCAGGGACGGGTGCAGCACCAGGTTGGACCTGCGGACGTTGTGAAGGGGGAGTATTGATCATCAACTGGAAACTCTCCTCGGTAGCAGGCAGTTTTGGAATGTAGTGGTCTGGATGGGCGCGTCGAATGTGTTCTTGCATCGACCTGTAACGTTTTTCCTGGGACATCAGAGTCAGCATCACTCGCACGCGCGCTATTGGGTTGGGTTCAAGCGCACCCCGATACATCTTTTGCGGCATTGCGAGCCATCTTGGTTGAACAGCGGACAAACAACCTCGTTTTCTGCATCTGTTGACACCCCGAGAAAAGAGCTGGTGAGTGCAGATTTGGGCGGCATGGCCTTTCTGCGCTGGCCCTAACCGCAGGGAGGGGGTGTATTAGGAGGAAAGGACGAAAGTCGGCGGCATTGATCGGGGGTACTGGGAGTCCACAACAAGCCTTGGCTGAGTTTGGCCTGAGGAAACCGACGTAATAACGGATCCGCTTCACATGACTTGACTTTCGGGTGAAATAGGGTCGAGGTAGACACCACACAGCAGGCTCAACTGCTGGCACTCTCCTGAAGCAATAGAGCAGAGGAGACGAGGTGTTTGTTGTAAAAGAGGAGAGTATGAAGGTATGGTCAGGTCAAAGTGTTGGTGGGATGAAATCGAAGAATGAAAACCCAGCTCTGAGAGGGGGCAACAGAGCTCAGGCCCTAGGCTGGCGCTCTGGGCTCTAATTGGCGGTGCAGCTTCCCTCGGTCACTTTGAGCTTCCTGCTGGTTAACCTTTCGGCGATCATGCAACAGAGCTCTTGATTTCCAGGCGACAGACCAGGACCCCTAGAGCTGCCACCCGCTCAGAAGAAGAGCTTTGAAGCTTGGTCAGACCAGAGTCCGAAGCTCTTGCATTCCTGCCTCCCAGGAACACTTAAATCCTCCAACCATCTTCCGTCTCACTCACACCACTCGCAGCTGCCAACAAAGCTTTCAGTCGATGACAATCCGCCCGCATTGGTCATCCTCTCACTGGTTCTTTTCGGCTCGGGTATTCAGGTACTCTCCAATCATCACAACGTCGCCAGCCGAAGCTTCCCATCCCTCACCTCATCAAGAGGAGCTATCGTTCTGCCGCTTTCCTTCACCGTTTGGGGAGCTGGGGGAGCTCCAGATCGATGATCACTTGCTGATGCTACGCAGAAACAACTCGCCCCAAAACCCCCGCTCGAGAGCATGTGGTTTTTTGCGACCACCTCACGAACGTCATGGGAAAAGCTCATTCCTCGCTCAGTCACTGTGAGCTCGAAGCTTAGCTTGGAGCTCCCAGGAGCTGAGCTTGAGCTTGGGCCAACTCTCACTGCTGCAGCATCACCAAGCTGTGCAAGGAAGAGTAGCTCTGCTGAGACCGGGGATTTTATCGCAAAGCGTCACTGTCCGGAGCTGTCGGTCGCTAAACTCCTAACAGACAAGTTGTTGCTGATGAGAGTTCCGGACTGTTGCATGCATTTCTCGCATTCACCTTGCACTACGAATGGTTCCCCGGGCCCACGGGCCCACGGGCGTTTTTGGCAGTCTCACGTCTGAGAAAGGTGTCTGTGAGATTCAAGAACACCTTCTGACGGTATTGGCTGAATTTCTCGACCACGGGCATTCCTTGTTTTTGCTACTGAAATGAAAAGACTGGTACCTGAAGTATCAGCCCACAGATCTCCATCGTCAGGTTTCCAAGCTAATTATCAGGTCTTCAACAGCATATTCATCATCCTTTGAGAATGGATCCATGATGCCAACGCCGAAAGTGATGCAGACGAATTTCAGAATCCTTTCGCATATCTGTGTTGATCTGTGACCTCCATAACCTCGAATCGCATCCCAACGTCGATGTTGCCCTCATTCCTGGGACAGCAGAGCATGCCAAAACATGGTTTAAATTTTATCCCTTCGTCGACTCTTCGATAACTGACCAGCAGATCCCACGGTTGATGAGCATGCTTCTCGGCAGTGTCGGGATTGACATTGGGCACAGTGCACCGCGCACACCTTGCCACCACGTCCACGTCAATGGCGTGCAAGTTGCCTCCCTTGAGTGTTGTCCAGTATGAGGAATCTCCATTGATGCGGACTGTCTTCCAGGAATCCTCGGACCACGGTTCTCCACCCTTGATGATCACATTTGGTCTGAAGCGCTCGATTGTGATCTCACTTTCCCCTTTCTCCTTCAATCTTGAGTTCAATTCGGCCAGGGATGATTCTGAAGCTATTTGGATGGGGAGCACATCTGGAAAATTGACGGTCTCTGTGCGTCCCAGTCGCTTCGGGTCGCCATTGCCCCTGCAAATTCTCGGCTCCGGCCCCTTCACCACCAGGCGGACATCTTCCTCAAAGAACTCCTTGAAGAGGGCGAGCATGTTCGGGTCAGTGTAGGCATACGCATCTGTGATGTACTCCCAAATATCAACAGAAACGTCTTTTGTGTTCTCGTCCAGCCATTCCTGGCTGGGATGAATTGGCACTTTGACCTGCTTTCCTTTGTCATGGCCGATTGTTATGACAAGGCTATCGGATTCCTGGTCAATCGAAGTATTGATCAAGGTCATCTGAGGCTTGGAGCGGATCGTGATGAATTTGTTCTCCGTGTCGATGAACATCCACCTTCGGTCCATCTCAAGCCCCTGCCTGGTCAAGTTTGCTGATTTGAGTTGTATACCTCGGCATGATTTGATAGGATAAACTCGCAGATCTGTGATCTCAGACACGGTGTGTGCCATTGTGGCAATGTACGAAAATGAGCTAAGAATCTAGTTGTGGGCGGAGGCTGTTCTAAAAGATCTAATTTTCGTCTTTTGGGTTGACGTCGAGTGTGCTCGTCGCATACAATCAGAAACGAGGTGGCCCTGATTGATATATCTAACGAGAAACCGTGTACGCCAATAGTTTTTGAGATTTTCAATACTGCTTTGGAAGAGCCTGAGATGATCCGAAGAGAGGGGGAGCAAATGACGGTACAGCTATGGAGAAGTCCACCAAGATTCAAAAATATTGTTCTTGTCTTTTGACCGATCTCCCCAGAAATGTATGAGAACACCGTCAGAAAGAGCTGCTTCCAGCTGTCATGCTTCAGAATTTGGTTTCACAAAGCTGCGCCGAGTCTTCCGAAGGCAGGACCAACGTCATGGAGCTTGTAGCGGCAAGAACTTGAGCGCTCAATAAGGTAACCTATGCCTTCAACGCCATACCTTTTGAAGCTCCGTCGAGCGAACCTCATCACTAGATATGTACGATCTATCTTTCCAAGATCCATTCTTAAACGTTCCACTGAACACGCAGAGGACCTGGTTCGAACTGCCACAAAAGGCTCCTGCGAGCGAGCCCGATATTGTCGCGCCAGGCTGTTTCCTCGACATACGAGCACAGGACCAAAAGGAGTAAGGGATAACTGCCACCTTTGGTTGTTCATCAACGAATCAGGCTGGCACCAGTGCCGGATCGCTCGTGCCGACTCAAAATATCGTCACAATAATATCTGCTGGCGTATAAGTATCATGTGGCAGGACTATGTGAGTCAATCAGTGTAGTCTCGGAGACGCTGTATCTTCGACCCGCAAGATACGACATCGCCTTAGGGTCGCTGTCGACCTCGAACAAGACTGAACATGATACCGCGCCATTCCGAGGTAAGTAACCGGTCCGATAGGGTGCTTCGCCTGTGCGGGAATGCCACATCAGGAAGCCTCTCCAACAAAACGACGATCAAATATATCGCTCGCAGATTGTGCAAGTAGTCTTCAAGACCAGCCCTTTGGACGACAATTCATGCTCCTGAAGACGGGGTAATAAGTTTGTTTCCACTTTCCATTGTACTAACAGATCAACGACCACTAAGGCAGACAAGACAATATCAAAGAGGCCACCGAGGCTCCAATTATTCCAACATGTCAGGGCCGATCAAGATCAAAGTGACCATATCACAAATTGCCAAAATGATAGATCACTCATTACTTCATCCCACCATGACCGATCAAGAGATCCAAGACGGACTCGAGATTGCGAAGAAATACAAGACAGCCACAGCATGCATCAAGCCATACTCGATACCTGAAGCGAAGAAGGCGCTGGAAGGATCAGGCGTCAAAGTTTGCCCCGTCATCGGCTTCCCAGCTGGCAACAGCAGCATTGAAGTCAAGGTCTTTGAGGCCGAGAGAGCCGCTGAAGCTGGTGGTGAGGAGATCGACATGGTAGTCAATATCGGCAAGGTCCTCTCCGGAGACTGGGACTACGTGACCAAGGAGATCCGAGCCATTAACACGGCGGTGACAAACAATGGCGCCATCCTGAAAGTCATCTTCGAGAACGATTTCCTGAAAGACGAGCACATCATCAAACTATGCGAGATCTGCTCTTCCCTTGATATCGCGTTCGTCAAGACGTCGACCGGGTATGGATTCGTTAAGCAGCCGAACGGCATGTACACGTACAAGGGTGCGACGGTACCACATATGAAGCTCATGAGGAAGCATGCAAAACCCAAAGTCCAGATCAAGGCCGCTGGCGGGGTGCGCACTTTGGATGACCTTCTCTATGTCATGTCAATCGGTGTGACGAGGATAGGAGCAACTGCCACGGTCGCCATCTTGGAGGAAGCGAAGGCGAGGGGCATTGGTAATGAGCCGGTGGAGGTCGACGTTAAGCCCATGGCCGGGGCGTCGGCAGACCAAGCAGCTTATTGAATTTTTTGTCAAGGCAAGGGACTTTGTCTGCGGAGGATGCAAGTACTCGGCAGCCTGGCGTTCGCTTCCTACGACGGCTCACATCTTCTACTTGTACAATGGCTACCACAACTTTGCCAGATTTCGTGAGCTCCATCAGAACAAGTTCCACAAGACTCCCTACATAAGCCCAGTACAAACGAAGAAATGGTGAGCTCCAAACTTTCCCTCGTGCATTCCTCGACCTACTCCACGTACCTACTTCACCTTCTCATTGGAGGCTAATGCTGTGCAGGAAGGCAGGTAGCGAAGTTACAAAGGAGCAGCGAGCGGAAGCAGCTGAACATGCAGGAGTGTTCAGAGAATGGATGTTCAAGCATATTTTGACCTCACAACCACCAGTCATCATGGTACTTGGTGTCGGCAGTCCCACTCCTAACTATCGCGACGAAAGTCCACCACCGTACGTGCATTCAAATTCTATTGTGACACCGCCGTGATTGCCAGTTGTCTCAATGTCAGGTGAGACGGGACGATTGAGCTGACAGATATCAGTGCATCTCCAGTCCTGATGGTTCATACAATTCGAACTTTGTGCCAACGATTCCGGGCATACCGCAACTCGTCATTCCAGGTAGGCCACTTTCATTTAATCCCTTCTGGTTCTCTTCGTCCCATATACATTTTTGTGAAACCACAGTACTAATGGATACCAGTTGGCCAAATATCCTGTCAGTCCAAGGTGACTAGCCGTACCGAATACTTGCCTGCATACGTTGGACTCATAGGACCCCGAGGTAAGGATATTTACGGCAGCGATGGTGTCTGATTTCAGGACTGACTTGAAGCAGACTCCGACCAGATGTTGCCGAGGGTGGCGCGAGGTACCTTGCAGTCGGCTGGATGGCCTGACAGCGTCTGTAGCGGTAGCCTCACGTTCATGTTTGGAGAAAATAAACGAAATGCAAGGGTTGGTGATAGTCATGAAACACCGACGCTGTGAGAGGATGTGACCGTCATTTCGAGCTGCCGCTTCAGTTACAGTGAGCGTCACCTCTAAGTCTGTAGTATACCGCTCTATTCAGCTTGTCGACCATTGCAACCTAAGCCGTCAAGCGGAGCTCCGGATTCAGCAAGGATAACACCGGTGAAGAAACAAGACAGAATAGGACGGAGTAAACTCAAAACACATGTAGGGATCGGCAGCGGCCCTGAGTTAGTATTTCTAGTATCACTGTGGTGCGCATTGCAAGAGCTGACAGATAAAGAGGATGGTGAAGTACTCCATACAGTATTAAGCTCTTCCGACAAGAGATTCTCCAACTAATACGTCTTATACTCCACCGTACCACTTTCTGCGGGGAAAACGACCCAAGCCTCTGAACGTCCAAAAATCTCCAAGAATGCTCACCGGAGGTAAAGTCTCTTGCTAGCACTCTCGCTTCCTTTATTTCATGCTTTACAAGACGCCAGTATGGAGACTGGCGTTTCGCAAACCACCGCGCCAGGGGCGGCCGCGGCCTCTGCGCCGTCTAATCGAGACTCGAGATCGAACCCATCCTCCAACAATCGTAAAGCAGATGGGACAGAGGCCGACCGAATACCTGAAAGCGGACGACGTGATCAGAATGCAAGACGTTCGGGTAAGACTGACTCTTCGCGGGGTCTCGGCAGAGGTGGTCGAGGAGGTCGTATGGGCAAGAAGAGAGATATGGGGAGGAAAGAGTGGGCGTAAGTACTCTGTGAACTGGTGCTGCTATTGTGAGACTGACTTGCTAAGTAAGAACAAAGTAGATAAAAGGCAACGCAACGAGGACGAGCAAACTGCCAAACGACAACGAGTCGACAAAGGCGAGTCCGAGCTGCCCATCTATGCTACTAAATTTAGCGACGAGGTTCTGGCAGCCGAGGAGAGACGGCCGAAAAAGAAAGTCGCTGTGATGATTGGATACGCTGGGACAGGCTACAAGGGAATGCAGCTGTAAATACAACACCAATGCACATATTCAAGCGGAGAGAACGGTCTAACGTTATACAGAGCGCATGACCAAAAGACGATAGAGGGAGACCTCTTCCAAGCCTTCGTCGCAGCCGGCGCCATCTCCAAAGCCAACGCCGACGACCCCAAGAAATCCTCCTTCGTCCGCTGCGCCCGAACCGACAAAGGTGTTCATGCTGCTGGCAACGTCATCTCCCTCAAATTGATCGTCGAGGACGAGGACATCGTCCAGAAAATCAACGATAATCTTGCGCCACAGATTCGAGTCTGGGGATTTGAGAGGACGAATAATGGCTTCAGTGCATACCAACTGGTCGATACGAGGATATATGAATACCTGATCCCAACGCACAGTTTTCTACCTCCACATCCGAGCAGTTTCATGGGAAGGAATTGTGAGAAGTGGGCAGAGAAGAAAGACGACGTGGAAGCATATCGGAAACGACAAGAAGAAGTCGCAGGCTACTGGGAGAAAGTTGACGAAGAAAAGATTAAGCCAGTTTTGGCTGAATATGATCCCGAAATCCGAGATATATTAGAAATGGCCTTATGGTTGAAAGGAGAGGATGCAAATGACGACACAAACTCGCCTGCCGCTGATATAGGACAGAAGGAGCTCGAACTTGGGCCGACAGAGTCAGAAGCTACCGAGAGGAACGATCCAACCGTACAGGGCGCAGGTGCGGGCACAGAACCCCAAGCAAGTACAACCGACGCAGCTGAGAAGCCCAGAAGCCGCCGCCAGATCCTTGACGAAGCCTTGAAACGCCTGCGACAAATCTACATTACCGCAAAACGAGCCTACCGTATCCCTCCTTCACGGCTCGACCGCATCCAAGAAGCCCTAGACCTCTTCGTCGGTACACGCAACTATCACAACTACACGATTCAAAAGGGCTTCGGAGACCCAAGCGCAAAGCGAGTCATAAAGTCCTTCATTGTCAACAAGACACCCATCCTGATCAACGGTACCGAGTGGCTGAGCATGAAAGTCCACGGCCAAAGCTTCATGATGCATCAAATCCGCAAGATGGTCGGGATGGTCGCTCTCGTCGTCCGTTGCGGTTGTGATCCGAAGCGGTTGATCGAGAGTATGGGCTCGGAACGGCTCTCCATCCCTAAAGCGCCTAGCTTAGGCCTCCTCCTCGAACGTCCAGTATTTGAATCATACAATAAGAGGGCAAAAGACATGCTCTCCAAAGAGCCCATCAACTTTGACAAGTTCAAGACCGAAATGGACGCATTCAAACAGAAGCAGATCTACGAAAGGATGTACAACGATGAGGAGAAGGAGAACGTCTTCGGCAACTTCTTCAACCATGTGGACAGTTTTCCGAGCGAGACTTTCTTGTTTGTTACGAGTGGCGGACTGGAGGCTGTCAAGACGAAACCTTTATATGGCGCAGTAGAGAAAGACGGGGACAAGGCGAAGGTTGGACCTGCGCATGTGGATAAGGAAGTCGATCTTGACGCAGAGAGCGAGGATAGTGATGTGGAGGATGTGAAAGACGAGCATGGCAATGAAGGCTGATCGGTCCTCAGCCGCATTTACCGATGACTGTCAAGACTATTCCAGCCAGGCGGCTATGAACCAGAAAGAAGACTCCCAGGAGGACCTCGAGCCGAATATCGACGAGGTAAAGGTGAGTAAAATTTTACACTCAGAGTCTGATTCGACGAGAACCAGGGAAATGCCTGAGGACCTTCGACTTCTGTGTGCTGTATGTTTCCCTGGTGCTTACCCTTTCGAGTGAACTTCTTCCTCACTACGGATAGAGGTGACCCTTGGAAAAGCCAAAGCCTCACGGGGTACGCCCTCGCATTTTCCCGTGGACGGTATATATTCCCAAGCCCTGTCTCGCGCGCACCCTTTTCGACGATCACCAAGACGGACTTCGAAAATCTAGCGCCTTCCTTCAACAGCAGCAGCCAACACTCCCATATCTCACTCCCGGCGCCCGCCTTTCTCAACATCTCGAGTTCACCGCTCTCCTCCAGTCCGCTCAAGAGCCCTCCCAAGAAACCAATCCTCCCAAATGTCTCTTCCTCACAAACCCCCGTTTCACCACCGCTCCGATTCCGCTGAAGCTCTCGCCTCTCCTGACACCCCCTATCTCCAATATCCAAACGACTGCCCTCCTCTCCATACCCGCACGCTCTCATTCAGCCGGCAGGACGGACCTTTCGACAAAAAGATCCTGCGTTTCATGGCGCAAGATCTATTGGAGGAGGAACGTCAGGATGAGATGGCGTGGTGGAGGAAGGAAGGAAAAGCCATACTAGCACGCTTCAGAGCTGGTGAGGGCGAGTTTGCTGACGATAAGGACAGTGCCGCTGAGGAGGCCGTCGTGCTCGAAGAGACGTCTGTAATTGAGGAGGGCCTCACGCCTGAGGAGGATGCTGTGCTCGAGGAGACTGCTGTGCTCGAGGAGACTGCTGTGCTCGAGGAGACTGCTGTGCTCGAGGAGACTGCTGTGCTCGAGGAAAATCCTGTAGTTGAGGAAACCACAATGCTCGAGGAAGCTCCTGTTCTCGAAGAGCATGTTGGGCATGAGGAAGCCGCCGCGTTCAAGCCGCCCTTTCCCGCTGAAACGGAGCCATTCCCCGATTTCGAGGATTTCACACCTCTTCCGGTAGAATCTCAGAAGGCCGGAGAGATTATGAAGTCATCTCCCGTTACGAAAGAGCCATATCCCGATTTTGAGGATCTCGAGCCTCAGCTAGAGGCCTCTCAGGCGCCGCCGTTGTCACCGTGGAGGCGGTCCCACACCCGCGAGCCGACACTACCCATATCGACCTTTCTGTGGCGTTCCTCGTCGTCTTAATCGGTATATCTATCGCACCTGTTCTCCTTTGAGCCAGTTTTGCGACAGGAGATATTGAGCTCGGCGGGCTCCTGGACATAGTTGAACCAAGACGTGGCTGGCTTAGGTACAAGTGGGCTGTAGGCGTCTCGATCGGGAATGAGGGGATTTCAGCCTCATCATCAACATTAAACATTCTAGAACCTGTTATATCGACAACGCCCTCGAGCATTGCATAACTCCTATACTCGAGTCATATAGAAAGATAGTTACTCGTCTCTTGTTCGCAATCATCGTACTTGTCCGTCAAAACATGCTTGAAAATTTCTCCCTCAATCTCCTCCCAATCCTCCTCCTCGCAACGCCCAGCCTGATCCTACCACTGCACACCCATATCGCTCTTCGGGGCCGTCCTTCCTATCTGTCGCTTCTGAACCTCTGCCTCGGTCTGCAGACGCCGCTGAACCCGAGGACGTGGAATGATGGCGAGTATCCCGCCTGTGCGGCTATGACTACGGGGGTGAGTGCTGTCTGGGAGTTTCGTTACTAAATCTGTCTTGAGGAGGATGGAGGGAGGAATGCTTGCATGTAATCTCTTTTCATTTGGCACAACTGGCGTGCTGTATTGTATCTGAGGAGGCTGATCCCCGCATGTCAACGTAGTATATCTTCCGGGTCGAAAATCAAGCGACGGTGATGTTCCTGCAACGCATAGGACGCACAGCCCATCTTCTCACGCTGGAGGTCTCTCCGCCCAAAAGCCCATCACCAGCATCGATATCCATTTCGACCGCTGCCCTCCCGACGATCATTCTGCTCTCTCAAATAGCCTTTTCCTTCTCAAGTACCAGCACGTCCCTAAACCTAACACTCGCCCTCCTCCTTACATCCCGCCTCCTCATCACAATAACCCTCCGCTCCCGAACACTCCCAACATGGCACGGCGCCCCCGAACCAAATGTAAAAGGCGATTTGCTCATCCTCGTGTCGGAGGATCGTTGGGTCCGCCTCAAGGGCCTGGTCGACGACTTGAAGGCTGTGACCTCGGGATCCTGGCTAAGTAGTCCCCCGCACCCGAAATTGATGGATGCATTGGATTGGATAAGTCAAATGCTTGTGTACCTCGCGGTCGTGGTCCTCGCTAATGCAAGTGACTCTGAGAAGGTCATGCTTGTCGGTACTGTCACGGCCAGTCATTTATTACTCATGTACGAGAACTCTAGAGCAGAGACGCTGGTCATGCACGGTCGGACCGTGAAGTTGTCCGAGGAGAAAGGCAGTGTGAAGAAATACGGCAGACGGCTGGAAATGGCGGACGAATTGGTCAAGGAAATGGGAAGGAGCGATTTTGCGGTTAGGCTGGGCATGATCAATCCCGAGCAGGCGAAGAAGTCGAATGATGATGCGAGTAGTGAAGTAGTCACGATGTAGCCCTTCCTGTTTGTTGTGAGATTTGTCCCTTGACTTGTATCTAACCGCTAATTCTCAATCTCAAACTTTGTCCGCACGCCCATTGCGGCAAGTTCAACGTCCAGATACCTCAGCACGCCGGGCACGTTGACCACGGTGGTATTGTCTCCGCCCACGAACTTTCGACCTGCGCCGTCTTCCCATGTCACCATCTTGCTATCATCAAACGTCGCTGGCCGCGCGCATGCCCGACACCTGACCATGCCACTGGGCTCGACTCTGCCTCCTCGTTTGCCGACAGTGAATTGATTCGGTACCATCATCGTGCTCAAGAAGCTGCCACACGCTCGACAGACCCACGCACGTGTCTTGTCGCTGCAGTCCATCAGACGATCTTGCAGCAGGTATGCACAACCGTGGGCAATCAGAGAATCGCGTTCCATCTCACCAACACGGATACCGCCACCTTTACTTCTTCCCTTGATCGGTTGGCCGTGTAGCGCGTTGACTGGCCCTGTCGTTCGTACTTGGAATTTGTCGCTGACCATGTGTCTAAGCCGTTGATAGTACACGACACCTACATAGATGTCTGCAGCGAACTCCTTGCCTGTAATTCCACTGTATAAGGGTTCGTTCCCGTAGAAATTGTATCCAGCCTGCCGAAGCTGGTCACCGAAGAAGTTTCCAGCAGTGTTGTCCTCGTCAAACGAGAAAGGTGTACAATCTTGTGCAAGGCCATGGAGAGCTCCGGACTTGCCAGCAAGTGACTCGACGAACATGCCGATAGTCATTCGAGATGGGAAAGCGTGAGGATTGATGATGACGTCCGGCTGAATACCTGACTCACTGAAGGGCATGTCCTCACTTGGCCACAACATGGACAGAACACCTTTCTGTCCGTGCCTCGAAGAGAATTTGTCTCCAATGATGGGTCGTCTGGGTATCCGATACTTGATGCTGATGGCCTGACACGGCTGATCGCCGGATTCGGATCCAATCAGCCTTATTTGGTCAACGTATGCTTCCTCGGCATCCTTGTACTTGAAGTAGAGGGTGTTTCCATCCAGATTCTTGAGCTTGCCTTCGGATGGATCAAACATCACACGGTGATAGGCCAACACTTTGGAGCCTTCACCCACCTTCATTCCGATGGCTGGTAGACCGTCAGGATCGAGAGACATGATGCTATCGGGAGATATGTTCGGATCGCCCTCTGCGAAGCCGAACAGGGACTTGATCTCAGCCTTTGACCTCATGCCACGAGACTCCTCGTTCAGCTTGTAGACCTTGGTCTTGTAAATCACGCCGTCCCCAAAGCCTCGTTCATGAGAAGATTTGTTAATTATCATGGCATCATCCATGTCGTAGCCAGTGTACGAAATAACAGCAACGACTGCATTCATACCGTTGGGGAAGTTGTCAAGACCATATTCGTTGTACAGAGGAGGCCTGACGACGGGAGTCTGTCCAGTCTGCAGCAAATATGCTTTGTTGTCTGTTCGGCACATTAGATTGGAGCATGGGGTTCCCATGGCCTGTTTGCTCATTTGACACTGGTACATGTTTCGGGGTGATTGGTTGAAGTCGGAGAAGGGAGTCATGTTGGCTAGGATGGACAGAATGTTCGTAGGTTTGAACTCGATGTGCGTCGTGAGGTTGGGGATAATGTCAGCATCGACACATGCTATGTTCATATACTGTTGCTCGAATGGGCCGACATAGTCGAGCTTGTCTGCGGGTATGTATTTGACAGGACGTAGCATCCTTGACGGATCGGAGAAGAGATACAAGCCGGGATAGAGACCGCCATTGGAGGTGGGGATGTGACCGATCTCTAGCTCGGTCGGGATGTTATGCTGACCATTGACCTTCCAGTGCCGGAGCAACTGTGCGATGTCTTTCGCTCTCTTCGCTGTACAATAGCCCAATATCCGGCCATCAACCTGGACAGAGAGTCCATCTTTTACGGCCATAGGAGCGGTCGGCGAAAGTCCCATTTCCACGACAGCTTTCTCGATTCCAGAGGTGTCGATCTTCTTGATCTGTACCTGGCATTGATGGGCCAAATGATTCAGCAAGCCACAAGGAGAACCATCGGGCGTGTGGACTGGACATAGAAAGCCCCAGCTTTCAGGTAACAGCTTCCGTACGGTAGTCGTCTTCAACTGTGCGAAGAAAGTGCCACGGTGTATGCACCTGAAATGGCTGATGAAGCGGTAGAAGTTGATTTTCTCGGCGACTATTGTGAAGCCAGATGTTTGTGACAGATCAAGTCCGGTTTGGCTGACTAGGTTCCCGGTCGACAGAAAGTACTCGAGCTTGCCAGCTAGGTTTTCATTCGTTCGTCTGACAATTTTGGGAAGAAAGTCAGCCTCGAATGAGGGTTCTGAGAAGGGAGTGCCATTCTTGGTCCTCGACCAGTCTCTTGCCCCAGCCCCAATGCTGGTCAGCCATTCGTAGATATTTTCCTTCAAAATCATGCCGTAGAGGAAGCCTCCGAGCAAGACTTCCTGACTGGAGACAGCATCAGGGTTGTCCAATGCGCAGTCACCTGCAGCAAGAGCATACAACTTTCTGATCATGAATAAAAGTAGCTGGAACTTGTCGTTGTTCTGAGCTGGAGTTACGTCGGCATTGCCGAGATGAGGAAGGACAACCTTTCTCAGAAACTCCTCTCCCACTTTCTCATCGGGAATTGTTATGGCTTGCATCAGAACTGGTCTGAATTTCTGCCCCAGGTATGCCAATGTCTGTTGCCTTGTCTTGAGGTTGTAGGCCTTGTAAGTCCGCAGTAGAAGCTCAGTCCTGTCGGCGACGAATGAGCTAGGTGCCTTCTTCGACGAGTTTGAGCCAATGATGCCTTCGGCAATTTCGCGGTCGTTCGTCTCAATGAGAGCCTTGAGAATCATGACCACTGGCACCAAATACTCGCTTTTCCTCCACGAGAACCTGAAGGTGACATTGCCGTCGGTCAAATAGTGTAGGACATTGGTCTGTGACGTCTGATCAGGTCTCACTGATCGAATAGACATGGCAAGCTTAGAAAAGGTCGGGCCTCTCGCCTGAAAAGCATTACGAGAGATGGCCATAGGGTAGTTCCTCCTTGTGGCGATCAGCATGCGAATGAGTTTCTCGTTGCCATTGACAATGAAGTACCCACCCAGCTCTTCAGCCTCCTCTTTGTGGCGTACCATTCGGGAAGGGGAGAATTTCTCGAGGTGGCACTTGTTGGAGCGCAGCATAATGGGCATTTGCCCGAGCTCTCGGATTGACTCTTGCCATTCGCCATTGTTCAGCCTGTATTGTAGCCTTGCTCTTAATTTTCCTCGATATGTTGTACGACGTTCTCGACACTCGGCAGGGTAGATGTTGCGGTCCTCGATCGCAAACTTGTTGGATGGAGGCAATGTGGGCTTTTCGATAATGATCTCGGTGACTCTGAGATCGAGCTTGTTGCGATGAAGTGCTCGGCTGGAATCTCGAGTATCTCCGTCGACGACGGTATAAGTCCCAATGTCCTTCAGCGCCGCGTCGATCAACCCTTCGTCCCATAAGGCATTAAACGACTCGATATGTGGCTTCACGGCAGCCTGAAGGGCAGGATAGGCACTGTGATCCTTTGGTGTATTCTTGAACAGCGTGTGGCGCCGCACCGTGTCATACTCGACTGTCCACTTCGTCTTCGTCTTCGTCTGGGTCTGGATCGCGGTTGCCGACATGGTTGGCGAAAGGACAGTCACTGCGACTGCTAATTCTGTGTCACTTTCATGCAGTCGAGCAAGTAGCAAGAATGATCAGGAATGGCCACTGTTCCCCCCGGCGTGTGCTATGCCACCAAGTGCTCTTCACTCCAAGCTCTCTCTTGTCCGTAGACAGGTTTGGAAAAAAGTTCTGAGCGGATTCTCCGCAGGCCTTATCGATAAGCCAGCCTTGCAGAAACATGGTCAGCCTCACACGTGACAGTCAACTTCATTTTGCTGCAAGGTTTACCATGTGGAAAACATGCAGTAGTAGGGAAGACGGACTATGGTATCAGAAACAGATGTTGAGGAACGAGATTTTAGTTGAACTCTACTTTTTACATTGACAGAAAAGGTAATAGAACTTCGAAAGCAGCAAATCCGCAGCGCCTTTACCAAGAACCTTTGCACGCTTTGAATGACGGTCCGAACCCCATTTCCTCATAACCGTCTGGCGTGCCATGCCTCATCGTAACTCTCTATAAATGCTTCAATCTTTCAAGCACCAGTCAGGTACTTGACCAACTGTTCCCTCTCGCTGGTTGGTACAAGGCTCAGCACCTCGCGTACCCCCTTCAGTCCACCTTCTTTGTTGCCCATGAGCAGCTCAGCGACACGCTTGCTGATAGCCTCAGTCTTGACAGCATCAATCTTGGCGTACACCTCCTTTCTGTGGCTCTCATACCATTCGGCAACCTTGCGGTCGTCCTTGTCGAATTCGACGTCCAGCAGGCCAGACCAATTCTTAAGCACTCCGAGATGTTGCTCTCTCTGAGCGAAAGGAGTGATCGTGGAAGCAGGAACACTGCCAGCAATGCTGCTGGTCAGCTTCTTGAGGAGGACTTCCTCAGACAACCTTCTTCGAAGGCGCCAGTAGAAGAATCGTCTGGCATTCTTCCATGCCAGCGGCATCCGGATCGTACCCTTGGCTTCCATACGGCCAGCTCGGTCGTGGAGATCGGCGAATTGCAGTGCGACCTGCAGATAGACCGGTCCGAGCAGCTGCTCTCGCTCAGTCATCTTGGCCTTGATGACGTTGAGTTGATCAGCGCTCAAGTTCTTGGCAAGAGATTGTTGCTTCAGCTGGCCGTATTCCGGATCCAGACGAGCCATGGTCTCGAGTTGTCTCTCCTTGCGGTATTTAATGCCGACAATACCCTCTGGCTCCAAAACGCCACCGCGAGAGTCAAGATCGGCATACATTTCCATCTGCTCAGGATTGATGGTAGGATCAACGACGACCTAAGAGGCTGTTAGTACTGATTCTACAAGTGGAGGAGTTGTTTGACTTACCCATGATCCACCACGAAGCTCACCAAAGGGGGGAATGTATACGAAAACCGGTTGTTCATACTTGACGAGTGCGTCGACAATGTAGGATCCATACTTGAGGACTTCGTTGTACATGTCTCGCTGACCACCAGAGAAACCACGCCAGTTGGCAAGAATCATGACTGGAAGTTGTTCACCATGATTGAAATCTCGAAGGGCCTGTGCAGTCTTGAATGCAGAGTTGGGGTACCATACACCGCCGGCTTCTTGGACGATTGTCTCCATAGAGTCGGCATTGGCGGGATCGGCAGGGCTGATATTCTCAACAGTGCGACTTTCGACAGCGATGACACCCATGGGAATGCCACCAAGGCGGGCACGACCAACGACGACCGTTCGGGCCCAGCCACCAAGGGCTTCCTGGAACGAGTCCTTGTCGAAGAGACCAGACAAGAAACCTTCGTCATCTTCTTTGCCACCAATGAGATGTCTTACATCATAAGGGCCCTTCGGTGGGTAGAAGCCGATTTCTCGATCCCAGGTATCAGAAGGTGGGCTGACGGGAACGGGCTGACCTTTCTTGTCAGGAACAAACGACAGCCAGTCGACGATCTTTTCAACACCTTGGAAGTCATCGCTTGCGACCATGTGCGAGACACCGTTCTTGTACATGATCTGAGTGCCACCGAGCTGCAGGTTGGAAGTATAGACTTCCTTGCCCAATACCTTGTTGAGGGCGGGAGCACCAGTGAGGATGATTGGTTGACCTTCAATCTGGATGGCACGCTGGCCAAGACGTACGAGGTAGGCACCAATACCGACGGATCGACAGGTGACGAGAGTTAAGGTGAAGATATCCTCGTAAGCCTTGGAGGTAGCACCCGCAATGAGACCGGAGCCACGCAAGCACTCCACCCCCAAGCCGTCTTTGGCGCCGACGATGGTGGTGATTTTGTGTCGCTCTTCCCCATCTTCGACGATCTTCTCGGTCACGATGTCAGTCTTGCTCAGCAATTCTCTCTTCTGAGGAGTCAGGTACAAATACTTGAAGCCAGAAGATGGCTGCTCTTCGTCGTTCCAGGCAACCGAGAAGTGAGGGATGAGCTCTTCAGCCATGCCGATACGAGCACCAGAGTTGGCAGAGAGGTAGATGCGGGGAATACCGAGTCTTCGAGCGTACTCCGTGCACTTGTTGAAGAACTTGTCTTCAAGAGGTCCGAAAGAGCCGATCTGGTAGGTGATGTCGTTGGCAATGATCACGAACCTTCTGCCTCGGGGATACTCTGGGGTCTTAGCGGTCAGAACCCAGCCGACCATACCACAACTGTTGGTACCCGGCTCACGAGAAACCTCAGCAAGGCCATCAGCATCATCGAGAATGAGCTCGTTGTACTCTAGGCACGATGCAAGGTCTGGCTTGGACTCAGCAAGCGGCGCGTGCTTGGAAATAGCCTTGCTCCAGCTGTTGTAGATAGCTTGCCTGAACAGTTCTGGAAAGTCGTACACGTATTGAGTACCCATGAGATGGGCCTTGTAGCGCTTAGGCTGTAGCCATTCCTTCGTGGCATAAGGAGTTGACACGGGGCGGAGATGCATGGAGCCAATCTTGGTGGTGCCACCAATGCTCTCAAACACCCACTCGCCGTTGCGGGCCTTCCTTTCGACATAAGACTCTACCTGCACGACGTAGCCAGAGGTATTGGTGATGACAACGCGTAGAGGGAATGGCAGTCCAGATTCAGGATCCGTGCAAAGGATTCGGATCTCGGCGCCAGTGACGCGGAGCCGTAGGAATCTGCGGGAGAAACGCTCCAAGAAGCCAGCAATCTGCTCCTCAACATCTTTAGGTTGGAGGTTGAACACTGGGGTGAAGTTGATGAAGATGTGGTTGAGGTCAGAGTTGTTGTTGCCGATGATCTCGAGAGCATCAAGGATGTCGTTGAAAAGTCGATCCGTCTCTGCAATCAAGTATTCAGCAGTTGGAATCTCGTCCTTCAGACGGCCAGGTCGAACCACAGCACGTGTGAAATAGCGCTTGTCAACGACCTTGTCTCTGTCCTCGCCCTTGGCAACAGCCTCGTAGATGTGTATGTTCCGGTTCTCGGTGAACACAGGGCGGATCTTGAACTTCGACAATCTTCCAAGCTCAAGCTGGAAAGCGGTGGCAGGCTCATTGTGACGAATGCTTGCATCCTCATCATAAGTCGGACCGCGGAAGGTGAAGTAGCCGGGATAGGTGCCTTCCTTGTGTCCACAAATGAATGTGACACGACGAACTTTACGTGCAATGAGTTCCGATTTGTATTCCTCCACGATTGTTTGCAGACGATCGAAGATTTCTGGATCGGTCAAAGACTCGGTGTCGCGGATGGCGATGTTGCAAACATTGGTCAGTTCTTCGTCGTCTGTCTTCTGTTGTGGCCGTCTCTGGCTGTCGAGTGTCGGCATCAAATGTTGTCCTGTAGACCGCTTCTCCAAGGTGCCCCTCGGGAAAGCTTCAAGGCCACGGGACAAACTCTCATCAACCTCATCAAGGTAGTTGCAAGGTACGATGACGCCTTTGCGAGTTGGCTCATCGTCCCCTTGAAGTTTGTTCAAGTAAGACAGGTCGCTGACAGAAGCAATCCGCTTGAATTGATTACCGGTCTGCGAAGGCGTCGCCTGTCCAGAGGGATAAGATGAAGCCAGCGGCAGCCCGAATTCAGTTTGTCCGACTCGGCGGAGGATGAAGTCCCAAGATAGGTAGAAAGGTGGTTCGGCATCGTTGTGATACTCGACTTCCTTGACAGTGTAGGCACGGTACGCGCGTCGGACGTACACCTCAAGAGCAGCAAGACCAACCCAAGGATCATGGTGAGCAAAGAAGAGCGGCAAGACATCGAACACCGTGTATCGTGAGTCAACGACATCTCTCAAAACGTCAAGATCTGGTTCGCGATGCTCCCATCCAGTTTCTCCGTACTTGGAATCGACAACCGAAGATTTGAGAATATGCTCCATTTGGGATGCCCTCTCCTCAAGCGAAGGCAGGGCACATAGAATGAGCAGCTCACGAGCCTTAAGCGTGACTCTTGCAGTGCCACGTGAGTCGAGCTCCGTGAGTCGGCGGAGAACTGGTCGGAAATACTTGGCAACGTTGCCGACGTTCGGTTGGTTCGGTCGGTATAGATCCAGGATGGCGACAATTAGGTTGTTCTTTGCAGATACACGGGTGTGGGACAAGACTGTCCAGACAACCGACAGGATATCGTCCTTGTGCTGTTCTCGGAGTTTCAAGATCACATCTTCGTCTCTGGGATTGCCAGAAGCGAAGAGCTTCTCGACTTGATAGTACTGATCGACCAAGCCAGTAAAGACATTGAACTCGTGAACCTTCAGGCCATCGACATATCTCGCAGCGACATCTTCCAGAGGTGCCAAAGTTGCGTGCAAAGCAGTTCCGTCAGCTTTAGACATGTTATCCTCGATGAACTTGTTGATAGCCCTCTGGAGCTGTTTAGCCGGAAACTCAGCATGTCGAGAGTGTGCTCGCTCAACAATCTGTTCGAGCTGTGAATCCAGTTTCTGCGGTGTTCTGGAATGAAGAGCGGACGATCGAGCGCCCCATTCACCGTACGGTAGCTCTGGATCTCTCAACACTTGCACCAGCTCCTTGATGGTGGCAGCCATAATGACTTGATTATCAAAGCCCATCAAAATGTTCTGCAAGATGCCGGTGAGGAGTGCAAACTGCTGAGGTGGCTTGTTGCCAACGACTTGAGGCGGACCCAGGTCGGGCAGCTGGCCAGTGAATGTCTCGGCAGTCTTGACTCTGGATGGGTCGTCAAGAGACAAGATACCAAGGATATCACCACCCTCAAGGGTAGCGCCTGGCTGTTTGATGAATTGCACGATACCATCTTCTTGGGCAATGAGAGGCATGTACATTTTCATGACTTCGACCTCGGCGAAAGCTTGACCTGCTTTGACATGGGCGCCGTTATCCACAGTGAATTTGACGAGCTTGCCAGGAGACGGGGTACGCAGTTGAGTGGGGTCGTTCTCCTGCTCTAGCAAGCATGTCTTGCTGTCAACACTCAGACGAATAGCGGTCGGCTCTTCCTTCCAGTACAAGCTGTGGGATCGTCCAGCAAGGAGCATCAACAAGCCGCCGTCTGCAAGTGTTCGGATGCCGATGGAGCACTTTGAGCCATTGATGAAGACGTGATAGCTGTCGAGACTTGAGCGTGTCACGGTGAACTTGAACCGTTGGCCCTCGTAAATGAAATCGACTGGGAAAACAGTTTTGAGGACGTCTTTAGAAGCCACTTGACCCTTCTCCAGGGCTTTCCGGTATTCTGCAATACATGCTTCGCTGGCAATGTGAGCCTTTGTGACAGCGCCGGAGAGAATCGCAAGCATTTGATCGGGGCGATCAGCAGTCAATTTCTTGGTGATCAACTGATCGAGCCAGCCAGTGGTAATGGTGTTGTCTTCGAATGCAGGCGTTTCGAGGAGTTTGATGAGATACTCAATTGTTGTCCTGAAGTCACCACGGATGCTCAGTTCTTTCAAGGCAACAACCATGTGCTTCCGGGAAGCCGCTCGGTTCTCGCCGTAGGCGAAAATGTGACCGAACTGGCTGTCGGAGAAGCTGTGGATACTGGATGCTGAGGAGACGGAGAAATAACCCCAAACATTTGAGCTGGAACGGAAATTGAGGTCGTGCATGGTACCGCTCGAAGGCTTGAAGCCCTCACCAGGATCTTCGGAGGTAATACGGCAAGCCGTGCAATGTCCCTTCGGCCTTGGTCGTCGCTGAGTCTTCGAACTGGCCTCGTTCTTGAAGTGAAAGTCGATTTCGGTTGAGGTGTGAGGGTCAACTCCGTACAACAAGCGAATGTCACGGATACGGTGGAGAGGCAGACCCATGGCGACCTGGAGCTGAGCAGCTGGAATGTTGACACCGCTGACCATTTCAGTGGTAGGATGTTCGACCTGGAGACGAGGGTTGAGTTCCAGGAAGTAGAATTTGTTGTCCGCGTGCGAATATAGCCATTCGACGGTACCTGCAGAGACGTAGCCGACCAACTCACCGAGTCGGACTGCTGCAGCCTCCATCTCGTGTAGGGCCTTTTCATTGGCAATCGTGACAGGAGCTTCTTCGATAATCTTCTGATGTCGTCGCTGGACGGAGCAATCTCTGCCGAAGATGGAGATGTTGTTTCCGTACTGATCAGCCAAAAGCTGAACCTCCAAATGCCGTGCATTTCCTGCCAGCTTCATGATAAAGATGGGAGAGCCCGGAATTTCGTTGGCCGCAGCATTGTAGAGCTCGGTAAACTGCGATTCATCGTCGACTTTTCGAATACCCTTGCCACCACCGCCTTCCGAGGCCTTGACCATCACAGGGAAGCCGATCTTTCGGGCGGCTTCGAGGCCTTCTTGTGGGGAGTAGACGCATCCCTTTGCGTAGACATCATCTTTCACGGTCACAATGCCGTTCTTGTCAATGTCCACCTCGTCGACGCCCTCCCCTGACCAGGGAATGCAGGGCACCTTCGCATGCTGGGCGACGATTGTGGAGGAGATCTTGTCACCAAGAGACCGCATGGCGGAGCCCGGGGGTCCAATGAAGATGATCTTCTTGGGAGAGGCTGCGAGGGATTCGGGCAGTTTTGGGTTTTCTGAGGCATGACCCCAACCCGCCCAGACTGCGTGGACGTTCATGCGTTCGGCGATGTCAACAATCAATTCCACGTTGGCGTAGTTGTTGTTGTTTGTGCCTCCCGGTACCTGTTAGAAGCTGTCAACCGCGGTATTCTTCTCGTTGGCCTGTCTCTTTGCATTTTCACATACCTCAACATACTGGTCAGCCATCCGGATGTAATCTGCGTTTGCCTGCAAATCTTCTGGCGTGGCCATCACAGTAAACTGGATGGCCCGCTCGTCGCCGAATGTCTCGTAGGCCCATTTTCGTACTGATCGGATCTCTTTCACTGCTGCAATGCCGTTGTTTGCAATGAGCACCTAGATATCACTTGTCAGCCGCGACTGCGCACAGACACCTGGATTGTGCACTGAGAATTTCACTCACTGATGTAATGACGGTGTGACCGTCGTGTGCCTGGACAAAGTCCTTGACTTTGCTTGGGGCTGCCTTTGCTAGTCTGTTCGACCCAATGAAGTGATCTGCCACATCGTGCTTTGCCTGCCAGGAACTCGGGGTCCCGTTGGTAACAGCTTTAGTGCCCTTAACACCATTAACGGCGGGAGCCATGTTCGAAAGGTAGGTCTATTTCATGCAATGCGGGACTCGAGTCTTGCAAGAGGGGAGGTGTCTTCGTCTGAACAGGTGGTCGTTCGAGTATGCTCTGGGGACCGAAAAAAGGAGACCGGATGTGCGCCAATATTACCGATGTCCCAATGCGGAGCCCGAAGTCTACACTGTTGAGGGGTGTGTAAGGAGTGAAAAGGTCGGGTGATGAGAAGAAAGGATTTGTGAGGAAGACAAGGAGGAAGAAGGAATGAAGTCAGCAATGGGGGAGAAAGTGCAATAGTGCAGACGTGAGGGTGGAAACACGAAGGCGCAGGGTATATGAGAGCAACGACGTGCTGCAGTGAGAGGAGTCCCTGACACTTTTTTGGGCCTGTTGGATGAAGCTGCTGCACGACGATTGGGTTTAGCTCAAACTCCTGCTCTCTACGAAGTCTACACACGTCGCCCTACGCTGCGCTGCTCCGGGTCTCCAGGGCTTCGATATTTCTCTGTTGGGAGCACCAAAGTTGAAATGCCCGACAGGGTCAACCGCGAATCTTTAGCCCCTGATTGGGCCCACGGCGGACTTAGGCTTGCCACTACCGTCGATCTATTCGCTGAGGCGGTTAACCACAAGGCCCCTCGCTTACCCACATCAGCTTTTCCCTCCACAGACTGCCCGAAATCGTCCCCATCCCCATCTCCAACAGAAATTTTTCGGTGCTGGCTCTGCACGAAATGCTTTCTCGCTTCTTGTTGAGCCCGGCAAAATGACGTCGCCCTTGCCATCATAGTTACTGCGATGCCATAATGTTCCGAGGACTTCGCCGTTGATGCTGGTTTCTATCTGCTAATGCTTCCCGTCCCCCCAATGCTCTGTGCGGGTGGAAGGAACTACATCCAACAAAATTAGAGCGCTTCTATCAGAAGGCGCACTCAAAGTTGCACGGACTGGGTGTTCTCGTATGTCGTATCTGAATGCGAGTCTAACAATATATCATAGACTGCGACTATCGTGACGCTTGTGTATCGTCTCTTATCATCTTCAGCCTCAGTTTGGGTCCAAAGATATGTGAAAAGGGGGAGGGCCTGAATCCGAGATCGATCAATGGTTGTTGGCACACGAAAGCGGAGCTAGCCCCGTCAGTCAAGCACAAAATAATCTCGGAGTCCGATAATGGTGCGGTCTTCCTTCAGTCCACAAAGTTGATTCGGTGAGTATACCTACTGCTGCCCTCGTGGTAGAGACGAGGGCGCACCAGAAGCACGCAGATGCAGTGCCGGTCTTGTCCCTGATACAAATGCACCAACACAACGCCCTGAATACGTGTTTCGAAGGCAGCTGAGAGGGAGCAAGAACATCGAGTTTGACGTGCAGCAAGGTGGCAGCGACGACCATCCAGAATATTTCTTGGGGTGCTAAATTTGGGGACGGCCCCCAGCAGAAATGCAGGCACTGACCGCGGCGGCAGCGCCACGCGGAACGAGTCCGGCTAGCGCAATCTGTTCTCAGTGGAGTCGATCGAGCTGGAGAACTTTTGGAGCAGGCTGCATCACCAGGGGGAAACCTAATTTTCTGTGGGAAAAGGGGAGCGTCCTTCTTCTGCTCGTAGGTCTATCAACAACACCCAGGCACGAGTCGTTACAAGTCGACAGCTTTGCAGTGTGAGAACGTTCGATTACAGATGCGAAGAGGTAGGGAAGGTACTTTGCAAAGGGGGAGCAAACTGTAATGATTGCGAGAATGCCAGCCGGCGCGAATCCACGATGCCTGCGTGGTCAGATCATTCAATCACCATCTACTGTATACTCACCATACCAACTCTGCCGACCGATTGCTATTTATCCAATCTGTCCAGGGTGTCCACGCGGGCTCTTGCAAGTACGACTTCTTTCCTCCAGAAGTAATACACCCGCGCTGGTCGAAAGCAGGCGGGGGGTGCTCGTGCTTCCGCGACAAATCCGGAAGGAATGGTCGAACAAATCGATGATTGAGCAGATTATTATGTATCAATCGACGATAAGTGGACGGAATGAGCTAATCTTTCGGAGAGACACGGTTTCATTCAACTTCAGAAGACGTGGAAGATGGGCCAAGACTTGTTCTTGAATGTCTACCAATCGATGCACTTGAGCCGACGTGGACATAGAATTCTCTTTAGGATGAAGAAGCAGAAGACGAAAGGCAAGATCTCAAAGGAACCATCGGCAGACGAGACCGGTTCGACTGCGATACTGGGCCATCTCTAAGACACCTACCGATGCGTGTATGCACTGCAGGCTCACCCTTGCGCTGGCTCGCGAATGTGAGGCTGATATTCGGCGATGCTCTGGTAGATTGCCAAGCTGAAGCCATAGTCTCGACTGTCAGGCTATCCTATTCAGTGGTCATGTCTCTGCACCAACGGATATCGTGACCGAAGTGCTCCCCGCAATAATATTAGGCGAAACGATTTCATGCATATGAGAACAGGAACTTTCCTTCCACACGTTGAACTTGATACACAGGAACTTGTCCAGCCTTGGTTCGAGTATACGAGCATCGCAGAGTAGCTCCGAGTTGCGCACCTTGTCGAGCGTGTCTTGATAAGTCAGCAAACCTGCTCCCGCGCTGGTGTCCGGATTAGCGAATCAAGATTGATCACGACTGAGCCACCTCAGGCACGGCCGTTTACCCCTGGCAGCCTAGTCAAAATTAGGAAAGCATTTTTATGACTGGCATCAGAATGCTCGCTCTCTCAAGATCCAAGAGCTCGAATTTTGAGATTTGACGTAAATCAACAAGCATCGACCTATCAGATACCTCTTTTCCTCAGCCTGAAGCCAGCACGATGTCGAGGTATAAAAGAGCATTCAGCAGGGCCGTCTCTGGCTTTGCCTACCATTCCCTACGTTCCTACCTCGCATCAGCCCGTTAACATTCATACTGCAAAAATATGCTTCTCTCCAGCTTCATCTTCATCTCCAGTCTCACAGCATGTTCCGCAGCGGCACTTGCCTCATCTTCCAAGAAAGCTCTGCTTCCCAAGCCGACCGGCTACTATCAAGTCGGCCACAACGTTGCAGAACTGATCGACAACAGCAGGACACAGCCCTTCGCACCAGATGTTGAGCCAGTAAAGCTCATGATCTCCGTGTTCTACCCTGTGGTCCAGGGGATGCCACCTAGCACAGCCGCCTACATGCCTCCAGAAACTGCCCGGGTTGAGGATATCGAGCTGCAGGGCCTGGGTCTCAAATCACCAAACGGCACATTCGAGAAGGTGTATCTCACCAACGTGGCCGACGCCCATCTCATGGCAATGTTCACCCACAACGCCACCCAGTCACCGCCCTGCAGTTATCCTCTTGCAATCTTCATGCCGGGTGAGGGAACGACACGGCTATTTTACAGCCAGATTGCCTCCACGATTGCCAGCAACGGCTATGTTGTTGTCACGATTGATCCGCCATACGATGTCGACGTCGTTGGTGAGTTTCGCTTCTCTTCAAGAGATTGTGCCGCTAATGGAAATCCACAGAATACACCGACGGGTCTCTGGCCTTCATCAATCAAACGCTCTGGGAAACCACAAACCTCACCGCCCTAGCACAGCTTGGATACACAGCCATCGAAACCCGCGCTCAAGACGTAAGCTTTGTACTCGACCAACTCTCCAATGAAACATTCGCACATAGTCTGATCCCAAATCTGCCCGCCCCGGGCCTCAACACGACCCACGTTGCCATGTTCGGCCACTCCCTCGGCGGTGCAACTGCATACTCGATTCTCGGAACGGACGATCGTATAGTGGGCGGCCTGAACATGGACGGCGGCCTATTCGGTCCAGGCCAAGGTACAAGCAAACCATTCATGATCATGGGCCACGCAAACCACACGCGGAACCTCACCGGCGACCCCACACAAGCATCCTGGGCAGCGGCATGGCCGAACATAACAGGCTGGAAACGCGACGTCGTCGTCGCAAACACATTGCACTATGACTTCTCGGACTATCCGATCGTGTTCGAGACGCTGAATATCGCGCCCGGCGTCAAGGTTGCTTCGAATCCGAATGGCATCCAGATTGGAACGATGAAGGGAGCCAGGGCGCTGGAGATCGTCACGAGCTATGTGACTGCTTTTCTGGACTTCGTCATCTTTGGGAAGTGCTCTGCGCTGCTGGAAGGGCCGGTGGGAGCGTTCCCGGAGGTGACGTTTGATTATTGATTTTGGCCTGGGTACCAACCTGGAGTATAATGGCATGCCATGTGGTTTGTCTGGGGCACCGACCTGGAGTACAACGGGCCGTGATGTGGTTCGGGTCGCCGCCATAGATATCCTGGATTGTACATCTTGTAGTCAGCGTCGACCTGGCACATCAAAGTAGACATCGTATGGACGGACGCTAAAGGCATTCTCATAGGCCATGCATGTCTAAGACGTCGACCTGATCACAACGGTCAGCGATAGGAGAGATAGGCGATGGTGACAGTCGCCGCCAGAGTCACGCCAGCAATGCACGATAGTAGTCACGGTGAAAAGCACGGTGTGCACGGAGTACCACGCACAGAAAACCATGTAACAACGCCTTTCATTCCCAGTCTATTCAACAAAGGAAAAACAAAAGAAATCTATCGGGGTCGCCGCCCCCACAACGAAAACAGCACCAACCACCAACGCCAACGCCAACGCCCAGCACAGCACAACAACACGCCCAACCGAAAAAAAACACCCCAGCACCGACCCCCCGCAACGCACCGCCCAGCAGACACCACCCTGGCTCACCAGGCAGGCTCGTTGGTGTTGCTGGCCACCAACTGGTAGACGGAGACTGACTCCGTCTGACCAGGGCGCCAGCTCCGACCAACGGCCTGCCGCATGGCGGCCTCCCTCTCCGCCGCCGAACCAAACACCGGCCCCGACAAAAACACCACCGTGCTGGCGCCCTGGAGGTTCCAACCGGCGGCGTCCGCGCTGTCCACCTTGAGAACAAGGCAGGCAGCACCGGACGCCGCACGGAAGGTCTCCACGGCGCGCTCCGCCGCCAAAAAGCCGTCATGGCACTCTACAGTGCCCTTGCACGCCTCCACGAAGGCGTCCTTCATGCCCTTGAATTGGGCAAACACCAGCACCGACTTCTTGGCCTCGACGGCCTCCTTCACAAGGGCAACGGCAACACGAATTCTTGAGCACGGGATCGTGCTCGGCACACCGCCGAGGTCACCCTTGCTGAAACGGGAAGCTGGAGCGGCGTTGGTGGCGCCACCCGAGCGGCAGCAGGGCTTGCCGACACACTGTCGGCACAGGGTATGACCACAGAAGATTGAAATCGAGGCGTTCGCCCCATCCAGTGGTGTTGGGCAACGATGGCAGTTGGCGTCCAGGTTGTATGGCGCGTTGGCGACCGCCGTCACCAAGCGAAGACGGCGCAGCCCATGCATGAGAATCTCAAAGTGATTCTCGACCCTAGCCATGCGCAAGTCGAATTCTTTGGTGGCCGGATCCTCCTTGCTCATTGCAGACTCTTTCCAGGGGCTTTTCTCCTTCTTCTTGGACTTCGAGAGCAGCTCTTCCGGGACAGTCTCCCGCTCTTTTGTAAAGAAGAGCAGGCGTTCCACGATCGCCACAGCCGTCAAATCTGCTGCTACGCCTCTGGAAACATTTGCGACAAAGCTGGAGAAGCTGGCGCCCCATTCCACCTGATTCGCGCTCAAAAGCCCCTGCATATACCAAAGCTCCTGCAAAACTGGGACAAGCTGGCTGATTCGATAGCGGATGTTTTCTTCCTGCTCCTGAATCATCTGGTTCAGTCTGAGATCCTCAAGTGTGGCGAGTGTCTGCTGATTCTTCGTCTTCTGTTTTGGCCAGACATCTTGAAGCATGAGACCAGAGCATATTCGAGCTTCCACGGGTCCGCCTGTCATTTCGACCATGTCTGCAAGCTTCCAGATGCTGGCGGGCACTTCAAGCTCCGTGTTCTCCTTATTGCTGGGTTTCTTCTTGCCGAAAGGTCGATCAGGATCTAGTGCTAGCTGGTTGACATCCAAGTAGGTGATCCACTCCGTGGGGGTGAGTTTGACAGGTCTGATCTCCTCTTCCTTTTTCGGACGTTCTGTTGTGGGATAGTTCTTGCGAATGAACCGCTCTGAGAAGTCCTTTGCATGTTGGTACAACTCTTCTTTGAAACCTGCGGATACAGAATTCTGGTATGATTGAAGTTCTTGCACATGAGACTTGTCTTTGGACATCTTCGCAGCATCTTTGCCGAAGCCGAACTTTCCTTCGCCTTCGTCATACGTGGCAATCCGGGTGCCGATCAGCTTCGCCATAGTGTTGACGTTGTCGTATGTATGAGTGGGTGGTGTGCCGGACAGGATCCATCTTCGCGGTGCTTTGAGCTGCAGCAATGCCAGCAATGTCTTTCCTTCGACGTAGGTGTATTCGTCCACGATGACTCGTCGAAACGCGAACATGTGGAGTAGAACTGGCGGAGCTTTGATCTGCCCTTTGCGCTTCCCTGTGGCGATTTCCTTGGGCCGAAAAGCCTTGAGTTCTTTCTCGAGCTGAGCTTTCGCTGTCTGCTTGATTTCATCATCATCAGCTGCTGGCTGTTCCTCGTCGGTTTCGGCGCCACTTTCTGCCTCCTCCTCGTCGCTGTCAGCGCCGCTTTCTGCCTCATTCTCTTCGGCTTCAGCGTCACCTTCTGCCTCGTCCTCGTCGATTTCAGTGTCCTGTTGCTTTGCCTTCATGGCGGCGCGCTTCTTTGCCGTGAGGCGACGCTTGATTTGTCGAGTCAAAAACCCCTCAAAGATGTCATACTTCTTCTGGGCTGTGGTCTCCGTTTTGACTCCGTCCCATGCTTTCCAGAACTCCTTGGTGTTATTCTTCCATCCTTCTACACATGTGTCAAGGTGGGAAAGAGTCTCTGACAGCCACTCCTCGAAGGCTCGCCCAGGGTCGTCTGGAGTGCAAGGAGAGCAGGCAATCTTGCGTAGGGCGGTCCAATAAGCTGCTAAACCGAAAATGTTCCAAGCCGCAAGGACGAGCGCAGCTGATTCGATCTGCTCACGAGAGTATTTCTGCAACTGCGCCATGTCTTTGGCAACGATGAAGTAGGGAGCTTTCCGGCCGAGATCTTCCTTCTCATTGGGTGCCAGCTGCTTCCAGCCGAGGCAGTCCTTGACTTCCTTCTCCCATTGCAGGAGAATGTTCTTAGGCACCAATATGAGCGTCGCGTTAGTGCTCAACTTCCCGTAGATCTCGTCGTCTTCGGGGCTTGTGCGCTGGCGGTCATAGGCGACTAAGGCGAGAGAGGTGGTCGTCTTTCCTGCTCCGACATCGTCTGCGATGACACCTCCATGAACTTCGTCTCTGCGTAAGAGTGCTTTGGCCTCCAAGCGCCATCCTAGTGCTGGCAGGCATGACTCAACCAAAGAGATTTCGTGCCACGGGTCCTGTGATGTCTCTTGCTCCACCATCCACGCCAGTGCCTGGGATTGCGATGGCCACAATACTCGTTTGAGGTCCGTTCCGTCGGTCAGATGCTTATTGACCAACTCGGTCTCGTTGGACAGAAGTTTTGGGAGAGAGAATACTGGCTGAGGAGTGAGCTGATCATACGTGTTCAGACGCCATTGCAAGGATTCGAGTTCAGAATGACGCGGCAGATCGTTCGAGAACGGAGCGGCAGCGCGATGGGCTAATGTCTTCACGTTCATCTTGACGTCGAGCAATGGTTTCTCGCTGAAATCTCGCAGAAGCGCGATGGCTGGCTTGGGTCTGTTCTCCAACGCGTTTTCGAACGTCGCAGCTGCAAGTGAACACTCAAGCGGCTTGACAGTCTCGCTTTTGCCAGTCTTTTTCAGCACGTACTTTATGAGCGGCTGCACGGGAGAGCATGTCGTGCAGCACTTCGCATAGTCTAGGTCAATGTCTTGCCATTTGTTCTGATCAGGAACCGTCGCGGCGTGTGACATGACCCAGCCAAAATCGTTCAAAGCAAGAGGTTTGCGCTCCAGAGCAATTTCGAGCTCACGACTGTCATTCAGTCTGTCTCTAGCAACTTGGTCATTGCTTAAGTCGAGAAGCAGGAGAGTTGTGAGAGCGTTGACGCAGCCTATATCCGGTATGGGATTGGACTTCGACTTCAGGACCCACTTGTTGAGAGTATTCTCTTGAAGAGGGATTTCAAGTGTTTGGGCTGGACAATCTGACCACAACCCAACAGCCTTGCACTCGACCTCGGTACCTTGAGCGATATCGTTGGTAGCGACAGGTCTCCACTTCTCGCCAAAGATTGCGGGCGCCATGCTACCGCCGCCAGCAGTGAGTTGATAAGGCTGATTTGAGAACACCATACGATCGAGGGAAGCATTTTGCCGAGGTTCAGAATGCAGGAATAGAAAGCCTGGACCTTGCGCTTTTACACCGCCGACTCTTCGGTGCAGGGTCCCGCTCGGGGCAGGGCAGTTTGCAAGAAGCTCATACTCTCCCTCGAACTGCTCGAGCAACTGCTGCGCCTTCTCGCCGTTGTCGCTGATTGATGAAGGGTGGCTGATCTTAAGTTTGGAGAATCTGTTCAGTGTTGCAAGATGGCTCTCTTCAACTCCAAGCCCTCGCTCCCACGAGGCAACTTGCACACAAGTCCCTTTGACAATGACCTTCGAAGTGTCGTCCGGTCCGTCCCACACCTTCCACATGCCGCTGAAGAGCTTCTTTTCCGGTGTCATGCTCGCAATGGGATGGTTGAACGTGGCTCGCATGGTACTCTTCGTCGGCTCGTTCTTCGGAGCCTTGGCAAATAGTAGCCACACTGGAACAACGTCAAGGTGAAGTTGAGGCTTATCATGGCGTGCACAAGATTCTTCGCAAACGTGATGATGAGGGACAAAAACTAGTTCCAGTAGCGCAAACTCTGATTCGTACACTGCCTTCCACGAACCCTCGAATCTGATGCCCTGGAAATGTAGAAGACTCCCAAGTGCTTCTGAAACTCGTTTCTCGATTTTCGCACCGAGTCCGCTGACAAAGCCAGGAGGAGTGTTGGTTGAATTATTGGTCTTCAGCACAGCAGGCAGAACCTCAAGCAAGTACTGCACAAAAGTTGCTGCAATAGGGCGATTGGCCGTCGATATCTCCAGTTGGGTCAGAGAGGGGTGACCGTGCTTGTCTCTGCTACATTCGTTGCAGCAAGTGTAGTAGCAGTATGGACAATAGAACACATCTCCTGTAGTCCGTCGGTAGAGACCTTCGCAGCGACACAGTGGCTGAAGACTTCCGGCCTTCTCCGTGATTTCGGCCAAAGAGTATTCGCCTGCATCCGTGATAGACACTTTGGGTAGTTTGGTCGTCAAGGAAATGAGAGAGACGGAGTTTGGGTCGGTATTCAGGAGTGCCTCGTCGAATTTCGCTTCTTGAAGATGCCCTTCATCGCTCAAGGTGTGAGGCTGTTCCATTGTCCGCTCGAAGATTGGCTCCTGTCCGTCGCCAGGAGCGACACGGAAGCAGGCCATGATTGCGCTGAGGATTGCGGGTCCGATGACGGTAGTTGACATTGCATTTCCAGCCAGGTCCTGTAGCTGTCCGGACGTGTACTTGTCAAGTTGAAGATCTCCAATGGGGAATCCCTGCAGCGCCAAAACTTCTAGCCCAGAAAGGCGACCACCTCGTCGAGTGTCGAACAGGCATCCCTTGGGCGTGACACAGCCGACGATGCCCCACTGACGAAGATCTCTGTCGCGATCGACATTTTGTGAGACGTTGATGTTTCTGCTCTTGAATCGCATATCATAGTCTCGTCTTGTGACGTAGTCGAGCTGACGGATGTCGAGAACATCCAAAACTCTCTTGCTCTGTTGGAGTGCCCACGTCTGGTTGGCATAGTCGTCGAGACTAGCTTGCGTATGTTCCCGGCGTTTGGTATAGGGGGTGCCGACGCCCAGCTTGTATTTTACGCGCTCAGCCACGTGACGCTTTCGACATTGAACCCAATCAGTGGAACCTCCTTTCTTCTTGTTGTCCACGGCGCTGTCACCCAACGATTGCAGACGTGGGTCATCGTCGCGGAGAGTGAAGTCGGTGTATGGCGACGATGCACGACATTGAAATCCGGCCATCAAATGGATCCATTCCTTAAGGGCTTGCTTGATATCGATCTCGAGCTTTTCGGCCGTTTTCATGTGCACGCCGAACAGGTATCCTCGCTGGCGCGTCTGAGGTAGATAGAAGTCGACGGTACTCAACTTCACAGTGACAGTTGCGTATCCTTTCTGCTTCCAGAAGAGTTTGATCTGGTCCCATGGAGCAGTGGCAACGTTCTCGATGATAATCATGGTCGGTTTGTACATCCAGGCATAGGCACCAATGCCATTCATCGTCTTGGCTGACTCGCCGTAGCCTCGCTCGCCGTTCCATGCACCTTTCAGTTTGTTCAGGCTAGAATAGTCAACACAAGACGAGCCCGCAACCAGAATATGAGCGCCTTGGGGAGGCTTGACACGTTTCCCATACGCTGTGACAGGGTAGTATTCCTCCTCTTTGGGGTTCGTCATATGTTTGGAGAAGTCTGTGACGTCTCGAAAGATCACAGGCGGACTGAAGTTTCGGAGAATGAAAGCTTGCTTCCAGGGCTCTATCTCAGCACTTCCCAAATGTTGATACTTGAAATTGTTGCGTTGTTCAGATGTGGACAGCGACTTGCGGATGAGGTCGAGTGCGACAAAAGGGGCTTCAGTTCCAGAGCACATGGTAACAATTCTAACGCCCTGTCGTCCGAAGAGCCCCAGAGCCTTGAATAGGCCCTCTCCGACAGCGTGCTTGGTGATGAGGCTGAAGATGTGATTGATATCGGATACCGGGGCAGAGGAATCATCAAGATGATTGTTCTCAGCTTCCTTGTTGTCATGGCTCTCGTCTTCTGACTTCGAGGCTTCCTCGTCTGACTCTGCGTCTTCCTCGTCGTCATTCTGCGCGGCCGGTGTGGATGCTGTCTCACTCAATTTCCGCTTACGAGCTGGCTTACCGGTCGAAGCTTTGCCAGTGGATGTCTTGCCAATTGATGTCTTGCCAGTTGAAGTCTTGCCAGTGGACGTCTTCCCAGCTGACGTCTTGCCAGTTGAACGTGTCTTCGGTGCGGCTTGGTCGCTTTCTGGTGCTGGGCGAGTAGTGAGCAAGGAACTGCTGGCAATAGGTTCGAATTTGACAGCTTGCGTAGCAAGGTCATCTTTCGATTGTTTTCCCTTGCTACCAAATACTTTTAACAGCAGTTCGAGGTCGTTAGAGCCGGGCTTTGACTGGTCGTTTGGGGAAGCCCCAGAGCGCTGAGCAGGGGTGTTCGCTGCCAACACGAGCTCGTGGTACAACCGTGTGGGTGGAAACACTCCTTTCTCCTTGGCGGCATCGAACCTAATGAACAGTCTCGAGGGTTCTTCGCCTCGCTCAGGATAGTGGCGGTAGTTTTTACGGGTGCCAGGCACTTCCCCGTCTTCAGGATCTTCCGGAGGTTGTTCGGGTGTCTCGGGGTCTTTTGAGTCCTCTAGCTTGCGCTTCTTGTTCTCGTTCGCCGTGTTCCCCCTGTTGTTTTTCTTTCTCTTTTCTCTGGCATCTGCTAGCTTCTGACCTTCACCTACTTGGAGTATTCCTTTGTAGCGCGTACCGTATTTGAATTTTGTACGGGATTTCGCTCTCGGCTCGCCAGTGGTCACAGTGTCTTCAACAACATCATGCACCTTGGTGTCAAGCTCTTCAGCAGGAATGAGAGCCTTGAGATCAGAGTCTTCAATCGAATTGAATGTCTCTGGGTCAGAAAGTTTGCCAGAACCGGGCGTCTCGGAATCAGAGTCTTTACCAGCGTCGGCGATCTCAAGGTCAGCTTCTTCAGCAGAATCCGACATATCGGTGTCGATAATCTCCTTGGCTGAAGCCATTGCAAAACAGTTCTTGTTCTGTTGCAAGTCGTAGATCAGCTGTGAGAACCATTAGCTTTGGAATTGGGATTCCAGTGTGGTAGAGACTTACATCCAATGCAGCTCCCAAGGCTCAGCGCAAAGCTAGACGAAGGTGATTGTTGACGCGCTATCCAAGAGTCCAAGATGTTTGAGGCCGGCCGACTGCTAAGAGAAAGGCAGTTGTACTGATCGTGTGGCGCACCTCAGCGGATGCGACGCGTGGGTTAGAGTGAGGATCTGTCCAAGCCTGCTATCCAAAATTCCGAGTGCTTTCCGAAAGAATTCAGCAGTGGCGAATGTCGCTCGTCTCTGGTAGATGGGTCGAAGGCGAGGGTCGAGGGTTGAGGAAGGCGGACTTGTGGATGGTCGAACTCAGCGGGGAGGAGGTGTCTCGAGCTTGAGGAGGCCAATCTTATCCAAAAACACCAGTTCTCCGTCCAGGAAAAAAGATAGCAGGTCTCTCGAAGACACTGAATGATATGATGAAGAAGTTTGAGGTGTAGAAGGAGTCTGGTGTTGTTGGTAGGGAGATGTTTGTGGTGAGGGAGTGAGACGGCTGAGGGTTAGAGGTTTGAAAACACGGGATGCGAGCCTCGTGGTGTCTGCGGTCCACCCCGGTACACACAACATCGTGAGATAATCGTGCTTTGTGCTCTATAGTCCACCCCGGCGACGCTTTTGTCGGCTAGGCACCGATGATGACCTTTAAGTTCGGTGGGGCGCCATAGCAGTGATGACCTGTATGATCTTTGACCAAACACTTCCTCACGCAACCTCTTCTCTGCATGGTGATCTGCTGCTCCTCCTCAATGACTTCTTGAAGCATCCATCATGGTTTGGCGGGCGAGAGACCTTACATCGCCTTGTCTCAACGACCATCATTTTGTTCTTTGACCAAATGAACAGGTGAAAGCGACACTCCCCAACGGAGCGTCGCGGGCGTGAGGGCAAGACGCATGACTCCGACAACAGGACACTCAAGTGCCATCTGAGCCTCAATACTGCCATCCTTTGACCGAGAGCAAACCTCAGAAGCCGCATTCCAAAGCATAGCAAAGATTGCCAAAGAAGCCGGCATGGACTTGAACGGAGGCGACAGGTCGCATCTCCGACGTTCAGGAACCGGCGCCGAGGACTGGAGGGACCCTCATCGCCATAGAGCACCAGAAATGTCTGCATGGACTGGGAAATTCATCCATACTCAAAGATCTTGGGTGGCCCAGGACACTGCTGGATTGGGTTGCCCTGAACGGTACCCCTGGATACCCCATCCCGGAACAAGGGTAACAGAAGGCGTCCCTCCATCTTCCCAGCAGCCATGCTCCCTCTCCCGAAATGTTCTGAAGTGCCAGCGTTCGTAGCACCTGGAAAGGAAAAGACGCGAGAGCTCCAAGTCGCGTTTTGGATATCTTCCTGATTGGATGCTCGGAGGAAGTGGGACCCTTGGCACGACTCTAAGCGGACGTCATGGATCTAGCAGTCGCCGTCGATGAGCCAAAGCTGCTGAGAAAGACCGCCACAACAGTCATGAGACGATGTTGTATCAACGTTGACGGAAAAGGCACCAGTGCTTTATGACGTTGGCGTTGTTCGATTTGGCGAGCATGCCCGTCACCGCAGAGCTAGATGTCTAAGCCTGGACCCGGGTGAAAAGGCGAAGCTCTATGTGAGAATTCGGAACCGACGCTCTAAGGGTGACGAGCCGCGATAAGGATCCAATGCTGGTGCCTGCACCGAGGCCGGGTGGTGCCGCTTCTTAAGGCTTGATGAAGAGCTGGTCGTCCCCATGGAGCGAGGTGGCCCGGCGCAGCCACACAGGGACAAGTCCAACGTTGTTTTTGCGAGTGTCCGTCTATGTGTACGGTAGGACGCGCGAACCAAGCTTGAGGAGGATATTGATAAAGATGTTGAAGGGGACGCCCGCGCTGAGACAACGATGATGGTGCCGCACTTTATGGTCGTGGGCGAACCATCATCGTGGAGGTAGTTGTCCCAGCGCGGGCGTCATCGACCCACAAACCAAGGGTGAAGATGGTATGCATGAAGATGTTGAAGGAGACGCCCGCGCTGAGACAACGATGATGGTGCCGCACTTTATGTTTGTGGGCGAACCATCATCGTTGAGGTAGGTGTCCCAGCGCGGGCGTCATGGATGACAATCAAGGACTTGGATGAGTGGAGGTGGAAGAAGACGAAGGAGGTTGGATAGGGAGGGAAGAAAAGATGGTACTTGTAGTCGTGAGGGGTCGATCGTCGGAGCCAAGGGGCTGACCTTCACACCTGTGATGGAGTGTCTCGGGTGATTATGCGGGTGGAGGAGCATACTGACGGCAAGGTGTGGGGCGCATGAGATTGACGTCGCGGAGTCACCGTCGTCAACGTCATGCTCGGGTCCGTCGTCGTGTGAAGGAAGGAGAGCTTCCGGTACGAGGGGTTGCCCCTGTGGGCTTGGTGGATTCCTGCAGCGATGATGGATCGAGGCTCGAGGTTCTACCGCGCAACTTCTTCCGGTCAGTCAGACGCATATTCGACGAGGTCATCTCTTACCGAACGCTTGCCACAGTTACCGAGGGAAGGAGTCATCCTCGTCCCCATGTGTCGATCCACTGTTGTCGCAATGACCCAGGTCGTCCTTTCCAATCCTGTGTCAGAGTGGACTTATACTATGGTAAGAGCGCTATGTGGCCGGTTGAGCCTGACAAACTCCGAATCTTGTCAATCTACTGCATACTTGGGACCAGGTTGCAGGTTTTGACCTGTTACTGATGAGCAATGACACGATAGATCCGCCCTCCTCGTCGTCCACGATTAGTCTACGCTCCACAGTACTACGCCTGGACGGCCAGCAACGTTTATTCCAGTTGGAGAGAGAAGCTAGACAATAGCGTTCGATTTGCTCAATTATCGTCGAGGTTCGATCCATCGACCGAGCATTCAGCCGTCTTTGTCTCCTACAAGGTGGAAATTTATATAACACTACAACACTAGCCATACACCTTTACTCGAGTGAAGAATTTTACATTTTGGACCGGCCCTTGTCGCTATCAAGACATTTCTGCGAAAGGCGATGCTCGTCGGGACAATCTGCTGTCTGGTGTTTGTAGCCACATCCCTTTTACTTTCGCGGTGAGCCCTCATAGTCCCCGGCGTTGACGTTCAGACCAAGTCCCTGGGTATCGAGGTACAGCTTGTTCTTCCCACCGGCTTCCTGCAATAGCGAAGCAATGTTGCGTGCGTTCTCGATTTGTCTCAGCTCGACGTAACTTCTGCTCTTCTTGATGGCATCACCAATCAACTCTGCCGACCTGGCCTCACCCTGTGCGCGTACCACCGTTGCCTGCTTCTCCTGTCTGGCCTTGTCGACTATGAAGGCGGCTCTTTGTGCTTCCTGCTGGGCTACCTGCTTGGCCTCCACAGCGGCAGTGAACTCGGGGGAGAACGAGAGATGTGTCAATGAGACGTCGTCAAGCATGATATTGAACCTTGCTGCTCTTCTCGTCAAGTTGTCCCTCACTAGTCTCGCAACATTCTCTCGTTGAGTGATCAACTGGCTGGCATTGAATTGTGCAACCACTGATTTGAGCACCTCGTTCACGATTGAGGGAAGGACTCGCTCATCGTAGTCGGTGCCGAGTGTGCGGTAGATTTGTGGCAATGCCTCGACTCTCGGCCTTGAAAGAACACGACATGTTATGTTGACCATCTGTAAGTCCTTTGTTCCGGTCAAAGATGCGACGTTTCGGGGTTTCGCTCGAACGTCATAGTCGATTGAGGTCTCGAACCAAGGGAGTCGGATATGTGTGCCTTTTTTCATATCAGCACTGCGCCTGCGAGTGGAGATCCAGTACATCCATACCTTCATTGTAAATCTCCTTGCCTACACCTGATAATCTCTTGTACTTGATTGCGCGGTGACCACCATCGACTGTAACTTTGTCAGAACCCGTCCAAGCCATCGTGAGCATAGGTATTTACCGTTGAACAGAGAATTTGAGATGATAACGCCAGCAACACCCAGGCCGACCAGAGCGAGGATTCCTCGTCCTGCAGCGCCGCCTCCAGGAACGCCTCCGAAGCCTTGACCCCGGCGTTGCTGTAGCGTCCGCTGGATTTGTTGGAAGTGTTCCCTAGGATCGTAGGACATGTTGCCGCCTTTGTTGAAAACAAAGACTGGGTGAAGGAGTGGCACCTGGGAATAAAGAGCAGCCGCAGGCAGGCAATGTCGATGATGCTCGCATTCAAATTGAGCTCCGCGCCGGGCACTACGGTGGAGCAAATACGTCAAGCTGTCGGGAGGTAAACCGAGCAGACCGAGAAGCCTGGTCGAGGTCTGTTTACCACGAACTATTTCTCCCACCTGCGCCTCTCTCCTCTCAGATCTCGACTCTCCAAGCATCCAGGATGGCACCGGGACAGAGTCGCAGTGTCTTCGTGGGCAACATCCCGTTCAGTAAGTGCTCTTCCCTTCACCACCGCATGCGACTGACCGTTCCTAGATTTGAGCGAGGAGAATATTATCAGAATCCTGAACCAAGTCGGCTCTGTGGTCAAGTTCCGGTTGATGACCAACCCTGACACGGGGAAATCTAAGGGATTCGGCTTCGCAGACTTCCAAGACGCAGACCAAGCCGCCAGTGCAGTCAGGAATCTGAACGACTACGAAATCGATGGCCGCAAGATCCGCGTCGACTGGCCTCACAACAACGAGAAGGACTCTGTTCCCACAAACTACGATCAAGCCAGCGCTCCTCCTGTCGATGGCCATAACGCCGCCGCCGCGAGTGCGCTTCCTCCCTTGCCTCCGGGCGTCGATCTACCTCCAAGTCTGCGAGCGACCGATGCGATTTCACAAACCCTCTCCACACTTCCTCCTCCTCAACTGCTCGATGTCCTTACGCAGATGAAGGGGCTTGCTATCTCTGATCCCGCAAGAGCTACCTCCCTCCTCAAAACTGCTCCGCAGCTATCATACGCCATATTCCAAGCCTTGATCCTGATGAACCTGGTGGATCCCAAAGTACTAGCACAAGTCGTAGAACAAGCCGCAAGACCACCTCCACCAGTCGCTGTCCCTCCTCCGCAGCCCGTGCCTCGACAGTATCCTGGCTACCCTCCTCCGATGGTACCAGGTCAAATGCCTCCTAGACCTCCTCCGCAGCAATACCCTCCTCCGCCAATCCCGCAACAAGCACCTCCTCCCCAGCAGCAACCCCAACTCTCACATCAAGAAATGATACAGCAGGTTCTTGCGATGGATCAGAGGACGATCGACTCGTTTTCTCCTGCCGAACGAGCACAAATTATGCAGATCAGGGCATCAATGGGAGTCAGATGAAAGAGCAAAGGAAAATTGTCTATGTCCATCTATCAGACGTTCCACAACCTACAGCAGACCACGCTCATGGTTCAGAATCGATCGACGAGCATCTTGGGTCAAGTCTCGGAGCCGAGTTGGAATGAACATCAGCCCATGAGTCTGAGGTTCTGCTGGACTTGACGGGCAGATCTGGTACGCTGATACAGCAGGACTTGTCTGCAGAAAAAGTCGCGCATCAGGCCAACCAACAACGTCGCGTTTTCCGCGCCACCCAGAGATGCGCACCCAGTCTGACAGCGAAGGAGGGTGGGCCAAACGCGCCCAGAGGCCACAGCGACCTCGTGGGAAGCATCTGGATTTGGGGAAGTCACGGTGAACTGATTATCACCTCGGCGCAAGTGCATAGGTGACTGTGACCATGTCGACGACAACCAAGATATCTGCCATATGCAGAATCGGGCATGGAGCACAGCTCCTCGATCTCAATGACATTTCTTCCACAAAGTAGTTTCTAATTGCGTTCTGCGTGTTGGGGTATCACTATTATGGGTTCAATTCTAATCATGATGCATCTGCTTCTCGCTCCATAATCATGTCTTCTCCCAGTTCACTCTTCCGTGCTCACGATGCTCAAGGCTTCTCCCCTCCACTCGCCGGACTGGTTCCAATTCCCTCGTCCGTCAACGCAGTCTGCGGTCGAAGCGGACTCCCCTTCCTATTCCCATCGCCTTCTCTTCTCAGCCAGCCCGCTCTACCAGCTTTTCCTGGCGTTACGACTGGTGAAGGTAGTGGACTAGGAGTCGGGCTCGGCGACATCATGCCCCTCTGTCTCTGCATGTTCTCCTTCCCTCTCGCACTTACATTTCCATTCTTGACCCGCGGACTCATGGGACTCCACCCCCCATTCACACTCCCATTCAGGCTGCCCATCCCAGGGCTCTCCTCTTGATATCCACCATACTGATACTCCTCGCCACGTCTCTTCACAGGACTCTCGTCGTACGGATCCCACCCGACCCGCCGTCTCGCGTCCTGCCGTAACTGCTGCCGATATCGCTCGTCTCCACCCGCTCCCGTTGAGGCGCTTTCTTCGAGGAAAAAGGTGAGCAGTTCGTCGGTTATGGAGAGGTGGGATTGCTGTTGGAATTGCTGCAGGGAGGTGAGGCGCAGGAGGAGTTCGAGGAGGGAGAGGGATGTGAGGATTTTGTTGGTCCAAGGAGGTGGGGTGTTCTGTGGTTGTGGCATGTCTGACGGAGACGGAGAAGGCGATTGCAAATGGATAGAGGAGAGCTGCGATGCTAGCTGGGAGGGTGACTCGTTGTTGCTTTCGAGCGTAGAATCTTCGGCTTCGGAATCGGAGTCGCTTGGCTCGGATTCTGAGTAGACCTCAAAGGCAATCCATTCGGGATCGAGAGAGGGTGGAAAACGCCACGGGTCGTTGTGATGGGTTGTTTCGTCTACCACAGACTGCTGCTGGTGTTGCTCATCTTGCACAACCAGTCCCAGACGGTCCCCATCATCCTCTCCTCCCGTCACCTCATCCCTCTCGACCATCCGTCTAGGCGGTACCGCATTCAGATCCCTTTTCAATAACAACACCGGATGGTTGCTCTCCGCGTCACTCCCAATATTCAAAACTTTGCTCGTGTTCGCGTAGAAGATCTTGCTAATCTCGTGTACAGGGATCGTTTCTCGAATGCCTGCCAAAACCACGTCGTCGAAAGGCCCGGGTTGAGATGAGACGGGAGTGTCGGAGAAATCGTGCACGCGGTCATCGTCGAAATCTTCGACCAGGAGGAGTTGGTAGGCATATTCATCGGAGCGAGAGGAGGCGCGAAAGCTGGGTGCTGTATCTGTGTTGGAGGTGGGAAGTTTGACAGGCGACGAGATGTCTGCTCCGGGAATGGCGTCGCCTGTACCCACAACCGCATCCAAAGGTACGCGTCGTAGTTTCACTCGTGCCTTGTGGATGACTTCCTTCCAGGTCGTCTCGCGAAGTTCTTCCTCGTCTTGAGGTCGATTGTGCCCGGCGAAAAGCATGTAGACAGTGAGAACGAATGTTGGTCCGATCTGAACTGCATGGCTTGTAGACATGGAGTATTGAGTGTCACCTGCCGTGAGAAAGGTGCTGGCTTGGAGTAGTCGTGACGGAGAAACGGTCTGTGGCAGTTGCGTCGACAGACTTGCGCCTGAGGTTGTGATAGCAAGATTGATCAACGGGACGGCATCCTCGATTCTGTCAAGAAGCGCTCTGATATCTCTGTTGATAAAGGTCAACTCCGCCTCACTCTGAGCCCTGGCCTGCGTGCTCCATTTGCCTGTCTTCCTAGAAATCTGCTCAGACGCCTCCACCGCCTTGGCCAGTCGCTGCCCGAGGATCTGGATCTCCAATCGTAACTCTTTGACCAGCGCAACGGCTGATTCCAGAGAGGTGTTTCCGCGGGCAGCGATCAATTCGATCAGGTCGATGGCGGGTGAAACAATGTGGACTTTGTGCTCGAGTTTTCTCCGAAGTCTGTCGAATTCGTCCCTGACATTGCTTTTTGGTGTGTTATTGAGAAGTCTAGCAGACTGTCTGATCGCGAACGATGCCGTGATGGTGACTCCCGAACGGATGGCATAGTTCATAGCCTGCTGAGTCACTTTCCCCAGCAGGAGATCCATGATAACAGGTCCCTTTCGGGATTTCTTGATGGATGGAGCCTTTGGTCACCAGAAAAGAGAAGAAAAATACATCTCCAAGAAAAGAGAAATTGTTTGCAAGGTAGGCAGTGGAAGTGCTCGTTGACGCGATCTCATTGGCACAAAATCGAGACGCGCAAACAGAGAAGCTGCAGCCTTGCGAAGGCGCGTCACTGAACTTCTCATGGGCACCACACTAGCTGAGGGTTCACAAGACTATGCAAATAGATAGGCAGTGTTTCAAAGATCCGAAGGACCATGCATTGTATGGGCCAGTTGGTAATTCGAGTCGTTTCAAGTTCTTAGTGTAAGAGATGTTTCTGCGCTCCAGATCCCGACACTGTGCCACTGCTTGCAACTGGAAGCGCGGAATATACAACGAGGATAATCCAATATATCAAATTGATAATACGTCTCCGCCCAACATGTGCTCGTGTCAGGTTTCTATCTCGATCGCCAGCTCACTCGCAAAGCTGGACGCGATCGGCCTCAATAGTAGAGCTTCCCTTCACCGGGCTCCTCCACTTCAGATGACTTCTGTCGCTGAATGTTTTGCCATCTCGACTCATCTCCAGGCGCAAGCCAAACAGCCTGATACCAGAAGCTTGGCAATTAGACGTGCACGGCGCTTGCCAGAGGTGATATTGAAACTTTAATGAGGATTGATCCCTGCATGCATGCTTTCTCCGGCTCCGAGCATGGGTGTATCGATTGAAAAGTAGCCCAGCTTCACATAATCTAGGGTAAACACCTCACTTTTAGTGCCTGGCTTATACTGCCGCTTTTGCTTGTGGGTCAGGCAAGTAAGCCATAGCACATCGATCCTGCTGTCACAATCTCCGTGCAGGACATCAATGCTGTCGAGATGTTGTGTTGTATCCGAGCTTCCCTCCTCGAGTCGATTGCGTCAAAGACCTGCCTCTTTCGTCGCGTGCGATGAATCAACAACCATCAATACGAAGACAACACAGAAGGTAGCCAGGCAGCGGAATTGACAGGCGCCGACAGCGATGTGGACTCTCAGCCCTTCGACATAAGGTCAGCAAGTTGGCAAAAGACAAGAAAACAAGCACAATTATGACGGCCACGACTGATTTTCGAAGGACCCTAGAGGAAATCTGCCTGTCCCATGCTTCAACTGAGGTGATGTTTGAGTAATCCTCAAGAGCGTCGAAGAATGGATCTCCACCAGGTTACTTATCCGGAGGATGACTTTGACCCGAATTCTCGACGCAACTTCGTTACGGTAGTGATCCTCTGATTGCTGCTTTCGATCAAGGCTCGGTCCTCTGGTTGCTCACCATGGTGTTTTTCAAGAGTACCAAGAGCCGGACAGCAGAAATGCCAGCGGGAATGCTGGGTACCTGCCAGGGCAAATGCTACAGGCTGGGTGGGCCAGATCATCGAGAAAAGATTGCGGATCCAGAGATTCTTCCCCTGCAGCCCTCCCGCTTCAGTGTGAGTTGTTTGTACGGGAGAAAAGTGTGACAAAGCCTGAAAGACTGTGGCACTCAAGTCTGTCTTATCGTGTTGAGCAGATCCGAAGCTGGCAAAAGGAACGTGTGCAAAGAATGTGAAAATTAATACCTTCCAAGAAGACAATCCAAGACTGTTGGGAGACTGAGATGACTGAGGAACGCCGCAGAATCATGTCCCTCGTCATCGCCGGCGGCGGCTCCAGCCTTGCCAAGCCGAGATTTCTGTGCAGTGCCCCTCTCATCGACGCCCAACGCAGGCTGTTACTTGGATCTCTGTGCCTCATTTGCGCCTGACTTTGACTCACCTTTCACTTCAAAAACCCAACTCTATTTCAGTCAACAACTATCTTCCTTCCTTGAATCAAATCATTGAGTCAACTGCCATCATGGCGGGCAACTTCGATTCGTGGGAGGACGCTGCGAACCAAGATGAAGATCTTTCGGGACGAACACAAAATATCAACCTCAACGCCAACACCTTCAGACCCGGTGCCAATTCGTTCCAGCCTGGCGCCAATACTTTTCAACCTGGACAACAACAATACCCGCAAAATAACTATCAGAACTACGGCTATGGACAACAGCAAGGCTACAACCAATACCAGCAATATGGTCAACAGCAGCCACAGCAATTTCAGCAATATGGCCAATACCAACAGCCTCAACAACAACAGCAAGGTTATAACCAGGGCTATAACAACGGTCAGTTCGCTGCCTACAACCAGACACCAGGCGGCTTTCAACCTCGACAAGGAGGTCCCATAAGTATCGCGAAGAGGTCAGATCCGCAACCTGCGTCAGCACCAGCTCCGGCTTCACAAGCTGAAGCAACCCCTGCCGCTCCAGCACCGAAACCTCAACCAGCCGCCGCCGCGCCTCCGAAGGCTAAGGTCCTGTCGATTGGCGTCCCAACCACAACCTCTGCCTCACCGAAGAAACCTGCCTCCCCCACCACGAAGGACGAGTCTACTCCTACAAAAGCAGAAGCTGGCTCGAAAGTCACAGCAGCAAAAGCTGTAGAAAAATCAGGAAAAACACCCTCTGCTCCTACATCGGGAAAATCGTCACCCACACCCGCGGACATCAAAAAGGCAGCTGTACGGAATGCCGAAGAACTCGCCGCGGCGCAGACCGCCGATGTGGATCAGTCGGTCCTGGAAGAGATGTACGGCAAGGAACACGTCAACATCATTTTCATCGGCCACGTTGATGCGGGAAAGTCAACGCTGGGTGGTCAAGTCCTCATTCAAACTGGCATGGTCGACGACCGAACGCTGGAGAAGTATAAGCGCGATGCTAAAGACGCAGGACGAGAAACATGGTACATCTCGTGGGTGCTGGACTTGAACAAAGAGGAGCGGGCTAAGGGCAAGACCGTTGAGGTCGGTCGAGGCTTCTTTGAGACCGACAAGCGAAGATACACCATCCTGGATGCCCCGGGCCACAAGACTTACGTGCCCAACATGTTGAGTGGCGCCGCTCAAGCCGACGTCGCCATCCTAGTCATCTCCGCCCGGAAGGGTGAATTCGAAACTGGCTTCGAAAAGGGAGGTCAGACCCAAGAACACGCTATGCTAATCAAGACCACAGGCGCAAAAGAATTGGTTGTGGCTGTCAACAAGATGGACGATGTTACCGTTGAATGGAGCAAAGAGCGCTACGACGAAATCGTCGGCAAACTAAAGCCCTACCTCAAGAAGCGAATTGGTCTCGACTCGACTTTCATGCCTATCTCAGCACAAACCGGCCTCAACGTCAAAGACCGTATTCCAGCCAATGTAGCAAAATGGTATAAGGGACCTTCCCTCCTCGAATTCCTCGACAACATGGCCAAGATCCAACGAAACTTCAACGCTCCGTTCATGATGCCCGTCGGCGCCAAGTACCGAGACATGGGAACCATGATCGAAGGACGCATCGAAGCGGGTGTCGTCCAAAAAGCCTCCTCGCTTATTATGATGCCCAACCGCGAAGAGATCGGCATCTCCGCCCTCTACGGAGAAACAGAAGATGAAGTCCCCCACGCAACCTGCGGCGACCAAGTCCGCATGCGCCTGCGCGGCATCGAAGAAGAAGACATCATGCCCGGCTTCGTGCTGTGCTCGCCGAAACGGCTCGTCCACTGCGTCAAAGAATTCGAGGCGCAAATAAACATTGTCGAGCTGAAGTCTATCCTCTCCGCCGGATTCAACTGCGTCCTGCACGTCCACGCCGCCACAGAAGAAGTCACCTTCGCAGCCCTGCTGCACAAACTCGAGCCGCGAACGAATCGAAAGAGTAAGAAACCACCTCCTTTCGCCGCGAAGGGACAGAACATCATCGCCAGGCTACAGGTCACCAGCGGCGGAGGAAAGATTTGCGTCGAGCGATTTGAAGATTATCCCCAGCTCGGAAGATTCACATTGCGAGATCAAGGGCAGACAATTGCGGTGGGGAAGATCACTAAGTTGATTCTAGATGACGATTAAAGGAGTCGGTGTTAAGACACAATTCCGTGCCACTAGATGACAAGCGCATTTGGGTGTGGTGATGAATGCATTGACGGGATGCCTGGATGAATCAGGCATGCAGGGATGATGAACCACGCTGGCGTGCATTGCATGATTGGATGATCATGATCATGATGGGTAGAAGGCTGGTATCATGGCGAGGGCAAAGGGAAGGCCTCCCCTCGTGTATCTTACGCCACTTCTCTAGAGCCGAAAAATATCAAAGCCTTTGCACAAATGGAAAAAGCATACATCGGCCCTGACGAAGGGGCCTGTGATGCATTTTTGGGTGCCCCGATTGGCCTTACCATAACACAACGAAACATGCAACAGTAGAGAGAGCAGGTGCTTCAAAAACCACCAAGCACGTAGGTACAATTTCCGGTCATGGCATTTTCGGCCCAGATAGCCACTGATGGGAGCGCGATCCAATGATTTTGTTCTAGAAATACATGGAGCTAAATGACCGCTGGTCAAGCAAGCAAGGAGGCTTCCGAGGAAGCTTGGCCTTCAGGCCTGGTCGCTCAGGTATCTCAGCTTCGACAGTGGCCAGCTAGCCGGTCCACAGGTCCACGAGGCCGTGATGCGGACCGCAGAATACTAGCTCCCTTCCACGCCTTGCATCTTCAGGGACAGCGTCGGAATGTCTCAGACTGTAGCAGGAAGAAACTCGGCCACGTTTGCTGGTGTCGGTCCTTCCAGGTCAGGTATAAGACTTTTCGAGCTCTACGATGACCACGCCCCAGGCGTTTCGGCGGATAGATCAATGATTTACAGCTCCAACCACCGAAGCTCACCAAGCATTCACGTCAAAGCTTGCCTAAGAACAAGAAGTTAGCATTGTTTCCGCTCTCTAACGTGACGAGGCTCGTAAAAATACCTCATCAAAGTAAGTAGTAACAACAGTGCGATCTGCGAACTTCCGACCCGCAAGTGCTTGCAGCGCCTTCTTCGCAGAAGCAGCGTCTTCATACTTGATGAAGATCTTACCCACACCGGCAGACTGTCGGCTGCCCATGGATGGCCGGGGGATCTTCATGGCGACGATGGTGCCGTATTTCTGGCATTCTTCTTGGACGTCTTCGCAGATTTCTGCAAGTGGAACAGTTAGCATGATCCAAAGGAAGGGAAAGTCGAGGCTGCGGCGCACCTTCGTAATCGTCATTGTCAATCAACTCCTCTGGAGTGACCATATTGAGTAGTTGCAGGACACGACCATCTTCCATGGTGTCCGAAGTTGTGCCTGCGAACATGGACATGGCATTGACGCCCATCTCCAGGCCGGCAGCTTGAGTGAAACCAATACTTGCGTGGGCGACTTTGAGGAAGTTGCCAGCTAGATCCATACCGCTGAGACCTTCGAGTGCGACGCTGGTCACGGCCGGGTCCACATATTCGAAGAAGGCGATACCCTAGTAGATTAGATTAGAACTTGGGATTTGTGCGGGCCTGTTCGACTTACTCTTGACTCCGCCGCATCAGAATCGCGTACCAGCACGAATGCCTTCAACTCTCCGAATGCTTTGAGTAATTCAAGAACTTGGTCATCCGTTAGAAAGACCGGTAAATTCGTGACAGCCAGTTTGTTCGCTGTGTCCGGCACTTCTGTTGAAAATTCGCCCTCTGTGTAGGCATCTTCGTCGGCAGAAGGAACGATATAGTCCTTTGGTCTCTTGATCTCCAGGCCTTTGGGATTTGCATTTCCGTTACCGTTCATCTCAGAGAGATGCTCTTCCATTGTGATGCCATCCATCGCCAGGGTGGTAGTGGCCTCGGAAGGATTTCTAAACTCAACAAGCGCGAAGCTGTGATCTTCGGCAATGTTAGCTTGCACGCAGGGATCGGTGCTCTTTACAACATTCAAGCCGTTGAGCTGCAAGTTGAAGAAGTTCAATAGTTTCTCCTCTGTAACGGACGCAGGTAGATTCGAGACGAAAAGTCGCTTCGCTTGACGTGAGTTCGAGGGCTTGAGGGCAGTAGATGTTGCGCCTCCCGATGGCTGATTCATGAACGCTTGGAGTCGGCTGGGATCCATTTGCTGCTGGCGAGGAGCACCTGGTAGAGGGAACATGCCGGACATCTTGGCCTGTTCGGCAGTGACATTCTCGTAACCTGGCGGCTTGATATCCCATTGTGTCAACCTCCTCTTGCGGTCCGTGATTGGGGTGATGTCCGTCAAATCGGGGGTAGGTTCTCTTTTCTTGGGAGGAGGACTGTTCTTTCGACCGCGAGCTTGAGCTGCGAACTCGTCGCGTTCTTCTCGTCCACTGCGATCGCCGCGGTCGCGGCCACCACCACCACCTCCTCCTCCACCGCCGCCTCTTCTGTCGTCAAACAGATCACGGTCCCCACGGTCCCTGCGAGGTGGTCGTTCGTCATCACGACGTCGTTCCTGCCCGCGGTCTCTGTTCCAACCGCGATCGTCCCGCCGTGAATCGTACCGGTCTTCTCTTTCACGTGCTCGGTAGTCCCGACTTGAGGCGTACGAGTCTTCCCCCCCGTACTCGCGTCGTGACGATCGATGGTGAGGAGATCTTGAGCGCCTTCTCTCGCCTCGATCTCCTCCTCGATTTTCTCCTCGGTTCTCGCCCCGATCTCGGTTTCGGTCGCGGTCGCGGTCCCTGCGGTCGTCTCGATCGTATCGCGAGCTCTAAAAGAACAATTAGTAAACAAATTGGTCAGGGGGAAATGTGTAAAAGGGTACATGATGTTCTCTAGAGCGCCCCGAGTCTGCAACGGTCAGTAGAATCCACAAAGCCGGGGCAGGCGAACAGCACCTCTTGAGGAATAATTGTCCCCGTTCATGGCCGTGACGAGGCCAGCTGCAGCCTCGGTCTGAACGCTCCTGCTACAATCTGAAGGAGCGCAGTTGCTAGCTGACCAATACCTCGCGCGAGTAAGGAGACGGAATCGAGTACAGTTCTTTACAGCGAAGTTCTGAGCGGGTCGGGCTTTGGTTGAGTTCTTGCGGATGAGTGCAGCTGCGCAAAGCCTTGCTCGTCGCAATTCGGGGCACCTGAACTTTTCGATCGAGATTTCCTTGGCGGCCGCCTTTAAACTCGACTCACCTCCAACTCGCCCTCACTCACCCTTCCCTTTCACAGTCTACTCACTTTTCACCGTTTACTCACTTCACATTGTCGACGGAATGGTAATACTCTTCCATATCAAAGATATTGGAAATGCACTTAGAAAATGGCCCGTCAAGCAGTAGCACTAGAAATGAGAATATGCTTTTGGATCAGCAAACATCTCTAAATGTCGCATTGATCACGACAAAGACTGGCCACCAAATGGACTCGAAATCTGGAAGTTGTGCATAAAGGCGGCGAATTTACGCGCTGCGCATGCAGTGCAAGGTCTTCCAGCTCTGCGAGTCAGGCTGCTGCTTCTTGGAATGCTATCGGAGTGGGTGAGAGTTGGGGTACCTCTCTTTTGAGCACTGCTTCGTACTGACAATACTTTGCCACTGACTGTAGAAAGCAACGTCGGTGCAACAGTCTTCCTACTGAAGTATTTTATCACGCGATCTACTCATAAGCCTATAGTATATCTTGGAGCGGAAGAGTTTCAACACGGTCCAGCATAGATCGAGCGAGCGGGAAGTCATGGGGCAGACGCCCTAAAAGTTCAATGGTATGGCTCGGCGAGATTTCGATTCAGCCAAGCACAGATTTGGACTTCTCGCATTAAGCAACTCTCGTCAGCAAAGATGATAAAAGGGAAAAGGCATCGTGAGCCAAGAGCGCTTTGGAGATCTAGCTAATCCACCAAGTTAGAATGCACGGCTCCGGCTACAGTAGTTCAGCTAACTGCTCGCTTTCCATACGTTTGATGGAAAAAGATGGACGCCACGCCGAAAGTCGCCAATGCTATCATAATGCCCCAAGCAATGTCCCATATCCCAATCGCTGAAGCCCAAACCCATTCTTCGGTTTGAGCGCCGGCGAAACAAATCACGCCTCCCACTCCAGTCGATAGGGAGCGTAGTCTTGACGCAGTACAAATGTAGACCCTTCACGAGCAGAGCGTCGGCAACTCTTCACCGTCGGGGCCTGTGGCGCAGGCTTGGCTCCGAGGACGCTTAAATCCATTCGTCCGGCGAGGTGGACGTGGGGACTTGCTGAGCGTGATTTTGGTGTTGGTAAATTCTCGGGCCAGAAAGTTGAGTCGGTCAGGTGAGGGACGAATGTCTAATGAGTGAAAGACTTCAGATTGCCGCCGGATTGTGCCCCCGTCTTATGTTTTCTCGAGCGATGGCGACATGTTCCTCCAACGTTAACTTTCGTGGAGGGCCTGTATTTTCCCCATCCAGATCCCCATGAACTGCAGCCCTCCCCGCTCGTTCACTGTCCATTATATCCATGTCTTGCTCGACACCTTTCCTGTAGTGTCGAGGAAACCACCACCACACAAACACGAACATGGCCACGCATATGGACGCCAGTACCGCGACCGGTACGATTATGGCGTTGTTCACCATGTTTTGTCGGACACGTCAGAGATGCTTGGGGAGCTGTTGATCTGGGTATGGAGAAGGGTGGTGAAAGCGATGCAGGTTTCTAGAGGATGAGGCTCTGATTAAGAACTGACAAGCTTTTCAATTGTGGTAATGTTGGTGGACTTTTGTGGCGGCAAGGCATGACTTATATGGGTGGTCCGGGGAATCCGGGGTGCCTGATTCGACCATTGACCCGTTCCATGACGTGGCCTCACGGAGGGGAGGTGTTGCATTCATGCCCCACAGATTGTGAATACGACACTGAGAAGCACCCCCAATTGGCAGCTCTCGCGGCCTGGGCCCCATAAAGGGCACCCTCTGCATCCCTTAGCGTCTCAAAGGGCAAGTTATCCTCTTCCACCCACTCGTCCTCAGCGTGCCGGGAACCGACTCCAGGCAACGCTTTGGCTTCGTCCTGGCTTCCAGAACAGCACCAGCATTAGCATGAGCTCAGCGAAGGCCCACCAAGCACATCCTCATGAGGGAAACGATGGGATTGTGACAAAGACTGAGCGATCGCACACCTCATCACTTGGAACGTCAAGGGCACCTCCTGCATGGGCCCAAACCCCCAGATCCGACTTTCCGCGCTTCAAAAGTACGAATACGTTTGCTCAGGGTGTAACGTGGAATCAATGGACCTGCTTCTCGCTTTAAATGGAAACGTCAACTCGATCGTTGTGGAGTTATCTTCACGTCAGCAGTTTTCTCCTGCCTTCTTCTCGACAATCTTGCCTTCGATGACCTCCACTTCACCTCTGGTGGCAGCAAACCCATCTCACTCCATATGCTCGATCTATCTACTAGGCAAGCACGGCACTGACGTCCCCGGGACCTTTGTCAAGAAAGATCAAGAACGCTCAAAGCGCATTCTTTCGATACAATTCATTATGACTTCGTTATGCACGCGGCGGACATCCGGACCCGAACTTCGCGCAACTGCCTTCCCGACTCGCTAAGCGACAACAGATGTAACTTTGTGACTCGCGCTCCGCCTTTCATTGAACCAAGTTCGTCACAGTCGCCTTTACTGACATCTCGATAGCATCCAGCCACCATGTTTCTGATCCTGATATAGCCATGAAGAGCCAATGTACACAAGAGCATAAGTACACCACGTCCACGGTCATCAAGTACCCAGGCTTGACGATTACCACTCTCACCGGAAGTCGATGGCAATAGCTCAAAGAAAAGTTCCAAGGCTGCATCATGGCGAGGCGCGTGCTGCGAAGCATGACATTACCTAGGTAGGAAACGGATGGCAACGCCCTGCCCTGCGCGGTATTGTATACGGCACGAGACCATCTGCGAACAGGCTGATTGAACAGGCTATCGTGGAGACAAAGTCTACCTGTTCCAGCTCGCTTGTCTGGTTCGAAGGAGTTTCGTCTTCCTTTCGTTGCTTAATGTCAATGCTCATTCTGTGGCGGCTGGCCTGAAAAACTTTGCTGAATTGAACCCAGCATAGGTTGAGTACATTCAAGTCTGCCACTATGAACAGCAGCCACTCGTCTGATCCAATTTCTCAGCAGCACAAATCCACGCACGCATATCAGCTTTACCTCCCGGAAACAATGCCAGCTCGAGATTTCTTTGCTTCAATCTTGGGTATTATGCACTGCGTGACTGCGCAACAAATCTCACAGCACATAAGCCAGCGTCGTCTCTCTTGCACACATGTCCACATCCCAGATGTATGCCGACAAGCCTTTCATCTGCATCAGCGGGTTAGTGTCTGATTATAACGGTGAGGACGGCCAACTCACCATTCAGATCGGCTGGTTGCAAGCTGCGTGACCTCCATCTAGGCGACTTTGCGACGTTTGCCAGCAGGCTCAACATCACCTGACTCCGATTTGACATCTTCTTTCTTGACCTAATGGCCTCTTGGGATAGCCTCTGCCACCTCCTCCCCTTTCCGCTCCTTTGCCTACCTTGCGTTGGCTTTGTTGGCTTTTGCGTTGATTTTCCGGGCATGGGCACATTTCCCTGCGACAGCTGGGTCATACTCGCTCAATATGCCGTCTTTCACGAAACGCAGGGTTCTTCTGGCTTCGTTGTCTTTGTCCATCTGGTTCTGGGTGGACTTGCTCACGTTCGGGGGGTTTTGCTGGGTTCGAGCTTCTTCCCGGACATTGCTTCTTCTTCTGCCTTCGCTATTCCTTCTTACGTCTTCGCCAAATGCCTCACTTTGGTCTCGGCTCGCTTCTTGGCCTTCTGTGACTCCCATCTTCTTCTCTGTGCTCGACCACTCTCAGCAAGCTTTTGGATCTCCGGAGTATCTTCGAGCAGCAGTCCTTTCTCGACAGCTTCGAGTGTCCGTCTAGCTTCTCTTTCCTTCGCACTCAGAGATTCCTGCCTGGCCCTCGAGGATTGGAGGGGATTGACACCGGTTTTTGCCTCAATTTCTCGCGCCTTGGCCCATCGTCTTCTCTGGGCTCCTCTGCACCGTGCACGCTTCTTGCGTCTTCACCTTCGACGCTACCACAGCGTCGCTCTCAGAGAGCTCACCGCTTCGACCTTGCGTAAGACCGAGATTGCGTCTTGACATTTCTCTTCCGCAGTTCTGACAGTCTCGATGACGGCATCCTCAGGGTAGTGCATCCCGGAGATGGGCTTCCAAATGACGGCCTCTCCGGTTGCCGCATATTGTCGAGGTCCTTGTGTGAGAAAAGTGACGGTAATAGCTGAACAGCTATGTCATGCTTCTGGGAAGAATCCCACGGACTCGATATGCGGCCTCGAATCCCAGATGCTGACCTGAAAGTAGAGAGCAGGCGCCTGAAGAGTGGGTAAAAGAACCAAGGACACATCAAGAAGAGGGGTTTCCATTCAGTAAACCTTCTCACAGCACTGCTTTCTATCAATGAGTTGCCCATACCTGCCTACCCGCTTTGGCGCTCTTCGTTGCTGCTCCGGTCATATCAGTCCAACTGGATCTCGACCTCAAGGAGGCAAAGGTGGTGTTGCTATCTGACACGTCTTCTGGCGCCCGTCGTCAATTTCCGTGGTCAAGCTTCGACAGAGACCTGATCGACATGGTTCTCGTGACACATCGCGGACCCTCATCACCCCTCTTCTGGGATCACGCCGGGCCAGTGACTCTGCCCGCCTCATATACGCCTAATCATAGCGGCCACTTGAGCGACAGCTCGCGGCCAGGTGGCACGAGCAGCGAGTCCACATCAAATCGGTCCGAATCTCTTCACTCTCGTTTCGTACACAGCTCATCTGTACCAGCCAGGCTTGACTTGGCGTGTATTGATTGTTCACAGCATCCTGCGCCCTGACAACGCTGTCTCGCCGGCACGCAAGCCAACGAACTCGCTGCACGTCTCAATGTATGTTATCGTTCACGCGGCCACACTCTTCTGTCTCAACTTCGATGGAGGTGATTAGCACTTCGACCAGCTTGCCAAACTGTAGGGCGACTGTATCGCGTTGGTTGTTCTGACTGCAACTTTAGGATGTCTTGGGCCTCAGCAGGCAAGCTGGATTCCGAAAGTTAACGATGACAGCCCAGGCGCGTAAAGAGCTTCATGTTTCCGTCTCCGTGTCCTGTAGTTCTCGCTGCAGCATGATCTTGAAGAGAGAGCGAAGACTCCAATGGCATAAATCGATAGTCAGAGGTTCCGCAACGTTGATTTTGTTGCGGCAGCCCAATGATGCCCGATCACTTGACGCAGCCGTGCTGAGGCAGAACAGCCACATCGCTCTCCCGCCGATTTCGGCCGTGGTCAGCCTGGACTGAAGGCTCGTCGGTGCGTACCTCGTCAACTATGCGGATGAATTCGTGGTAGAAATGGACCATCTCCATAAGTCCTTTGATGGGCATGCGCTCGTCGACGGTGTGCATGCGGGTTCCGCGCGGGTCATGGCTCGCTCGCCACGGCGACATGCGGTATATCTGCGACGAGAGGTCCCAGTAGTATCGCGTGTCGGTGTTGCCTGGCCTCGTTAGTACTCGTACCCGCAGATTTGTCCTCGGGCAGTCCAAGTCACCTGTCAACATTTCTGGTGCAACCACGACATCGTCTCCGAAGACGCCTTTGATGGTGCCGGCAAGCAATGCGAATCTCGAATCTTCGGCGCTTGAAACAGGTGAGGACTCGAGCTCGTAGTGAGCGGAGAGTCTAAGATCGCCACAATCCGAAGTATTGGTGGGTGGTGTCGAGGTACCGTTTTCGTATGGAGGCTCGGCGCCAAATGCATGGAGTTTGAAGCTGCGTTCCTGGGCCCAGGGGCTGAGAAGTTTGACATAGTAATCCTTGACAGCTTTCACCGAGTCTTGAATGGCGATGCGGTGGTTCACTAGAATGCTGGCATTTTCTGGAAGGGAGTTGACTGTTGCGAAATCAGTGTCTGTATTAACAGAAAGCTATCAATGATCTTGGGAAGCGCACCTTTGTCTCCACCTTGTATCACATCAACGGCAGTTGATGTTCTGATCATAGCCCGTCTTTCACGATCCTGGTCCATATAGTCCAGAAGCTTCTTCGAGCTTTGAGAACCCAGAACGGCCTGCCGTAGATCTTCGGGCATCTGCTTCGAGTACAACGCGGCTTGCCGAAGGTATGTCAGTGTCGGGTTGTTTCGAACAAGTTGCGACTTGAAAGGGTGATCCTCGATCAGGCGAATGACTTGAGCCAGGAAGCCAACTGTTTCGTTGTTAGTAACATGTTTTCCAATAGGGGCATCAGAAGAAAACGTACTTGCGGTGTGATCGGGTGGTGTGGAAGAATGACCTCCAGGAACGCTGACAGCCACAGTAACGTCGATATATCCCTTTTCGGCAGTTGCGGGGAGGGCGAAGTCAGTTCCAAAGCGGCGCTCGATACTGGCAATACCTTCGTCGAACTGGAGCTTGTCAGTAAGGCGATGAGAAATCATCTGCTCAACTCACGATCAGCTCAACGCCATCATTGCCATATCTCTCAAGCAACTTTTCCGCAAGACATCTGGCGCCGTAGCTTTGTTCTGCTCCGCCCTCCTCATCAAAACCAACTGAAACGATGACTGTCCGATTAGGCGTAAAATCGCACTTGAGTAAGCAGTCGATAGCAGTCAACATAGCGATTAGGTTGGACTTGTCGTCCTCAGAGCCTCGACCCCAGATGAATTCGCCGTCGTAGTGACCTGAGAACGGAGGGTATGTCCAATCTTCAGTTGTGGATTCACCAGCAGGGACAACCTGGCATATACGTTAGGTACGGATGCTTGATGCTGAAGAGCTTTACCCACATCTGAATGTGCCATGAACAAGAGCGGTTTCACGTCTTCGCGGGTACCACGCCATGTATATAGCAAAGCATGTTCGTTCACTGTCTCAACCTCAAGTTCTTCATACCTGTGTCAGGAGTCGTCAGTGACTATGCAGTGAGGTGGAATTCATGCTTACACTCTTGGGAAAGTCTTCTCCAAAAACTCTGAGAACTGGAAGAAAACATCCCATCGATCATCTTTCCCAACGTGACCCATGCCATCATATGTTATGGTTGGGATCTTGACAGAGTCGGCGAGGCGATGGGCAACAACATCTTGAAACGTGCCATCCCTGAACAGTTGCTCGACATTTTTGTGGCTGATGTCTTGCCGCGACCTCGGGTGCATAGTTGGAGGTTGACTGAACACCCTATTAAGGACCATCGTGACTGGTGAGTTCGGGTTTGTGGAAGTAGCGTGGTACCCGATTTATAGATGCTTCAGGGTCCCCGTGAGATCACAAATGACAACTGATCGATGTTGCGCGTATGTCGTAAGGCGGGGTAGGGGATTTCAGATGATTGTGAGATATCTCGAAGGAAGCGAGGTCAGGGAAACGTCCATACTTTAGCTTGCATACTTGCTGAAAGATGAGACGACCTTCGAATCTATGTACCGTTTGCCTCCCGCTCGTCCCACAACCAGGACGGCATCGAGTCGGACTCAGTTGTCGTGCCTGAGTTGTGGAGAAATGATAACGCAGGAAGAAGGCAAAATTTGGAGATGTAGCACCCGATACCGCTCTAGGCAGTTGTCGCTCAAACCTAGGTCGTCCAACTTAGCTTGGAGAGCCAGCTTTATTCAGGCTTGAGGCTCGGAGCCCTTTTGTCAGATTCCGAATATAGCAGGTGGCGAGCGTTGTAGCCAGCTTCATGTTCCCGTTGCAATAGCAATCCACCTCGTGTTGAGGCGACCAACATTGCGCGACGGAGCTGCTTGACGTTATTTCTCAGACGAATGACTTGATGGAGTTTAGGTGCCGCCCTGCTTCTCCACCCTGATCGGGCTCGCTGGCAATATCACGGCTCATCTTTCTATGAGAGATTGTGAGATTGGTTCATAATGCTGTGGGAACAGCATAGTATTCTTTTCAAAGGCACAGAACTGTCCTCGACAGGTGTGCACGAATTGAGATTGTGTTTTCGACATCAGACAGAGAATATGCATGGCAGCGTGCCGGGACGTTACGTGGACTCGCAACCTTACTCAAAACTAGGCCCAAAAGTACAGCCGCGAAAGTGAAAGCGGCACCAATCGGTCCCGCCTTCTGCACTCCTCATGGCAGACCAGTGAGCCAACATTTCATGATCACGGCCGCTGCTTCCTGAGGTAAACACATACCCCGCGGGGAGACAGAGCTCCTGCAAACACTTTGAACCCGTCTGTGCCTTCATGGCGAGTCGTGAACCGCCATGTCTATCTTCGACTGTTGCACTCGGGAAGCCTGTTGCGATTGCGCGAATCCTGACGTGCGGAGCTAAGTCGATCAGGGACGAATGTTGGCTCAAGGTTCAGGATAGGCGTCGATCGTTCATTCCTGTCGTCCGAGGCTCAACCTTGCTTGATAAGTCGGGTATGCACAGGGTTCAACGGTGACAATCAGTCTCTGCATGGAATTCTCGTAACTCGACAAAGGTCGTTGTCCGTCCAGAGGTTGATGAGAGACCCACAGCCATTTTGTTGCATACTACTTCCAAGACCTGAGCAGTGATCTCAGTTTCCGAGTTTTTCCCGCTTTGATGCTTGCTCATACGAATGGAGATTATCATGGGAGCAAAGAGAAGCAGTTGAATCGATGTACCAAGTGATGGACACATCAGACTGACGTCCGTGTAAGGGAGTGCCATGGCTTCAACATCGGTAGGTAGGAAGGAACGGATGAAAGAACGGTCGATGAAGCGCTCTTCGCCGGTATAGCTTAGGATCATGCGTGCTGCGGCCCTAAGGTACGGTTCTCGACTTTGCTGCCCAGTTCGTCAGCGTTCAGGAAGGTGCAGACGGCGCTAATTGCTCACCAAGAACAAGTCGACCTGCATGCTTGCTCAAAATGTTCGCATCCATACTATCGGCATCAGTGCCAGGAGTGATTCCTATTCGGCACAGAGATCTTGGATTTCCTCCAAGTTTCAGGTCCAATTCGCGTAAATTCCACGCGGTGGATGCTCTTTTTCCACGTTGTCGCCTGTGGCTGGAACGTGAATGGCCTCGCAGCCAGACTGCGCAATATGCGCCATCCGGACCACAAGCTGGCGCAAAATTGGCCATGTCATTGGCAGTATGGCCGTGCTCGGAATGGAGGCGCACGCCGTATCATCAGACAGCGACAATTTTCTTGCCATTGGCTTCGTAACTGCGAGCCATTTCTGTCCAATTCGTGACCCGGCTAGCCCAGAGGTCTTGCAAGAAGTCCAGGATTCCGAGATAATACTTGAAGCCCATGTCTTGAGCAATGTCTGCGTACAGCTTTGCTACAAAAGCTTGTCGCTCTGGATTATCTCGGCATTCGGTACCCGCAACAAACGCTGGCCACGGCAGATTCTGCATGCATGTTGATTTCTCTTCAAGTTGATTCAGCCTCTCAAACAAGATCAGTGCCGAAGCATCGACCTCAATCTGCTCGACCTGGCCGCCGAAGAGGACCCGATAGGTATACAGTAGGGCAGCGTGGTGGTAAACATCGACGATTCGGATAAAATCGCGTCTCCTTGCGTCCCTGGGCAGTCCAAGCAGACCAGCAGCCATCAGAGTCGACCCTCGTGCTTGTTCAAATCCAGAGCGGGCATCGGATGAGGAGATGGGAATGTCCGCAACGCTGAAAGAACCCGAAGTCTCTCTCTCATGCCGCTGTCTTGACCATATCGTAACCCGGTGCAGAAGTGACAGAAACTCCGAAAAGATCAGATTGGAATGGTCAGGTGCAGGGAGGATGACTTCAACTGTACTCATGGGACCGAATATGGTGGTACATGCCAGAATGTCATAGATGGCCAATTGGTTGCGGAGGAAATCGAACAGCATATTGTTCTCGCGGTTTGTGGTGGCAAGTGCATTCACCAAAGTCCTGGCGGCTTGTCTGTGAGAATCCGCGGCAGCTGCCCCAGTTTCTGTTTCGCTCATTTCGTAGTTGGCCAAGGTCAACATCGAAGCAAGCATCCAGACGGCAGTGTCGGGATCTATCTGGCTGCCCAGATCAAAGCCTGCGGCCAGCTTCCCGGTGACTTGTTGAATCTGTTGAGATATCATTGTGACAGCGGCATCTCTAGCGCGGGCGGGAAAACTTGTCTCTTGGCGGGTGGTGACGGCGAGATGTTGAGCAGAAATGGCGAGGATGGCGAGAAGCAAAACGGGCTGTTGTCCTGCGAGAGGAACGACCAGGCGGCGGTATTCGTTCTTTTCGGAGTCAATCCATACCATTAGACCTGCAATCTGTGTATCATAGTGGTCAATCAGTCGAGATCTGGTAGAAGGATCTGGAAAGTCGGGAAAGGTCTGCTCGAAGGGATCTGTGACGGAGGCCGGCCGTGGGGTATCCTCTGTTCCCGAGGATCTGACGGAGGTTGGAGATGTTGAAACCTTTGATGATGAGTTGGTGGCTTTGGTCGGTTTGTCGATATGTGGTGTGGTTCGTCCCTTGAGATGACCACGAACCGCGATGCCATTGGCCCACCTTAGCCGTGGACCATAGCCAGGACAAACAAGGTTTTTCTTGGAGCATTTGATACACGTCGGCAGTGATCTATCGCAACGAATGCGTCTTCTGACGCAAGTCGGGCAATCTGAGCGCAGAAGTCAGCGTCTCGCAGAAGGCGGGATACCTGTCCTCGGATGCAGAGGAATTTGCAAATATGCACCTTGAGGGCCCGTCGCTGGTGGGCTTGAGCCTGGGGCTTGGGTTGCCGCGCCTGACTCCTCCGTCTTGACCGCATCCATGGCAAGGTAGGTGGGGATCACACGGTTCTGCCGTTCAGAATGCCTCTGGGCATGACAGTCTGCTGCAGGTCGAGCTGACACGTAGTGGACATTGTTTCACCGTTGCATTATGCTTTGGGCAAGAACGAGCAAAAGCCAAAGTTGGTGTCGGGTTTAGGTGTGGTTGGTGTGGAAAGAGCCGTCCAGCTCAGGCTTATCATGCGTTCCGTCGGCTGGACTTGTCTATCTCACCTGACCGCTGCGCACGTGATGAGACGCTTTTCGCACATGGTCACACCGCAAAATACATCAATGCAAGGGCGACCTTTTTGGGCACATTCTAGTGAGTAGACGAGATTGGTGGCAGGGTCATGCCACATTATGGGATGATAACCCCAAAAAAGCAAATCTTAAAGGTTGGCGCTGAAAATCGAAACGGGTGAAAGCCAGAGGAAAGAACTGGATAAGAAAGAAAAAGAAATGAACCGCTCAATCTGACACCGGAATCATCTCGTTGAGGGAGAGGGACAGCTGCAGTACAGTCTGGACGTGGATGACTGATGTGATGTCTCGTGCAGACTTGATCGTAAGGCTTCGGCGAGTGATTCGGTAGACTGTACCATGAATTCTTGATTCTGGCTCGCTGTTCACCTCGAGGACCTCTGACTTACACCAACGCCCAGTATGAGTCTGCAAGCTGAAAGCGACGACGACATTTTACTGCAGCGCGAGAATTCTGCAAAGAGAAAAGTGTACCTCTTCTTGATCGTATGCTCCAGCAGGTACCAGATACCAAATCTCACCGCCCGAACGTACTATGTAGCCAATACCTGCTACTCGAGGTCCGAGCCTTACACTAATCATCCAGCGTGAAGAGGTGATGTTCTCGATCGTTCTTCCAAGGAACATTGAATGATCCCGAAGGCTTAAGCGGAAGCCAAAATTGCTCCGGAGACGCTTACCTTCGCAGAAATCTGGGGTATGCGACATCCCGTCCCGTTTTACCGTTGTGCTTAAGAAGTCACATTCGTGCTCGACGGAAATCCAACTCCAGTCTCGCTAAGGCACAGACAAAGGACTACAGAGCTAGATGCCCCGAAAGAAGAAGGGCTAGGGCTCGATCTGGACAACGGGGAGAGATGCGCTGGCTCCCGTCAAGCCAATGCCCTGAATACTATGGAAAATGGCAGTCTGACTTGAACAGAGATGGTGCTTCAATGCAGCGGCTACCGGGTGAGTGCTGCTTCGACTGACCTTATCGATGTAGCCGTAGGAACCCCCAGTATCTCCCTTTACGACAACGCGGCTCGTCGAGCTTTAAGCTGAAAGTATCTTAAAGCATACTCGACTCATCAAGAGACTTAATCCCAGCTTGGTGCAAGGGAGCACACCTTGTCAGACTGGGCGAAGTTGTCGTCTAAAGCTGCCCCCCTTCCGTGCAGGTTGTTGGCTCCCGGTTAGTCAGATCAAAGACCCTGGCCAATACTACCATCCTTTCGGGGGCTGCGGGGCGCTTCAATCTGTCGCTCTGCACGCCAGTGCCATCCATCACTCCCAACGCCAACGCCATGTTTTGAGACTATCATTCTCCTACACAGGAATTGATCCTCTCTTATCTTCGACTCGTCGCATTGTACAAGGAAGCCGTTATCAGCCACTGAACAAGCCTGGCCGGGTGCTCGCAGCTAACCCCAAACCGGGAGCTAATGTGAGACGGGCCATCCACGTGTTTTCGGCAGTTTATCCTCTTAAACACCCAGAAAGTCAACTTTCCAAGATTGAGAGACTTGCCCTTTGAATATCGAAAGTCGACACCGTCGCAAAGAAGCGGCACGAAATACCCTATTCCATGAGTCGAACCACGCTTATCCGCCTGCTTCCTGCATCAATCCATCCACTGCCTCCCCGTTGAGGCTTGCCGTCTAGCCGGGATGGACACAATCAAGGACGATAATGTCGGCTTGAGCAACGATGAGTCCAGACTCATCAGCCTTGGCCACAAGCCGGAGCTCAAACGAACGTATGGATTCTGGAGCTTAATGGCTTACCAGACTACGATACTGCGAGTCTCTCTTCTTTTACAATCCTGTACCGTTCTTGATAGACTCATTGTTTCTGTTGCGTCAACAATTGTACCAGCTAACGCAGATCCACAGTTGCTCATGGAGCTGCAACATTGTGATGTTTTATTACATATTTACTCTGGGCGGTCCTGTTTGTCTTGTATGGGGCACGTGAGTTCACAAACCAATAGAGACTTCCCAGTGCCCGTACCTGACGAAAGCCCAATGCAGCGTCGTCGTTACAATCGGTCAACTCTTGGTCATGGCCTCATTGGCCGAATACTGTTCAATCTGGCCCACAGCCGGAGGGGTGCAGTTCTACACGCAAATAGTTGCTCCACAGGGATCACGGCGGTTCCTGTCCTACCTCGTCGGCTGGTGTGTCCGTGAGTACTGTCAAAACGATGTTCTGGTCACCCGGAACATAGCTTCTCCCCGTTGTTGCGGTACATGGTTTCGAGACTAACACCAACAGTGGTGGGCGAGATATCAACCTCGAGTTCCTGCGCCTTGAACAGCGCAGATATCGTGGCGGCGCTGGTTGAGATCATTCACCCTGAGGTCAAGTGGAAAGTAGGATTCTACCATCTCTTACCAAGCATTTGCATGGGTGCTGACATTGTAACAGCCATATATGACCTGGCTCATTTACTCCGGATTCCTCGTGGCACCCGCCATCTCGAACCTGCTCCCGAAATACCTTCCAGCCCTGCAAATCTTCGGCGCGTTCTTCAACATTTCGAACGGTTTCATCTGGGCTATTGTTTTCCTGGTACTTGCCGACAAGAATAGTTCCAAATTCGTCTTCTCCGAATTCCTGAACACTTCAGGCTGGGGTCCCAAGGGCTGGGTGTTTATTCTCAGCATGTATGTTCCAATCTACGGGCTCTATGGAAGTAAGTCCCTCGGAAGGAATTAGGGTGATGCCGAGCGTCTCCAGACCTTTCTCGATCCTAGTTCGGTGCTAATGGTGCTTCAGCCGATGGAGTCATGCATCTAGTTGAAGAGATGCACAAGTGAGTGATCTCCGGAACCTGTGTCCAATCACCCCGTTCATCATGCCTTCGCCGTTGTTGCCATACAGGCTTTCAAGACTAACCAATCCAGTGCTTCTCGAGACGCGCCTAGAGTCATGATTTGGTCCATGGTGTGGGCTGGCGTTACCGCATGGCTTTCGGCCATCGTCATGTGCTACACCGTTGGCCCCAACTGGGAAACATATTTGGAAGAGACCTCTTCCTACGTTGTGAGTCCGAGCGGAGCTGTATATTGGCAACTCTGAGTGACTGACTTCATTCCAGGCATGGTTCATGGACGTTCTTGATTCGACATACGGAGGCGGTATATGTAAGTTTTCTGTGAAACACCTACTGGGTAGCTTAATGTCATCCATCCGTGCATTCTGCTCGCCGAAAGCTTAGAGAGCTAATAGCAATTTAGGGTGCGCCATCATGATGATGGGCTTGAACGTGAGGTTTCCGGAGCGCGCCTGTTGGTATCTAGCTGACGAATGCAGTATCTCATCATCGTAAACATGAACACTGCAGGGTCGAGACTCGCATGGTCCATGGCTCGCGACCGAGCATTTCCCTATTCAGACTACTTCGCCGTCGTCAGCAAGCGTTTCCAGATGCCCTTCCGCGCGATGATGGGCTTCATCGTACTCAACCTACTGACCGGTCTCCTCGTGCTTGGCAGTTCGCTCGCCTTCTACGCCATCATCTCTGGTGGTGGTGTGGCCCTGCAGGTGTCATACTGCATTCCGATCCTGTGCGTTGTTCTCAGAGGGCGACAACACCTTCCTCCTCGACCGCATTTCGACCTCGGTCGTTGGGGCTACGCCGTCAATATTTCTGGTCTGCTATGGAGTATTGTCACAATTCTATTCTACATCTTCCCTCAATATGTTCCAGTTGTGGGCGAGATCGCCAATGCAAGTCTATATCCTCGTATGATGATATCTACTAATCGATTGCAGATGAACTGGGCGATAGTGATCCTGGCGGGCGTGGTGGTGTTTGGCGGAGTCTACTGGTACTGGAAAGGACGGCACGAATACCTCATTCTCAGCAACTCCGTTCTCGACGACAACGTTGTGATCCACGGTGAGGCCGTGGTTTCTGGCAGAGACGCAGCTGCTATGTTCGGACAACCGCAGACGGAGAAAAGGTTGGAATTGTGAAAATGGCAAGGGAATGGGCTGTGTGCAACTTGAAGACCGGGAAACCCTCGATGGAAACCCGGGTTGGAAAGCGTGGAGTCGTGGCTGGATTCGAGTTCCAGTATCGACTTAGTGGCTCTTTCCCATTGCCTTATCCACATTCAGAGCTTCTATCACGTCAACAATAGCATCGTCCTTCCTACTCGTGAAAGCATGAGCTCCCGGCCCGGGATCATTCAATAATGACACCTCTCTCCAGCGATCTGGATACGTGACCTCCAACACCGTCCCTGAAGGAAACATCCCCTCAAAGCATAGAGCCATCATTCCCCTTGCGATCATATCCGGAGTCGCAAGCTTATCCTTGTCCGGATCCACAAAGCGAATCGCCTCGGGATGGTCATACATAAGCGGCGACATGGTCGGTCCCGGCGCCACAGCCGTGACGCGAATATCTTCCATCTGCTGTAGTGGTGCCATCGCTCGCGCGAAGTTGCTGATTCCTTGCTTTGCAGCGCCGTATAAAGGGGTCAGTATACTTGCCTTTTGAGCGCCAGTGCTTGAGATCAAAATAATGTTGCCTGGGTGGCCGGATTGGACCCATCGTCTGATGGCTATGCGCGACATCTTGAGAGGATGTTCGAGGTTGATGCGCAGAATCTTGTAGTCGTCGTCGTCCTTGTCGTTCCAGAAGTTCGGAGCGGACTGGAATCCAAATTAGCTAGCAATGCAGAACAACGAGTACACGCTTTACTGGTTCGTAGATTCCAGCGCCCGGACACAATACAAAAGGCACGCCTCCGAACTCGTTGGCATAGACATCGAAGGCCTTTTCGAGCTGCTTCCAGTCCGCCACATCTGTCTTGTTGAAAACAATGCGAGGTGTTGCGTCGGGCGCTTTCGGTGGGAGTGATTCGAGCCAGCTTTTGGCTTCGCGATGTAGACCAAGGTCACAGATTAGAACATTGCACCCAGCTTCATATAGATGTCTCGTAAAAGCGAGGGAAATGCCTGGGGTCTCGTCAGCATGGGCAGCGTGAAAGCAGTTGTGGTCGCAATCAGACCTGAGCCACCGCCCGTGACAATTGCTCCTTTTCCTGTTAGATCCGGACTCGACATGATTCAGCCTCACTTCAACTTCAGTTTGAATTCAGAGGGAAATCTTTCTAAAGGCGAGTCATAGCCTTCCATAGAATAGATATGCTCTTATGGGCATTGCTTTAGGACTTCCCCGCGTGCTTTCAGTGCATCTCCAACATTCGGTAACCGAGGACATATGGAGTGTTGCCTAGATGAAGCGCAAGGCATTCTGGGTCTCTTCTAGGCTGGACAGCTCATACTACATGGGCATAATTATGAGTTCTTCGTAGAATGGCACAAGCATCGGAACAACCAGACCCAAGCAGCATCCCTAGATCCCTAGAGGGAGGCTCCAGGATACCCTAGAATCTTTTTCAAGGACGCGACGCGCTCTTTCGCGTTTAAAGTTTCAAATGTCCTTGTAAATGCCCATGGTGGGGAGCTTCACTAGGGGGCCAGCCTTGACCAACTCGTTGCGCTTCACATATCTCTTTAGACAGGCTTCCTTTCGAACAACTCATCCTGGTCCTTGTGTGCAACTCCAACCCCAAATAAATCTCGAAATGACTCGCATAACAGAGTGGCGCAAGCTGCCTGTAACTCTGAACGAGCTCTGCCTTGCAACCACCCTGCGCTGCGGCCAGTCCTTTCGGTGGCGCCAGTGCGACGACCAAACCTGGGCATGTACACTTCGCGGCCGCATTGTACAGCTGTCACAGCCAGACAAGTCGCACATTCAGTACCGCTCGATATGGCCAGCAGCTGCGACGATCGAAGCACCTCTGACACCTCCATCGTCTGTACCCCCAACAGTGTCAGAGGACGAGGTTGAGAACGACGACACGAAGGCGCTACTCCACCACTACCTTAACCTCGATCCCAATCTTGAAAACCTCTATGCGCAATGGTCCGCCTCAGATGCCAATTTCCGCAAGAAGGCGCCCAAGTTTACGGGCGTGAGGATATTGCGGCAAGATGCCTGGGAGGCGCTCATTGGGTTTATTTGCAGCAGTAACAACAACATCATACGGATATCCCAGATGGTTGACAAGCTGTGTACACACTATGGAGCCTATATCGGGACACTAGAAGGTCGGGCATACCATGACTTCCCGCAGCCCGCAGCGTTGACTGGCGATGGCGTTGAGGCGCATCTACGAGAGCTGGGCTTTGGCTATCGCGCGAAATACATTTCTCGGACGGCGAAGATGATCGTGGACGAGCGAGAGGCTGGGTGGCTTGATGGTCTGCGTAACCCAGAAAGTCCCGCCTACGGCACCACAAAGTCCTCACCGGCCGGCGAGATGAAACCTGAAGGCAGGGACGGGTACCGCAGCGCCCACGAAAAGTTGCTGGACCTGCAAGGGGTAGGGCCCAAAGTTGCCGATTGTGTCTGCCTGATGGGTCTGGGCTGGGGAGAGTCAGTACCCATCGATACACATGTATGGCAGATCGCACAGCGGGACTATAAGCTTGGGAAAGGCAAGAACAGCAGCATGACCAAAGGGGTCTATGATATGGTTGCGAATCACTTTCGGAAGATCTGGGGCAAGGAGGCTGGGTGGGCGCATAGCGTTCTGTTCACCGCGGATCTGAGGACATTTGCTGAGAGGTTGACCACGAAGACAGAGGTCGAGGCGAGCATCAAAGAAGATCCTGTGAAACTGGAAGAGGGCGAAGTGGTAGCCGTTGACAAGATGACCGTTCGACGATTTGCTATCAAGCGAGAACTCGAGGAGGATGGTAAGGAGAAGGCAGTGCTCAAGATTGAGGAGACAACGACAACGGCCAGTGAACGGGTCAAACGGCGGCGACGTAGTAAACGATGAAACGGGGACACTGGGATGCATGATATTGAATTGTCGAAACACATCCGAGTTATCATGTCCAGCTCAGCCACCTCTCTCAATGTCGGAAGGCACTTGGCAGTTGTCAATCGTATCAGCGTTTCATCATCACGTGTTTCAAGTTGCTCAACGGGAATCGTAGAGACTCGCTAAAAGAAATTTCATGCATGGGATTTCCCTGCCGATGACGCCCATGTTCCAGTTACCGAAGTCACGGACCTTGTTCTCTGCGCAAGAAACACAACTCGACATTTCAGTTGTCACTTCAGGCAGGTGACAGATGACGCTTGATGTGGTTGCGGAAAGCCTCCCCGTTTTTAACGATGCGGTGTTCAAAATCGCAGAGCTGAATAACGCCAGCCACCACGCAGGGAGGTTCTTCTGACGGCTGGACGCGTACCAACTCCTTTCGAGAGATTGCACCACAGCGGCAGGTTTAGGTTCTTGCAGGTGCATGATTCGACCTCATCATCAATTTGACACACCGCATCGGAGGACCGACATTATTGATGATTTCGATGATCAGTAGTCTGTGTCGCCACGATTTGCAGCGTAGAAGATTCCGTGGCCGTTCTGTTGTCCAGTCGATGGGTGACTTTGAGCTCTTCTGCATAATCATTGGACGCGGTGGTTAACAAGCTGGTGGGCTGGATTCCGCCCGGGGGTCATTCCAGGACCTGACTGGGCGACGCGGGACATGACCTCTCCAGCAACAGAAAGCTTCGCTGTGGGGGTGTGAAGGCGTTCCTGGGTAAGCTAGCCTATCGAATGAAATTGTGGTTCGGTTGGCCTGCTGGTGCTCGCCGAGTCTGACGCTCTCCCCTTTCGGGCCGCACTGCTGCAGGTGTTGCACCAAGGTGGAGAGCTGCTTGTCTTCTGCCCGTCTTCCCTCCCAACTGCGACTGCGCATAATCTCTTTTCGTCACCTGCAGCTTCTGTTCCAAGGATCTACAACTTCACCTTCCTACTCTTGCATTATTGTGCCCATCGCTCGACTGTCGCTCTTTCCTATCCGTCGTGATATTCTCATAATCTACTGCCGGGGTTTGCCCTGTGAGATACAACTCATCACGTCCACCTCGCTTCCATCTTTCCACCACATAAACCCGTCTTCAACATCCCTGCGCAGCGCTCCTCACGCGTGTCCGTCATCAGCTAAATCCTACCACGCCTGACCCCCAACTCCGAATTCCCAGTTTAGAAGCTTGTCCAGGTCCCGATTTACCGTGTACCTGCATCGTCGCCTTCACGCCAACTTGAGCATGCCTCGCCGAATATCACCGTCGTAACAAAACTTCCTCGGTCTGTTCGCTACGGCCCAGACACAGATCGCATACCAATATGCATCTGCTGTCACGGTTCGGCTCAGTGCCGACCGCCCTACTATTGCTCGCGACGCAAGGGATCTCGCAATCAGTACCTTCACCTAATCTCGATCTTAAGTCACTGGGAGAGGTCACGCTCGCCGGTAGCTTCGATGCCATCTCAGTTTACACCTCCGTCGGGCAACAGCAAGGATATAATGACAATGGGAAACAATCAGTAATATCACAATTACCCAATGGCGCGTTTGACGTGCTCTCCTCAACGGACGCGAGCATCGAAGCAATGTGTCCGCTGGTGGTTAATGACACACTAATGGGAGTCGTCGTCGGAGGGAATTTCACCAGTATCGGAGGCGTTGCAGCGCGATCTTTAGCCTGGATAAATACAACCACTCTCGAGGTCCAGGCGATCGGAGGTGTGCAAGGATCGGTCTCGACCCTCTACTGTGATGAGGAAAACTCGATGTTCTATGTTGGCGGTGCATTTGATGCCGGCAATAGCACCAACGCGATCGGCTGGGCTGCAGGTAACTGGTCCAGCTTGCCATTTGCTGGCTTCGACGGTCCGGTCAGCTCAATCACTAAAGCTCCCAACGGACACATTGTCTTCGGAGGTTCATTTACAGGGCTGGGCAATGTCACTTCGGGTTCAAGTCTGAAGAACCCGGAGACTCAGGTCATCAATCTCTCTACCGCCAATATCACCGCTCTGGGAAATTCCACGTCTGGCACTAAAATTGTCTGCCCGTCGAACAGCTCCGATGTGACTTCCGACTTCGTGCTGCTAAATGACACACCCGGGAGATGGCGCGCTGATTTTGGATTTGGCTTCGAACCAACCAAGCTCCGACTGTGGCAGACTAGTCGAAAAGGAAAGGGCACCAAGACGTGGCGGTTCACTGCACATCCTCTCAACGGAATCCTCAACTTCACCACTACCGATCCTGCCACTGGTAATCTCATCGCCTGCCAATCCACCTGTCCATTAGCCGAATACAACGCATCCCAGCCGTACCAGGACTTTTTCTTTGTCAATCTAGTTGGCATGAACAGCTTCAGTATTGATATCTCCGACTGGTATGGCAACGGCGCCGGGCTTGCAGGCGTTGAGCTGTTTCAAAACGATATCTTCTCATACGCCATCGAGGCATTCAACGAGCCTACCTGCCAAGCCGATGGCCTCGGTTCCACCGCAACCGCAACTGGACCGTGGTACACAACTCCTTCTAGGGATAGTGTGTCCGATTACATGACTGTCGTGGTCGGTTCTGAAGATGTGGATACAGTAAATATCGTGTTCCAGCCAAATGTGCAGCACAGTGGAAACTACTCCATTATTGTCTACACACCGGGTTGCATGCAAGACAGTTCCTGTTCGGCACGTGCCATTGTTAATGTCACTGGCAGCCTTACACAGGATGGCAAGCAGACGTTCGGCACCACACTGTTTCAAACAAATTACTTCGACAAGTATGACATCCTTTTTCAAGGACATGTCGATGCCACCACAAGCTCATTCCGGCCTACAGTGACCTTGAGACCGTCTGGCCAACAACAAGCTCAATTAATCGTTGCATCTCGTGTCAAGTTCGGATTTGCAGGCTCGACTACAGGCGGTCTCAACGGGTTATTCGACTACGACCCTACCAATCACACTATCGATTATGCCACCGCAGACTTTTCAGAGTCAGCCATTAACAGTGCTGGGACCATGCTCAAAGAAAATGCCAACGTCCTTGCTCTGGTCACTAAAGATGACACTCTCTATGCAGCTGGGCGGTTCTCGGATGATGTGTTCGAGAATATCATGGCCTTCAGCGATAACAACGCTTCGTCACTGCCCGGTGGTGGCCTCAACTCAGCTGTCAGCGATCTGTACAGCTTGGGAGACTTTCTCTATGTTGGTGGTAACTTCAGCAATGTGGCCCAAAACAATATGAACGGACTGAGCAACATTGCTGCCTATCAGTATTCGAAAAATGTCTGGGTCGCCCTTGGTGCTGGACTCAACGGTCCAGTCGAAGCCGTGGAACCAATGCAGCTCAATATCTCTCAGAGTGGTTCTGAAACCGTGATCGCCTTTACCGGCCCTTTTAATCAGATCCGTAGCGCTGGATCAGCTCCTGCGGTGCGAGTAGATGGATTGGCAATATGGGTGCCCTCACGCAATGCCTGGCTTGCGAACCTAGACGTCCCAAAGGAGGCTTTAGCTGGTCAATTGTATGCTTCAACGTTTCTACCGAACAATACCTGGCTCGGAGCTGGAACCCTCTCCTCCCTAGGTCTGGCCATCAGTGGAGCTGCCGGCATGCGATCAGACTCTGGTCAAGTTGTTCTCTCGCAACTTCCCATCGAGATTGCGTCGGATGACCCACAATCCAGCACGAAGAAACGAGCAACCCAGGCTTTTCAAAATGTCACTGGAGTGACTACAGGCCTCTACTACACCGAAAACGACCAGAATGTGACCATTATGGGAGGTCATTTTGCCGCAACTGCCACAACCGGGGCCACTATTGAGAATCTCGCGTTCCTGAACTTTTCTAACAACAATCGTGTCACTGGACCTCCGCCAGGACTCGAAACCAACTCCACTATTCTTTCTCTAGCCCTCTCGGGAGACATCCTCATCGCTGGTGGAAACATCTCCGGACAGATCGACGACGCCGATGTGGCAGGTCTAGTTCTCTACGATATGAAAACCGCAGCATTTCGAGCGATTCAACCGGCTTCCCTCCAAGGTCCAAACGTGGTGGTCAATGCCATTGCTCCATTGTCAAACACTCCTGATGTGTACGTGGGAGGGGCGTTCTCAGGCACGTCGCAGGACCTGTCCTGCCCAGTCGTGTGTAATTACGACCTTTCAACGAATCAGTGGGCACCAGTCGGTACCGGCCTGGAGGGCACAGTGAAGTCCCTGTTCTGGAGGAGTAGTAAGGATCTTCTAGCCGTTGGCAACCTCACAGTACAAGGAAATCAGACCTCTCTCGCCTCCTACAACACAAAAAGCCAGACATGGACTGTGTTCTCACCTCCTGGTATTCCTGGGCCTGTGAGTGCCTTCTGCCCAGCCACGACAAATGCGGACCACATGTGGATCGCGGGGACCGCGAACAATGGCTCGACATTCTTGGTCGTCATTCAAGAAAGCACGGTCAGACCCGTCACGGACGTGTTCGGCTCCGGCACCACTATTCACGGCCTCCAGATCATGCCTTTGACGAAGAAACATCAATCAACCCCGTATCTTGACGATGACAATGCCTTACTCGTCACTGGCCAGTTGAACATCACTGGATTTGGCAATGCTGCAGCGGCACTTTTCAATGGTACACAGATGGAACCGTTGATTTTAGCTTCAAGATCAGATGGTCAGCCTGGAACTATCAGCCAAGTGTTCACGTCCAACACCAACGTCCTCAAAGGCAGTAGTAAGTTCCCCAAGCTGTCGTCTCATTTTACTAGACTAACCGTGTTGCAGAAAAGGGTCACTCCCTAGGCATAGTCGTCCTCGTCGCCCTCTGTGCAGCTTTGGGCACAATCTTCCTCATAATCCTAATCGGCATCATCCTCAATCGTATTCAACGGCGGCGTGCTGGATACAAGACTGTTCCGAGCGTACCGTACGCGGACAAGCACTCAAACATCCACCGGGTGCCTCCTGAGGCTCTTCTTGGCAGCCTCGGGTCGAAACAACCTGGGGCACCTACAGTGTGATACAACAAGAAGCATGAACATGAGACATGTTTTTCGCAACAGGTGCGATGACGATGACGCCATGATACCCACGACATTTCCTTTGTTAGCGACCATTGACCATGACTACGCCCTACATACCAAATGGAGAAGTAAAGGCTGAATTGGGTCAAAAGTGATTTTCTCTTGCAGTATCGCTCGGCGTTTTGTTTATAGATGGATGGACTGGCAGGAACAATCCTTTACTGATACCATCTCCGCGGCGACGGACATATATCCCTGGGTCAATTTCTTGGATTGCTGGACTGGGACATATTGCATGGCGCTGTTGGCGTATCTGTCATGTTGAAGTCAACTCGATGGTTGGTATTGAGATATCAGGACGGCGCGCAGGCCATTGAAAAAATGGAGTCAGATCGAGGCCAAGCGTCAGCGTCACGGCGTCTGGGAGAGATCGAGCGAGGACGACGGAGATGGGGTGGCCTTCAAAGGCTACACATCACAGAAGCCGCTCGGCGAGTGGACGGTGGTCGAATGTAGAGTGCTTCAAGAACGAGAAGCAGATAGAGGCGACGATACCCCGGACAAGGAGAGAGGAGAGGAGCAAGAGCCTGTGAGCTATGGACTTCAGGTTGTACTTTAATGTAATCGACATGCGACTATGTGAGTCGCCGAACCCAATTCTGATGAGGTTCACAGCCGGTTCTCTTTCATTGCCACCGTAGGTTGTGACTCGCACGTAACTTAACTAGGCCATCTCAGGCGCTGCAATCATCCCCGTCATAATTAACCCACTCTCCCACTGTTACTAGCTGCTTCGGCTGTGACACTGACCACTGTGTCGATCTCCAATCTACGATATGATGGCACGCTTCACGGGAGGTGCATGGCATAGGGAGGAAAGACAAAGGTATGTGTTGCCTATAGAAGTCTACACGATGGGACTATCAGTTCGAGATGAGACCCTGCCAGCGGACTCCCCGACTCCGATTCTTGCATTTTTGCACGAGTTGTCTGAGCGGATCAATTTACGACGGCTAGTAGGTGGGCAAGTACTTAGCCAGGAGATATTGCTACCAGCTATCAAGCAATTCGATATGACCGATATGGATATCGATTTATGGCTCTTAGCGTCTTGAGCCAGTAAGAAGAAAAGATTCGAAGGTCGAATCGACTCACGAATCCTGCCTCTTCGAGGGGAAGTGGAGAGCGCGGGAGTCGCTGATTGGAAACGCTGGTAGTGCACTACCTTGTCTGGTAAGTGTGACAAAGACGAAAGCTCCGCAGATATTATTTGAATGTTGGCCTCGAAAAGACTATAACCAGGGTCAAGGGCTATGAAAGTTCAGGGTGCTATATACGCATGTCATGTCGTAGACAGAGAAGAAATTTGTGAAGCTATTCCTTGGTCAAGTGTGAAACTTGAGGCAGCTTGAGGAAGACTTCGGCTTTAGAACGTTCAAGGGTGGTCATAGCTTCTTTGACTGTCTTCGGCACGTAGATATGAAATGTCTCTGATGACATCGGCGATATCATTCTTCTCGAAGAATTCTCGATTCTCGGGATCCATGGCGGTATCGATCTCGAGGTCCCGTTAGATGTCCTTAGCGAGTTTGCCGGGAAAGGAAACATGCGGGGAAAGAAGTTCGAGCTCATCCATCTTTGAGGTAGCGGGTGAGACAGAAACGGCGGAGGGAGTGCCGTTGCTGGCAACAAGAACGCACTGCAAATAGGCAGAAAGACAACACAGCGGCAGCAGAGGACAACTTGAAAGCTGACTATAGGAAAGGAAGTGCCCAAGACAGAAGAAGAAGTGATAGTCGAGGATACAGAACAGAGTCAGGTCGAAAGTGAGGTGGAAGTGGAACTCGAATGAGAACCAACAGCGATCACCACCAACTTGAAGGGACTTGCTCCAGTCATGCGTTTCTTGCATCCACACTGATGCCCATTGGCATATAATCACGACTCCTACGGAGCATCAAGTTCAATGCAACCATGATTAGGCCCTGCAATGGGCGACTGAGTAGAGTCAGCTTCCTGTGTGTCTAGCTCTCACCACGTACGAGGAGTTCCAATAGAGAGAGTCCCTACCTCAGGAGACTTCTGGAAAGCATAGGCGTTCATGTCTTCGGTGTGATCTCTTGAGTTAGAAAAGCCTCCGCATAGAAAAGTTGAAAATCTGGCAGAACTCCAGCAGAGCGTGATCTGGTTTCCTGGTTGTACCATATACGCACCTCGTGGACGTTGTCGTGTTGTGCGTAGAGTCTCGGAGTACCTGTTGCGGCAAATCATTCCACAGTGATGCGTTTGTGGAAGATGAAATGCTGTCAGGAGACGTCCGAGCGGGCGAGGTTGTCTAATTGTACATCCTTTTCTGCTCGATCAAGCCAGAGGGAAATACTGAGCGAAGTCGGCGGTTTGTTTGCAGGAGGACGGCTCGTATGGCATGGTCTGCCAACGTCGAACGGGTTGCATGACTGTAATTTTGGAGATATGGGATTCACTCACACCACGACCTTCGGGGATCTTTCCACGGTTGTGCGATAGCAACGCATAACCAGTGATATGTGCTCTTCCTCTCCGTTGAAAAGGCACAGGTATCGGACGGCCTGAGAGGGAAGCAGTTGAACAAGGCTGCCCTTGGTCCAGGATGGGGCTTACTTTCCAGAACTGCCGTCGATTTACTCCCAGCCAGGGTATGTACAACGCCTGTATGGACAAATGTGAGGTGTTTTGGCCACATGCCCGCTTTGCGGTGCCAGAGATTGTCGGGAATACCCCAATACGACCATGCTGGCTTCTGCCTACAGGCACTCCATCAAATCACCTCGATCGGTGTATCCAACTCCTCACAGCTCTCTCGTCTCCGGCGGGAAAATGGAGGGGTGGGATTATTCTCGTGGTCGATGCGACCTTGAAGCGCAACGGCGCAGTGGTCTTTTTCAGCCCTCATCCCGGGCCAAGGCAACGCGCTCAGAATATTGCGTGAAATTTCATGATCTGGTGTATCCGTCCCCAAATCCGCGGAATGGAGTTGCTCCACAAGCAAGCTCAAGATTGGCCCACAACGGACGTCCCTGTCGTATCTTGGCTATCATCAGTTCGTGCCTTGTTTTATGCCCAACTTACTGGCCCCGGTAGAATACTATGCCACCAATCGGGAAGTGCACTGTGTGTTCAAAATAATATCTCTAGGCAGGACCTTGTTACCGCATCCAATGGCAGCGACGGTAGAAGCCCGCCTTTACAGCGTCCGGTGGGCAGACGAGTGTGTATACTGTTTGAATAGCCTCCCTGTCAGATCTGCGGGCAGAGTTGGGACAAGGTTTGGCGATTGGAGATCGATGTTTCAGCCTAGCGCAATTCGGTAGGGCAAACCACAATCTGAGCGGGTGAGTCGAGTCATGAGGTGGCAGGGGAGATGCCAGTCATCGGTTTTGAGGTGATAACAGCCCAATGTGGTGGGGAATCCCAGAGTAATGGCTGTAGGTATTAACCAAAGGGGTGCATGTCGAGTCCATGGAGAGACCTGGTTGCAGATGTGTCTGGAAAGGATGGTATCAAGCGACGTGGAAACGACCAAATGCGAGCCCAGATCTCCCTTAACGGAAAAGGCTCATGAAACGGACTGATGGATATGCACAGGAAGTGCTTTTCTCAGTGGAGAACGACGAACTGTGGCGGCACTGATTGGACTTCTCATGGTGAAATGAGTGGGGGACAGGGCTGCATTTCAAGTCAAGTATCATGCTGTCGAATCGTCTGTGAGAAGAAGCGAGCGAAGGAGAAGGCAGTATTCAAAGGAAAGTGCGATGTCTACAAGCATAAGGGAAGCGAAGTGGGTGAAGCAATCTGACAGCGCTGCAACCAAAGTACGATGCCGTCAGGGTGAGGGACCGGTCGCGTATTGGAACGGCCCCGAGTAAAGTCGAGACCTTGTGAATGTGTCCACGGTGCTTCGACGAATGTGCGGAGTTGTCGAGTGTGCTAGGCTAGGCTCTGCTGAATCCAAGCGCACAACTTTGGCGGCAAATAGAGTCGTTCGCGGTTTGTCAAACATGAGATGTAGACGTCTGCCATTGTGCGGGCATGGTTGGGTCCTGAACAGACAGCAAGGAACGAAGATGTTAGCACTCCTAGCCGATGGTTTCTTTGACTCACACATTGTGACTCTCAATACGTATCAAGATGGCGCGCAGCGTTGGGTATAAGCTTCTCATCCAGTAGTTTTGTGCAGCTTCACATTTGCGCGCTGAAGGATTCGGGGGCATGCTATGCAGGCTCTGAGAAGAAGGGATTGGGTGGTCTTTTTGCTCAAGCCTGACGTTGGCTTCTTAATCATGCTCCAGCCCTAGGCCACTTGCCGCGATGGGTCTCCGCGATCTTCGATGGAAATACTTCCTTCTCGCTTGGCTGCGAGGTATCCGTCCCCGGAGACAAGGATGAACGTGTCTGTCTTGCATCTTCGCATAGTGTCTTGGGGGACCCAGTTCCTTTGACTTCACCTAATGGATCAAGTAGGGCATCCCCAACTATTTGTTTCCGTCGAGCTCGGGGAACGGCCGCGGACGAAAGGCAGACCCGGTTTCCAGCTTGAAGGGCCTGCGAGTTCTCAGAATCAGCACTGAACATTTTGCTGGAAGCCTCTGTCGCGACAAAGACTTGGGGAACAAGCTTATCCATGAGACAGATAAGGCTGAATAAATGTGCCTGAGCCGATGTCCCACTAGCATGATAAGAGTGCCTCCAGCTAAACATGAGGCACTGTGCTTTAAGACCACCAAGGGGGGTGTGAGTTGAGATATGCATTCATGATGAGCTTCTGCTTTGAATAAGCACTCCCTCTGCTGCCGAGGGGGCCACAATGCAACATGTTCTTCGCTTAGAATTGGGGCAAGTGGGAGCGCATCGTCCCGCGGAAGCGGGGGCTTGCTAGGTTCAGTAAGGTTCTGGCCTATCACGAGAGTAGAATCGTTGAATGAAGATGACTGCATGGTGCTATTGCATCGGCAAGGCATGAAATGTTTCCAACTCGAAGGACAAAGAAACACTTACTCGTGGAATGCAGGAGAAGGTTTGATCTGCAGAGCGGCAGATGTGGTGAGAGAGAGGTTGTCAACTGAGGATGAATAACGTCAGACGTGCAGGGGAAGGAACCGGTACGTGCTTTTGCCCTGGAAGGTGCGCTAAGGACCTGCCGGGAGCAAGTCCTTCCGAGGACTTCCCGTCGGTCAGACGGACGCTATTCTCGCTCGGGAAGGCATGAAGCCCCGAATCGGGCAAGGATGTTTGGAAACATACCAAGTGGGCGCTAAGCTGTGCTGCCCTGGCGATATCTTCAGAAATTACTTGCGCGAAGTTAAGTTGGGTCAGATCGTGATCGCGGCGATTATTGTTGCTCCAGACCGGAACCGCGAGCCTGGCACCAGCCTAATGGTATTCTTGCCTGCTCATAGAGGTTGGTCGACGATAGCAATGCCACGAGATGCGAAGCGAAGATTGGAAGCTTTCAGTTCAACCTTCTGCAGCTATGCTCTAATTGTTTCCTTGCAGTCGCTCATTGCTGCCCAAAAGTGTGGGAAACTGAACGTGCTCTGTGATGACGAACGAATGGTGGAGCACCGGGTTTGTGTGTCCCGTCAATGCCTCCCAGCCACGTAGCCGCTGTGGAAAGCAGCAGCATTCCTGTCAGTGGGTACGTACACGGTACCCAAGAGCTTTTGTGTCCTTCCTGCGCCCTTGGCTTTGTTCTTAGCCTCGCCGTCGAGACTGCACTCGATTTTCTCAACCATCATCCATCGTTCTTGAGGAGTCGCTGTCCGATGAACCCTTCATATGCCCTTGCGTTGGCTCTTGCCTGAGTAGTCGATGGTTGATGGTCGCAATTTCCTGTTGCAATCCTATCATCTGAGCAGGTTCAATGGTGATTACTCCGAAAATTGTCGACAGATTAGAAGTTTGCCACGGACATCCCATATGCTTACAGGTTGGGTAGAGTGGATTGCTCGTTGCGCCAATCGTGGCCGGCTTGACAGGCCGGGAGGTAAAGGTGACCCAGTCGCTGTCATGATGGGCTTTTAGTCGCCTGAGAAGCATTGCTTCAATGCTTCTGGGTATGAGCTGGTTCCTTGTGTCCAGGTGACCGGAGAAGGTGAAAGATGGTAACACTGCTCAGCCACGACCGTACAACCTCACCATATGCTCCTCTTCTCTTGTCGGCCTACGTCCGTAGACGACGTAGTGCCTTTGGTACGCGTGGACAGACCTCAGCCACGCTGCTCTTCTCACATCGGCCAGGTGAACCTCGATCTCTTCTTGAGACCACATTAAGCCATCCGTGCTGAATAGCTTGTAGGTAAAACCCTGCAAACCATCAAGCCAGTTGGTGAGCCACCACCCGCCAATATCCTTCAGACGTCTATCTCTGGGCCATGGTCCGAGCGGAATCTTCGTGATGTGCTCGTGAATATCGACGTAGCCTGCTTCTTCCATCCACGTTTTAATGTTGGGCGCAATTCGAACCGGTCGAGGGGGTTCGACACATTCTGTGGCAGCGTGATTCAGATTCTCCTCCCAGACCTTCATGGGCCATTCCTCAGGGATGGTATTGTCATCCGAGACAGGTGTAGGGTGGATTTCTTGGCATTCTAGCCATCCGTGGCCGGGACGAAGATACTTTCGTGATGTTTGAATTAGATCCTTGTATGAGGCAAGGGAACCTGCCATGAAGCGAACATGACAGTAATCGAAATTTGGGTTCCGGTACCAATCCTCTTCAGCACAATCTTGAACCTCGAAGTATACATTTGGGGGTACATCGTCAGGCTGTACGGGCGAGAGATCGGTGCCCGTTATGGTTGCATAAGGCAGAACATTGGCGTCCGCAAGTGCAATGGGCCTGTCATCCATGCCACACCCAGTGTCAGCGCTGAATCTCAGCAGGCGAACTCAGAGCCAACGGGAAGCTAAAGATAGAATGGGCATGAAGACATCCTCCACCCGACCGAGCAGTCTCTAAACAAGGCAATCTCTGCTCGTTTCTTCAAAAACGACAGAGGCTTGTTTCGAGGTTTGCATGGCTAGAAGAATCAAGGAAAATAGCACATCACTTACCATATTCCTGTTCCTGTGCCAATGTCTAGAACGTTCTGAACTTCATTTGGATCAAGAGGAGCGAAGAACAAGCGACGATGGAGCTGAGTGAGAATTGCGTGCTGCTTGTCCAGTCGGTTCTGTTCGTTCTCATCATTCGGAAACATGTATGCACCTTCCCTGTAGCGATGGTATCTTCTGCCCCAGTGCATGGGATAGTCGGTGATACTAGCTGTCAGCGAGCAGGTATCACCTTGAGCACCTTCGTCAGAGGAATGGGTAGAGTCCGAGTCTGGTATTAATGGTGAATCCATAGTCTGGATAGGCGTCGTGGATGGCGCCGACGCTCGGGGAGTCGACATGTTGAGGCTTTGAACAAGTCAATTTCTCCTGGCGGGTGCCCATAAGCCTGGAAGGCGAGGATGAATTACAGCTCAACTTGCGATTGAGCGTCTCCGGGAGTTTTTGCCGACAGATGGGCGAAATATGACAAGAGGCGGTGCTTTTGTGATCGACAATTTAAGGCGTTTAGAAACACAGTTGGTCGGCCGGGGTCCGTGACGATGGAAGAGTTTGAGTTTGAGGTAAGAATATTCTGTCCTCGCCTGGAACAAGAATGGATCCGAGAAGCCGGTAGATGGTACCCAATAGGCAGACGGTGGTGGCTAGCGAAGGACGCCTTGCACAAGATTGGGCGGCAAGATCTACAAAGCAGGGGAGTTGATGCGAGGAAAGGTAGATCGCAACGTGCAGCGGAGGGGAGGGGGTCGCGGGATCGACAAGAGCTGCGTTAAGGAGCAACGAAACGTGCGTCCGGAAGGGACACTGAAAATTTTGCGACGTAGAAGAACAGTGGCGACGGTCCACCGCTGAATAATAGCAATAAGCAACGGGCAACAAAAATGACTGATGGTGGTCACTCCTCGGAGCTTCGTGTTCTCAAGTGGATGCAGTGCTGGGAGCTGGCGTGAGCATTCAAAAAGAACAGGGAGGAGTCAGTTATGTGCATCGTCGAGGCCAGGCCAGCTCGTATGCGTGCCGTGAGCCCCGGCACCATTGAACAGTAAAGTGGGGTATCAACCTGGCCGAGCATCAAATCGAGGCCATTCCAAAGGTGGATTAAGTTTGATGGCATGCACGGAAGTGGGTGCGCAGAGAATAAAATGTAGGTGCCCGTGCAGAAAACCATGCTTCGAAAATCAAGGCGATCCAAGGATAGGGCTTGCCCTGAGCAAGCTTGAACCATGATTTGCAGAAAACCATCCCACCCCTGGCTTCAAGGTTCGAGGGGTCAGGTTCATTTGGCGGGGAAAGAGAAGCATAGAATAGAACACCGCTAGATCAAAGTTAAAACGGCATGGGGAACGAGGGGCGGCGCGTGGTGTACGAGTAAAGCTGAGCTGAGGGAAGAGTGAGTTGCACGAGGGTGATCGACCTTTGGTGGGAGCTAACTATTTAACGATAACCCGTAGCAGGCAAGCGCCCTACGGATTCTCGGTTGCTTACGGCGTGTGTAAAGGCACCGCTATCAGCATTTCCAGGTCGACCAGTTGTCAACAACAAGAGCTTGGGTTTGTCGCTTGCCTTAACGAGCACAGCACAATTGAAAATAGCAGATCGAGACAGCAGCAGCTTTGGAGGACTCCTAAGGAGACGGAGACACGTAAACAACAGACAAGTTGAATGGCCGTCAATTTCAACTTTTCCAACTCGTCCCGAGTGCTCGGATTTGTTTCTATCTGTGACCCGACTCCGTGGTTCGAGTGGCAAGGTTGCATATGCTGGCAGACGTGCTGCTTTGATGGTCGGTCGCTACGTGGTTTTGCCGGTTTTCACCGCCTTAGTGCCTTCACCGCATGTGAGGGTTTTGTGCTGCAATCGGCGATGCAAACCACTGGCGTCTGGAAGCCCTGCCCACGCTCGTCTATCTTTTTCGCATGCCCACTCTCAGTGGCCGTGTAGCCTCCCAAAGCACCAATTCCTGCTTGGCATTCCACGCTCTAGTAGTTGGCGCTTTCTTCGGCTGCAGCCCATTTTCCTGATTATCTTGTCCGCGTGATTCAGTGCGTCTCCGACAAAATGGCTCGACAAAGGTCCGGCGCGCGCAGCGTGGTCTTCAACTCCGCAGACCGGAGTCAGTCAGTAGTCTCATGCAGCTGAACCCATTGGCAAACATTAGCCTGGTAGTTTGCTTCGAGAGAGCCGCGTGCTTGATCTCTGTAGTCTCACTTGCAGCGCTTTTCGACAATGCCCGCCCCGTGTTCTTCGTACTCCTTCTTGGAGATCCACATCTGATGGAAGGTCCCAAGACTGGCAACAATACTTCCACCAATCCAGCTGCCAAATTTTCGTTCGACCGACTGAACTGCTGCTTGAACTCGAATGCGGGCGCTGGGGTAATGCTTCTTAAGCTCAGATTCAACCCGTTCAGGCAAGCCCCTTATCTGAGACCCTGCGCCCGTCACCACAACATTGGCAAGTAGAAAGGGTCGGATATCAACATCCACCTGGCCAAGAGCCGCCTTCATCAAGCCTGTTACGGTGCCCTGTGCGTCGGGTGCCGGATAGAGGAGGGCGTCTTCTGATCCCGGAGGAGGCGCATAATAGCATTGTGGGTCGAACATCGACTCGACCACCCTGTATCGGTCGGAAGAAAAGGTCTGATTGTACCCATCTGGAAACTCGAACGGAAGTGCATACTGTTGCTCTCTCGTCAATAATTCGCCTGGTCCGCGGAATGTTCCAGTGTTGCTATCGGCCCTCCATGCCTGCAGCTGAATCTCCTTGAATTCGAGTATCACCTTTTCTTCCTGATACCGTCGGAAGGATGGCCTCGGAGGCTTGAAGCCGTCGGGTAATCGCCTCAGGGCCGCGTTTGCTGGCTGTCCGGCATCGACCGGTTGCTTCGATTGAACAAGGTAATGTGGAGTAATCGTGATCGGATCTGGTTCGTTGGCAGCAAACATACTGCGCACCTGTGATGATAAGAAGTTTCCCCCAATGTTCGACCGCATAATGCCCTTCTTGAGTATCATGCCATCGTGAACAGGGGTGACTGAGACTTGGGACGCGCCAAAGTCGACCACAAGCGCACTGGGTTTGCCTCCAGCAAATGCGCCCATGACGCCAGTCCTGCCCAGATAGAATGCAGGGGCAGCCCACGACTCCAACGCTATCTCGACGCACTTCTCTCGCGCCTTCGTCGGATTCCACGATGGCTCAGTCATGAATAGAGGATGATCTTCCAAGCAGCGTTCTGTGTCCACGGCATCGGCCATTGCTTTCTGTAGATCGGGTACTGACTTGGGGTCGTTGAGCCAGTCTGAGAGTGCTCGATTGGGCCGTACGCCCGTGAGTTTGTGTGCAAAGGAATATTTCCAGAGTGCTTCGGCTGCGTCCCAGTCCTCCACAATACCATCTCTTCCCATCGGGTTCTTGATTTCCACATCTTCGCGTGTCACATCGATCACATGGTCGCCGAAGAATCGATCGGAGCTGGTCGAGGCGTAGAACGTAGGAACGATCGACTTGGGAGCATCTTCGCCGGCGAAACCTGCTCGCACGCTGGAGTACCCTGGGTCAAGGACCAATGCTGCCACTTCATCTATCGTTCACAATTGTATTAGTGAACATTCCGGCAAAGAGCATCCATCAAAGACAGTTTTGAAAATATGCGAGCGTACCTCCAGCATATTCTGCCGTCTTGGGCTCATCGCGCGAGGTTAACGTGGTCGCCATTGTGTCAACCGCAACTTTTAGCCGGAGGGGAGTAGGGTCATTCGAGTTTTCTCATCTGCTCAGACGTGGCATTGGGTCACCGTCGTGAGGTCAGATCGACCTGTATCGAATTCCGATCGCGAATCAATGGTGAACGCGGCGCGAGAAGGGCCAAAATACTCCCACAAACGTCGGAACGGAAGAACTAGGTGCCGAAGAGGCTCATAATCGACTAACTGGTAGGCTGTCTTCGATCTTCACCTTACCTTCACTCAACAATCCAGCGGAAAGGGTTGTCGGAGTGCCGGTCCCGATTGATTCATGCTTGGGGGACTCAGCCTCTACTGTGGGCACAAAGCATTCTACCTGCAAGGCAATCTGCTGTTTACCGCAGACAGTCACCGAGGGTAAATGATTGTCCTCAAGCTAAGTGGAACAAAATGACTCTGCAAGAGATACCGTGCTCAATACGAAGAAACAGCCTGTTTCGTGAACCAAGTCATCATCAGGCAACCATTGGCAGCGCGAAGTAGTAGAAGCCCAACTCTTGCTCCGCAAGGATTGTTGGCGGATCACTTTTCAGCTGCCACTCATACCTGCCATCATCGCCCTTGACATCCACACTCCCTACCTTGTCGGCAGGTGGTCTTCGGTTCCAGCCCAGAGCCTGCGCGCACAGTCCCATCATACCTCCGTCCAGCGTTCCATCTCCACGAATATCAGACTTTTTTACGCCATCGTCCGTGACTCCACCTGTGACGCCGGTCCACAGATCTCCAAAGTCCTTCCACGCCGTAGCTGGGTTCTTTGGCGTGAAAAGCTTCGAAAGGAACGTGGTTTGCTCGGCCTGTGCAGGCAGCATAGTGTCGTCAATCGGACCCAACATTACAGCCGTGGCGTCAAAGTCGATCACCGGGCATGGCGCTAACTTCGGCTCTGGCGGTTTGATCCGCACGCCCTGACACAGCGTGACTGTTGGGTTCTGGCCGTTCTGCAGAGTACCAGGCGAGGAGTTGACGAGCGGGTCGTCGTCCTTGTTGTACTGCGACCACATTGCCGCCGCCGCAGACTTCATCACAAGCTCGGCGCGGAAGTTGTCTTGCAACACATCAACGCCGCCCTCGGTCGAATAGACCCGAATCTCGATCCACGATTTGATGGTTTGCTCGAGCGTGTTACGCATGGGGACCGAGAATATCGGGTCAAGAGGCTTCTGCTTCTTCTTCGGATCGGGCATGATCAAGTTCTTCGTGTCGTCCGTCTCGCTGTTGATGATCTTGGCACTGCTAAGAGCAAAGTCACAGTCGATCCGGAACTGAAGCGTCCCAGCTTGGACGATCCAGTCTGAGTTGGCGCCTGTGTCAGGAAAGGCGGGTTGCTTCGTGGGATCAGGGGATGGATCCGGGTCGGGCTTGACTGGGAAGATGCCGGCTTCTATACTATACTTGTGCTGGGCCATGTACGGATTACCTGCGCTCTTGCCATCTGTCGGCGGTGGATCGCTCTTGGGACCAGGAGTCATGACCATCTTGTAGAAGTCTGCAAGCGATGCCGCGCCGCCGGTGTTACGACCGCCACCGAAATGGATGTCAAAGCCGAAGAACCAGAAGTCAACGTGTGCCAACCCACCGAAGGACTTGGGTCCCCACACCGTGAGGTCTGAGCCGATATGAATTGAGACGTGGAAATGGATGAATAAGAGGTCGATGTCGCAATCCACCCCGACAGAGAGGGAGATGGAGGCAACAAAGTAGAAGGGCTTGAAGTTCACAAAAACGTCCAGGGCGAGGTCGCAGTACGCGTCGACAGGCCCCACGCTCAACGACATGTGCAGCGTGCCGCCAGCCATAGCACACTTTGGAGTGACTGCAATGTAGCCCGTTCCGATAATTTGGATGTTGTCGCCGACTGTGAAGTTCAGGCCCAGTCTCGCCGGTTGTGGATAATGCGACGGAATCGCATAGGCTCTGTGATAGCCTCCGACCGAAACCACCCAATCCCCAGCATGTGAGTTGGGAGCAAACCAGCTGTAGAACGAACCTGAACCGGTGAGTCGTGCTTCAGGGACGTAGACGTGCGAGGCCGGGGCCAGTGTTGCATCTGCTGCAATGTAGCCGTCTATGAAGTTCAACTCGACTTTGATCAAGAGCTCGATGTAGAATAGACAAGCATCAGCAGGTGCAAGCGGTTCCATCTGAAAGACTCCATCGGCTAGCAATGCCATGTCTAAGCCACCTTGAGGAGAGGTGTTCACATCAAACATGAGAACAGCGGTCAAGGTGATGCAGTCGAAGCAAGTAATGGTCATACCAGCGCAAACCCAGCAGCTGTCCTGTTTAGACTGCACGTACGGAGGCGTTCCGGCCAGCATTTGGTCGAGGACTTTCATCGGGTCATTGCCTGCACCCGCGGCTCCAGCGTCATTGATGAAGGGGAATTGGTACAGGTTCTCGACCATTGGCAGCGTGACCATGGAGTTGTACCCAAATCCCAGGCGCACTCCTGAAATGGTGGCGAATTCGAGCTCGACAAGTGGTCCGTCAAGTTTGCCATATCTTTGCCCGCGGTCAGCACGCTTTCAACAAAACATGTGAAAGATCAGACTTACACAAACACAGATTTATACTGCGACTTGTCTGCCAACGTGGTCACCCGATATTCCCCCACCGCGAGCATATCCCAAGCTTTGAATCCCACTGCGATGCCGCCCTGGTAGCTATCGAACGAATCCCCAGATGAATCACTCCCTTCAACATGTGCAAAGTGGCCTTTCAAAGTAAGGGGGTCCTGGGAGACTCCCGCTTCCAGTCCGCTCAGCGTGACGTGTACCAGCTTTTTGGTTATGATGTCCGCCAACGAGTCGAGCTTTACTTGGGACAACTCCAACTCAATCGTGAAGCCCTTGACAGCGAAGGTGAGTGGTCCAAGCATCAGGGTCGCGTCAACGCCTACGAAAAGCGAGCCGTTCTTGTATTGTAAGGAAAGACCTGTAAGAGTCAAAGGACCAGCCTTGCCATTTGTTGCACCAGTTGTGGGTGGTGCCTCGGTTGCATCTGTCGAGTCAGATGAGGTGTCCTTCTCCACCGAAGCAGAGGCTTCCTTTCTCGCCGGGACAGACACTTGCTTCTTCACCGGCACCGGAACTACTCTTTTGGCAGAGTTCTCAGCTGCCTGGTGTCTTTCTTCCTCCGCACCGTTACTGCCATTGCCGGCAGGAGTCGATTTTTTGGTTTCGAACAAATGATCCAGCACGACCTTGCCATTCACGATGATCTCGAAATGATGTCCTGTCGCAAGTTCCATGAGATCGTCCTTGGTGGTCTTTATCTCTTTCATTTGAACGGGGGCTACGTTCATGGGCTGTAAGATCTTGTTGACGCCATCGATCATCCCTCGAGTGAAGCCCTTCTTGGTCTTATCGACTTGAGCATCATCGTCGTCCTCAACCCAGAAGTAGAGAAGATGATCGAAAGGTTGTGGAAGCTGGCCGATTAGAGGAACATGGTCCAGGTATGGAATCTGATCGACAGATACTCTAATCAAACGTTTCAAAGTCGCCGTTGCTCCAGCCGTTGCGGCAGTCCTGGTCTGCACGAACGTCAAGTTGAAGGGGCCTATACCGATGAATGCCACGAGAGTCGACCCTTTTGCGTTGTCTCCGCTGTACCGGAGCTTGACGGGAGAATTGTCGGTGCTCCCGAGAGGCGACAACTTGATGTCTCGTACGAACGGCGGAAGCTGCGCCATGCTTCCTGGTTTGATGCTTTCTGCGACAGATCCAATCGTCGAATCAGGAGACCCAACTTTCAGGACAGCCTCAAAGACCCAGACTAAGTCTGCTTGCGCTGGGTCCGGAAGTAAAGTAAGGCCAGTGGGAACCGAATCGCCCCACTGCAGCTGAGCGGCCGTCTTGGTTCCAGCAATGTGCAGTGCCTTCTTCACGTACTGGTAGCTGAGGTCAAGTTCCAGGTCCCCCAGCTTCAGCACTGCTTGGACTAGGAATGATGATGCCTTTCCCGCCGAGTATGCATACAGAACATCCAGGCTCGCCAGGTCGAGTTGTCCCAGGACGGCCATTGCGCCTTCGCTGCAGTCGTCGTCGAACAGGTCTGCAATGTGCGCCACTTTCAAATTCGTCACGCTGCCCAGTAGAAGCCAGTCAGAAGAACCAGTAGAGTTGTCGTATGCTAGTGTAACACTTATGTGCGCGGAGTCCAATCCTGGGTTGTGGGTTGGATTCAATGTCATTGAGCAGACACAACCAAGCTTGATTCGCGTGGTTGGCTTGGTCTCCGGAGCTACGGGCTTGATTTTTGCTAACGAAGCGTCGAGGGAGATTTGATCCCAGACGAATCCTGAAGGCACCTCGTCCGAAGACGATGTTTTGGGCGTGCTATTGACCATAATGGCGGAAAAGCTGAATACTGATCCATCTAATAGATTTTGGTATGACATTTGTGCCCCTGCAATTGAAAAGGGTAGGACACTTGGACGGTGCCCACTGTCACCGACAAGATCAAAAGGGTTGATCGAGGGAGGTAGATTCTGTAGTACGATCCCGCGGCTTGCGAGGACATCGACCGGCAAGGCAGCTCGATGGTCAAAGCCTGCCTGACGCTGATCCGTTTCTGACGGCACATTGCCCTGCAGAAGCAGCTGTCCAGAGAACATTGATGAAAGGGAGTCATAGCTCAGAGCGGCCACGAGCGGTGTGTTCTCGTTTCCAACGGTCCATGTGAGCAGTATGCCCACTCCCCAATTCAAGACTAGTCCCCCACCATCAATGTCCTCGGTCAGATTGAGATTCACGTTCCACAGATCGACGTGTTTGAAGAGGGTGGAGAATATCGAGTCGCTGCTGGAAGGCATTTGTGAGCTATCCAGACCTGCCGAGTCGGGAGGGTGTAAGGCAGCCACCAAAGAGCTGAAAATGTCACCGGACGAGGCCGTTGGCTCCAAGAGAATGTTCATGCCATTACTGGTAAAATCGATGGAGCAATTGAAATCGATGATAGTGAACCCAAAAGACAGCGACCACGTTGATGTGGCAGCAAGACCGGGAAAGCTATATGTGGTTGTTTGTCGCAGGGTGAACAAGATATCAGGAATCTGAACAGAAGAAAACTTGCTTCTGATCTCTTGTATGGATATGTCGAGCCCTAGTTGACTATTCACCCAAGTCACGGCTTTTGCTAGAGGCCCATCATCTTGTGTCAGTTGAGGATCTAGTGTGAACGACAGCTGCACAATGGTTTGGTAAGAATCAGTTGTTGTCAAACACCACATTGCGTTTGGGTTTGATGGCGGAGCAGCGATCTGATGCAAATCCGCATTGAGACCGCTTTTGGCCAGAGCAGTGTTTAGAAACGACTTCAGTCGACTGGTATCTGGCAAAGCAGCAGGCGTAATCCCGAAAGCCTCGCAAATGCTGCCTGTGCCCAATACTGGCAGCGATTTCGTGGCGTCACTGGCGAGAAGAAGGACTGCCGAGTCTTCAGCATCTCCAGTCCAGCCATTGTTATGTAAAGTGTTGGTTGCTTGGCTAGGCTTGAAGTAGGCCGCGTTCTGTGCAGATGTGAACTGCAGTCCCCAGAACTCGTTATTCGTAGCAGTCACGTTTGCGTTGTCCGTCGTGGACTGCGGGCCCACGTCTGTTATAGTAAGCTTTGCATCTGTTATGATTGTGGCCCAGTCTCCTGTCTTGTCAAACGCTGCTGGTTGGGAAGGATCTGGGTTCGGTTTCAAGAACGGACTCAGGGTCGGAGCTGGTGTCGGAGCCATGAGGAAATAGCATGATCATTGACACGTTCTCTTCTGCAGCGGTGTCATGGCGACGACGTCGTTCTGTCGAAAGTCTGAGAGCAGTTGGCAAGAAGCGGTGCCATTGTCCAAGTTCTTCGATCTTGTATTGGTTGCTTGGACTTCACGAGGCTGTCACGCTCCGTTGAGACGCCCTCGGTCTGCGACATGGAGCATCGCCGATGCCATGACTCTTCCGGTCCAGATGGCACGGACCCATCATCTGAGCAGACGGTGTGCAGCGCAGTGGCATCTTAGCTATTCTCAATTCGATAGCGTGCATTGTAGTGGTGGTGGCTGGCTGAGAGAAGGAGATAAGGGCACGGACGCGGGGTCGAGCTGAAAAGCAACGCCAAGAATAGACTTCGGTGCTTGTATTGAACCTGTATCGTTACACAAACACTCACGAATGTGACGCATTTCAAAGCCATACACATCATGGAGTTGAGAGACACTTGCTCTTGGAAGGACGCGATGAAGGGCATCGGCTGACGGTATTCCCTCGCCAACGGCTATGCCAAAGCGTGCTCTGTGGAAAGACTGCTCACCATTTGACTTGACTGCAGCCCTTGAAGTTTAGATGCAACTACTGCTTCTTGTCGATCTTCTCGTCGATCATCAACCATGTCGCGCACCCTTGTGAAGAAGACGATTGCTAGAGCGAAGCAGCGCCGGGCCGACCAAGATAATGGAAACCCTCCAGACGACAAACTGCCCCCGGGCCACATGGTACGCTGAAGGATGATTTAGTGGCTTTTGCTCATGCGAAGCAGAGACTCTACAGCTTTTACACGCCATCTTTGGGTACGTAAGGCCAGGCCAGGCCAGAACAAGACTGACCTCGTTCTCCAGAAGCTGGGCCTTACGCGATTGAAGCGAAGCAGACTGTGACAGCGACGGGCAGCCCTGATCTTCATATCTGGAACTATCTTGGTAACAGCACAACGCCAGCCACCACGATTCAAAGACAGAAGTTCGAGGTCGCCGCGCCCCAGTTCACCATCGATCCGAAGACCATCAACACCTGCTATCCACCTCAGGGCCATGCCGACGAAGGACGTATCCTTCCTCATATCGTTTTCAATGATCCACACATGCCATGGCTCAGGCGAGCTGGTATCACGTATCATTTTCTTAAGCAACCTTTCAACCCACCATCTGCCACTCCTGCCGCTGGACCCGCTCCAACTCCTGACGCCAATCCTCATAGTATGGTACCTTGGATGGCCGTGGTCGTTTTCAGTCCTGACGAGCTGCTTGTCAGCCAAACCGAGGCTACAGCCATTGGACTGGACAAGATTCAACTGGCATCTCAAAACGTCTACACTTCGACAAAATTGCCAGCTAATGGAGCCTTTTCGATGACCGTCAAGGATTATCTGGGCAAACTACAGAACAACCGCATTTATTACGAGGCAGCTGACACTTCAGAGATATCGTCTTCGCCAGAGGTCACTTCGGTCATTTTCCCGACGAAGCTTCTCTTGCAGCAGATCTTTGGCGACAAAACCCAGCCACACGTGCTTCAAGGTCATAGAGTACGTGCATCGAATCAACATCCGAGTCTGTACTGACAATCCGTCATAGCTGCTTGCCCATGTAAGGCACATCAATACGATCGGGTTTCCAGATGCTGGGGTGGAAGAAGAGGGCTACTTTTCCGTTGTCGTCTCGTCTCGAACTGGAGAGGTTCAGAACAATGTGCCAACCACTCAGATCGTGCATCTGGTCTCCCTCGAGCACTATGATTCCACTCTCAACCTACCACACTCTCCCTTCTTGAAACTTGCTGATACGGATCGGGTTGGCATGGTGTCTCTATACTCATGGACCTACACCTGCATTCCCGAAGCTGTCAGTTTCGTCGACATGATGACAAATTTGGCCCAAGCAAAACAACCACTTCGACCGCCAGATGCGGTCTTGACAGCATTACAGACGAATGCTGCTAAACAACCCACCCTGGCCCTGCAGAAAGCGTCAGCGATGCTCCATGATCGTTTGCAGCAGTCATACACCATCTCAAGATGGAGAACTCCGTCTGGCGAACAAAGTGCGGCTTTTACTCGAGGACCTTTGGTCGCAAGTCCGACGCCGGGAGTGCCAGCTTCCAACTTCGATACTTGGCCCGTCTTGTCAATGACGGGGAAAGACTATCAGATATTTGATACAGCCACAGGCATAATGGACTTGACTTACTCGTCTGCCTGGTCCTTTGGAAGGGTTGCAGCTATTTCCGATTCTCCCTTCAACGCGGCTTTGCTTCGTTTCCGATCTTTGGTTTCCAGAAAGGCAACGTCCACCACTCGTATGCTGACCAATGGGATCGCAACTCGACATCAAGTCCTTTCAGAGACAGCGCGTGCACTCTCAAAGGCATCAGAGATCAAGGCAGGTACCTTTTCTGGCCCAGTGGCTCGAGCCACGCCGCCGTCGACAATGGTGGTAGCGGCCCCGTTAACAGACCCCAAGATTCAGCCAGTCTTCAAACATGCTCTACACAATGTTATTGACAATATGACCAGTACGACAGATGGAGAGCAAATCTACAGCGACTACTCTCTCGACACGGCGGCGAACAGCGACTGGGAACTCATCCATGCTTGGCTGAGTGATACTTTATATCTGAAAAACATTCCGGGTACGTCTCTTTGATTGCCCATGGCGTGGGATCGAGCTGCCGCCTCATTCAATCTGCTGAGCTGACACAGTGACGCAGCTCACTGCCTGTTTACAGACCCCAGTCACATCAATGCGGCGCCCGTGACCGATCATCAGCCTCCGCTTCCAAATGCGCCTCCGACTGATGGTCAGCCCCAGCTTCCGAACGCGCCTCCGGAAGCTCTGAGATTCTTCTACATTGATCATTCCTGGTTGGACGCGTTCATCGACGGAGCTCTCAGCTGTGCGAACCATCTCGAGCCCAAGTATGACTCGACACGAATGAGAATCAAAGATGCCTACAATTTCTATCTGAGCAAGCCCATTCATGGCCTGGAGAAAAAAGTGCCCCCAGTCCCTCGTTATGGGTTCATCATTCGCTCTTCGGCGGTCAAGGCAACTCCAGACCTCAAAATCACTGTCTTCTGCTGGGCCTGGGATGCGACAACAAGTACGTTCTCGCCAGATATTGATGAGAAGACGAGAAGGAATCCAGTCGTCCAGTTGACTAAGATGGACGACTCCACGATACTATGTCTCCTTGACTGTCTCCCCGAAGAGATATTCGAAATCAGAATCGCCCAGCCACCCCACCAACAGAGATTTGCCATGGGCGATGCTATAGTAGAAGTTGGTGGGAAACTTCAAGCAGAGCTCCAGGTTCGAATGCTGTATACTTCATCTGATACGACAGGAACAAAGGAAGACGGCACATGGCCGTTCCTCACCATGCCCGCTGACGAAGCCAGCTATTTCAAACCCGAGACACGAATGATACAACCAGAGGCTATTGTAAATTCGATTGAGCGCGCGCTTCTTACCACAACGAAGTACCCAGGGCTCTATACCGACAAGATCACCAACTCGTGCATTCTTGGGATAGAGTTAAATGATGCATGCTGTAAGTCCATCGCCGCTTCTGACAATTCCTGTTTGTTGACACAGCATCTCAGATACACTCATCATAAAGGGCGACAAGCCGACAAGAACGAAAGATTTTGAGACATGGGTCCGGGAACTCTGGACTGGGCCGGACCCGGCGCTTCCTCATAACTCCATCACAAAGGCCGTACTTTCAAAGTCCTTCGTCGCGCCTCCGCCGGCCGAGAAAGTGAAGGCTGCGCCCAAGCCAGCAGGAAGTACAAAGATTCAACCTCCAGCCGTGCCTGCGGCGCCTTTACTGCACTCCAGCACCACCATTCCGCAACCTTCGCCTCCAAAATCTGTCATCGCGAGGCCTCTTGCAGCCTCTGGCGCTCCCTCTCTTATACAACCACAATTCCGCCTCATCGTCCATGTCGATTACCGTCCACCTCCGCCCACGCCACTGATGATGGATGGCAGCCCTATATACGCCCCGATGGACTATCGTAAGTCATTTTTCCACCTGCTGTATATGGCCCAGAAGTTAACTCGTAAATGCTAGTGCCCACAAAATCTGCCATCCTCTACGATCTCATACTCGCCGTCCGGCGCAAATTCCCCAACTCTAATACCGTCCAGCGACTCTCCCAGCTGGACATTGAACTCCCCATCTCCGACGGCACCGACAGTGCCGACATCCACAAGCAGATCCGCGAACCTCTCCTGCCGCAGGGCGGCTACAAGGGACCGGGCGTCCGCATGGCGAGCAACATCCGCTTCGTCCCCACGCAGACGTCTGGGACAGACAAGGAAGGCAAGCCCGTGCTCGTGATCACGCTGATACCGCGGTCGGGCAGGAAAGACGCGACGATCCTGGTCCAGAATGACGGGCGGACGGACGAGGCCAGCGTAAGGCTGGCGCAGTGTCCGATCGCGCCGATCAAGAACCCGAACATGAGGGTCACGGTGGCGAAGAAGGCGGGAGGAGGGACCGAGCCTGGTAAGCTGGGCGTGTGTAAGCTTGTGCTGCGCGAGACGTACACGTTGCCGAACGGCGAGACGAGGGTGGTGCAGACGGATGGGAATTTGGATCCGGATGGGGGGAGTGCGTTCCCGCCTTGCGTTGCGTTGAAGAGTCCGGTCTCTACCTGACAGGTTATGGATTGAAGGCACTGAGGTTCCGAATTGGACAGCGGAGATGTGGGTAATGAACAAGGCGAATGTTTTTCAGCTACTCGAAGCTTTTTTGCTATCCAACGTTTGCCCAGAAATCATACATGAAGGTGAAATCCCAAGATCAGTCCGACACCATGCTTTCAAAAATACCCCGTACGCCAGATGGCGCGCCACACAAGCTATAGCCGTTCAAACCTCGGCGTACGATAGTTTGCGCCCACAATCATGGCGCACGCAATGGCGGTGGTCCACGCTACCGTGGCATATCGCGTGAGCGCAATGTCCATTATCCACGGCTTTGCACCAAACAGGTTGTCGTGATTATTGCTGACTTGATTCGGAGTCGGTGTTGCCGTCAGGGTCAAGCCCAGGACGGCGAAAAACTGCGCCACAAATTGCAGCACGGCTCCAATGTACAGAGAGCCCATGAGCGCGGTGACCATGTAGGACAAGACGGTGGATCGTCGGCCCCGGTGCGCGTTTTGTTGATGGTGATGATGGGAGCCTGTGGCGACGGCTGTCGGTGTCTTGCTGGACTGGTCATCAGGCGCCTGGACGGGGTCTTCTGAAGTGCGAGTAGGTCCGAGTAGTGTCCCGGCGAGCACAACCAGGCAGAGCAGTAGGCCGAGAGTGATGAATACCGAAGCGGCGATTTGAAGATTCCCAGAGTAATGCACTACATAGGCAGGTTAGAACGGACTGCTCTGATCGTGGAATAGAAAAGACCGAACATACCGTCCTGACACTCCTGCGCGCCTGCCGTGACCGTGCTTCCCCAGGCTGGATAATCTCCCGTCTCATTGAGAAGCCGGCAGCTGGTCGCGTTCCTGCCATACGGCTTGTAGAAGTTGCAGGTCAAATTGCACGACGCTTTGTCTATGTTTGCGCTGTAGTTCAAAGCCGGTGGATCGCATCTGTAAAAAGGCGATCTGTGCGCCGTGCAGAGAGGAGATTTCCAGTCGAAGCCATCGCCGCTGGGGTAGTAGTACTTCTGGGCGGACCATCTCTTCGACGTCAGGGCAAGGAGAACAAACGTCGTCGACACGATGGAAAGGGCGAGGGTCGTGCCTAAGACGAGGAGTGATCTGGGGCGCATGTTGAAGGAGATCCGAGTCGTAGAAGTTCAATTGTCGAGCAATATTGTCCCCCTCGAGGTAAGCTTGAATAGAATTTAAGGTGAGGAATATCGAGGCACGATATGTTACGGACGGGAAAAAACAGCAACCTTACCTGTACCGAACAGAGTCGGCAAGACGACACAAGCTTCATACAAGCTTCATGCAACCTTCTGCATGGCTTTTGATGGTTTCTGTTATCTGAAGGAACAGTGAGTTTGGTGGCGTCAAGCTGAACGTTGGATCGCCTTCCTTTCTGGTTCGTCCAATGATGGATCAGCAGCGGCTCAACCGGTAGGCGGTGGTCAGCAAAACCTGCCTCAAATGACGACCACTATTTTGGGGGGCCGTCATACAAAATCCAATCGTCATTTGAGGCAGGTTTTGCTGACCATCGCCTGGAGGGGCTCGAAGGGGTCAATGCCGTGCCGGATTCAGGTTTCAGCTCTCCTCTCGTCCTGCACTTCAGAGCCTGGACCGTCTTCTTTCAGCAAGCCACCGATCTCGGTAAGGAGGCAGATGCACTAACGATGAAGCTGCACCGTATTGTCACCCTTCGTTCCCTCTTTCATTTCAGTCAGCGTTCGAAATGCCCGCGTTCTATCGTAGACATGCTGCCTTCGGCCAGAAGCCGGCATCACGCCCACATGCATCACAGATTCCAGGGTGAACCCAGCCTCTCAGGCCTCGGAAACCAGCATCAAACTCCTTTGCCAGTCTCGTTCGAACGCGAGCAAGAAGTACAACACGTGCCAGGCTGAATTGCTTGACCGCCCTCGATGAACACATCCAGATCACGAGTAGGCTCAAAGTTCGACACAACTAACACTACAGGTATCTTGGTTGTCTAAGCGTCGACCGCAAGCGACGACGACCCAAATGCACTCTTGACGCCCAACCAGCGTATCAAAGCCTTGCGCACAGCAATGGCGGACCCCATCTGTATCCCAATCGACCTCGATGCTTTTGTTCTTAATGAAGCAGTATGCGAAGGAGGGAAAACGCGTATAGCTCCGATCACCAAGCCAGACTATGTCAGCCTACGCCTTGAAAACTCGGCGATACAGCACGATGTTCTTCCCAAGGTGGATTTGCACAATACCGACAAGGCCATCAACAATCCCCGCATATCAGAATCATTCTCCGGACCACTAAAGGTGCTCGACTTGAAGAATCCCAATCCTCCGGAAACTCAGCTGGTTCGAATCAAGGAATCGCGCTTGGGTGTATACCTGCACTGGTCTCTCCCCAGAGGCTATAGATCGGGGACGAGTGCAGCAGCGGGAACAGACAAAGCGAACAATGCCGCACAAGCATCGGCAAACCCAGTTTTTCGACCAGTGCCTAACCGATGGTTGGTGGTGAGATCTCTGCACCCGAACACGTTCTCGCCTCAACCTGCTGGTCTCCCGCTGATTTCTGCGTGGATTATCGAGTCAGACAGAATGCAGGCCATCGAAGACATCGACGGCAAAGTGGACCTCGAGACCGATGTCAGTCCGTTCATACAATACGACAATACTGTACCTGGTAATGTGCTACATAGCCAGGCCGAAAAGTATATCGGGTCCAAAACTGCTCTGGCAAATGTCAACCAATGGACCGAACAAGGCAACCCTCCCATCTCAAAGTTGACGGTCATGAGTACGTCAAATTCTCTCTTTGCAGACTACACGGCCCACAACGCCAATGTCTTTTCCATGAAAGACAATTTCGAGTTCGCGAAAGATTCCTACCTACAAACAGCAACTTGCGACTACTTTGTAGTTGGATGGCATAGCGATGTTTCGGATGGGCCGTTTGGGAAGACTGGGATTCCAGGAACTCTCGAGTCACGCATCAACACGTTCCTCTGCAGCATCGACAAGGACGCAAAGCTCGCCGGCCTTAGCGTCAAGGCGGCCAAGGCGATCAAGGACAGCTTAGACTTCACTGCCACCCTGTGCCACGGCGCCATCTACAACGTAGTGTATGATCGCCATGCGAAACCCAAAAGTCCGACTCCAAGCTCGGACGATTATGTTGACAACTTTACCACCAACGTGGATATGGAGCCAGTTGCTGTGGGAGTCTCGCCTCTAGATTCGATTCTGACGTTTTTGAATGCGCACGACAAGGACACTGCGGCGGAGGAACACATCCTGGGGACAGGATCTAATCAAATTGCACACAACATCCTCTCGATGAGTGAACTGCTTTATGCAACAGATGATGACTATGATTCTCGGATCAAAGCTGCAGACTTGTTGTCCGCCCAGCACTTCAAAGGCAACGCAGGTGGGTTTACCTGGCACTATGATAAAAAGAAAGAATCAAACGGACCGCCTCAAAGCCCCAGCACAGATCCGACAATCAACGGCAAATCTGAGCTCGATCATCTCAACATGCTGAACGAGCTGCAGCAAAATCTGGATATGACGGAACGCGTCCTCGCGACACGCAGATGGGACCTCTTCGCGCAATTTTTCAATTACTGCGCCGATCCGCTGAGCGGAGCCAATGAATCCACATACGTCGGTCTTGTGAAGAAGTTGTACTCTCAGGACCCCACGTCCAAGAAATGGACAGGTGCGCTCGCAGACCTGTTGCAAACAAAAAATACACTTGAAACAGCAATCAATGACATCCTCCAACCGAAAGCCCATCCGAACACACCGCTGATTCCCGTCAGAAAAATCGCGAATGATCCATATTACTTGAGGTCCAATCCGACACTCATGATAGCAGGCATCGACGCCGGCTGGCCAGCAGACTTCCTGAAGAACATAGAAGTCCGTTTTGGATCGGAGATCACCATCCCTGCGAGCAAGGATCTCTCCGACGTCGTAGCAAAGTTGAAATTACCTCCGGCTTCAGGAGATCTTGGTGCGAAGATATTGAATCTGCTCGCCGAAGCGGCTCAAAGTGGCACGGCGAATAAACCTGGATTCAAGACTTGGGCCGGCCAACCCTTTCATCCTATTTTTGTAGAATGGGAGGCTGTTTACTACCATCTAGATTGGAGCGAAAACTGGCAGGTCGGCCTGGGGAGTTCACCACTCAGTCCCAATAATGTCCCTCAGATCCGATATGTCAACACTGAATCTGTACTCGGTCTCTGTGATGACGCCCGTGCTGTGTCAGGACGTATACTGGTCCTTCCGCAGCCCAACTTTGCGTTGAAGGCCGTCATTGATCAGGTGTTCGGCAGCACGACTTCCGCGGATCTGCCCCCAGGGATGCAGAAATGGACGGAAACTCAGAAGCAAGCCTTTGCCGATTCAGTCGACCAGCTCAAATTCATCAGTGGAGAGCTGGACGGCTTCACTGACGGGCTGCTAACCTTGGCTAACGGGTCGCACGTCAAGCCAAACGTCCGGCCTCAGGGCCAAGACGCGGCGCCGCTTCAGGAAGCCATCGACAAAGGCTCACACGTCGGCTTGACTCGTGACCACTTCGTCGAGATTGACAGTGAGTCGGCGAAGACGCCGTACGGTGGCCTGGAGGATTTCGTGGGAGCAAAGTTTCAGCCTTTCAAAGGAGTTCAGCATGGGCAACTTGGTGAGTGTACCCGCTCTTGCACTTTCAGTTCACTGATAGTCGAAACATTAGCTATCACGAAGATCACGATAGTCGACAAATTTGGTCAAGCAGTCTGCTGCCCTCTACCCGCGGCCCAACCGACCAGCCCCCCGAAAGACCCGGATTTCCCTCTTCGCCCTTGCCTTACAGACCGACTCTGCCCTTCCATGTTGTCTGACGGCACCTTGAACACTGTCTACAAGACGACAGACAAGTTTACCTCGACAGGAGCTCCCATAAGCCCCTTCATCCAGATCACCCCGTCCATCAACCAAAGTGCTCGAATCAATGCCGACTTTCTGGAGGTGGAAATTGACTCTTCTGGAAAGGCGACAGGCAACTGGGCGGTCTGCACAGAGTGGGAGAATCCAATATTTGGATGTGAGTTCCCCCAAGCGTACCAATCTAGCAGCATCTATTAATTGTCGCAGGGATCATTGTGAACTACGCCGACTCATGCTTGCAATTTTTCACGGGAAAGGGGCTTTTCTTCACAACAGCCCATTTCGGCGGTCAGACAGGGACGGCAACCTCGCTGAAGTGGGCACCGTTCGCGTCGCCACCTCCTGGAGACGAGCAGAAATATGTGTCGACACAACTGGTGAACCTGATCAGCCAACTCCAAGGCGGGACGCAAGCGGCCCAAGACTACCTCGCAGGGCTCTGGGACATGATCGAACAGGCCATCCAGACTATGCCATTCCCGCCGTCGCAGTATTCCGGTTATGCAAACGCCATCGTTGGGAAACCGCTTGCTCTCGTCAATGTGGCGTGGTCGTTGGAGCTTGGACAGCCGCCGTTGAAAGCACAACATACTCTGGGACCGAAGCCCGGCGATACCAAAGCAGGCTTCCTTAACCCAACCGAGGAAGAGGTGATGGCATCTTACCAATTTCACGTCAAGATAGGAGATGTAAGCGACCCCAGCTATTCTAGACATTTTGTGAGAGAATTGTATTGCTAACTCTCGGCTTAGTGGGCCCGCCCCTTCGACGGCGTGGTATGCTACTGGGACAACGACAAACCCCCGGCCGGCAGCACCGACTTCGCCAAAATCCACACATATTTCCCACAAGAGGAAGCCGTCCTCCCACGTATTTCAATCACGACCGAGACCTATCCAAAGCTCACGCCCTTTTTCCTCCAGCCAAGCAGCAGCGGTACAGGCCTGGCCCAAGAGAAGCTGCAACACTCGATCATCAAGACCCTCCTCATCGACCCGTACACGCCCATCCATCTTTACAGCGGTATCCTCCCGATCAATAGCCTGCAACTGCCGGGCTGGTCCCTGCAGATCGCGATGCGTAATATGACGGCGTTTTTCACCGTTGGACCTATTCTGGTGACCACGGACGTGCCCAAGGTGTACGACCCGAATCAAAAACTGACGGCCGACTCGTGGATCACGCACATGGCGGACCCGAAAGCGTCCCCAGACGCATGTAAAGTGAAACTGCCTATTGCGGGCGGCAAGGGCATGTGGAACTGGCTGCAGCCGTACGTCGATACGACGACACCTGCGACCAATACGAAAGCTGCAACCACAACTGCAACGAAAGCTGTGACCACCACTAAAGCTTCGACTACGGCTGTGAAAAAGGACGATTCGGGTGATGATGATGCATTGCCGCGTCCGCTGTACAACGCGTTCGAGGTTGGCAACGACGATGGCCGGCTGAGGAGCGATCCCGGTCCGTATACGATGCTGGAGGGGTTCTTGCAGCTGGCGCGTCCCCTGATCAACGACTCGAGTTCATAAAGTGTGGCTGGCTGAGCTGGTGCTTTCATGGAAATGTCTATACTGTTTCGATAGCCACACTTGTATGTGGTGTGAGAGGCGTCGGCAGAGTGAAATACTGGACAGCTGAGGCTGAATCCTTTTTTTTGGATTCTCTGACAGGTGAACAGGAGGTGTCTGTTTCAGGCAACCGTTCTCATAGTAAGATAAACCCACCTGATTCTCTCTCATCCTTGTCTGCACCACACTTGGAAAGAGGTTTATGCAACGGAGGTAAGGAACATACGAAAAGCCTTTACAGCTGGAAATCATCCCAATGGTACCTAGTATTACTAGTGGTACTGTATCAGCACGTATCGCGTATTGATCTTAAATGACAATACCGCTAGACCTTTCATTGACGTGCCTTCCCTCTAACCATGATCAGTCTATGCATTCACCTCGCGACGAGTGGCCGCGTCGGTGAACCAGCCATGTTGGCCACATGCAGGTTCCTGTGCGACACTGCTGTAAGGGAGCATACCAATCGATCCCGACCTGCGAAGTCCTGAGACCTCATAATTTTCAAGCTGTGGGAACGGTTCGCAGGAGTACTACGGTCTATGCTTGAAATCGGCTCGCGAAACACTCCACCGCCCTACTGCAACCTGAAGGCAGCGCTCACGGTCAAAAGAGTGGCCTAGCTCAATTCAGCTTCTGTAACAGTCTTGAACACACCATTTGGAGCCAGACAATACAGAGACGAGTTGGCTGCACAAAGCGGCAACGGGAGAATTAGGGCGTTTTGAGAGCCGACTTCAGGAATAGACCGTAGTAGGTAAGGACGATTTTTGTTCAGCTGACGCCCAAAACACGCTCGCCTTGCATCAATCTCAACGGCTAACCCGTTTCTGCTTCTGCTCTTTCCTCGACGTGCAATGTCGCAAGATTAGAGACGTCTTTCAGCTCTCGTCCAATTTTAGCAAGAGACTTGGGAAGCACATAGCACGTCTCTAGTTGACTATACACGCGGATGGTATACACCCACGCCTTGTGGTATGAGGTATGACCAGCAAACGTCACCCGCCACGCTCAACTCTTTCGTCGAGCTCTCCTCCTACTACTACAGTCCCTACCGAAGACCATCAGTAAAGCAAGATGAGCAAGATGAGCGAGGAACGCAAGGACCCTTTCAACCCAGTAAATGAGTGTGACGCATGCACCCCAGAGCGCGAAAGGAACAAATTGCGTCTCAAGCTGGTCGAGCACGACCCGGCAAAATGCTGTTCGAGGTGCCGGTTTTTCAAGGCCGCAGACGGGATCGCCATGTCGGCCGAGTTCAAGCTCGACTATTTGAAAGCCAAATATCTCGGATTGCTTAGGCAGCCGACATGGGCCTCGACCATCGCGCTGAAGCTTTGCAAGCAGTTTCCGTCAGCGACGATCAGAGCGTAAGTCGAATAGTTCTCTCAAAACCTGTACCACAAAAGACCCGTGGTGGAGGCTGTTGGCTGATGTTTGTCGTCTTTGGAGTCGCATGATCTACACGTGGATCGCTTGCAACCTCGTCTACGACAAGAGCCGGGTCAATGAGGAGAAGCCGCAGAAGTGGGTTGCCCTTACCACGGGCGAGCTGCTCAAGTTCGGAAAGGGCCTCTGCTTCGACCTTGCCGTGTTGTACTATGAGATGTGTAAGGCAGTCAAGCTGGAATGTGAGATGATCGTGGGAGTTGCCAAGAGCGGCGTCTTCATACCGGTAGACGTTGACTGGGATCCCAAGCAGGAGGACGTGGACTCCATGCTTGACAAATACAAAATGAAGCAATACGGCCATGCGTGGAATGTGGTCTTCATAGACAACGACACTCCCCAGCTGGTGGATCCCACATTCGGCCTCGGCGAGTTCGACAAGACGACACAGCAGCTCTTCCATACGAACTCGCGCTCGGCCTTCTTCGACATGAGCAACAGAGAATTCGCGCTCAGCCACTTCCCCATCTGGTACAAGTCCTCCTTGCACATGGCCGAGACGAATCTCTACCTCCCCGGTACCACCGATGACGATGTACCGAGGTTTTTCAAGCGCTGGGCAAGCCTGCACGACGAGCCGGTCGTCTTCCTCGGGGCGCGGCCTTATTTCAGTCTGCTGACGAGTCAAATCGGGCCGACGGGCAAGATCCCAACCAGCGGAGGCATGGCCTATGCCGATGTGCAAAAAAACTTCAAAGGCCAGATCTTTACGAATCTCGTCATGGGGTGCGAGCATGTCGGAAAGGTGACGAACACCCATGTGTACGTCAAGATCTTCGATCATACCAAAAACCCGCCGACGGAGGTCATGGTAGAGCTGAAAGATGTCGGCAGTAACACAAAGCAGTTCAAGAACGTCTGGAAATCACCGACCGACAGCGGTACGTTCTCGCTTGATGACCTGCTTGAGGTACCAGGAGCCAGTACAGCAAAGGATTTCCGACACTTTAGTTTGTGGGTGGCTACCAAGGCGGGCGCGACGGCAGCGGAGGTTGAACGGTGGATATCTTTCTTAGTTTTTGGTTGAACGAGCTCTCGAATCGATTTTGGTGGAACAGACACCGCGAGTCCTCATTACCTTGTTTCCCTGGACGCTCAGCGGTTGGGAAAAAGGATTGCATATGTGGAAGGCGGTAGACTTCGAATGAAAAGGTTTACAGAAGAGGAGAACATCACATGAAGCAGTGATAGAAGTTTTGCGTCAGCAAGGCTGGACCCGCAGGCCGAGCGTCGGTATGGTAAACTCTTAACAGTCCGAGAACAACAGCCACAAATGTTCTGCTCTCCTATCCTCGCTTGTTCAATAAAACCAGAAACACCAGACCACAATCCCAAAAGCCCCTCGCTCTTTTTCGTGCTCTTAGTTTCACACGCCAAAAAGGCCTCGCCGCCGCCTTCCATGCTCATATTGCTCTGGTGAGAGACACCAGAAGCCCTTCCCCAGCTTTTCAGAAGGACGAAACCTCTGCCCTTGAAAAGCTTTGTAGTCTCATGCCTCGTCAAGTTTGGCATGTTCGAGCGTAGTAGTCTCAAATCGTCCTGTTCGAAACTTCGGCGGCAATACGGTGAGAGGTATTGGACAGTAAACGTTAATAGAATGGTGGACAAACTCGTAGAGTTGAAGGACGCTTGCTGCAGGTGTCACACTAGCTTGCACAGAATCATCGGCGAGTTATGGTTAAAAGAAATATTTGGAACGATGTAACAGGGCAACAAATCTCCAAAACTCACCTCATAAAGTCAACTCATCTTCACGTAAACCCACCTTGATCACATCCAAAATCGCCGCCTTCCGAGTCACAAAGAACGTCAACTTACCTTTCACATATTGTCGCTTACCAGTCGGTCATTCGCGTGTCCTTGACGGTGCTAATGCCACCATCTCGGATGGCCCAGAGTTCAAAGTTTTTATGCCAAATCATCTTGAACATGTGGTAGGCACAACGCCGATGCTCCGCTTTCGAGTACAGAAAGAGTGCGATATGTCCTCCACCAACGCGAAGCTGTCCAGGATAGAGCTCTTGCTCGCCCTCCCTGTCCCGGTTCTGGATATAATATGTCTTTGCCCAATCACCGTCGAAGAGCGAAGCCCAGGCAAGAAGGTGTTGTTCGAGAGCGCCAATGGTCAAAAGATCGGCCTGTTCCTCTCGGCTAAGAGACCACTCGAGGAACTTGGACATCGGGTGCGGCATGCGGTAGAGAGCCCATTGTACCAGAAAGAGTTCACCTGCAGAACAATTAGCATATATCGATCTCAATCAAAGGGGCCAATGATACATCAACAACGACGTAACCATTGGTTAGATGAACTTACCATATTGGCTCCTGTATTTCGATAGTCGCTCTTTTCGAGTGCGCAGAAAGATGATGAGGGCGTCGATATGGGCCCGAAATCCTCCATCGGCGGGACAGCCCCCGATGAAGGTGTCCCAGTAAAAAGTGGTTTGGAACTTCTGATGTTCATCGGCCTCGTCCCACGGGCGGTCGATATACGCGTCGGCAGCTGAAAAGCCTCGACCCAGACCTCCATGCGACACTTCATGGGCGATTTGTGGGTGAAGCGCGTTAAACTCTACCCACCTGCTCCATGCAGCTTTATACATAGGGCCAGAGCCGGTTTGCGCGAGAACATCCTGGTGCAGTCTTCGTGCCTGCACGTATAAATCTTCATTTGGGTTATAGTACGACATCCTTCTGTTTGAGTAGTGAAATTGGTGTAGAACAATGCAAGTGGTGAATGATAACACAACAACTCGTGTAATGCTCTGTGAAAGTCTGTTTATTGATTGGTGAGAAGGTCATAGCTGAGCAGCTCGAGGGCACAAGGGTATGCTTATAGGAGCAAGTCGGCGGTATGCTCTTTGTGAGGAACGACACCAGCCATTGTTCTGGGTTGTGCATCATACACAATCTTCATTGTTCGCAGGTGCGGTAAGGACCAATCATGGCCGAGTGCTGACATGATGGAGGTGCTTCTCGACAAAGGTCATTGTATGAGTCAATGAGCCTCGGGCCAAATCTCCTGCTTGTGCAGTACCACCAACAGCCTGTAATTTGGTTTGTGGCAAACTGCGTACGAACGACGTGCAAAGAACGTTGATGGCCGGGTGAGGATGGTAGTGAGCATCACTTACTCAGCTACGAGACGCTTCTCTTCCTGCATCTTACTCCACGATACTGTTGTAACGGCCCGTGAATATCACAATTTTCCCTCTTCCGTCAATCTGCGTATGCGGCTGAGGAGAATGTTGCCTTGTCGACCCAGCTTGATCTTCCCGTCTTTGCCAGGTCTTTTGGCCTTGGTCATAGCCTTTCGGTCTCGTTCGCGGGCCTCTCGGGCTTTTCGCTTGGCCTCGATTTCTGCTTTACGTTGTGTGGCCGCCTCCATCTCCTTCCCGAAGCCTGACTGCTTCGATCGAGGCTGTATTGAGGAGGCGCCCACCCTTCTGCGGTGCGAGGACTCTTTCTCATCGTGGTATAGCTGCGAATCAGGCGCCTCCTCTTCTTCCAACATGGCTTGACGGTCTGGATGGAGCTCGAGACTTGATGGAGCAGTTTCTGAGGCGGGTTTCGTAGCTTCAACGTCCGTAGGCACTCGGAGAGCGGCTTGTGCGGCCTCTTCCTGAGCTTTCACTCTGGAGTATGCCTTTTTCACCTTCGCTTTCTGTATGAGGTCGTTCTTGATCTTTTGAGCTGCAGGGTGTCAACAAAGCATTTGCTTGCGTTCGAGTTTGGCTCGTACTCTTGCGCCTCCAAGTGCCATCAGGGAGATTGGCAGGACCGACCGAGAATCCCTTGCGTTTTTTCTTGTGTGGTTCCCGTATCTCAGCGTCTGCGTCGTTGCGCGATCTTTTGACGCCCATCATGGCAAGCCAAGATTGAGGTCCCGTAGGAGATTTGTACAAGCAAAGAGGTGGGAGAAGTTACAATCGTCTTGCTACGACTTCAGTCGCAGAGCAGAAAGGAGGAAATGTGCGAAGTCGGCGATGATGGTAGGTGGGTTGTGCGGTGGCACCAGTGGTAGAAAACTAGAGGCTCAATTATGTCGGAATAGCGCCTTGATGTTAATTGGTGGCTGGACGCCTGTGGGGGCCCCCCGCGCTCCGGGCGCACTCTTTAACTAGCAATCTTCCTCCTTCATACCGTTGTTCCTTTTCACTGCTCGCGGCACGCACAAAATGATCCTCTATGCGATGATGTTTGGTTTCAGCACTTTCATGCTCTATGTGCACGTAACGTTAATCCTGAGCTTCCGGATTGACTGGTGTCAAAGCCTTCCCGGCTGAGAAAAAGGACTCGATGTTCTCCATGCACAATCTCTCGAAACCTGTTGTCGACTCGATAGATCCCCCCGCACAATGTGGCATCATGGTGACATTCTCCATCTTCACCAATTCAGGGTGCACGTCAGGCTCATTCTGGTACACATCTAGGCCGGCGGCAGACAGGTGTCCAGATCTGAGGGCCTCCACCAACGCCGTCTCGTCCATGAGCTGCCCTCGAGACACGATAACGAATCGAGCACCTCTCTTGCATTTGGCAAACTGCTCGGCACCCATGATCTGCTTCCCAAAGTACGGTGCACATACCACAACGCAGTCAGAGACAGCCAGCATCTCGTCAAGAAGCTCGAAATATTGAGCATGGATCTCTGCTTCCACACGGGATTTGCGCTCCACGTCATGGTAAACAATTTTGCAACCGAGGCCAAAGTATACCTTCTTTGCAACGAGATGCCCTATTCTTCCAAGGCCGACAACTCCCACTGTATGGCCTTGAGGATTATGGCCGATTTCTCTGATCCTGTTTCGAGTTTTCGACCATGTCAGTGGGTTTCCGGTCTTTGCTCCGAATTGAGCTATGGTGAAGTGTCGAAATACCGAAATGACGAGGTATAGCGCTGCGTCCGCGACTGCGAGTGTACAGGCGGCTCCACTGTTACAGTAAAGGATTCCTGGAGTGTCTATTCAGCGGCCATTCATGCATGGGTGAGCTGGTGATGCACGGCTTAGACTGACCTTTCGCGGTGAGCAACGGAATGTCCATCCAGTCGTACCCAGCGCCAACACTGGCGTATATCTTGAGCGATTGTGGCAAGAGCGAGACAATGTCATCGTCCCAGGGCTCTGTCTCCTGCCCAGAATATACGACTGGTCGGATGATTGCATCGAAATCTCCCCATTTCCGACATCGAAGGTGCTCAATGAAAATTGCCCTTTCGAGATCTTGCTTCTCAACTGGGACTACGTCAAATGCAGAACTGAATTTCTGTACAAGCTCATCATTGTGGCCTGTCCAGGTTGTGCCCAGTTGAAGTACTTTGGGCTTTGAAGCTTTGGCAATCATATTCAATATTCAGGGAGGTATAAACACGGATACGAGCTAAACCCATCAGTATCTGTGACAGGACACTGTGTTGATGTACTTTAAAGCCATGGGCCGGTTCCGCCCCGCCGAAATTACAGGTTAAAGATGGGCATCTTTCGTCTGATGCTCCCGAAAGGGTGGGCAGGCGCCTTCTGGACTGACCACGTCACAAGTTCCATGATACTACGATCCCTGATCATTCCTCTCGAAAACTACGCGCGGTTGGGCTTGTGTCCCGTTCAGGGCCTTCACGGTCTTTCGGGAGCATGGGCGGGGGAGCGATCTACCGTCCTGGCTGTGGAGACGCTCCCCATTTCCAGAGTCAAAATTCCACTCTTCTATTACGAGTATATTATTCCCGCTGAAAGGCTGCCGAGGGGAAGAGATTTACTGCAGCCTCAAGAGCCTAGCATCCGTTCGGCTTGAAAGTGGTCCATGAGTGCCGATCTCATCTTAGCGCATCCGAAGCGCTTCGGAAACGGCTCGCCAAAACATCAGGTCCAGCAATTGCAGCCTTGTGGGTGACTTTCGCTTATTTTTGGTCACCTTTACGCCAGATATGTCTCCGCCATCTGATTCCGCATCATGGAAATAGCGCTCTTGGAAGGCGAGCTATGTAGCGGAACCACATAGCGAAGTGTCTCGTTAAACGGAACAACGCCGTTTTCAAACGGGGCAAAAGCAGGCGAAGCCGCACAACTGCCTAGAATGCATGCTCACTGACATTTGATCCGAGGAGTAGATTCCGCTGTTGCACGCTCCTTTTGAGATGAAGGAAGACGAAAATAATTGAAATTGTTCAACGAGCTCTTCGTGAAACGAACAAGAATCAGTTGGGACACGACAATCTGGCCGGATAGCAACCATGCTGAACCCAAAATGGGAAAGCATCATTCGTTTCAAGTGTCCTGATGGGGAAGTGCACTATGGCGAGCCAACAGCAGATCTGAAGTCTGCTAGGGTCTGGACAGGACTCGACGTCTGGTCGCTTCAGCCGACTGACACGACAAGGCATGTCGCGGAGGTGAGTACGCTCCACGATCCCTGACCAGAAGAGACAGCCACAATCTGACGCAGCGAGTTCTCAGATATTAGCACCTTACGAGCCTACAACAATTATCGGTATAGGCTGCAACTATAAAGGCCACGCCCACGAGACCGGCGTAAGGACGGTTCCCTCCCAAATTTGTCTTTGGCGTCTCCTGACTCACCACAGATACCTCTGCCAAACCATCCCATTATATTTCGTAAACTCCCATCCAGCATCACTAGCCCGACTTCTTTAGTTGAGCTTCACGGCGGCGATGTCGACTATGAGAATGAACTCTGCTTCATCACCTCCCAGCCCGCTCGGAACGTCCTGCAAGACAATGCCCTCAATTACATCCTCGGCTTCACCGTCGGAAATGACATTTCTTCACGCTATTGGCAGAGAAAGGATACCTCTGGTGGCCAAGCGTGCTATGCGAAGAGTTTCGACGGCTTCTGTCCCATCGGCCCGAAGATTGTGTCGGCAAAAGCATTGCAGAATTTCCAGAGTCTGAGGATCACTACTCGTAGGGATGGTGAGGTTGTGCAAAACTCGAACACGAGCGATATGCTTTTTGGGGTGCGACAGTTGATGGCGTTCTTGACCCGAGGCACTACGTTGCCAGCAGGAACGTTGGTGTTGACTGGAACACCACCTGGTGTAGGCAGCTATCAGACACCGCCAAGATTTATCAAGGCCGGAGAGGTGCTGGAGTGTGAGATTGAAGGGATTGGGAAAATTCAGACCGAGTTTACTGAGGTGAATTCGAAAGCGGCGTAAAAGCTAGTCAATCACAAGATGAAGGACAGCTACTCAGTCCAAGTATGGAGCTGTATATGCTGAATTGCGTAGTCTAGAGAATCTCACTGTGACTTGAACCAGTCTTCCAAGCCTCTCAAGTCTCATCACAGCAGGCGCAGGAACTTGCAACCAGCCAATGAAAGTGGAGTATTTGCGGTGAAGTTGAAGTGAGGTTTGTTTGGCATTGACGGTGACATTTTAAGACGGCGCCTGCCATAGGTCTTAATTCGCCCGGAGACATCTTCCATTCTCTTCAGATATTACTCTGACGTCCCAACATTCAGATCTACTAGTGCAATTCCACTAACCACGATGAAAGTGTTTCTTGCATCGAGTTCACGTTCCAGAGACGAAATCAGATACATATCAAGACGCCGAAGCAAACTTTACTGCATCGAATTGTCGTAATTCATCATGGTTTCAAAAACACATGGGACTGTCGAGGAGACAACACCAGCAAATGCCGCGCCCCCACAAAAGCACATCTTGATATCAGGAGGTAAGTTACCACCAACTCAGACTGCTCAGAATCATGGCTGAGGATCTCAAGCTGCCAAGGGTATCGGCCGCTGCATGACCCGCCACTTCCTCGAACTAGGTCACAAAGTCTTCATCCTCGACTTCGACGAGGAAGAGCTGAAGCACACGGCCGAGGTCCATCTCAAAGGATATTTCAAGGACGGCCGCTTGGGTTACGAATTGTGCAATCTCCGCAGCATCCCCGAGATCCGCAAAACGGCCGAGAAGGCGGCTAAGTTCTTCAACGGCAAGATCCACGTCCTCATCAACAATGGCGGCATCTCGACCCCGTACTGGAAAGACAATGCCACTATGGAAGACCAGGCCACGAGCGATCAATGGCAAGCCTACGTGGAAACAAATTTGACCGCTCCATTCCACCTCAGCCAGGCCGTACTGCCCTACATGAAAGTGTCCGCCAATTACGAACAGAGAAAACAGGAAAACGCCGGACCTAGCCCCTGCATCATCCACGTTTCTTCCTTTCGCATGCTCCAGTCGGATCCCAATCAGGAAGGCTACGCGTCCACCAAAGCTGGACTCTTGGGTCTAACGCATAGTATGGCCGTCTCGTTGTCCGAGTATGGGCTCAGAGTCAACCTCATTGCGCCGGGCAGGATCAAGGTCGCACATGAGAGCAAAGAGGGTGATGAGAAGGGCTTAGAGTGGAGTCTGGACGAAGACGACAGAGAGAAACATGCCACGAATCGTGCCGGAAAACCTGAGGATATCGCCACTTGTGCGGAATTCTTGATAGGCGCAGGGTTAGTTTAATTACTAAAGCTCTTCATCCCACTGCTAACATTGAACAGGTTCATTACGGGACAAAGCATCACCGTAGATGGTGGTGCATCTATCAGGAAGACGTGATTGACTACGATGGGTGTGCATAGATTTTATGGTCATCTCGCGACCGGCTGTTGGGATGACCCACGGTGAAGAAGCTGGCAAAACAGAGCTAGCGGGAATGAAAAGTAGCCTGATTAGGAGGCTGGTCTTCGACACCAAGGCATGGTTGCACACGACTGTAGAAAGCATCTCGATAGCGACCTTTTCACCAACATAGACACAGCGCGTTAAGACTAGCATTCTCTTCTCGGGCGTTTTACCCGTAAACTTTCGACAGCGTCCAGCTTCGGTCACTCGGACCCGAAGCTTGCCTCCAAGCTCGTCCCCAACTCCTACACGACATATCTGTAGTTCGGGTGGAAATCGCACAGGTCCTCGAATGTGCCGATATCCCCTAATGGCGGCAATTCACCATTCTGTCTCTTCTCTGCATCTGCATCTCGCTTAGCATTCTCCTTTGTGACAATGCGATACAAGAGCCCGCAAGACACCAACGAGATGACATGCACGCCGAGCAAGATCCCGTGACCAAGGAAGAAACGAGGCGGGAACTTGTAGATCTGAGTGCACATAATTCCAGTGCCTTGGACGAAGAATTGAGAGATGGCGAAGGCCAGTGCTCGCTTAGTGTATCCGCCATGGGTGGTGGTGAGCCAGGAGGTTGCGAGGACAAGGTCCGGGAAGACGCCGCAGGCGACGAAACATGCGCCTGCCATCAAGGCAGGTGGGTTGGTCGTCGACAAGAGAATGATAAAGCCTGTGAGACTAATGCATAGACAAATTGCGTGAGGTAGTGCGCGAGCCCGGTATTTGTCGGCCAGCCAGCAGATGACGGGCATCGAGACGATGGCGAAGCTGTAAGGAATAATGGTGTACAGGTTCGAGGTCAGTCTGTCGAACCCGAACTCGTGGATGAAGGTGGGCAGTAATAGTCCGAAGGAGGTGATTCCACAGGTTGCACCGAGGACGTTCAACGATGAGAGATATGTCTTCGGATCTTTCAGACCAATCATGATTTGGTGGCTCTTGATTTTTTCGTTCGGGGTGTTCTGGGCTTTTCCAAGCATTAGGAAGTGCTCGACAGAGATATAGAGGAGTCCTAGAGCATGGATTTCTGCTTACCTGCAGAGTATCTCGCGACTAAGATGTCCTTTTCCTCCTTACTCCGGAACAGGAAGTGGCCATGGCTGGCGACGCGATCGGGGAAACTGGGCAGGATGAAAAGCACGGCTAGGCCGCAGACCACTGTGGGTGCTGATTCGATAATGAACAGCCATTTCCAAGATGCAATGCCGTGAGCGCCGTCTAGGTTCTTGTCCGTTCCATAGCTGATGAGACCGCTGCTGAATGAAGCGACAGGCGTGGACCAGTACATGAAGGCTATCGCCCTTGTCAGCATGGTGAAGCCAATCTTGGTTTACCTAAGATACCACTCACCAGTTCGCAACGCGAGCTCATCTGCTTTATACCATTGACTCAAATACAGGAACCCCATGGTCAAAACAGCTTCTCCACAGCCAAGGATGAATCTGAGGACCATGAGACCTGAATAGCCACCACAGACTGGAACCAAGCCAGCGGCGAGGCCGAAGAGAATTATGGCCCCACCGAAGACATATCGTGCCGGATAGGCTTTCATAGCCAGTCCAATAGGGAAGTCCACAATGAAGAAACCAACAACTGAAGGCTCGCAGGTTAGCAGACCATGGTACCAAAGTACGTCTTAGCACATCAAAAACTTACAGAAAATCAACAAACACTGCAAGTACTGCGTGTTGCTCAAATGCAAGTCTTCCTGAAGTCCCATCAACCGAGCATTGCCGATGGCTCCACGGTCCTGCAAGTTAGACCCGGTCAGCAAGACGCTTCAGCAACAAGAGATCAGATCGACCCACCAAATACCCCAGGAAGAAGATTGTCCATAGGACTGGAATGATCAGTAGATCTTGCTTCCAGACGACGCGCCTCTCCTTTCTGCGATCAAAGTTCTCAACACCATTGCCAGACACCTGGACCTCCGCATCCTCGAGCTGTACCTCCTCCTTGGACACTTCGATCATATCTTTATGCTCAGAGTGCTCGACCAGGTGTCCCATGTTTACGCTGCTCTGATGTTGTGCTTCGATGTTCAAGCCGAAAGTGGATTTATTTGAGTAGACTTCTGTATGTGAAGCACTGGTAAAGTTGACGGCAGGCAGCGTCCGCTGATTTTATACACCTTTCGTGCGAAGAACCAGGCGCCGCAGCGTCACCTTGCCAACCAATTCCGCATGTTGGATCAAGGCTTTCTTGTTCCCGAGGGAGATCTCGTGCGGCTGTGACCCCAGATTCTGAGCAATATTCCGCACGATATACGAGGTTGAGAAACTCGGATATTTCGGGTCCACTAGAGGACGGTTGAAACGGGACATGTGTGTGTTGCACCAAGATATCTTTCCATCTAAGTTCAACAGTCTGGACAGACTTTCTGGGAAGTCTGGGGTACTGAGGCACGCTCTGGCGGTTCGTTAGCCAATTCGCTTCTGGGCATCGACGGCCAGCGAGCAGCTCCAGAGCGACATCCGATGAGACTTTTAGCGCTTCCGAAGCTTTCGGAACCCGAGGTCAATGACGAAGGTGGAGTTCATACCGCAACGGCGACAGTACTTCGTATGAATTTCGAACCATTGTTTGCTTAAGCGAAGTTCTTCTGGTGCTCGTGGTTGTTGCTCGGATTTGAGAGACTTCGTCGTCGGCAGACCACTTGATGAAATACTTTCATCGGCCCCTCTTCTCTTCTCCTACCATGCTCCAAGTGGAATGGTTCTCTGTACCATACCTGTCACTGTAGTCATCCAGTGCTGCTGAGGAGTGTCACAGGCATAGCTCTTAGGCGCTGGGAGCCTTCGACACGCCGAGTTACCCGCAAACGATCAGAGCAATGCCCTCTACCCCACATGCGACCCGGGTACAAACTCGTTGTGCGAACGCCTGTGAAAACTGCAGGCGGCGCAAAGAGAGGTAATCGCTCCTTTCCTCGTTTGTCTTGTGATAGAAGAATATCCCTGTCCGCTGACAATCATACCTCCAGGTGTAACGGATTACAGCCTTGCGGCCGCTGTGTCACGAGGCGGGTCGAACGGCAATGCAAATTCGTTTTGCCTGCCACACCCACCAAAAATGGTCCAGGGAAGGGAACAGCGCGCATCAGTGAACGGATGGCAAACACAGACACTGAGGACATCACGCTTGAGCCCACACCCGATTCACAGCATGATGTTAACGCCACGTGCGCGGCACCCACATACCCGCTGTCGAGGTTGATTCGCCATCCCAACCAGAAGTTGATCTTCATGGGCGACCATGCGAACTCGTCATTCCTGCATAGTGTTCGGCGAGTCGTGCAGAAAGCGGTTGGGAGTTGTTCGTTCATTGATGACCCCACGCGCAACCGTCTCGTCGATGGCATCGAAGCTGCGCCGCTTGACTGGCTCCGGCAGGGGAATGATCCCATCGTGCACAAACCAGATCCCGAGCTTGCCACAGTTCTCCTCCATCAGTACCTCTGGACAACAAATGGCGTCCTCGATCTGCTCAACGATGATGAGATCAAATCACAGTTTCCAAATTGGCTCGAAACCGTGGTGGACGTCAACGACTCGACCAGCGCCAAATACTATCTCGTACTCGCATTGGGTGCGCAATCCAGTGCCGAGTGTTCAGATCAGACTGCAGAGTTGTACTTCAAGTGTGGCCGTTTCATGACCATGCTACACTTTATGGACAAACCCAGCCTCCTGGGAGTTCAATGCTTCCTCTTGGTCACTATGTTCCTCGTAGTAGCGTCGCGGCGTAACGCGGCCGCCATGAACCTAGGGCTTGCTGCCCATGCGTCTTACGCGATTGGCATTCACCAGCAGGATGCCTCCAAGTTGTTCAAAGTCGATGAATACCAGGAAAGAGAGAATGCCTGGAAAAGTATCCGGGCCCTCGATGTCCTTCTGAGTGGCTCCCTTGGTCGACCATTGGCCACATCTGAGACTCGTAATGTTGCTGAAGATGGAAGCTCTGCGGTAGTACATCTGTGCTGGATTAGCGAGCGCATCCTCACTAAGGTCTACTCCCGACGGTCCCTGGCAATGGAAACTGTGGAAGAGATTAGCAAACATCACCGAAAATGGGTGTCTCTCTTGCCTGAAAGTCTTCCCCGTGATCGTATCTTGCCGGCACTCGAGCTGGGAGAGGAGCAGAAACCAAATCTCGGACTTTCTCACTTGCGATGCGAGTACTATGTCAGTATCATCTTGTTGACTAGACCTTTCCTGCTGGACCTAGCAGTCAAATCCGCGAAAGAAAATGCGACCAGCGAGTCATCATCGCCGCAGCCTTCCACCATATCACTCGAGAGAGCTCTGGTGTATTCGTCCGTGGATTCTGCTATCCGGATCATTGAAACAGTAAGACCTTTGCTGAAGGATGGGAACCTTCCAAAACGATTGCCCATCATTGTTAATGCAGCCTTCATGGCTGGACTTGTGATAGGCCTCGCATTTTTTGCCAGGCTTCGGAGGCATTTCCCGCTATATGAAGGCCTTGGAGATGCCCTTCGGATGCTCAGCGCGTTCTCAGAGCACGACATAGTTGCCAGACGTGGGCTTTTGCTCCTGAGAAATTTAGAAGCTGCTTGCAGGCTTTTCGTGGCGAACCAGGACTGTGAGAAATACAAATGCCGACAACATTTGGTCACCAGTCTTTTTGGTGATCTTCGGTCTTTGGACTCTAACGACGAAGGAAGCTCCGTCTACCACCATGACAGAGACAGCAGCCCCGACGCAACGCGAAGGCAGAATTGGGCCAACGTGACTGGAGACTCTCAAGGTCCCTCCACTAAAGGAGTTCAGGTTTCGGATATAGATGGTCTTCGTCCTCCAACCGAGTCTGACCTCCTTCCAAACGACAGTATATTTGCCGTGCCGTTGGGCACAGCGCAAGATGGTGGTCGTCAACGCGAAGAACATGGATGGCAGCCACAGGTCGACGACGACGCTTTTCTGCTTGACGCCAATGTGCATTGGAACGAGACAGGAGCACCATTTGGCCCGGCTTTTGCCAACTTATCGACATTGGTCAACAATTATTGGGGATCCGATAACATATTCAGTCTGGATTGAGAGCAATCACTCAAAGCGGGTGAACTCCGACCCATGCATGATCCAGCTGACGCTAAGAAGAAATTGCGAACTCACTCCAGAAGGCAGTCCCTGAAGGACTTATTGGGCATCGATATCTCCCGGTCACTCATCGTATCAGTTGGCCGCTGGATAACTTGGCTAGAGACCGGTGTGTGGACAACAAACGATCCCCGCAAACTTATCTTTCAAGATGCCAAGTGATGGAGAGTTCGTCGATAAGGTTCCAAATTCGAGAGTCACGTAGCCAGCAAACGCCACTTTCTGCTGAGCCTGGTGCCATTACCAATTCTGTCGTCAGAAGCACCAGACCGACGAGTAAAGACGAGGTGAGGCATTTAGTGGAAACAGAGACTGAAGATGGCTTCTAAGGAGTATTTCTTGAGCGTTGCCACTATGAGACGTGCTGGGTCGTGTCCATGTCCGCTGCGACTCTCATCCGTGGAAGCAGCATATGCCTGGACCTATCGTTGGGCTGCTTGGTGTCTCCGGCTCAATTCTCTTGTGCCTTTTCAAGGAGACCTGACAGCCCTACTGGTGAAGGGTTTGCCATCTGAGAAGAGCTGATGCGTTGTGTGCAGTGAGCTGTAGTCTAAATCGGTTGGGGAAGGAGAGACAAAGGAGGAGTATTTGTCGAGGAAGGAGGGGAGGGCCGATCGGAGAAGTCGGCGCATGACGATGGGTCTGCTTGGCACCTAGACATGCTTCCGGCACCCTATGACTCCCATCCTGCTGCTGGCATGCTCCTCAACACTCGTTTCATTCATTACCTTGTTCTGCTTGACCTTCAACACCTCTCAATTCATAACCGTCCCGCCTCCGGCCGCTTCTCTGATCTGGTTTCACCGCTCGTTCAACTTCAAATAAACCCAGGGTCACTCGAAAATGCCACGATAGTCTCGGTTGACTTCCCTACGTACCTCGGACCACTTGATCGTTATGTCTCTTGAACCTCAAAATCATACGTTCCAGGCTTATACCCGAGCCAACGTTCGACGATTTTGCTTTTACCCTGAGAATATCGTGGAAGTGGGCTAGAGCATGCCCTTTGTCTGGGATTGTGGACTATTGCCAGAACCACCGGCGAAGAGAAGGAAACTCTCATCAGGGATGGCTCGACATAGTATACCACAATCCGAAGACGTCGATGAACAATTCTTGTTCGAGCCTGCTGAGAGCCCGGTCGATCGCAGCAGCTCACGTGCAGAAAACCACGGAGGAGATGACCATGATACAGTACGGACGAGTGATCGAGAGGAACTGATACAGTGCATCAAGCGGGGCCAACGGACCACATGGGTTCCCAAGCCAGGGCTGGAGGCTCTATGTGCTGAGGTGGAGGCTGAACAGAATGCTGCTGCGTCTCCATCGACTGTGCCTCTACCTCATACTCGTACAGACCAATACCGCCTTGTCCCAGAACAGACGCATGACCATGCGACAAGGCCAGGTCCCTCTTCTGCCACTGAGGCTCTTCAGCGGTCTTTGTCTCCTTTAAGGACACGCAACATTCGTGAAGACTTCAGTCAGGGCATTCCGGTACCGGAGACTTATGCTGGGACTTCCACACCTGCTCGGCAGAGCTTTCCAACCCAATTTGACGTGTCTCCGCCAATCTGGCAAGCAGGTTCGCCACGCATATCGAGTCTTCAACACCAGCAGAGCTCTCCACCAGAAATAGTGAGAAGAACGCGTGCGCCTTCTCTTGGCAGCAGCTTATCCTCGACTTTCGTTATGAGGATACCCACGAGTCCTCTTGTTCAGGCGACTAATAATCCTACGCTGGACTTTTCACCAAGGAATCTGGTAGACGGTGTCGCAGGCAGATCTGCACGAAGAAGAACGATGCCTCCCAATGCATTTGAATCACTGCAGATGTCTCCGCTGGACAGTGTGCTACCTAATTTTACTCGACCAATACCGTACGAGGACGGCCAGCAGAACGAAGGCTCGTCATTTCCACAAAGACATCGACCACGTCGATCGTTGAGCTCTTTCACGTATCAACCTGCTATCACCCCTCATACGCCGCAAAGGAGCACACAACGCCGACCTTCTTTGGCTGCTGATATGTCCCCAAGACAGCGTGCCTCGATGGTCGGATCATTCGAGGAGTCCATACTGCGAGGGAGGATGTCCACTCCTGCCTCTAAACCGCTTGATTTCGTGGCACAAATCGGAGTCATGGGTAAAGGAAACTGCCCGACTGGCCTGAAGTGTCCAGCTCACGTTACTGTTCCATTTCCGGCCGTCTTCTATAATTATCCGTCAGCCACTTCATCCAGGTCAATATCTGACGACAATCCGAGCCCATATGTTGGTAATATTGACCTGGAGCACAAACTGAAGCCTCCAGCAGAGCCAGTCCGGCGATCGCGTCGCTCCCAGACGAATCTCAGCCCGGAAGACTTAGCAGCCGAGATCACTAAGCCCGAAAATACAGCGATAGGAAAGGCGTTGGCAAGAGAGGCACAGAAGAAGCAAGAGAAAGCTGCTACATCGCTAAATGAACTTTCCGGGGGAGCCTATCGGGTGCCACAGAAAGGACAACTTCAAGTGATCATTAAGAACCCGAACAAGACCGCGGTCAAGCTCTTTTTGGTTCCTTATGACCTGGATGGCATGCTTCCGGGTACGAAGACATTCGTTCGACAGAGGAGTTACTCTTCCGGTCCTATCTTGGAAGCTGCTACAGTGGAAACACAAGCTGACCTGGTCGCTCGCGATCCGCTCAGTGCGAAAGACATTCTTCGCTACCTCATTCACCTCAAGTTCTGCTGTACGGCCAAAGGTCGATTTTATCTCTACGACAATATTCGTGTCGTCTTCGCGAATCGTGTTCCTGATGGCAAAGAGAAATTGCGGACTGAAGTTCAGCTGCCCGACCCGAGGTTCAGTCCACACAAACCTACACTTGGGAGCCATTCACGAAGTCCAAGTATTGCAGATGAAAAGGCCTTCTCTCGCTCTCAGCCCTCGGGTGCTCATAGGCTTGAGAAGCTGAACGATGTTTTAGGGCTCGGCGGAATGAAAGAGGGTCGGACCCTGGAGCGAGAATTGACTCCTGCTGTTCGGCGGCATGAGGGAAGCACTTTGTATGCTCATGGCTCAGCAGATCTTGCTGAGCTTTCCAGTTTGCCAGAGCCAGACACAACTCAGTTAGAGAGAAATGTGTCTCCGACTCCAGGCTTCTTGCCCTCGACTTCTGCCCGGGGCTCACCCGTGCCATGGTCGGACGGGTCTACCATAGCACGCAGTTTCTCGCCCACACCAGTCGAAGCCGGCCACGGCCTGCTTTCACAAAAACTGCGGGAGCTGAATGGGCAGTCAGACAGGCGACAAGAATAGTGCATTTGATGATGACCTGCAAGGACAGTTTCGGCGCAAATTGGTTGTTTTCTTTTTGAGATGATACCCAAAGGGCACAGTTAGATTTTACATGAGCGGCAACCTCACCCACCTCATCAGTCTCTCCACTTACTCTTCTGTGATTAGGCTAGCTGGCCTCGTCATTGCCCTTCGTATTTACAGTTCGTGTGACCATGTCGACCGTGGTGTTTTTAAGCGTCAGGTTCAAGCCACAATGTAAGAACGGTCATGTGGCAGAAGAGGCGCCTTTTCCCCCTGACCACAAACCGGAATTCCCTAGCTGTGCCAGTTTGGTGGTGTGTTCATCCGAGACAGCCTGCCTTGATTTTGGAGGGTGCGAAGGCTGGTGAGCTTGTGGGGGCGGAGCATGCATCATGCAGTCTGCCCCCAACAACATTGCCATTCGTCATCCGCCTCATGCACAGCCTAAACGCAGTCAGCCATTTGGAAATCGCAGCTCGTCGGGTCAAGCTAATCCACCTGTTCAACTGAGGTTAGCTGTGAGCTTACAGGGGCATATCATTGACCGGGGCTTAAGTTCCTGCCTTTTAGACGTGTGTTAAAGCGTACTGCAGGCCGAGAGCTAAGGACACCAGGAGCGAGTTGTGTATCGCCCGCTTTTTAATTCCTGACCCCTCGGTTGCGGCGGCGAACCAGGACTAGCAAGTGACTTGGATTATTCCGTCAGGGCTCCAACTGCCTGCACGCACGCACAGTCCAGTCCAATCCTCCAACTGCTTCTCACTGTTGGTTACTTGTCCATTATCATTCCAACCTCAAGTTCGACTTACAGCATCCCGCAGCGCCTTCTTGTCACCGTCCCTCCTCGAACGCAATCCCCTCATCCAGCACCGTCTTCGGGCCTCTGTCTGATCCCCTCCGACCTTCTCGATGCTCCAACCATAGCTCCTCCCGATCCTTCCACTCGTGCCCGAACGTCGATGACTTGGGGAGTCGTCCATCACCGAAGATGCACAAGATCAGCAACTTCACTGGCCAGGCCCGTCATGGCTGGGAACGGATGACTCCTGCGGCCTTCGGCATGTCGAGATTCCACCAGGACATGCCCACGCCGCAACCATTGAGACGTCCACAAGGCTCGCCAGGAATTGTGTCCCAGCCGCAATCCGAGACCTCGCCCGTCAATCTGTCCTTCAACGTACCTTTTGCTTCCAACCTTGCGGGTCCCGAGCCCGACGAGATCCTACATTCAAGCCCGGGTGCTCTCCAGCGCTGGACCTTTCCAGCCGGCACCCCGGATGGCACCCCCTTCCACAAACTGCCTGTGCATGTGCAAAATGAAGAGATGCTGCGATCCCTGTGCGCGTACATTAGTGATCATAGTGCGGGACATCTGCAGGCGAGCGTTACTACATCTGAGCCAAAGGCTGGACCCGCCCTGCACAGGAAGTCTCAAGGGCTGGTAACAAATGTCTGTGTATCAGGTGACGGAGACATGGTCTTCAAGACCAGGGCCAAGATCTTAAATGATACGCCTATCATGATGGTACGTGTGGCCTTCTACAGAAAGTACCTGCCGCTAACCTAATCTAAGCGCTCCGCAATCGTGGATATAGATCCAGGCCTGATCTTGGATGGAGCTGAGACAGGCATTCGCTCGAGCGTCCTCAGCCATATTGACCTTTGTGCCAAGTACACCGGGACAGACATTTTCCTTCTCAAGCCTCGTGGTGCCGATATGTCTGCCATCACTGGTTCTTACGGTGACGAGGTTGACAGTGGCCTGGATCAGCGGTACCGGGTCGAAATCTTTGGGGACATGGAAAGCGTAGAACACGCAAAGACTCGGGCCTTAATGATGATTGATCAAATTGTAATCCTCACCACCGGTCTAAACAATTACCTCTGCTGACCAGCTCGCAGCTCAAATACAAAATCGATGTCATCAAACTTGAGGTCTCTATGCATACCTTGGTCTCCGGTCGCACCGGGAAAAACATCAAGATGATCGAATCAGCCACCAAAACGGCCATCTACTTTCCACCTCCATTTCCGGGAGTCTTTGGCTATGTTCCACCTCATGCCACGCGCCGAGCAGCGGACGAGATTTTCATCACAGGAGAAACACAGGAACGTATCAATCAGGCCAAGCAAAAGTTGAAAGAACTCGTGATAAGCACCAAACTCTATACCAAGGATGCAGTGGTGTCTGCAAGCAAAATCGACAGCATTGTACTCGATCGTCTCGACAAAGTGCGGAAGATCATGGAAACGAACGGTTCTCATGTTCAATTCCCTCCGCTTGGCAGTCAAAGAGGTCTTGTCCGGGTGCAAGGCACCGAAGTTTTGCACGTGGAGAGGACAGTGAAGGAGATCATGGCTTTGGTATGGCGTCTTATCCCTTGGCAGGCGAGCAAATTCACTGACGGTTGCTTAGGCTGGCCAATTCTTCAGCGCGTCCTGGTGGATCATGATGCCGGATCCCTCTCAGGGTCCATCCTTGCGGGCACCATCTGCCGAGGACACCCGAGTCATGCTCAGCGATGTTTGCACAAACTCGGGTGCGGACATCAGCTTCGAGAAGTTCACCTTCACGATCAACGGCTCTGACGATGCCGTAAAAGCTGCAATGATGGTCATCAACCAAATTCCGTTTGTGAAAAGAACTCCGTATCAGATGCGCGTCAAAATCGAGCTTGCAAACGAGCACAAAGAGTTTGTAAGCGGTAAGAAGAATGGCAAGATCAACAAGATCATGGGTCAAAGTATGAGCGATTCCGTGTAGGGTATATCTGTTTCTGACACTCGATACAGGCAATGTCCAGATCATCTTCGACGGTTTCAACGAGTACAATTTCTACATCGATGTGGTTGGTAGTCAATACGAGGCCACTAAGAACGGACTAGACCTTGTGGAGCAGGAGATGCCTGCGGCAATTTCGTTCCACGTTCCTGACCAGTACCACAAGCGTATTATCGGCATTGGAGGGCAGCATATCCAACGCATTATGAAGAAATACTCGGTCTTTGTCAAATTCTCCAACGCGATGGATCGTGGAGGTGTCGGTAAGGATGACGATGACATCAAGGTCGATAATGTCATCTGTCGGACCCCTGCACGGAATGCACAGAGCCTTGATTTGGTCAAGCAGGAGATCATGGACATGGTGGAAAAGGCCGTAAGCGATAATGACTTCCTGAGTGATGAGAGTATGTCCTTATCAGATTGATTCTAGGACGCCGAGTTCGTCTCCGAGACAGTGGTGATCAACAGACTCTATCACCGCGAACTGATTGGCAGATTACCTGAGATTGAGGAACTGGAGAAGAAATGGAACTGCAAAATCGACTTCCCCAATACTGAACAAGCCAGTGACGTTGTCACCATTTCCGGTCCAGAATACCAGGTTCCACAGGCGGTCGACGCTTTCCTAGGGATGGTGCCCGAGAGCCACGAGATTGCTTTCCAAAAGTCTGATGAGCTAGATGCCTTCTTCGGCAGTCCCGAGTTCTTCGATGAGCTGCGCCAGAAGTTCAGGAGCCAGTACGAAGTAGATGTCCACGCAAATCCGGAACTCAACAGTCTGCCAAAGTCTGCCAGTGCCTCTCTCGAGCGAATCGTAGGACCATCCGAAGGACGACTCGTCCTCACGTATACACGGAACAATGCGGGCGGACTCAAGGACGCGATCGATTACCTGATCTCGCAGCTGGTCCCTCACGGTTTGGATGCTACTTCGGTTCAGGGCGCGATTCCTCGACCAAAGTCCGACTCTTTTGAAGATTCTCTACCGTTCTTTGAGTCTAAGCTCTTACAAAATGCGCCATCTCTGCACTCGACAGACTCTCCGTCACGTCTAAGCTTTGCCGACGGAGAGAACACTCCAGTCTCGGAAAGAGCGTCCTTGTTCGACCGACTCCGCAAGCCCGGCAGTCTTTCGTCGATCTCATCCTTCATGAGCCGCAAGAACCAGAACAATTCTCCCGGAACCTTCTTCAAGCACGCATCTTCTAACGCAAGCAAGGCGTCTCTGATCTCAATGGAAAGTCGCGAAAGCGGATACCGACACTTCTGGAATGATAGCGGCGTCAACCTTCCAGAGGAGGAAGCCTCGAACACTACAGTTAGTGGTGGCTGGCCACCACGTCACCAAGACAATAAATTTCCCTTCGGCACAGGAGGCAGCATCTCTGGAGATCGAACTCCCAAGCACGAGCCTCGGGCAAGCTTCGACTCCGGGCGGCCCCCGACATCACATTCGTTTAGTTCATACCCGGCCCCAATTGGGCCACATCATCACACGCATATGTCCGGCAGCGCGAATGGGAATGGTAACCATTTGAACCTACCTTTGCGCTAGGTATTGTTTGAAGTTCAAGTTGATCGGGAAAAAGAGAACGACCAATGATACCCCCGACACGGATACGGAATCATGATAGTCTTGCAATTATACCCAGCGAGATACCCTTTGAATGCTACCACGAAAAGTCAAGAAAGAAAAATGAGGCCCTGGCGAGTTGGTCTGCCACTTGTCATGGCCCAATGGAATAAACGAATCTGACGCGGTTTTGGATGAGGTTGGATTGCGGTGTGCAATTTTCTGTTTGAACATGTTCAACGACACTCGTTTTGGTCTGGTTGTGAGAGATACCCCTGCATGTTTGTGTGCGGTGGAATGTGTGACAAAAGTTGCCCTCCAGCGCTCATGGCGAAGTCTACTGCTTGAGATTGGTTAAGGTCAAAAGGAAATATACCCAGACAGCTATTTAGAGAAGAATGCTTTTTCCACATAAGACAGAAGTAGAAGTAGTTGCGGTGTAGCGTGGGTGTGACAAGGCGGACGTCGAAGCACGTGCCTGGCTTTGCGTCTGTTAAAGCGGCCCCACCGCATCATGCGGCGCGACCCCGGGCCTGTCAGTCGCGTCAGTCAAGTTTATGCCCTGCTCGATGAGATAGGGAGCAAACATTGGTCCGCTTTGTCCACGGTTCTTTGTCGCTACAACTCTGCAACTTCCTGCATTTCAATGCATTATCCATCCCCTTGTTCCATGATATGCACCTTCACAGCCGGAGACTAATCGCCAGACATGGCAGATCTCGTCGTCAGAGTCGGCCAGAAAGTTGAGACCCAGGACGGCAAACAAGGCACCGTCCGGTACATCGGACCCCTACATGTTGCTTCTGGAGAGTGGTTGGGCCTTGAACTGCCCGACGATACCGGAAAGAACGATGGCTCCGTCAAAGGCGAGCGTTACTTCAACTGCGCCCTCAACCACGGCATTTTCGTCCGCAAGGAGTCGGCAGTCAAGATCCTGAGCCAGCCCGCACAATCCCCAAAAGTCAACGGAACTCCGACTTCTAACGGAGCTGCTGCGAAATCGCGACCGTCAAGTGTCGTCAGTGCGGATGTTGCAAGGAAGAGGCAGAGCCTGATGGGCGGCGGTGGCGGCACGACCGCAGGCGCCCGGTTATCTATGAGGGTAGCGAGACGGAAGCTCCCCCTACTTTTCTGTCTGTTTGCTAACTTGAGTTTTTCAGTCGCCTACGAAGTCTCCTACGAAGCCTGCCCCGCCGTCGACGAGCTCGGCCACGTCAACGCCTCGCACAACCACACCAGCAACCACGGCCCGCACGTCTGACTCGAGTGCCAAGTCAAGGCTCAGTACAGCTGGCCGACCCAGTATGGCGCCTCCCAACCCACCGAACAGGACTGCTGCGAGTAGACCGTCAATAGGAGTTGGCTCTCTGAAGACTACGGCAGCGAGAACATCTTCAACGCAGCCACGTGCATCAATAGCTGGATCGCGAGCATCTCTTGCCGGTAAACCCTTGTCGCGAAACGAGAAGATTGCACCGGTATCGAATAGTCTCGACGCACAACTTTCACCTCCCGTCACAGAGGAAGAAGAGCCAATTACGCCGGATTCGTCGGCGGAGAAGGAGGACGGACCACAACAGGAATTGTTCCCAAGAGTAGCAAGCCAAAAAGCCTCCACGTCCACACCAACGACCCGACCACAGCCCACAGCAGCCCTACGTAATGGAACAGGCCCTACAGCTGAGGAGAGGTCACGGCAGGCACAAGTCATCAAGACGCTGGAGACAAAGGTGCGGACGCTGCAGAAGCAGAGGCAAGAGGATCAGGCTGAACTGCAAAACGTACAAGACCTACAAGATAAGACTACACGATATGAGGGTATCATACAGACGCTGCAGAAGAAGCTCAAGGCAAATCAGCAGGACATCCAGGATCTAAAGGCTAAATACGAGGATGCGGAGACTCGTGCTGCAAACGTGCCAGATCGCAGCGCTGAGCACGAGTCAGAGCTTGAACTTGCAACGCTGGACAAAGAAATGGCCGAAGAGCGTGCGGATATGTTCGAGACCGAACTGGCGGCTCTCAAACTGAAGCACGAAGAGTTGGAATTGGAGGCAGAAATTTTGAGAGAAGAAAATCGAGAACTTGCTTCTGTCATGAGTCCTGAGGAAAAGGCGAGCGCTGGCTGGCTTCAGAAGGAACGAGAGACGGAGAGGTTAAGGCAAGCGCTAATAATGCTGAGGGACGTCAGCCAGCAGAATGAAGGCGATTTGAAGAACGAAATCAAAGAGCTTCAGGAATCCATCGACGAACTCGAGTCAGCCGCCTCCAAATATGAAGAGGCAGCTGCGAAGCTGAGCAAATCTGAGGAAACGAATCATCATCTCAGAGAACAGCTAGAGGCTGCAGAAGCCAATGACGATATGCTTGAGACTATGGGGGCCGAGCGCGACCAGAGTCGCCATGTGATCGAAACGCTGAAACACCAAATTCAAGATCTCGAAGAGTCCATCCAGATAGCAGACGAGCTGGAATCGTTTCACGTCGACGAAGAAAAACGGCTTCACTATCAACTGGACGAGAGCGATGCTTTGCTACATGAGAAGCACCGGCTTGTTGCTGAGAAAGACAAGACGATAGAAGACCTGGAATATACTCTGACGAAATTCCGCGACGTGGTGCAGAGCCTCCAGAGCGACATTGATGAGCATCGGAGATCGAAGGAAATCAGCGAGGTAGAGGCCAGTGAGATGAGCAGCAAGTCCAGAGCAATGATGGATCTCAATCTGAAGCTACAGAGCTCGGCAACAAAAACTCAGCTCAAAGCCATCGATCTTGAGCTTGGAAAGATGCGCGCTGAGCAGGCTACATTACATCTCGAGATCGTACAGCTATTCGTTCCCGAGACATTCGAACTCGACAAGAAGCCAATCCTCGCTCTTCTTTGCTTGAAACGAATCAAGTCAAAGGCGCACCTGTGCAAGACAATATTGATCGAGCGAATGCGCGATAGGGCCGAACTGCATGAGAATCCCATCGCTGTATTTGCCGCTATGGAGAAGATGCACTTCATCTCAAACCTGTGCAACAGATTTGTAAATTTCATCTCGACTTGTTCTACGGAAGAATTCATGAAGTTTGCTGGCGCACCTTTTGAGCTGGAACCGGTCGAACAGGCTATGACCAGCTGGGTGGAAGCCCTACGTCGAGATGAACTCGCGCATGAGAGTGCCGAACATCTCCAACGCATGGCTGACATACTGGTTGACATGTCAGAGAAGTTGCTTTCAGATGCTTTGGAAAGCAAAGCAATGCAGCTGATCACGTCAGTCTCCATGGTGGAGAACTATAGCGACAATATTGCCGCTGAAACCCAAATGATGATCAAAGCCGTCCAAACCAGGTTAGGGCCACCAAAGGATGATGACGAAGATTCTAGGCTCTTCGAAAAGAAAATGGATCAACTCGGAATCAAGGCTCGAACGATCAAATATGTTGCAGGGAAGGTGGTAAATGCGCTAAATGATCTCTACGCACGGTCAATGTGCCTGGGCGAGTCGACTTGGAGCAGTTTCACAGACGGCGAAAACTGTGCGAAAGGACTATCCCAGTCGATTCGGCAGGTGGCAGAGATCATGTTGACCGAGCTCAACAAAGTTGAACTTGACGACGCGCTTTCCTATTCTAGTCTCATCCGCTTGATGACCTCGACAGTTTCTGTTGGGCAACAGAGGGATGAAGGGCAGGCCGCCTATTCGAGCGACGTCTTCGATATCCTCTCGAAGCAGCTGCAAGTGCTTCAAACCAAGATCGACGATCTGAACACCAAGTCTGCCGATATTTCTGGCGCTGCCGAGTTCGAGAGGCAAGCTGCGCCGTGGACAGTTCGTGCCAAAGAAGTCAAGGCACAGAAGGCAATGTCACAGGATCTGCAGGACGAGATGGCACGGCTGAAGTTGAGAATCCAAGAACAGACCATCAGAATCAGCGAAAAAGACAAAGAACTCGAAGAGCAGCAGGTCAAGGTTGAGTTGCTAGAGTCAAGAGCAAAGGACACCAAGTTCAGGGACGATGGCGTGAAAGAGATGAAGGATGAGATCAACAAACTACGGCAGGAGAACGCGACAGCCACAGAGGACTTGCAACGCCTGAAAGCAGAATACCAAACACTCCTCGAGTCTCGAGACAGTCAGAGAATGGAGCTCGAAGCTGTCAAGCAGAAGGGGTTGGCAGATGGTCAGGTGGTTGCTCTCGGCCCCGTCAACGAATCGACTTCACTCCGCCTAAAAGCTGAAGCGGACCAGCTCAGAATGGAAATCCTCGGGTTGCAGGCGGCTGTACGGTTCCTCAAGACGGAAAATCGACAGCTCAGGATACCCATTGGTGACATCGCTCGTGATGCTATTCAACATGCATGGCTTGATCCCAGCCATCTCAAGATGGCTCCAAGGAATGACAAGTCCCAAAAACTGCAGACAGAATCCAAGGAGGTGTTTGCGCAGCTGATGGACCTTGCAAAAACTGCAAAACCGGTCAAACTCCAAGCAACATCGGTGTACAGTCAGGATGCACATGGGCAACGGTCTACATGGCGGGCTCAGACAGATACGACATTGTATAAAGTGCTTCGACAGAAGGAGGAGCTGGAGCGGTGGAGCGAGATCAAGGATGACCTGGTCAAGAGAGCCAGAGTCGCGGCTCGAACGGCTCGAGCCACGATGCCGACAGTGCCAGTGCACAGATTGCCGACTTTGGCGGTGGGCAAGGTCACTGATATTGAGGCCGAGGAATTGGACTTTAGACAGGCTGTGGATGGAGTACGGATTGTTTGACGGGCAAGGATAGCGAGTGTAAAAAACATTTGAGCGATATTAGGTTGTCGACAAGAATATTTTGACCTCAGGCTGCGGAGTGTGTTTGGGGCCAGAGACCTCCGCAAGTCCATATGTGGTCCAGGCAGCAAGTGAGGCAAGCAGGTTGCCTTTGAAACCATACTGTAAAGCCCTGATCTTGGCGTAGGCTGAACGTGCACTTCAAGAACTCCTTACGCTATTCTTCCTTCTTGTTTTTCCCCCTCACCATGTGTAGTTTGAAGGCTTATCAGAAGCTGTTCTTGTCAATACTTCGAAGACAAGGACGACGATGATAGCTTTGTCTGCCAGAGAAAGAATCTGACACCTCGGCTTGCACCCGTTCACTACCTTTCGATGGCTGTCCTTGGAGCGCAATCTGAATCGTGTTAGATCAGAGACACCCTCTGAGGCCTGTCTCCCAATCGTAGTGAAACGTTCATTGGGCATAGCTTCTCGGAATTTCGAAAATATTGGACTCGGATTGCATCGTTCCATCGCGGCCCACTCTTGCCATCAAAGATGATGATATTACGCCTGTCGCGCGCAACCTGATAATGGTTTCCATAAGCTCCGATACCACTATGCATGTCGACTGCGTGAGATGCCAAAATCGTGCATATTTTCTTCACTCCATACCACATGAGAGTCGGAGTTATGTTTGCGGACCTTCTAGCCTGGTAGGGCTGACGTTTTAGCTTCGGTGACTTCTAGTTGGTGTCCACATATTAACTACCGAGCTATCAGCTAAAGCATGTCAGACACCCAACCAAACGAATGCCGTAATAGCTGCATGCAACGTTGCCCAGCCGCTCCGGAGTCTGATCGAAAGGAGTCATGGAAGGGTGGTGAAGCTCAGGCACCGTGCACGACTTCTGCTGATGAAATGCTTGGCGTTATTAGGCTACGAAAGCTACGACCGACTTTGTGATCGAGCGCCAGACGCCTTCTCTTCCTCCATCGTGCATATCTTCTACTTAGTATCGATGATATCCTACAGCTTCCCGTTGTTGGCAGAGCCCGAAAGGTGGAGAAAAGCCATAGTCCGGGGTTGTCTGTATAGGCGAGGCTGAGAAGGCTGGCTGGAAAAGGAGGTCCACAGCGGGTTTATAGGGTGGCCTGAACTACACCAGCTGGTAGTAAGAGAAGCAACTGTTTCCAGGTTTGGCTAGAGTTGCACTTGATGCTATAGTCTTAATTGAAAAGCTGTTTTTAGTGAATCGAACCTGCATGGTCTGGAATAAATCAAAGAGCATAGCCTTACCTTGACTCGGCAGTTCTTTGGAACGTAAGCTGCGCATGCTATTTGCGAACGAGAAGTATTGCGTCGATCTTGGGGCAGCGTAGCTACGACATACCTCGCTCTTCCCATACCTCGCTCTTCCCATACCTCGCTCTTCCCATACCTCGCTCTTCCCATACCTCGCTCTTCCCATAGCTCGCTCTCTCCGTACCACGTGTTGCAGCTATCCTTTTCGTTTAAGTACTATGCTAGCAAGGTGCTCTTAACTGACGTGACTCAAGTCAGCTAGCGTAGACAACAGTATGGTGGATGGGGGACGCGACTTCGTCGGTCGCTGAACTACTGAGGCTTGGTCACTTTCCATGCTGATTTATTGTACCAAGCGAATACTGCGATTGGTGCGCCGAGCGTTTTGTGGCCTTGGCTCTCCCTTCCCAAGCCCTCCTAAATCTAGGCGGCGTCCCAAAGTGGAAGTCTCGAACGAAGTGACCCTTCCGTTTCCGGAAAGGATTGGCCAAAAAACAGTGTACCAGCGACGCACTGCTTTGATAGTGGGCATTTGATCTTCACTGAGCAACATAACAGTAGTTGTCGCAGACAGCTGAGCTCACCTATACAAAGTCCGCCAGATCATTTGCACTGATGAGATTGCGTATCTCGTGATTTGTCTTACATTTCTCGCGCAAAAGGTAGGTGCCTCCATGTGAATGCCAGTAAGCTGTATACAATGATTCTTGTCTCAACTCCTCTTCGACTGAACCTTCAGTTCCATCACTGGCTGTCAACCAGTTCCATGCTGTGAAGAGTGGCCAATATCCGGATTAAGACCGTCAAAGGACTGATTCAAGAGAATGTGTTATCGTGCTCAAGAGTCCAAGAAGTCTCCGCACATGCAAAGCCATCTAGAAGGTCTCAAGGAGAAACCACGTGCGCAACGGGTTTCCTTTTAACCTGCCTCTGGACCGCGGCCGGATCTTCACCAGCAACTGCCGTCCCAGTGGCATCGGATTGACGTTGCCGCGCCGCAGACTGGTCCGTGACGTTTTCCAGCTTGGAGTATTCATACCCGCTTCCGTGTGGCCGAATTTCGGAATCCGCTGCAGGTTCAACCAGGGCAAAACCCCCCTCTGCTAAGCCACGATCTGTCAAGTACAGGAGCCGTGCTGTCTTGATGTGCGGCGGCAGAGGCGCGTTGCCAGCTCGGGATTCACGTGATACTAGCTCGTCAAACTCTTTGCGCCGTGTTGTCCGCAGAATGGTGGAGAAATCTGTGTTGTACGAGACTCCATTTCGAACGAGCACGCAACAACCCCAGAGCACACAGGCGAGAGTGCAGGCTACGGCAGAGCCATACGCGATGTAGAGGTCCGTTGGCTCATAGACGTAGATATTCTCGCTGAACCAGGTCGTGATGTTCATTGGTAACACTTCGGCATCTGAAAGCCTAGTGAAAGGGCCGTAAGCTCAAGAAGATGCGTTGCGAGGCGGCAGTACTTACTGAAATGAGGGTGAGCTGAGCGTGCTGAGGGTTATGTTGCGGAACAATTCTTCAAGGACGTTTTTGATCTCAGCGGCAGAGATACTCCTATCACCCTCGATGTACTGCCTGAGTTTTGTGGCGTAAGCAGGCCCTCCGCTGTACAATGGGAGGACGAACTTATCGCTTGTCGTGGCGCTGGCAATCACCAGGTTGTTGAAGGCAAATAGAACGGCATTGTAGACCAAGCTCGTATAGTCGGTACCCAACACAATTGGAATCTTCCAAGTTCCCACAGGTGGACTCATCGGCACTTCATTGCTCGTTGCTACCGATTTGACAGTGACGTTTTGCCTGGAGTTTTCGTAGTAGAGATCGATATCGTAAGTGGCATTATATAAGTGGCAAGCCAACAGTACCATACCTTCGGGCTCACTGGTGCTCGGCAGGTAGAAATACTCTGTGTTAGGGTAGCCAGGGCTCGCGGATGTGGTCTCGTTGTTCCAGTCCGGGTTGGACAGATCACGCATAGTGCCATTGTCAGGGTGAACCACCCACGCATTGTAAAGTAGGCGCAAGCTGCTGGGATCGAGGCCAATGGAGTTCGCGGCTTCCACTTCAAACCCAGGAAGCCAACGGCTTTGGTACGCCTCCACCAGCGACGTGTTGAAAATCGACAGTTTCTTTTCGGGCACAGATTGACATTTCAATGCCGGGGCGACGAATGAAAGACCATAAGTGGCGTTTTCGTATGTCGTTTGAATTGCAAGAATGTTTCCTTGGCTCGCAGAGGCCAAGGCCACACGTGAAAGCTCGCCTGAAGGTCGATCAAGCGACCTATAGAATGGCAACACCGTTCCGTTAGCACCCACGATCATGACAGCGTCCAACAAGACCGAGACGGCATAGTTTTGGTTGTCGGACCAAGATTGTTGGGGCTGTGGTGGCTTGCTGGGTGTTGTGTCGTTGTATCTAAGGATACCCTGGACATTTATTGTGCCGGGAGTGAAGACTGCGGCCAAGGGCAGACACCTTTTGCGTCGATTAGCAAAGCGTACCACTCTCCAGAACGTGTCGTTGCTCACCACGTTATCATTGCAAGCAATGCAAGCATCCAATGCCTTGCCCATAAACCTACTTTTCTGAATTTGATTGCGTTACTCAGCACCGCGAAAAGAGCATCTATCTCGTTGATACGTTCCGATTTATGCCTTAGACTCATCCACAGTTGCTGTGTGAAGACTGTGCCGGTGGAGATGGCGAGGAACATCTTCACCACAATAGCGAAAGCAGCTCCGATATTGTGGATGATCTTTTGTTCGAGCCCACTACTGACTGGCTTGCCGTTATAAGCATTGTAGAAGCGGTCGTGTGCCACAGCAGCTCCGAGACCCAAGATAAAGGATGAGACCATGATCGCAGGTGCTTGCCAGTCGATTCGACCCGGTGGTAGTGAAGAATCAGCCTTGCGCCGTGACAGTTGTCTGAATCTGGATGGATTCGGGGTTTGATCCGCCATGATTCTGTTATATCCAGGGTTTGCCGTCAGATGGCCTGCACTACCTGTTACGTGCCATGCTGGTCGCCACAGTCCAAGAGTCGACCACAGCTCGGATGAGGCTGGAGGAAAGATGGTCCTTTAAGAACTTTCGATCAAAGGGTCTTGGCACGGGATGTTGGCCCCCATCATGCATGAATAGCCGCATGGTCTGCAGCAACACACGGGCTGGCAGGCGATTCAGCCTTACGGCGAGGCTCAATGATCGCTGAAAGATCAATAGATCGGCCAATAGTGCGGCGATTGTCTCATACGCCGCAGCAGTTGGCACAGGTAGATGCCTTGAGATCGTGGCTTCAGATATGCGAGGAAAACCATGAGGTTTCCATGGCCGAGCTCAAAGAGGGCACATCAGTCAGTTGTATGACATGCAACTAAAGGGGAAAGAGGCTAGTATGGTCTGCTGTAACGTTGACACTGGGCACTTCTCTCTCTCGCAGTGTACGAGACTGGGTACTTACGCAAGGTCATCGATGGAGCGCCAGGATGATTTGTTTTGATTGCCAGCGTACAAGGCCGGTGATATGCGAATCACAGCGCAGTACACTGGCTAAAACAATCAGCTATACAGTCCATGTTTTCAGACTGCTTGGCGACCGTTTGTCTGTAAATCATAGCTCTGCATCGGGTAATGGGCAAGGCTCAGGCGGAGTGCACGTGGTTTGAAGAGCTGCGCTGAGCATCAGTCAGCATCATGCAGATGGAATGGTGCTCGCAAGACCGGTCGGTAACCGCGCTTGATCGGACTGCTGATGATGGCCAGCCTGCGCTGAGCGAGCGATCAAGTGTTGTTGCGAAATAGCTCATCGGAAAAGTGTCCATGATGTGCAGTTCCGCTGTAGGCCGCAAGCACGCCGGCACTTATCATCGGGTCGACGCGTATCGACGCCGCCTGAGGCTGGGGCTTACCGCGGCTACCAATACGTACATGTGCACGAGCGGTATTTGTGGCTGCAGCGACATCGTATTGCTGCAGTCAAATACTCAAGAGACCGCTTCCAAAGCTCCCTATGATACGCAATGAATAGCCACGGGGCCGCTGAGTCGCCGACATTATTGGGAGGCATTAATTATTTTGTCAAGCTTCAGAAGCCGCGGAACCCGGACGCGATTTTTTTACCCCTGCGACCCGACGTCATAAATCGTCCGACGGAGCGCTGTGCCTTCGGAGGGCGCCTGCACCAGCCGGTGACAAACAAACCATTATTGTGAAGATTGGCATTTCCGGTGACCATTTCTTGACGTACGTCTTCAATGTTCGACACCTAGACCTGAAAGCGTAGCCCAGCGACCGTCGCCTGATATGTCTCGTCTCTTGGGCGCCCAAGCTGCTCTCTGCGCTTCGGAAGCACGGGAGCGAATGCTAAAGGCGAGGATTGTCTTCTCGAAGACCTTACGCTTGTGAGAAGCCAATGAGGAGAGAATCTCTAGCGGAGACTGATAGCCAAGGGTGGCAGTGCAGTCTAGTGTCCGCTGCTGAGTGATGTGATGGGCTAACCAAGTGGAGCAGCACCTGCCATCTGCCACAGACCTCACTGATTTCTCGACTGCACCGCATGGAATTCAAAGCTCTTACCACGCACCCATTCGTCGCTCTGAAGTTTCCATCCCATCCCGGCACTCAGAGTCTTGTGCTCATTCTTCCTTCCCCGCTATACCTCCTCCCCGTCGACAGCCAGACTCTCGGCGACACTGCCTCACTGCTGGCCAAGTACTTGGCGGGTCCTCCAGAGCGACCATCTAAGCTCTCTCTAGCCTGTCAAGAGAAGACAAGCCGAGCTCGCAGAGCTCAAATTTCCTCATCTCTGTATCACTGTGTTGCTTGTCCGCTCGGCGGCGTTTGAGTTCTCTTGGTGCCAGGTCGAAATCCCTGTCCCTCGAATGGGTACGTTCTTGTGGTATATTACGCCAACTCCCTGCTGGTCACGCGAATCTTGGTATTCTTCTCTATTTGACTGCGCCTTCTCCCTTGACTTGCCACACTCTGAGAAATATAGGCTGACTCTGGATCCGTGACGCCCGCTTCATGGCGGCGCTACGGAAAACTTCTCTAGCTGCAAGCGCTCTTCGCCAGCACTTCTCAAAGACTGCCTCTCAGAACAATATCCATAACATGCCTGCCGAAGATGGCGACCTCAACGGCCGCGCAGATCCCAATGAGCGTACCGGCCTGCTGTCGAGAATAACTACAACTGACTCGGGTACTCCATACTACAAACATGACAATGCCTTCATCAAGTGGCCATTCCTAGTCCTACACGTCACATGGGAGATCCTTCGGTCGAACTATGTCAACGTCCTGCTCGTCTTCGTGCCGGTCGGCATCTTGGCCGGACTTCTGAACTGGAAACCTGCGCTGCAGTTCATATTCAACTTTATCGCGATCATACCACTAGCCGCTTTGCTCGCTTTTGCGACGGAAGAACTGGCAGTGCCGCTGGGTCAGACAATAGGAGGATTGCTGAATGCTACATTCGGAAATGCGGTGGAACTGATTGTAAGCACATGCGCATGTCATGCCTTCCAGGGCTTGGGCTAATACAGAGACAGGTGAGCATCATTGCTCTACAAAAGAACGAGATCCGCATCGTCCAGGCAAGCATGCTGGGAAGCATCTTATCCAACATTCTGCTCGTTCTGGGATGCTGTTTCTTTGCTGGTGGCCTCAAATACCGCGAACAGAGCTTCAATTCCACCGTCGCATCCACCATGTCCTCACTCATGACTGTCGCTACCTCGTCACTAATCATTCCTGCGACATTGTACGCCGTGATGAGCCACAACAAGTCGCAAGAGGATAACATCATGATCTTATCCAGAGGGACATCGATCATCTTGCTCCTCATCTACGTCGCCTACCTGTACTTCCAGCTTAGATCCCACGCGGACCTCTTCGATGACGCGGAGGCGCAAGAAGGCGAGGATGCCGAACCTCAGCTGTTGGGACCTTGGGCAGCGGGAGTCGTGCTTGTGCTGATAACTCTCTTGGTCGCAATCTGTGCCGAATATCTGGTCGGCAGCATCGACGCCATCGTCGAAGAAGCGCACATCAGCAAGACATTCATCGGTCTCATCTTGATCCCTATAGTCGGAAACGCCGCCGAGCATGTTACTGCGGTCATCGTTGCGTGGAAGAACAAGATGGACCTGGCGATCGGGGTTGCAATTGGATCATCTCTGCAAATCGCCCTCTTCGTCACCCCCTTCCTGGTCGTGTTGGGTTGGATCATGGGTCGACCTATGACCCTGCACTTCGAGACATTTGAGACCGTGAGCTTCTTCCTGGCCAGCTTGGTTGTGGTGCTGCTCATTCAGGATGGAAAGTCGAACTATTTGGAAGGATTGCTCTGCTTGGGCATGTATGCCATCATCGCACTGGCGTTTTACGTGTTGCCGGATGACGCGGGCGACATTAACTTGATCAATCCTCTTGTTGCGCTCTTTGGCGGCGGTGCGTGAGCCAGACAAGCAGAGTGGGCACGCCAACCAACCCCAATGGCGGAGATGGAGCTCGGAAATTTACTTTCCTTTGTAAAACTATTCAGCGAGTCACTGTGCTTGGAGCTACCAGTGAAGGAAATCCCTCGGATTTAGGAGAGGGTCGGATACCCGAGGTACAAACTTGACCAAGAACACAGGAACAGACCAGAGGCGTTGACACGAAAAAGAATATCTCTTCCATCAAGGCTTGGAGTTTGCTTGATACCCTGGGTTACCTTATTCAGCGATATTATGTTTAGGTCTAAGATATCTTGATAACGGACCAAGAAGAAAAAAGAGATTGAAAATCCCGAACGCCTTCAGCTTCTGGAAGGGTCCTCGTGGAAAAGGTTAAGGAATATCCTAAGAGGAGACTCGTTCTCTATTTGAGCTCAGAGCAACTCATTATAGCCCTGATCACAACTCACCAAGTCTCGCGATGTGTAATCGACCACTATTAACCCTACGGTCGACCTCTGCACGCCTGGTGCAACGTACGGTTGAGCAAGAGAACGCAGAATCCGTCGCTTCAAACGGCAGGTTTACCTTGTTCAGATCGAGCTTGCACCTCCAACTGAATTCCCCTTGACTGCGAGATCGCATTTCGACCTCTGCCAGAGCCGTCTTCTTCTTGCAACAATGGCACCGCGAATCTCGTTGTCCACAGCCCGGTCGCTGGCCTTCAGGACCAAACCAATCATCCCGCAGAAGAGAATTGCTTCGAGCCCTTTTCTACTCCAACAGCAACGCACAGCTACCGATGACGCATTGAAGCATGACTCGAACGAATTCAGAGGGTCCAACGAAGGCCAGATTCCACATGTAACTGAGGAAGCGGCTGCAATAGACAAGATCAAGGGGGAGACACCTCCGGACATCGATCAGGGAACGCCGGTCCAGGAGGTGAGTCCCGAATTGCAGCAAAGAATTGAGCAGCGAAGAAGTTAAAGCTGACAAACGATGTGCCTCTTTCGACAGATGTTGCAACGCGACCAGGAAGCTCTGGAAAACGCTCCAGAAGTCTTGAAGCAGGATATCACTAAAAACCCTTCCAACGCAAACACAACACCCTCTGGATCTCGGTCCTTCTCGACCTCCGCAAGAAGAAGTAGCCTCGAATTACAACCCAGAGCAGGCTCAGAAGGCCCACCTCCAGATATGGCCCAGTTCCAGGAGACAAGGATCGTCGGATTGGAGTACCCAGACGCAGGCTTCAGGCATAAATTCCCCATTCCGGACCTCAAACCGCTGGGCAAAGCCGTGAATTTTAAGAAGAGATATGACCCCGTGGTCGAACAAGTCACGCGAAGTCTGATGAAAGACGGCAAGCTGAGCCGCGCGCAGAAGGTATGAAGGTACTTCGTGCCCGTGACCTACAATGCCGGTATACTGAACATCTCTGGAACAGAACATGGACTCCATCCTCGACGCCCTGCGCACATCCCCAGCTCCCCCCTCAAACACCGACTTAATCACCTCGTTACCGATCCAATCCCTCCCCCTCAACCCAGTCGCCTACCTCACTGCAATAATCGACTCCGTCGCCCCTCTCATTAAAATCCGCCAGCAGCGCGGCGTCCTCGGAGGTGGTGCATCCATGCCGCTACCGGTCCCTTTGCGCCTTCGTCAACGCAGACGGACCGCCATACAGTGGATCTTAGCGTCAGCCGAGGGACGGCGAGAGGACAAACTCGCAGACCGTGTTGCGAAGGAGTTGCTGAGCGTGGCGGAAGGGAGGAGTTCTTCATGGGAGAAGCGTGCGAGAGTGCACAAGATGGGGATCAGTGCGAGGGCGAATCTCAAGAGCACGGGCAGGAGAGTGAGGAGGAAGAGCATACGGGGGAAATAAGCTCGCGTGTCGTGGTCTTCACCTGCCGTGTACAAAGGGCCAAAAGTCATCAAAAATCAAGATGTTCAACGGGTTTATTTTGCGCAGGGGTACGGAACAACGTGTCCACGAACCCGATGCATATTCCAGATGCTTGGAGCAAGCGACCCATCCAAACTGACTGCGGAACACCTCAAGTCCCAACGTCTTCTTCACCCATAACCACCTCTCCAATTCCACCGCGGCTTTCTGCTTGGCAGAGATATTGCCGCCATGGCCCAAATTGCTGATGATCCTCAGGTGCGTTCCCATTCCTGTGGCCTTGCCCGGTCGAGACGCTGCATATTGCAGCGCGGCCGCCATCTTCAGACTCTGCGAGTAATTCACGGAATCGTCCTTGTTGCCCGCTGTCAACAGTACAGGTGGGTACAGTGTTCCGTTGCGATTTCCGTTGTCGTCGGGGCTGCTCAATACTTTCTCCATCGGTGACCACTGGTGGATGAAGTCGAAGTCAATTGGATCATTGACATCCCCAAGATCCTGTATCCCGCGGCCAGTCTTGTCCACGCGCTGACGGTGCAGGATGTCCACGACTCCAGCGTTTATGATCACGGCATCGAAAAGGATCGGCGCTTGAGTCATAGCCGTCGCGGCGTTAAGTCCATCCATGCTCTCGCCCATGAGTATGATCTTCCTCTGCTCCCCGAATCAGGTTATGATACGCGTCTGGGGTGGCGGCATCTATGAGCACGAGGCATTCTACATTGCTTGTGACGAGCTGGGTGTCCTTGTCTGGCAAGATTTCATGTTTGCCTGTGGCAATTTTCCTGCTTACGCCGATATGCGCGAACGAGTTGCAGTTGAAGCAAAGCAGAATGTTCGCCGCCTGAGGCACCATCCATCTATCGTGCTGTGGTGCGGGAACAACGAGAATTACATCATTCCTGTCCTAGACAGATCGAATATGACTCGAACGAGCACGACCCGGCCAAGATCCTGGAGTCCAACTTCCCTGCGAGATACTTCTATGAACACATGCTTCTGGGCATTTGCGCAGATCTGACACCGGACACTCCGTACTGGCCAGGATCGCCGTTCGGTGGTAGTATGGCCAACCCTCAGGAAGTGGGCGACATTCACCAATGGCACGTCTGGCATCTTGAGATGTTCCCGTATCAAGATTTTCCCAGGCTTGCGGGTCGGTTTGTGTCCGAGTTTGGGATGCAAGCGTTACCATGTCTCGCTACCACGAAAGATTTCTTCCCTCCTGGCCACAGAATACCTGAGGGAAGTGATTTTTCGGAGAACGAGTACGTCAAATGGCATAACAAGATGGGCGACGGAGGCGAACGAATGGCTCATTACAGGGAAGTCAACATCGAGTATGAGACAAAGTCGCTTCCAGGGTACATCTATTCGACACAACTCATTCAATCCGAAGCGCTTTCCGCAGCTTATCGTTCGTGGCGCCGGCTGTGGCAGGGTCCTGGCAAGGAGTACTGTGGCGGACCTCTTGTGTGGCAGCTCAACGACTGTTGGCCAGTCGCATCCTGGGCCATTGCCCATTGCCGACTACTACCTCCGTCCGAAGATGGCGTACTGGGCAGTAAAGCGCGAGTGTGCGCCCATAAACGCAGGCATCGCAAGAATCAAAGACGCAGACCGGACTGTTGCCCTGGATCTCTGGGCGGTGAACATGACGCTCAAGGACGTTCATGCCGATGTCGCAATTCAGGCCTGGGATGTGGTAACCGGCAAACTCATCTTTCAGCGAATTGTCCATGTTCACTGTCTGCTTAAGAGGAATCAAAGCACAGAGCTTGCGCGCATGGACCTGGATGCTCTTGTACCTGCCATCTTCACTCCCGCCCAGAAGGACTCCGGTTATCGAGACATTGTCTTTGCGGCCCAAATCATCGGAGTGTGGTCGGGCACGGAAGCGGCAGGTGTGGACGCTACGCCAAAATCTGCACCCGCCCTGGCTCAAAGCATCAACTTCCACGAACCACTACGTGAAGTACCCTTCCGCAAACGATCGGTGGATCTCGAACTGAAGATCGTGACGCGAGGCGAGCAGATTGTTGTTGAGGTCAAGACCCATGTACACATCAAAGGCCTCCTTGCGCAAGTCAAAGATGATCCGGACGCAACTTGGGATGACAATGGCATCGATCTGGTCCCAGGTCAGGTCACTCAAATGAAGTATATTGGTAGCAGTCTCAAGGTTGGACAAGAGCACCGTCTACAAGCTCAGTGGCTTGGAGGTATATGGGGAGGACATGAGATAATTAGAGCATCGGTGTAGTTAGTTGTGTATCCAAAACAACGTGCATTGAAACAATATGAGCCTCCCTATGTCCAGCGCCGCAGGCTCGTCGAAATCAAATGCGTTTACCAGATTACACCCTTTGCTTGTTTCCCCTCTGCTTCATTTCAAATTCGGCATCCTTGGTGTTCTCATGCAAGACATCCTTCGCCCTAATCGCTGACCTGATGCCAAGGACCGCCAGCCAGAAGTTGCCCTGAGGAACGTCGGGGGCAATTTGGTACAGCAGATCGCTTTCCCAGCTGATGTTGTTGTAGACGTTCATGATGCAGACGACGATGTTCAAGATCCAGACCACAAGGAAGATGATCCAGTATGCCTGGCTGGATGCTTTGTCGCGGAAGCGATACGCGACGGCCCAGGTCACCATGCCGATGAGCGCGGTAGGCTGAGTAAAGTCAATTGATTTTCAAGGTATAGCATTGCATCAGTACTCACTGCACAAAGGCGTTGAAAGCGACAGGCGAGATTGAGATAGGCCATCCGATCTCCAATCGATTCGCGTCGAGCAGTTGCCATCAACCAGCATGTTTGAAGGAATGCGCCCCTGTGATGACGATCAACCCTGTTATGCGGGATGCGAACGGCCGCGTCTCGCAGGCCGTTCAAGCCAGGACTTACCAGTGGGTGACAAGAAATGGAGTGATCGTGGCAATAAAGTAATGACTCTGAGCGCCGTACAACGACCCGAGACACGCGGCGGCTATCTCCATGATCCACGACGAGATGGCGAGGAAGTAGAAGATCACGTATTCTGTTTTCCGACGCAGCCGGCCGCCCGTGCGGAAAGGGAGAGCTGAGGGTTCATCTTCGGTAGGATTCTGGATCGGCTTCGCCATGTCGACAAAATGATGATGGGAATGTGTACGGTGTGGAGAGATGCTCGATAAGCCCTCGAGATTGATGTTGGGTTGGTGTCGACGACGAGGTTGATGAAAGTCGGACGCGTTGAGAGACAGAAACCGGGATGTGAGTTGTTTGAGGTGAGCGGCTGCCCAGCTTTCGTCATTCGACTGAGTAAGCTGCTTGGCCTGTCCAATCAGAAAGCTGCAGTCGCCTGCAATTCCAACGCAAGGAGCTATGCTTAGAAAGGTTAGGGGGCGACCCGCCTCTCGGTGGACTTGCCGGCTTAGGCCTGCTTAGAACTGCATCTTGCCCCCTGACAAAGCGCCGCTAAACCACGGCCCGGCTTTGCTCTTACCACTTCCTCACCTGACGGGAGCAGATACAAGATGGAAGGCAGTCACCTCAGACTGTTGCTCTCGAGATTCATGTTCGATAACTTCCGTTTGAGCATATCATGACCTATGCCACCCTCTCAAAAACCTCTACTCGGGTTTGCGGCTGTGGCATGCTCAGCATGTCGGCGATTGAAGGTGAAAGAAGACGAGATGACAAGTAGCTTTCAAATTGCTGATAGCTCCTGCATAGATGAGATGTGTTGGAGCGGCGGATGGTCAGCCCTGTGCGAGGTGCCTCAGAACAGGCAGAAGATGTGTGGTTCAACCTTCGCGGAGAGGCCAACAACAGTCGACAACTTCTCGAGGCAAGAAGCAACCAGTCTTGTCGTCCCTGAACGAGGCTCCAAGTTTTCGAGATGATCATGCCGCAACGCACACTGGAACTTCGAGCCCAGCAGCACGGTCGACTATGGTCCCTCCGACATTAGACGAGACATTTTCCTTCCACAGTCCTCCTTCGAGAGTTGAAACAAACTCGTCTCCTGTTGGCATTACACGCTGGGGATCACCAGCTCCCTACGGCCTGCCTTCTCTGTATACTTCATCACCAATGGACGTGCTCGGCTCCCTGGTTAGTCAACAACTGTCCGAGGGATTTTCATTCCAGCAACCTTCGCCAATGAAGAGGACTCCCATCCAGAACTCCAGGCTTGCAGATATACCACAAGGTATGCTGGTTGAATACATTGAGTTGTAAGCGATAGTACTCTGACATGACGGCAACTGCTACTGACTATGTCTGTCTACAGCTTTCGAGTGAAAATCCTGTATTGTGTGCCAGTGATTGACGATGCAGACTTGAGAGATCCAACCTACGTGATCCAACAAAAGCGGCCTCTGGCCTATTGTGCCGCATTCATTGCATCGCAGTTCATACCTGGCAGCACAGTATCCGGCAGCGACTCCTTCCTCACATATCCCAATTCATCGAGAGCACACATGGATTGCTGACAGAGAACGAAGATGACCTTTGGACGCAATTACAGGCTTTTGCCGTCTTATACGCCTATCGTCCTGCTGCGGACGTTTACCAGCTTCCTGCTGCTCCCACCTCTCCTCCATTTCTGAATCGTTGGGTCCTGAAGAATTCTATTGAAGCTTTTGCGATACGAGCGGGTCTGCACCGGTCCATTGACGACCTTAGAGCTCTTTTGAGGAGCAGCTCACAGCGGACCTCCGAGTCGCTCGTCTTTCACAAGTACATTTACTGGCTCTGGCTGGTAGCCATGTCTCACCACTTTTCACTGATGACTCGCACATCTCCGAGCATTAGGGAAGATAGCAGCATCAGCTCTGCGGTGGACCTGCTGCGGGACGTCCCGAGACCTCCACGAGTAACCCGAATCCTTGCCGAAATCGATCTTTATACACTATGGCAACGAGCCGGAAGGAGGGATCCGGGCCTGGCCGAGTGGTGGTGCACACCGTCAAACACTCAGAGCCCCGAGGAACTGCTTGGGGTTCTTGAAGACATGGACGGGGCCCTCGAAGTCTGGGGTCAGAGATGGGGACTTCGTGGAGAACCAAACACCACCATCTCGAACGTCGATATCTCAGCAAACGGCGCTGTGGAATTTCACTTCCGTCGAATGCATTTCTGCGTGGCTACTTTTGGCACGCAGCACATCCTTGAACGAACACAATCTGTGCTCGACAAGGACTCGGCAACCGGAGCTGAGCTAGAGGACGCAGCTCGAGAGTCCATCTTGAAGTCTGTGAAAGCAGCGCATGATTGTGCCCGATGTCTTGTCGACATTCCTCCGCTACGTCGAGAGACTGTTCGATATATGTCAGAATTTGGTTACGGTCTGATTGCATTTTGCTGCATCTACATGATCCAGGCGCACAAACTATTCGGCGCAGCATTACCGGATCTGGAGAGATTTCTCACTTCGGTGGAAGAAGTTGCCACGTTCATGTCAGAAATGGCGGTTGCGAATAATGCCGCACCCAGGCTTTACGGCCAGACAATCATGCGTCTATTGAGACAAGAGAATGATGATGTCGATGATGCACGCGATGACACTCACTTTGGGGCAGCACGAGATTTTGAAACAGGGGAGGCCACCAAAATTTCGTATCCAGCTTGACTCCATCGGCTTTCGCTGGCGACAATGTCTTGACACCCTCATAAGACACTATTGCAGATGACAAGCCGCGGACACTGTTACAGAAGGCCTCAACCTTCTAGCCCTTGAGTTATCTCAGCGAAAGTCGAGGTCATCATCTCGCTATATATTCACAGTCGTCATTGCAACTTCAAGGCCGAGCTGCCGACCGCCTGAGGCTTCCAGAGTACCACGGGCCGTTGCAATCCGTTCATTCGATGGGATCTCAACGATCATCAGATATGAAACATTCTGAAGAAATTATTAGCCTGCACCAGGTGACTATGTCAAGCCGCGGAAGACGCACCCATATCCTGCGCACCTGGCCTGCTCCATTCTTGACCAGCTTTGACTGCTGGCTCAGCTGCTGCTCTTGAAGCTGAAAAGCATCCTCGTACTGCTTTATGTACGCCTGTTCCTGTTCCTGGGGAAGATCCATCTGCGTTAGCTGCTGACGCAAGCTCTCCATCATGGCTGATTGCTGTTCTTGGACCGCCTGCGTCTGGGCTTGAAGCGACGCCTGCATTCGCTGGTTGGCCTTTTCAGCATTGGGTGTCAAACGGCCACCCGATACAAGACCCAGCAGGCCGCCGTTGGTCGCCGAATGGGTAGGGTCAAGATATCGGTTCTTGAACGATGGCGGAGAGGGTTGCGAGAGGATGTCTCCTTTGCTTTCCTTGGCTTGCAAAACAATAATCAGTCTTAAGGGTCGCCACGTGTCTCCAGAGACTCGAAGAGCGGGGACAGAAAATATACTCACGTATCGAGCTTGAGCTCGATCATCGAGGTAGTTGGTTATTCGCGTTATTGCATTTCGCTGCTTTGCTAACCTGGGACTATCCTGTGTCGCGGCTGACACGGCAGGATGAACCAACGGAGCAACATTCGGTGGGAGGCGCTCTTCTCCCTCAACCGTGCCAGCTACCGGGTTGCGCAGGTTCTTTCGAGCACGTTCTACGAAGCTTTGCTCCTTCGTTGACAAAGAAGGCGAAGGCGCCCCAGATACGGCTTCATCAATGTCAAACTGCTCTTTCGCGCCCAATGCGAAGGGTGTGTACGTCATCAGCAGGCAATAGAGGCCTCGAGGCCGGAAGTATTCCTCGTTGACTCGATCGAGGAACGAGTTGGCCCTGCAGGTTTGAAACGAAGGTGTCAGCATGATCCGATACATGCTGCGGGGGAATCTGTCACGTACTTCCACCTTCCCTCCGCCATCGCAATTACACCGGCTACTACCTGCACCGCCACCGACGCTCCTAGGGCGATTGAATTGGGCACAAATGATGTGCCTACTGCGGCCAACTGACTTGCGGTAAGCAGTTTGGATGCCCGGACAGCTTTGTTAGCAGCTCTAATGAAGCTGGTGAACTCGTCCTGCTGGATGCCGAACTGTTCCAGGACAGGAGCGTACGCTTCGACAAAACCCCTGCTCTTGTTACCTGGTCGCCTTTGGGGTATTACAACTGGGTAGGGCAGATGGCCATCGGATGTCCTCGGTGGGAGAGCGGCTGCGGGTGGTGGTGGATGTGATTGGATGAAGCCATCGAGAGCTTGCTCGTCTCCAGGTTCGGGTTGAAGCACGGCATCTGTTCGATCTTCTCTATCAACATCGCTTTCCGGGGCGAACGTGTTGTCATGGCTGTCAGTGTGCCGTGCCTCCTTAGCCGATTCTCTCAAGCGTTGAATTTGCGAAGCCATGCCGCAGTTCAGGAGAGTGCAATGAAGACCTGAGCAGTCCACGAGGGGTATGGGCAACTGCGTGTGGGCTCGATTGGAGACGCAGCCAGATGGCGCAAGAGGAAAGTAGAAACATGGGCGCTCGAACCTGATGAATAGAAATCTGGTAAATGTTCTCCATTGCTATGCCTTTGCGTCATCTTTGTCCTCGCCATTAACGAAGACTTTTGGTGTGCTTGGGTTGCGGAGAGTCCGTCGATTGGCCGATTTAATAGCAGTTTGCCAAAAGGGAAGCATTTCGCACGCTAAAACAGTCCACAGTAATCGATCGGGAGACCGGCAATATCACCCGTGGAAAGGCCACGCGGCTCTCCTTGCTCGAGCTGTGTGACTCTCACATCAAAAGAGTACGCAAGCTCTCACTTGTTGGCAATCAAAAGAAGACCCATGAGATCTGTCGAAGCTGGGAGGTTTCGAAATGGTTTGAATGGAGCTTGCTGTGCCTGCACATTCTTCTGTAGTTCTGTCCTTAGTTCACAGTAGCTTGAGCTCCTGTCATCCCAAGCGTATCGGCCTCGGAGCGAGTTAGCCATGGCCAACTGGCTAAAAACCTCTGCAGCTCCTTGCCGCGCTCGCCGCCACTGAAGGCCTGGACAAGCAACGCTCGAGCCTCCGAGTAAGTTCCTGCCGAGTCTTCTCTGGCAAGGAAGCTTGCGGCCACAGCGACAGGGAAGCCAATGAAACTGATCAGGTAAGAGCCCACCTCGGGCTTGTTGAAGTACGGGATAAGTAAAGCGACCTTGTGAACGTACAGATGTGCGTCCATGCGCGGAGGCAGTGGGGGCGTTTTGTTCTTGGATGGGGCTGCTTGCCTAAGCCACGAGAGGATCTGGGATAGGAGATTGTAGGTCGTCCAGTAGAGCATTCCCAGGTGAGCCATGGCGAGGTAGGTGGATGGCGGTGCGGATTCAGCACTGTTTTCGCTTAGATCTTGAACTGAAATGAGACTTTCCACGAAGTCAACGATGGCGTTCCCACAAGAAGTCGACCATATCAGTAGTTGACGATCACACCGCCAACACCTTTCTTCCAGAGCTTGACACAACAAGTATCTTTCCTGCGGCTGGCTAGATAAAGTCTTGAGAATAGTCATATCTTCCAGTATCCCCGGAACCTCGATGAGGATATCGACTAGCTTGTCCTTGGGCGACTTGGGATGTATTGACCACGGGATATTCGTCCATTCCAGACTGCTCAAGGGACAGTGCCTACGGCTCTGGATGTAGGGGTATATCTGCACAAAACGGAAACCCGTTAGCACAATTGCACGAAGGTCTTATACATCGACGGATGGGCCTTGAAGTACCAGATGAAGGCGATAGTCGACAAACAGCTGGTGCGCGGATCCATGGATGAAGTTTTCAGGACCACCAGCAAGAATGATAGCCATTTCTCCCGAGGTGTGTCTTAGCCACGCAGGCGCGGGCAGCCAAGAATGTCGTTGATCGTCGTTGAGGAGTAGCTGTTAGCCCCAGTCAGATCGTGAAGCAACTAAAAAATCCATAGCTACCTCGTAACTTGTCAGGAGGCCGGACGCCGCCAGGATTCTGCCGGAGTCCTGCCGCTTTTTGTCCAGGAGCGACCGCGCCACCGCCTGCAGCGACAAGCCGTAGAGCCGCCTCCCTTGCACCATTAGCGATGGATCTTCGATGCGCTGGGCGGTCCGTGTGAGGGCGTTTGCAAGCAAAACAACGCGTACGAGAGGGTCCTTGTGATACAGGTCTTGAATGGCGCTCGTCCAACGGGTGGTCGAATAGCGCGCAGCTTGAGGTGGGAACGCCTGTCCGTGGGGGAGTAGAGATGTCCAGTAGACTTCGAGATACTTGACCTCGCGTGCGGTGCGCTCTAAAGACTTCTCCAACAACATGGGAGCGGAGATTTGATCTTGCACAGAGTAGGCTGCGGCTTCGAAGCCGTACGGCCGATTCTTTGGATCGCCGCGCTCCTGGGCGCTGTTGACAAAAATAAGACGTCGATCATAGCCGCCGCAAGGGATGCGAGACAGCGTACACTGCCCACATGATGGTTTTTTCTCATCACACTGAAAGATGTGCAAAGAGCACGTTAGCCTGGTCTTCTTGGAGGAGCCTCGTTCATGTCATCGAGTGCCACATCGCGTGGTTTGATGTCCAGACCCACTATGTGGCTCGACACAAGGGATGGTTGACGGCCAGGAATTGGTACCCGTCTTGTAAGTCCTAGACGGGACACGACTCACGCCTTTCCTGCGTTTCCGGCAGGTATGACAAGCTTTCGAGCGTCCAGGAACTCCAACCATTACCTGCAAGATTAAACTGCCACTCAAAGCATAAGGAGACAGAGGAGTCGCTGATTACTCGATGTATTGCTTTCTGCTGTTGAGTGGTAAAAAGTAACCACAATGGAGACTTAGGCACCTGCAAGGTTAGAGATAGGGAGGAGCGCTAAAGCCTTGGCGCCCAGAGTGCGCGGGCTAGGTGAAATTCTTGCGCAAGTCAGCGCCTAACTCTCCCTAATTTGTTATGCCCGCAAGGGAGTTCTTCCTACGAGCTTCTGCTGAGGAATCTCCATTTCCAACTCACTACTAAAACACTCAAAAAGAAGCAGAGTCCGGCTCATCTGACGATTCGGTTTCAAGAAAGTCTCGCAAACAATAGAAGTAAGTGGTTGCTGGTTCACATTGCGATGTGATCCATAAGACGTGCGGGCGAAGAAGGCGCCTGGTACGCCAGAACAGCGGGCGAACAGTTTGAGCGTTGCCATCGACAAAAGATCTTCGTCTTCGATCATTGCCTCAATAGAGCTTCTACCAGGACAAACTACTGCTGGCGATTGGATTCCAGCGCCGTGGTACGCTACTGATGGCAGTCGCACTGGCAAGATGCGACGTGTCGACACGCACTTTTGTGTTCCTGAAGTCTGGCAAGAGCGATCGCCCGAGTGTGCCTTTCAATGTTCTCGATTCATCGAGCTGCAGGTGCATGTCTTTCCCCCCTTTCCATCTACATGACTCCCATTTGCTCGTCCAAGATCTGTGCCTGCGCTTCGCTTAATTATCCTTGCTATGTCTGCATGAGTCAAGAGTTTTGATGTCTACTTATTTGCGGCTAAGAATCGCGTGCAGGCGGGCGGATCGCCGGACGTGCGATGACACCCCAAACCTTCTACGATCGATCGGTTCCTGATTCCCAACCACCGACTTGATGGCTACTTGCCTACGCATGAGAGACTGTATTTGGGTCTCAAGCAGCTTTCTATCGTTCAGACTTTTGCAAGCACGTTTTGACGCCGTCTCGTGGCCCTGCTCACCTTCCTCGCGGGGAGCTTACTTCTAGGCCCTGAATTGGGGAACCGCTAGAGTGACAGCGGCTTCCTGGAACATGATCCGGCCTCATGCAAAGGTTCGATATTGCGTCTTAGCTGCGTTTTTGACAGGTGTACACCATCTCGCCCTTTCACATGCGAACTCCGCAACGATACATTTGGTTCGACTGAATGTCACCACTCTTGGAAGGGCCGCAAGGCAGCGGTACGAGAGCCGAAACGTCTCTTCCACGCTGGTGTGCCATGTTCTCAATTTACCCCACCAGCTCCCAGAGAAGTCTTTAGCCAGCCATTGGTGGACATCAATAGACAAACGACATAAACATACAGGAAATTAGGCTTGTATCATCCACGCCTGGAGTCTAGATGAATTGAATCCACTTGACATGCGAATTCCAGGCTTTCCAGCGCTTGACGGTACGAAAAGGGCCGTCGTCCCGATGTGACAGGTCACTCCCCACTCCTTACAACATTCACCAGAGGCCTGCGAGGGGCAAACAGCTTTCAACCCTTGATTCAATCCCTTGCGAGCAGGGCCTGACGCACTTGTATTGGTGCTTCGCTGCTCAGAACTGACAGGTTGAGCTGACTCGCAAGCGTTGCCATGGATCCGAAGTGGCAACAGCGTGATGCAATGGGAACCGAACTTATGGATCATCAAAACACGAAGCTCAGCCCTTGTACTGCGCGGGAAGTTGCGTTCAAGTTTTATATAGCGGGTGTTTGACACTCATCGACGTTTGAGGTTGGTTTTACACTCTCGCTCGTATTCATTCGCACGGACAGTTGCAGACTCTACAACCATGTTGGAATCCAAAGATGGTGTTCTCGTGGCCACGAGTATCGTGCTCGCTGTGTCGACAATCGTGTCGATATCGATCGAGCTGGAGAGGCAAGCAAGCGCAGTTGGCCGGCTGACGGCAAGCAAGTGTGAGTTGTCCATCAGAAGCAATTGACTCAACTGACGAAGCCTATAACAGGGTTTTTGCTCATTGGCGCTGTATGAGAAGTTCTCGTCTGTCGCCATACATTGGCTCATCTTTTCCTACAGTTCTTTGCTCTGGTCATGACTTCCATTGTTTGCGCAGGTAAAAGTCAATACTCTGCCTGGCTCGACTCCATGCTCATCCACTTATCAGCTGCTGCGAAAGGTCTGGGAGCTTCGATATCCGCTACTGAGTTCTCTCACAGAGAAACACTTCAGAAGGTCAGGCCTCCTTTTCTCTTACCTCCTTTTCGGACGATGGTTGGTGTCACAGCTACTCACATTGGAACAGCTTATCGTGGCGGCGTTCCCACCCTACTTTCTGTGCAACATGTTCGTCAAACATGCCTGGTTGACGTTTTATTACGGGTTGGCGCAGACCCGCGCCCAGAGATGGTTCATCCACGCATTGCAGGTCTCGGCCGCAGCCTTCGGCATCAGCTCGGTCTTCGTCATCCTCCTCCAGTGTATACCATTGGATGGTGTCTGGACTTGGCAACTCGCGCCCGGGCAGGGGCGCATCGACGCAAAATGCATTAACCTGATGGCCTTTTTCTACTTCAATGCTATATTCATGATTGTCAATGACATTGTTATGTATCTGACGCCTATGGTTTTGCTTTGGAAGGTCAAGATGATCCGCGACAATCGATGGAGTTTGTATGCGCTCTTCGCTATATGCTTCTTGTGAGTGATGCAAGTCCGATGAGCAACAGGTCTCAAGCTGACTGATTGTTTCTCTCTGCAGAGTCATCTTGGCAAGCATTCTCAGACTGGTCGCTGTCTACAAAGTGGATACTGCCCCAAATCTATCTGGTAAGTAGTCTTCCGCAAATCCAGATCTCCGATACAGGAGACAGAAGCCTTGCTAATACTTATTAACAAACAGAAAATTATGCCCTCGTATTCCTCTGGGCAGGCGTCGAAAACCACGTCGGTATATGCGCAGCCTGCGTCGGAGCTCTCAAAACAAGATGGTGCACAACATACAAGAGGGTCCGAGCACTCTCAATGGATCTCAAGAACAAGTCATGGCTTGCCTCAGCGTCGACAGCCACCTCCTCAGCAGTGACACGCACCCAGAGCACGGAAGATCGCGCATGCTACGACCGAGCTAGCAGCAATGCCTCGTTGTTGAATGAGGCACCTACAGATGCCAGAGGTATGAGACTGGAATTGGTGGATCTGGGCTCTGATGAGCCGATCTCGGTGATTGCGACGCAGCAGCTGGAGCCGGTGCACATAGCGCCGAAATCAACTTGAAGAGCTTGAAGAGGCGGCGCGCGAAGACTTATACCCGTCGCCCCTAACAAGGCGGCAAAAGTGTTCTTTTATCTGGCGATCGTTGCATACTGAACCAGACAGTACGATCTAATTTCGGCTTTAATGAAGAAGATGTACTTATGATCTTGTACGAGGAAACTGAATATGGAGAGGTCATTTGTCATAGGCAATATAGCTATAATGCTGAAATGCCTTCATCGAAGGTTCCACCTTGTTTGCTTGGCCCTGCTAACCTCCTGTCCAGGACAACTCCTGAATCCCATAATGCCACTCCCATTCTCATTGCTCTATCTCGAACCACGAAATACTCACGCATATCTGGCAACTTCCTACACAACAACCTGATAAACCTCATAATCGACCCTATCGACGCCTTGCTCTCCCAATACAAGCGCCACCTTGGCCACCAAAACCGCAAAGTTCAACCACCAATACTCCTTACTACTCGTATTCACGCTGATCACCTCCGTCCCATAAAGCGCCTTCGGAACCTCCGTCCCGGGCGGCGGCGGCTCCGGCGGCCCCTGCCCGTCCAAGACCCCCATCACCGGAGGAATGAGCTTGTCAAAGCCTTTGCTTTCGAATTTGAAGAGCGCGCCGTCTTCGCCGTCGGCTTTAGCGAGCACGCGGAGGTCGACTTCGAGGATGAGTTCGGAGACGTGTCGGGTGCAGTAGTCGCCGCCGCCGGGGAGGATGGAGGCGATCTTTGTGCCGTTGGGTGTGGTGACGTCGCCGGAGGAGAGCTCGACCCAGTTTGCCTTGCCGCGAGGAGTGAGGCCGGCGTCGAGGGGGATGCCGGGGATAAGGGAGATGTTGAGGACGTGTTTGAGGGTTGGTGGGGAAGACATCGTGAATGACTCCTGCGTATATGTGCACTGACGGTCGAAGTGCTACCCCAAGATGTCTTGAGTTGAGAGGTTGTCTTGGTCAGATGCCAGAAGAGCACAAGGCGAAATTCTTATTTATACGCGAGCTCGAATCCAGTCGTACCTTCGCACACGAGACAGATGCCTCAAGCACGTTGCGATTCGTCTTGGGCTCGTGTGGGCACGGCATTAGGTGAGAATATATGAATTCCGTTTGACTGCAGTTGTAAGTCGCTTTCGCACCGGCACAGGTCAACGACCCCAGCGTCCAGGGCTGACTGGAAAGCCTGCTACGGGAAGTGAGATCACGCACAGGACGTATTCGTCAAGCACGAGTTTCTGATGACCATTGTACGGTCTCCATGGGGCCATGCGCCAATATACCCGGCTTACCGTTTACTCCAATAGGTTTTGATTCCTAAACTTCCACACTGGTCGACTCAAGCTTTCTTAAAGGCGAGGTATGTCAGAACTCTGTTTCAGCTTGATGTTGGGTAATAAGTCATCGCGGGAGCTGAGTGAATTCCGAACTTCAGTCGGTACCATTTTCATTCCTTCATGCTGTGGTCAGGTCCCAGATCTTTGGCATCGCTGTAAGATAGTCAATGTGCTGTGTGTGTGTTACGTATCGATAATGAGGAGTGAGTGTCCAGCGGCGGAATACCAGTGCCGCGTACCACTAGTAGCGTGGATCGCCACTGCCGTAGCTCTAGGACCTAACAACCCAGCCGAGCCAGCTTTGAGGGCGTTCGTTAAGTGGGGCAGAGCGGAATAGGGGCACTCCCAGGGCACAGAAGGCACCTTTAGCCGAATCCCGGGCTGGTGCACGTCCCCAACCTGGCGAGCCTGGAACAAGCGTCGCGGGTTTAATAAGAGCAAGTTTAAAGCACCGACCAAACGACCTATGGCACACGATGCGATAAATCTATCTCTCAATGGTCTTCTCAGTCCTGGTCATGTCGGGGACAACACAAATCATTCTTCCGCCTCACCAATATCCAGATAAAATGTGGAGCGCTTGAACTCTGCTTCTGGAGGCCACTTGGCTGGCTTGTACGGGCACGAAAACTGATGTCTGCCAGACCCGACCAGGGAGCTCTTCTCGTCTTCGTTCTGACTTGCGTCTTTCCAATCAGACGGCAGTACAACCACAGCTTTCGCGTTAGGAGGGACGACGAGGGTCATGTTGAACGTGTCATTGTTCTCACTGATCTTCCACGAGCATTCGATCCGGCCGTACGGGCTCTCATATGCGACGTCTGCATTCGTGATTGTGCCGCCGGGAAGCGGCCTCACCTTGATCGTTTGCCACCCAGGTGTTTGAGGGCTGATGCCGCCAACGTTTTTGTGCATCCACTCGGCCACAGCGCCCAATGCGTAGTGATTGAAGCTTGTCATTTTTCCTGGGTTGATCATTCCATTCGGAAGCATGCTATCCCATCGTTCCCAGATCGTGGTCGCACCCATTGTGATCGGATAGAGCCAAGATGGACAGCCTTGCTCCAGAAGCATGCGATAAGCCAATTGATAATTGCCCGTGTCGGATAGAGCGTTAGCTATCAAGGGCGTACCGACAAAGCCAGTGGCTATTCGGTATTTGGCTGCGTGGACCAAGTGGCTAAGACGACGCGACGATTTGGCAACCTGCTCTTTGTTATCGAAGAGCCCAAAGGAAATGGCGAGAGCATGTGCTGTCTGCGTGTCCCCAACAAGGAGACCTGCTTGCGTGATATATTCACGCGCAAAAGCCTTTCTGACTTCTAAAGCTTCATTTTGATACCGTTCTGCATCATCTTTCTCTCCAAGGAGTGAACTGACTTTGGTCATGGTCTCCAGCACTCGGACCAGGTAAGCATCTGCGACGAAAATTCCATCGGTTCGACAGTTTCCTGGCTCAGCCGGTGGAGCAGCAGGGTCCAGCCAATCGCCGAACTGCCAGATGTTCGGGTCCCACAACCCATTCGGACCTCGTGGGAGGCCCTCGTCGACCCAGGCCTTCATACTCGAATACTGCCTGCGGAGGATCTCAAGATCACCTGAGGTGGTGTACAAGTCCCACGGTGCCAGGACAGTCACATCACCCCAGGCACATTGTGGCCCAAGCTGTAATGGCATGTGTTGCAAAATGTCAGGGACCACCAGGCCTGGGACTCCTTTCTTGCCTTCCTCAAGCTGTTCATCGGACACATCTTGAAGCCAACTCCCAAGAAAACCTTGAGTATCAAACAAGAAGTTAGCCGAGGGGGAGAACACCTGAATATCGCCGGTCCAACCAAGCCGCTCATCACGCTGAGGACAATCAGTTGGTAGAGAGAAGAAGTTGCCCTTCATGCTCCAAAGGACGTTCTCGTGAAGTTTATTGACCAGGGGATCAGAGCATGAGAACCATCCCGTGCGTTTCATATCGCTGAACGCAACAAGTGCCGTGATGTCGTCATTGTTTGGCGTTCCATCCTCGGTTGGCCATCCATCGACCTGCACGTAGCGAAAGCCGTGGAATGTAAAATTCGGGGACCAAGTTGACGGCTGTTTGTGAGACAAAATCACGCTGTCAATGGCCGCAGCCCCTTTGAGAGGACGCCTCCCCAGCTCGTTTCGCTCGAGGACCTCGGCGTGACTGAATGTCAAAGTCTGTGGCTCGACATCTGTTTTGCCATTCGGCACTGACGGGAGTTTCACAAGAAGCTTTCCGACCAGATTCTGACCAAAGTCGAGGAGAGTCTTTCCGGACTCCGACTTGAAGATTTTGATGGGAGATAACTGCTCCTTTACCCGTACAGGTGGAGAGTCGGAGGCCGCAAGCTGTGCAGTCGGGAATCTCAGCTCTTCGGTCGAGTTCCATGATTGCTCGTCGAATTTCGGGTCGCTGTCCCAGCCAGTCTGCTCCACACGGGAGTCATACGCTTCTCCATCATAGATCTCACTGGTGATCGTGGCACTGTCATGAGATTTCCAAGTATTGTCTGAGACCAGTGTATATGTGTGGCCGCTCTCGAAGATGATCTCCAGCTGGGCTAAGAAGGCTAGCCGATCCCCCCAGAAATACCGTTTATCAACGAATCCGAGGCGACCGGCAAACCAGCCCTCAGCGACTTCAACTCCAAAAACGTTAGAGCTGCCGCCTGAAGCCAGTGATTTCGTTACATCAAAAGTCTGAAAGAGGAGCCTGTGGTTGTAACTGTGCCAGCCAGGTGCCATTTTCTCTGTGCCGATGCGCTGGCCATTTATGGTTGCCTGGTACACACCCTGAGCCGTGATGTGGAGGCGAGCCCTGGAGATGGTTCCGGAATCCTGAGGTATATCAAAGACTTTTCGGAACAACAGTGGTCGTAATGGCTCATACTTGTTAGACCTGATTGTTGAAGTCGTCAGCTTTGCCGTCCAGTCTGCTTTATCAAGCAAGGCGGCCTCGACAGTAGCAGGACTGGACCACTCCGTGCTACTCGTCGTGACATTGCCTGATGTATCTGTGGCCTTGCCATGAGATCGGATCTTTACCCAAGCGGACTCTCGTGATCGGAGTGGTCGGTCTGGCCAGGGCACCAAGGCTGACTCGGAGCTCACAACGTGGTATGACTTCCCTTCGGTGTCGTGATCTCGACTGATTTGGATATCATAAGATTCTTGCACCCAATTCTCGACATTTTCGGGATTGGAGAACGACCATGAAATACGAGGCTTGGCATGTCCAATGCCAAAGCCTGTGGGATGATGTTCGAATGAGATTGAGGAGATGCCGATTGTCGTCATTGTAATCAATGAAGACCGAAGCTGCTCGATGCGTCGGACAACACTTTTCATTGTAAGTGGGAAGGCGCCGATTCCCTTTTAGTAAGTGAACAACAATTAAGAATTATATGATGCTTTGGTGCACGGGTGTCCCGCATTCTCGGACACGCTGTAGCGAGGGCGAGGTTAGACAGACCTGGTATCGGTTGTGCAAACGAGCGAGTGAGGCGTCCACAAGGCATAACTCCGCAATACCTACATTCGCGTGACTGTAACCCCAGACATTGCCGATCACGGTGGAGACAGACTCTGTGCTCTAGTGCGGGGAGATAGGATGTCTATACAAGTGTGTGTTATTGACGAGTCTTGGAAGGAGTAGTTGGAGTAGAGACGCGGCAGCTCTTCCAACGCTCGCACTAACCTAAATGAGATTAGCTTCACCCACAGCTTCGAGTTGTGCCGCAGCAGATGATTTAGCCTTCTACACCTCTCATCCCGGAACCGGCAAAGTCAGCATTGTGCCTCTTTCCGAACGCCCTTTCCCCGTATACGAGTACCTACGCTCAAAACATTCCTGGTAGCGAGTTCCGCTAGCAGCAGCCCCTGCCATCTTTCGAGCCTTCTCTCGCATCATTTTTGTCCGAACCCAAGCCATCAGAACTTCACCTCGTCACATCTGTGTCCGAACTCCAGCCGCATCCCCTCCCCGCCAACTCCCTCGCAATGCCATTCCCTGACCTCGGGTCATTGGCGCCTCGTCTATCGACAGCTACCGTGTAATATCCAATTCCAGCACCATTCCTCCTTCGCGTGATCTGGCTCCGACGCCAGGTCATTAGCACCTCACCTCGTTGCATCTGTTTCCGAACTTCAGCAGCTTCCCCTCCCTCGCTTGATCTGGGTCCGAATGCCATGGTAATCTGGGGAAGCTTGTCTAGCAACGCACATGGCGTTGGGTCTGATCATCGGCCGGCCAGGCTGGCTCTGGTCGCCATGGATCAACATGTCTCAATCCAGAATTTGCCAGATGTGCCCCCCATATATGGGTACTTCTCCGCCCCCCGCAAAATCCCCCGAATTGCTATTTACTCGACGGGACGACGGTATCAGCCAGTGTGAATCACTATTTTACTGCCACAAGCGATACGTCACGGAATGATGGCCGAATCCGCGGTGAATCCGTCTGAGAAGACCGGCGTGGCACACCTCGAAGGCCTCTCAGAGAAAGTCGAAGATGTGAAAATTCAGGTCGAGGGATATGATAGCTATGGTCTCGTGAAGTCGACGTTCGATGAGCTCACCATCCCTCAAACATTGTGGACTTTCAGACGGGTCATTCTCATCTCGCTCGCAGTCTACACGGGTTACGTCTGCGAAGGTTTCGAGGTTAGCGGTCTCCATTCCACGGATATAGAAGGGTGGCCGGCTTGGACACAGTATCGGTCGTTAGCTGACACCCTCCAGCTCAATGCCGGTGGCAGTGTCATTGCAAATAAAGGCTTCATCAAGGAGTTTGGCTCAAAGGGTGGCGCAGGTGTTCGCGCGCTGGACCCTACTTGGGGTAAGCCATTTTGTTCAACAGTGCTATTGGACGCTGACGATGTCTAGTCTCTACCTGGAGTGCTCTTCTCGTATGCCACTCTCCAAGCCGGATTGATGGTCGATGCTAATCTTATCAGAATGTCGGTCAAATCGTCACGTTCACCTATATCTCCTGGTAAGCATTGTGCAGTATCCTTGAGGAAAAACTTTGCCTGGTAAAACCCAGCCTTGGCAACCTCTGACCCTCGCAGGTTCGCCGACAGATTCGGCCGCAAGACATCGTTTTATGTTGCATGGACTTGGCTCGTCGTCGTAAGCGAAACCTCGCCTTTACAGAGTGTAAAGCCGACACAAAGCAGAGTTGACACGGCTTTAGGGCTGCATTCTCCTCAACACGGCCAAAAGTCCGTCTGTGTGGGTGAGTTCAAAGTTATCAGACTATCTTGATTTCTGTGCTAATTTCACCTTGATAGGCTCTGGCAAAGCTCTGCAACGGCGCAGGTATCGGCGTTCTTCAGTGAGCATTGGGCACCTTGAACATATAATGCATCCGCTGATCTCGCAGGATCACATGCCAGGTCTATATCATGGAGATCTGCCCGAACAGGATACGAGGTGGCATGGTCCTCTTCCAAGCAGTCTGGTACATCAAATCCTCACTTGTGGCTATCGATCGCCATTGTCTCGTCCTTACTGATTCGTGGGGACAGGAGCAACATTGGCGGCATCGTCGTCTCTGTCATGATGCAGCAACTCAACGAGAAGTACCCAGACAATTATTTGATCGCGATGCGGATCCTCTGGGCGCCAATCGGACTGATGATAGTCTGCTGGATCTTCGTCCCGGAGTCGCCCTGGTTTCACGCTCGCCGTGGGCACAAAGAGAAGGCTTTAAAGGCGATGAGACAAATATATGGCGGTGTCAAAGGTTACGACTTTGAAGAGGAGTACGGGATTATCGCGAGAACCATCGAACATGAGAGGGAGGTGCTGCAGGCTGCGCCCAAATATGTCGACGTCTTCAAGGGACTTAACCTCGTGAGTACCTTGGCCTGTTCAAAATGGGAGGGTAAGGCGCTGACAAGTTCCAGAAACGTACCCTCTCCGTCATGTTGCTTGCCGTCTCCCAACAGCTTGCCGGTCTCGCCATCATTTTTACCTACTCGACCTGTGCGTACCATGTCTAAAACACGTATCCCATTGTGGCTAACGTCGCAGACTTCTTCTCCCTTGCGGGCTTAGACGACCCTTTCCTTGGCACCGTCATCCTCAAGTGAGTTCAACGTTTGGTCAACTCTCTCCGCGGACGTTGCTGAGAAGCCTTTCTTAGCTGCTGCAACCTCCTGGCAGTCATCCTCTGGGCACTAACCACAGACAAGCTTGGTCGGCGCACCATTATCAATTCGTGCCAAACCTTCATCTGCTGCATCCTATTCATCGTCGGCGGCCTATACTGGGCTGGTGCGACGAAGGGTAACGCTACTGCTGGCACTGTCCTGGTACGTCTTCCGCAGCAGATGGTCCTTCCACCATGGCTCTAAAAGTAGCCGAACACGCCTTTGCTGACCTGTCATTTCAGCTGGTTATTTGCTGTTTCTGGACATTTTCCTTTCAGATCGTCGCTATGTCATACTACCTCTACTCGGCTGAGCTACCTTCAGCCCTGCTTCGAAGTGAGTCTCTTGTTATCAGGCTTTTCCTTTTTGCAACCTGCTTCTCTTCCTTGACACTAATATCTACTACAGTCAAAACTGGCCCTATCACATTTTTGACTAATTCGATCACTGGTATTGCCACCTGGTACGTCTCAGCGACTCTTCTCCAGAGAAGAAAACCTATCTGACGCTTCGGCAGCTATGCAACTCCGCCCATGCTCCTCGCCATGAGTGTCAAGGCTGCCTTTGTCTTTGCTGCATTCTCCGTACCCCTCTGTGTACTCATGTGGCTCTACCTCCCTGAAACCAAAGGGTAAGTCAGCGCATTCTCCTTCCCTAGCCCATCTTCAAGGAACAGACGTGGGTCTGACATACATAGCCGTTCCGCCGCCGAGATTGACGAGCTGTACGAGCGACACATCCCAGCATGGAGGTGGTCCAGGACTGTCACTGTCGCCGAGGAGCAGATGCGTGCTGTTGCGCAAGTCAAAGGTGCCCTCAGGGAAGGCCAGGCACAGAGGCAGGTTGAAGCATAGACCAAAGTCAGAGCTTCAATCGAGGCTTGAACGGTACTACTGCGAGGGCTAGCGAGTTCGATAGCGAGATGAGGCAAGGAAGCGAGGGTTTTCGCAAGGTCCGACGCGAGAGTTTGTGGAAGGAGAGTAGTGGATGTACATATCACTCTGCTGTGCGAATTGTTCTCAGAGAAGAGAAGTCTTCGTATAGGGGTTTGTATAGTCTGCACCCAGCCAACAAAGGCTCAAAATGTTGCTTCTGTTCCCGCATGTGCTCTCTGTTGACTGTCGAGATCAGTCCTCACCTTATGAACGACGTTACTGATATTAAAGTTCAGTCTTAGAACTCAAACAAAACCTTCAGCATTCCGAGTTGAGCTCTAACGTCGTTGGTGGCGGCAGTTGGCGCCATGCTCTTCCGGCGCTACCTCCACTGTCTGACGACCTTTAGCAAAATGACCTTGCCGCTACAATAATGTCGGACAGAGTTCATTGCGACCTCCATGCTCAATATTGCCATTCAATAGTCAGAAGCCCTTGCGGCGTTCATTGCATTCCTTCTTATGGATGACCGACCTCGCACTCGGCTTGATCGAACTCTGTCGCAGGGACATGAGTCATAAATCCGACGCTGCCGAGAAATTGTTGTGTAAATTATAGAACACCGTTGAGATATGTGTTCGACTTCCCAGCAATGGCCGCTACGCCACAGCATCTCCTGTCTTATATCCTGATTGCATTATCAAACACACAGAAACATTCAGTGTTCCATATAATCGAGATCACAGGTCACTTTGGAACGGCCAGAAGTGTTCTCCTCCCTGTACCAAACTCTCCTATTCGATAGTATCAAACGAGCGCATCAGGCATGAATTCAAACGATGGACAGCGACACGTTCGTCCGGCTTCAGAATCAGATATCGACTACATCTGGGCGATAGACAGCTCCGCCACAAAGAAATTCGGAAGCATACCTGCACTGGCTGATCTGGCGGCCAGCGAAGAGTCTCCGGAAAAGTTTGAAAGTTGGCTCAATCAAGGTCGCGTCTATCTGGTCGAGGAGAGGGACGCGCCAGTTGGCTTCGTCGCCGCACATGAAGTAAACGATGTCTTGCACATCAACGAGATTGGTGTGCACGAAGATCACCAAGGCAAGGGCATCGGAGCCTTGCTGTTGCAGGCAATTTTCGAGTGGGGGCAGGATATCGCACGGCAGAACAATCGAGATGTCGCCCGTGTGTCTCTCACGACATATGCTGACGTCGCTTGGAATGGGCCGTGGTACAAAAAACATGGGTTTCGCAAAGTTGAAGGAGAGCTGGTCGGACCTTGGCACGCTGAAGAGGCGAAGCAGGACGTGCAAAATTTGGCTCGTCCGGGATATCGGCGATGTTTTATGCTTTGGGAGAAGAAGGTTGTTGGCGGATAAAGCACAGAATGATTTGAGTATCAGCGGAGACCACAAACATTGCATGCTTGACCTCACTGTTGTGGCGAGTGCAAGACGGGTATACAGGACCAATAAAGTGCCAGGCCAGTATGGACAAAAGATATGAGCTTTCGCCGGGTGTTTTCGCTTCTAACATATCCGGGTACGCAACGCAGCCTCCGATCCAAGTAGAACTGGTCAACTGGTTCGCATCTACTGTCACACAAGATCCTGCGTGCTCAAGTCGCGGGCGAAATGCCTAGACGCTTCGCTTCTGAGCGGACCAGATCTGAAACTCCGCTCATGAAGGTCGGACCTGTTGGTTTCCAGCCCAATTGCTCCTTGGCTCTGGATCCGGTCAAGTTCGCATTCGTGCCCCAGATGACAGCGGCATGGCCACTCGGGGAATTTGCCTTCTCTGCAGTGATCGTTTCGACGTCGGCGCTCGGTGTAAACTTCTGCTTATGCGCTTCTGCGGCAATCGCGCGGCCGATTCCGCCAAATGACTGCGAAAGGAAGTCAATGGTCTATTTCAGGGGCAATAAGGGCCGACTCACCAGTCTCTCGTTCTCGGGAAAATACAGTCCGTTCTCGTTCCATACGTTGTTGTTCTTCGAGACTGCGGCATCCAGGAGTAAGGCGAACAATTTACCTAGATCATGAATGTGAACTGCACTCCACACATTGAGGCCTTTGCCAATGACGGGAGCCTTGCCGCGCTGAAGTGTCAGGCGGGTTATCTCAGGGGCTTGAATGCTTCTTCTGTTGACGGGTCCCCTTCCTTCACCATGTATTATTGGTCCTGCAATGAGCGCAACATGAGCCTTCTCTGGAGATTGGGCGATCACAAGGTTGTCGACGGCGCGTCCGGCATTCTTCTTGACCACGGCTCTGATTTCTTCCGTGTCCGTCAGATCGTTGTAAGACTTTTCTGGGGCCTCGCCGTAGCGGCCGGCCGCAATCTCGTCGCCTGCGACCAAAGTTCCGCCGGAAATCTGAATCCAGTAGCCTGGAAAGTGATCAGCCTCACGAGTCCTTGACAACGAGATAGAACACAACTCACCTGGAGTGCTTCTGGACTTGTCGCTGATGCCCTCCAGTATCGCAGTGGCACTCGGAAGATGGTTAGTGGAAGCTAGATCTGTACAGATGACTATCAACATGTGCTTTTTCATGCTGACAAGCCGACTTACGGAAGACAACATCGGCGTCTTTGGCTTCTTTTCGAATGATATCTATGCTGTCAAGGTCGCCCTCGACAATGCGGACATCAGGGTACGCCTTCTTGATGATTGAGCCCTTTTCTGCGTCGCGGACTAGACATGACATCTGGTGTTCTGAGGGCTGCGATGCAATCTGATGGAGAGCCTCCCCACCCACCAAACCAGATGCGCCTGTCCTTTCACGAGTCAGCACGCAGCCATCAGGCTCGATACATTGGGAGCCTTACAAGAAGACTTTGACCATGCTGATGTTTCGTAAAGTGCGAGATCTCGTAGAAAAGAACTCTTACAAGTGTAGGGAAAGGAGTTCTTGAAGTTGACCTTGAAGCGTTTGAAGTAGAGTATTGGCGTATCCCAGGAGGGAAAGTCTTTCCCGGGATGTCTTCCTTTTTGGTATCATGTTGTGAATTTGCTTTGAAATTGTCCGTGGTGATGTCGAAAGGCGCCAACGGACGACCACTTACTAATGATTGTTTCAGGTCTTCGAAATGCTCGAATTTTCTTCTGTCACCTATTTGCGGGATGAGAGAAGGAGAACCCCTTCAACACGAAAAGCGGGATGGTTTTGATCTTCAACTCTGGTCTTGGCACTAAAAGTCAAGACAAATCTGCTGTTGTTACGTAGTTGCTGAAGTGCATTTGCATCGCTGAAACTATGAAATACTGGATAAGCTATTCTTACATGTTCTTCTCAGATCGCACCACTTCAAGATTGGCAAGAGGAGCGATCTCATTTCACTATTGGCGCAAGGTGGTGGCGATCGAGTTCCATTCGTGCTTGAGTAGCTGTCGGCTGAAGCGCTTCCGTAATGGGCTTTCTTCCTGGTGCCGGAGATAAAAATGTGGTCGGCCTTTCTTGTCACGACGACTGACTTCACATTCATGATCAGGTGTCGCTCCTGTCCACTCGGCCTCTACCACCCATTTCTTGCCCAGTGCCTCACCACGCGGTCCAGCACCGCAGGTCCCAGCCATCGCATTCGACGGAGGCGAGTTGATGGCCACAGCGAATAAGTTCTGTGGTTCGGTGAAGTCTGTCACGCAACCGGAGCGGGTGAAAATTAGGCTTAGATAAGCAGTCGAAGCTGCGCTGAAGACGAAAACAACAAGCAGTACGATGTAGAAGAGGTTTTGCCACGCTTGTGTGGGAGTGGACGCATAGTCGGAAAAGGTGACCCGCGTTTTGAAATACTGGTTCTGCGGATCTTCGAGGACAGATACTGTGTAATTCCAAAACTGGACAAATGGCGCGGAGAAGGAGACTCGTACAAGGGTACCCATCCCCAGCACCGCGATGGCTTCGGCAATGGAGGGATACGTAGCCGGAAGAAAGGTGTAATCGCTCGAGACAACTGGAAATTGTGGAATTAGCTGAGTGAGAATGCGAGCAGAGCTCATATTCGCATCGACAAATCCAGAGTTGAGTTGTACGGATCGCAGCCATTCGGATCCAATATCTTTCCAATCCGGTTCCCATTGGTCTATTCTTGCGATCGAGGGTGAGACTGAAGCATAATATGGCATGGTATTCAAGGGGTCCGAATCGCAGTGGACGGTTAGTTGTCCCTCAGTTTGGGCGGCCCGGTAAGATGTTGTGCAATTAATGTACTGAGTCGATCGAATGGAGCAGATAATATGATCGTTAGTGCCATGAACACTATCATACGGTGGAGGCGTTGCAAGGATGTAGACGGCCGCCGGTCCATACAGAAAAGGAACATATGCAATCGTATTGTACGGAATAGGGATTTTTGGAAAAATGGGTCGAGGATTTGGGCGATAGACATTGTCAGTCTTCCAATCGAAAACATCGTCAATAGCTGTAGGATCCTTCTCAACGTTTTCGATAGACGTCGTGGCGTTGTACAGCAACGGCTTGATCAACGGACGGAGTTCCTCGGTGGAAAGACCAACGCAAGGGATGTTTAGTGCCGGTGCCGGGATCGCAGCCTCCACTAAGTATTCGGCACCAGGAAGATCCGAAGGCTGGATGATGCCGTTACTGCGGTCTTGAACAGCATTGAGAAGGTTTGCGTGTGGCATAGCCATAGTCAAGTTTTGAACTAGGCGTCCGTAGCGCATTGAATCGTGAGTGATATTCTCCCCGCTCGGTGTGATCCATTGTCCGACAAGGGTCGTATTTGTCCTGTCGTACATTATGGTTATGGGTTTTGGTCGATCTCTGTAGCTTGCAGTCTCTTCGTACGGCGAGGAAGCATCAGTCCAATTCGCCCATGCAGCTTGGAACATACGAAAGTTGTTGAAACTTTCACCGCCATAGGTAATCTGTAAGCAAGTGTCACCATCCACATCGTATCCCAAAACCGGGTCAATCGATCCAGTAGAAATTGTAGTGGGACAGGTTTTTTCGAGATAGGGAGCATTGGCCATATGATGCTGTGACCTTCCCACGTAGACTTCTATGCTGGACGGGACCGAATTTGAGCTTGGGAGCTACTAAAGCCTCTGCGGCGGTGGTATAGAAGGTTGAGGAAATTACGACCAGCAGGGCTATCGTCCCAAGGAGCGTGGTGCCAGCATATCTGACCTCACGCCAATGTGTAAAAAGAGTGCCAGGTTGCATGATCCAAGTCCGCATTGACATTTCTGCGATGCTTACCCCCCCGATGTTGTCGTAAGGGAGTAAGGCACGACGGCTGAGGATCTGGCCCAGACAAGTCACAGAAGTGGTGACGAATGCGATCTCCACAGTCTTAGAGAACAGAGCGCTGAGAAAGGTGGCAGTGGAGATAGAAAGGTGACCTCGAGTTCCCACCTTTTGCCCCCAGCGCGGTCTCATCAGTGCAATAATGAGGAAGATGCCAGAGAAGACTGTCGCATATGTGGCAAGGGTCAACAAAGTGACTGTGAGCCACGATCCCGGGCGCTTCAGTATGTCTTCCTTCGTCGGACACATGAGTCCTGCGCTGAAGAATGTGGTCGAAGTCGATTCTGGGGCGACCTCGAGTACGCATTCTTGTCCATAATCTGCCTTCGACCTTCGGTTATCAGACTCCGGCAGGAGAGGTAAAGCTTGAGATGTGAATAGCCTGTCTGGCTCGTCGTGCGTTGTAGAGTCTAGAGCTTGAGTATTAACAACAGGTGTCTTGTCCAGCTGCCTTGATGCGTTATTGATGCCGGCAGGCTCAGAATTGGCGGCGATCTGGTCTATGGGACGGGCTTCCATTGCTACCTAATACCTTGAGAGGTGTTAGTCCCATGGGAGGCTCAGAGGAAAGTCAACGACCGGATTGGAAGTTCTACTTACCTGGATACTTTCTGATATATCGTGGACAGCTTCAATTTCAGTCGACTCACAAATCAGGCTGAATCATGTTGCGGCCCAAAAAGGTCAGCGCATCAGTGATATCCTGAAAATCGCAATCTCTTTCGAATGTGAACCTGATGAGGCCGAACGTTTGTGATATGAGATGGCGGATCAGGCTATATGTGCAGAGGCAAGGCCTGTACATAGCCACCCTTTCATGCCGGTCGCTTAGTGCTTCAGGCACTAATGCACGACAATGTACCATACTCGGCGAGCGTAATGGACCATTCGACGCCTCGCATGGCTTCTCATCCCGTGTCTTAGTCGAATGACATGGGGAAAGCTATCGATTGTTCGTGTACACTGCTTCAGTCAATAGAGCAGCCCAATGAGACTCATTTATAGACTGGAATCACCTCCCTGTCATGCAGCAGTTTTTGCGAAGTGTCGATATCCAATGCCTGAACCGCGATTTTGAGCGTGACAGGTTCCCAATTAATGGCGCAGAGCCTTACACAGCCCTGAGCCATGCGGGAAACAGCCGGCGTCCAGGTTGCACAAGTGTGGGTGGAACATTGAGTTGTGCAAACCTCACGCAGAACGTGTACGACGCGAGGCTCTTGAGAACACTGGAGGTTGGGAGCTTAGGCACCGGTTGCGCCTACGGCTCCCTAAGGAGTAGCGCTTGTGCTTCTCCAACCTTTTTGCGATCTCCATTATCTCCGCATCAATTTTCAGGGTTCGGAGTACCTCGTATCCCATACTCACCTTCCTTTCGATTCAACCTCAACACATGTTATCGCAACCTCTCAGGTCTGCGCTGCATGCTATCTAGGCATTGCTTCTGGCGAAGTAGAGGACATTGCAAGTCTAGCCTGTGGGTGAAACCCAATGCTCGAAATGCAAGTCTACGAGCCGTTGGACGGCAGAGCAATACTTTCTGCAAGCAGCCATTCGGATTGAGCAACAACACGCACAGGACGCGGTGGTTCTCTCAGACGACGATTTCGAGAAAGCAAGGCACTGAGCTTGAACATGACGTCCTCAGCTATAATGTGACACCAGGACCATCCTCACCTCAATCGTCGCCGAAGCCTTCTCCTCTCGATGTCTCCTCCCAACACACCTCGCTTCACTCCTTCCAAGCACACTCCCGTCGAACGGGTCTATCCACGACGAGCACAGTGTATACAGGCACATCCTACGAGTATCTCACACAGTCTACTTTGAGACCCTACGGCTTCGATCTCTATCGGGTGGGCGGCCGAGGCGACCGCGGAGTCGACCTCATCGGCATCTGGAGGATCCCTCTGCTCGCTTCAAGTGGACAATGGAAAGAGAGAGATAAGACCCACATTCAGCGCAATTACGAGTCCGCCTCAGAGCTAGATGTCTACGAGACACAAGCTTTTAAAGTCCTTGTCCAGTGCAAACGACTGGTTGGCAAGTCTGCGAAGATTGGACCACACCTGATCAGAGAACTCGATGGCGCTGTGCGAGGGGCACGGAGCGCAGCTCTATTCGACGCCGTTTTTGCTCCGAGAAGCACAGGAGAGGAGAATGATCAAGCAGGTTCCGACAGCGAAGCGCAGATAGAGAATACTCCAGCAGGCCCAGCTCTCGGGGTCCTGGTTAGTACCAAACCAGCCACAAAGGGCGTGGTGGACAGCATGCGCCGCTCATCTCGAGGTCTCGTCTGGATCATGATGGAAGAGATCACAGACAAACTCTCCGAGCCTGGTACCGCTTTCGAAGAGGAAGGCCAGGATGGATTGGCATTGGAACCAACTCCTGGAGAAAGCCAATCCGACCCAGACCTTGTTAACGAAGAATCGACTGCCACTTCAAGTCCGGCCATCCTTGATCTCCGAGGGCACGTAAAACAAGTCCTCTGGAACCAGGCGGCCCGCGACCTCGGTCTCGAGGGCGTCGACGTCGTCAAGCGCTATGACTCTAACGGCCGCGAGGAGGTCGTTCTGATGCGAGGAGATCGTGTCTGGGGTTGAAGCTGAGATTTCACCAGGCCATGAGCTGGACATCAGTCACCGGTTCCGCATGTAGCAGCAGACTTTTCAACAACACACTGAGTAAAAAGAATCAAAGATAGATGGCTGTATATGCATGCATTAAAAGACCTCCTATGGTATCATACACTCCTCCGGCATCCAGATGATGCGCGCTCCAAGCTCGCAATATGCACTGTCTTACAATCAAAACGCAGAAATGTCAGCAGTAGTCTCGACTCTATCATGCAAATCCAAAGCCACCCCAACGAGTCCACACTGGCATATGGTATCACCCACTTACAGCGACCTCGTCCTTACCCCATGTGCAACCCCACGGGATCCGGAAGCCCCTGGCCGAAGTGATATACTCATCCGATCTGTCCCGACCTCGTACCGTCTCATGCAATCCACTCAGGCTGGACTGTCGTACATAGAAAAGAAAGTTTATATTCAGACGGAGCCTCTGCTCGTGCTGTTCACAGCTTGGCCTTGGCTGGCTCAAGGCTGGGAAAGAGCATGTCCCGGATGTCGCCCGCGGCTTCGTTGAGATAGAAGCTCATCCGCTCGCAGCCGAGTTTCTTCGAGACGATGTTGAATTGAATGCTGCAACCACTGGTTAGCACTTTGCACTCCACAAACAAATCGTAACAGACACACCTATTCTCATTAATCATATATGCAATGCCCCATCCCTGGTCGATAACTTGGCTCCAGCCATACCCGTTAAAGTACTCCGAGCTCAACTGACTGCTGCTGATGTACCACGTGGAGCTGTACGTATATGCAGGGTCCTTAAAGATCTCAGGCGTCTCCTCGCCCTCTTGCAGGAGTTTCTTCAGGCCAAAGAGGTGTCGATCCACGCCGTAGCCGTCGCTCGCGTCCGCCGTATACTTGACGTGAGCCTGCACAGCCGCGCGGAACAGTGTTTCCGTTTCTTCGCGGGAGATGGAGGGGTCGGCCATGGCGTTGCAGAATGCTACCGATTCGTCCGATACTGTACGTGTCGTTTCTGTGCGTCCGTGTTGGTATTTTCTTGTAGCAGCGGATTCATATGTCGGTCGGTTCTTGCCATACATCTTGTGGTAAGCAAGTTGGATGATCATTTGCACGTATGCATCAGGCGAGCATTTGAATTTCTTGATCAGACCTTTGCCATAGCCTTGATATGCTTGGACACGGAGCTCATGGGAGGCAATAACTTGGCGAAACTGAGCTTGTGCAGTGGCTAGATCGTCCAAGACGGCGGCATTTGTTTCGAATTTCAAGGCCACAGGGTCGGGGAGATCGGAACGGGTGGATGGGTTTTCGAAGTCGAGTTTGTTGTGCACAATCAAGGCGTTCACGGTGTCGCAGAGGCGGTGCGTAGGTGTGCCGTCCATCATAGAGTGTTCACCCACGAAGCCGGCAGTTCCATTGTCGTTGACGATGAATTGTAGAGGCTTGTCGTACCAGCGATTTGAGCCATCGCCGTGCCAATAAGCACGGGCGCGTTCTTCCAGCGTCACTGGCGAGGAGGAGTCTAAGCAGACCAAAAAGGATGAGGACTCGATATCCTTGAGGATTTCGGCGTTAAGAGGGCTTGCGGCGAGCAGGTTGTCACGGGCTTTAGCGCCTTGATCACGAGGGAAGGAAGTAATGGAACCAACGGGGTCGCCCAGTTGGGCGTTCTTGTAGACCTTGTTGAACTGGAGCTCGAGTTCGGATGTATTCAGCTGTTTGCCGGCCACATGTGTCTGGATCTTCCAAAATTGGTTGTTCCGCATGACGATGATATGCTCGTGTCCTTCGGCAGGATATTGAATAGGATAGTCTGCCGGCTCGGCGGCGACTCTGGAGGTGTTGAACATATATTCGTAGCTGTTCATTGCTATTGGCTTCTTGCGCATGTATTCGGGCTCCAAGCTTTTGTCATCAACCTGTCGCTTGAACTCCAGCGCTGCGGTGGTTATGGCTGCAGCTCGTTTGGCGGGATTTCTCCTTCGGCGGTCGTCTCGGAACGAGTAGAAGTAGGAGACATAAGGCACTACGGGATCCTTGTACGCGAGGTATGCATCGTTGTTCCACCAGTCAATTATCCAGTTCTTGACATTGGGCCCTTGTGCTTTGCGTATTAGCCTCTCTTGGAGTTTCTGGCCAAGGCCTCCCGGCTTATTGAGGCTTGCCACAGCTTTCTCAGAGGCAGCATATTCTTCTTTTGTCAGGAGAGGGTGTAGGCTCTTGAGGTAGCGCGCGGACGTCTCTTCTAGCGACGGTACGGGCAACTTAGGTAGGGAGTCCTCAAAACGGAGCATAGCACCCTTCGAATTGTCCTCCCGGTATTCTGCACCAATCTTAGTCCCATTATCACCAGGGAGGGAAGTTTCGGAAGTACACACCCTCAGTCACCCAAAACTGAGGCTTGTTCGAGGCTTTCCTTTTGTTCGTGGGAGCCATTGCGACAGCCTGAGCGCGTTAATTGTCCGATCCCGGTGACGTCAAGGGGACAGCTGACGATCACTTACCTTGAGGGCAGTCGAGACTTGGGGAGTGCGAGGAACAGCGCGGAGTATAGTTTGTGCTCCTAAACGCGGTAGCGTGGGAAACATACCCAAAGCACAACACCTGAACTGAGGGGAAAAGAAAAAGGAGGGACACTGGAAACTGGAAAAAGTCTATAGCTTAGAAGCTGGATATAACGAGCGATAGAAGGTAACGCGATTTTCTAGCGGAAGAGCGCTCGGAGAGGATTGGGCAGAGAAGATGCAGCTGAGTGTTGTAGCCGCGGCGATGAAGCCACGCTGCATGACCGAGAGCCGTTGGAAAGAGAGAGCGACCCCAGAAGCGTGGCCACTGCCGAGGCATCTGCGAGTCAGGGCGTGGCTAAGAAAATCAGACGTCACTTCCACCGGCCCTTTGCGGCCATTCATCGGGTAATCGGTCGCATGGAAATGATTCGGAGGATGAGTGGAAATCAGCAAGCCATGGTCCGTACGTATGAGGTGAAAGAAGAAAAGAGAGCTTGAAAATGGTATGTGCTGGCGCATGCCATTGATCCGCTCCATTAAGATAGACTCGATTAATTTCCGTTATTTCATCGGCGCCTTAGTCCTCTTGGACATATCTATGTAAAGCCTCTCCCAGGCTCCGAGGATCCTCTTCTTGTTCGCCAAGTCCCTCACGCCATGGCCGCAACGTGTTCAAGCTGCAGAGATGGCGCATAGTAGGTCGTCCATGAGGACAATTCCAAGGCTTGTCAATCGTCCCCATATTCGCGACGACCTTCTGCATTTGCTTCTTTGACAATGTCTTCCCAATCATGATACTCGATCGACATGCTCGCATTGCAAACATCTTTCTCACCTTGCCTGGTCGGGGAACCCCGGAATCACCAAAGCTGGGCGAGTCAGCCAGCAACTGAATCAGTTCCTCCATGTCTTTGATGCCAAAAACGACCTCCTTGCTCAGCGGAAGGCTGACTAGACTGCACCGTTGTCCTACCATACTTTCCCCAGAGGTATCGATATCTACCAGGAAACCATTCTTCTCTAGGGCGTCATTATTCTCGAGAACGACCTCCTCTTCCACCGCGGTGAGATCGAGAATGACCGGTCGCACCAGTCGTTGGTTGCCAACAATCGTCTCAGCCTGCAGCCTCTCGAAGTTAAATTTCTCATCAGAAGCATGCTGGTCGATGATGAATAACTCGTCCTGCTTGGACTGATCGCTGACCGCGGGATCGGGATTTCCAGGTCGAACAGCGAGTATAAACCCCAGATTGAACTGCCCGACGATTGTCATCCTCGCAAAATCTGGTTTGGAGACGGTCAACGAAAGTCGGGCTTCAGGGTCCTGCGTGAGTACCCCGTCTAGCCCACTGGTTCCCGCTCCTATCGCGTCGGCCGTCGCGCCCGTGAAATCAGTATGTCTCCGCAACTGTGCTCCAATCAACGAGGTGGAAAAATCGACCGCTGCCAGCAAGTTCGTTGTCGAGTCCTTAGTACGTCCGCCAGCAAGCGCCTTCGTCGCTCTTTTCAAGTTTTCTTTGGTCGGAAGAGCGAAGCTTGCTTCAGCAGCCTGGATGAGTTCGGCCACTTTAGCTTCCTCGGCCTTCTTCTGCTCGTCTTCATCAATGTAATCCGCATCAAGCTCGTCCTCACTCCCACGGCCAGGACTGACCTCTCTGCATGCTTCGTCTAATTGCTCGCTGCCATCTTGATCAGGCGGCTCTTCTTGTCCGATTACGAGTTCTTCATTATCATCGGAGTCGCCTATCTGATCAGCGAGCGTCACCTTTTCACCTCCGATGTCAACATCCTCGCTATCTTCTGCTTCGGATCCTTGTGCACCAAATTTGCGAAGCTGCTGAGAGAATTGCGACGTGGCCGGGCTTCTTACCTGCCTCTTCGACTCGGTTTCCCTAGGGGCAACACCACCTGTGCTACGCCCTACGCCCTCTAGTGCGGCGGGCTGACTGCCCAGGATCGTGGTGAAGGTCTGATCGCCAACTGTGACAGTGGCTATTTCTGGAGGGATCCTTTTGGGCCTCATGCGGTCAAAAGCATTAGGCACGACGCCTCTCTCGCTGGGAAACTTTCCCTGCACCACAGACGGAATAACGGAGGGTGGCAGACCTTTCTGCGCGTGTAGACCCGACTCTTCCGCTGAGTGTGATTGCGCTTCGGTCATCTTCGCATGTAGCTTGTCTGCACTGTTGTCCCGTGCCTCTTCCTCCTCTTGGTCGTCTTTCGATGTTCCTTCAAGTAGACGACCAGCTTCCCGGACGTCATCATATTCGTCCACTCCAGCTCTGTGGGCTTCTTGTTCTGCCACTTTTTGTGCAATTTTCTCAGCCCGTTTGTCTTGAGCCTTTTGGACCTTCGCCTGCTGCTTTTCGTTCAGAACAGGCTCCTCTCTGCTGCTTGTGAAATTTTGGAAGTGGTCTCGAAACAGTGACGGCTTGGCACCTCCTGCGGCCGAATCTTCGTCGTCTTCGTCACCTAGACTTGCCGTCTGCGAGAGCGAAGTCCCTCGGCTGGCTGTGTCTGGCGACTCTGAGGAAGCTCGCCGTTGAAGGTTCAGCTTCTGAAAGGCTGGGAGTCTGTTCGCTGGCAGTTGCGACTGCGGCACGGTCTGTTCTTGCTGGTCAAACATCTCATTCAGGGCGGTCTTCAGGTTCTCGATAAGCGAAGCAGAATCGTGAATCAATATGGTCCGCTTATCTGGTGAGACGTTAACGTCGTACGAATTGGTGTCCATCTGAAGGTCTGCGAATACAAATGGCGATTGCGATACATTAAATGTTTTGTACACCTCGTTGATCGCCTTTGCGATTTGAGGTAAACCACACGGCCTACCATTAACAAAGAACATCTGTCGGTCTGGTGTTTGTCGACCTTCCCCGAACACAGGTTTGGAAATATGACCTTTGACAAGTATGCTTGTGTGCTTTTCCTTTCGCGCCATTTGTGTCAATGTGGGTTGGTAATTGAGGTCCAGGTCCAACGGAGCCAGAGCACTCAAAGTCTTCGCGCCATAGACGTTGGCTATATTCTCTCGAGTCGTAGCGTTACCTCTGGTCGCGAATATCGCCATACTCTTGCCCTTGGGCATGGTATTCTTCACCGTAAGCTTGACATTGACGCCGATGCATGCATAGGCGTGGAGAAGCCCGAGGACCTTTCCATACTCGCGCTTGATGTTTTTGCTCAATTCTTTGCGTCGAACGGGGAGCGTTTCGAATAAGTCCTCGACAGTTGCAGTGGTGCCCCTTTGAGCAGCGACCACTGAAGTGGAATTGAGTCTTCCGAGGATGTCAAAGTCGAGGCGTTTGCCCTTTGGAGCTTCGTCGGCTTGTGCAGTGACGATCGAGAATTTAGAAAGAGCACAAAGAGAAGACAAAGCTTCACCTCGGAAGCCAAAGGTATGAAGACTTGATAGATCATCGTAACTGGATAATTTGGAAGTGAAGTGTTTCAGAGCAACACTTTCGTAGTTGGCAGGGGCAATGCCCGAGCCGTTATCTTGAACCTCGATTGAATCCAAGCCGTTGTTCTTGAAGCGCACCTCAATTGCAGTGGCTCCTGCATCAAGACTGTTTTCAACCAGTTCTTTGACGACAGAGCACAAGTCAACGATGACTTGGCCCGATTGTATCTGGTGAACAGATTTGGCCTCGATGGCCTTGATGGTGGCCATGCCAGCCCATAGTTGAATCACTGCAGAATACAGCTGGGACTCCGATCTCAATATATGGTTCTCTGAGTGCTGTTCGATCGCGACCGACAACGCGTTCAAGGAAGCAAGCGCGGTGGAAGAATCAGGCAGCAGTTGATTGGCGGGATGAAGACATCGGCCTCAAATTCGCCGAGGATGACGTCAATTGGTTCGCTTCTCTCTATTTTCAATATTTGAACTACTCTTAGGCAGGATGGCAAACATGACTCAACTACACCTGGACACCTAAAAAAACATGACAGTGACCACATATTTGCGCGCAACAATTCTCAATGAAAATAGACCAATGTCAATGTTACAGGACCTCCCGATTGAGGTAATCGAACAGATCATTGGGCACCTGCCCACCGCATCATCCATCGTCAACTTGTCACGATCAAACCATGCCCTGCATTCAATTGTCTCGGCAAAAGACTACAACGTCTTTCGCTCGTTCGTACAGAGGGCGTTCCCAACTATCAAAACAGCACCGTTCTGGAAAGATGTCGCTCGCACCCTAACATCTCGCTCCAGAGCGTGGGACCGAAGGGCGTTCATCGCCAGAGAATGCTATCCGCCGCCTGAAAATATCGACTACCCCCAAAATGCACACGGTGGCTACACGATCGGATACCATCCTGTGATTGATAGTTATGAGACATTCGAAGGGAGTTCCTGGTCGAGTCGAAAGGAAGTGCTAGCCTGGGGCGCGGCTGGCAGGTTGCGGACTCGAACGACCGCGAACGGGCAGACGACATGGAGCTCATACAGAATAGCCGAAGATTACAGACAGCAATTGGACATTCTGGATGTTCGGCTACTTCGACCACATCAGCGTGAGAGCCTCGAGGGGGAGACAATCGTCTTTCGCAGAGCCAATCGGGAAGTGGTCAAAGTGCACACATCAGAACCTGATGTCTTCACAGAGGTATCACGGTATGCGATACCATTCGGCGACTTCACATGCATGGACATCAGCGAGAGTGCTGGGCCTATGCTTGCGGCGTGCGGTGGCCTCGGCATCAATTTATACCCCGTGCATGGTTCAGAACAGCTTGTGCGACCGATGGATTCTGTGAAACTTGAGGACAAATACGGCATTTTACAACGTACGCGGTGTGTCAAATTTCTGTCGGAAACCACAATTGCTATCTCGAATCAGTTCCTCGAGGGCGCAGACCGTGCTCCCATCCACATCTATGATATCAGCCCTACAGGCCTATCCTCAACACCGCTTGGCGAGTCAAATTGCTATTCTGAGCCCAGCCATCCACTTCTGGGTCGGCATAGTGCCAATGCCATCATACCTCTAGATGATGCGAGTGCCGCCAGCAATCGTCCTGGGCAGATGTTCTTGGCTGGATGGTCAGACGGCACAGGCAGATTATATGACACGAGGATACCTCGACGTCCAGTTGCTGAGTATCATGACACCGTCGACAACGGCCAACTACTGTCCCTGTTGTCGATCGGCCATGAAAAGTTCCTGGCGGGAAGCTCACAAAACGGCTGTCTCAAGACCTACGACCTTCGAATGCCAGGAGCTAATCCCTATTCATACCTGGACGCACGATCGTCTACCACCAACGTCCAGAAATCGAAGCCTCGAAGAGACATGAACATCTTTCTGACACCATCAGTAAACTTTGGCGAGCGACTGTGGGAATCTTTGCCCCGTCACGATGGAAAACGGTCACATGGTTACCGCGGTTCTGTCTACTCTCTCTCCAGCCCGTCGCCTAGCTCCCCAACAATATATGCAGGCATTGAGAACCACGTCCTGCAATTGGACTTCGTGTCAACCGACGATATCCGCAGCCGCAGGACATCCCTCCATGCCGACCTCTACGATGGGAAAACTCGAAATTCACCACAACCTATTTTAGACTTATCATGCTATGAGCGTCCTGTCAAGGGTAAAGAAAGCACAGATCCGGTGCTTTTGAGAAAACAGCTCGATTTCTCGTCGGTACTGAAGCATGGAGCAGGCGGTAGTGAGGCGGGATCTAGAGAGCAAGGCTGGGATGAACGGCTGCGGTTGAATACACTCATTCGAGGCACACTCAGTCCGGGTCGTAGGCAAGTAGAAACTAGCTGGCGTGCTCATAGAGGGCGGCCAACATGAGATATGGTTTCAAGCCTATAAGCTCATATCTAGAACTTACCGTGGCTTTTGCACTAGAGAAATACTGGAATGAGAAACGAGGCTGGGCCTCAGCCTCGTAGCTACATCATGCCAAGGAAGGCTTCCCATCTTCGAGCTTCAGTTCTTCTGCTCTTTTTTCCTCGCCCTCCTCTCAGTACACCCCTTCCAAGATGGCGACCCCAATAGCGCCTCCCTCCCTCCGGAGCCTCTACCGCCGCCTCCTCCGCGAACTTCCACCAACACCGCAACCTCGGCACACCCTCCCCCGGACACCAATCCACAATTCGATCCGCTCACATCTCTCCCCCTACCAATCGCAGGCCGCATCACCCAACACATCTCAAGCAGCACAACTCGCGCGTCTACAAGAACTCGAACAATTCATCATCTATCTCCGCGCGCAGAGAATGTACGGTACATTGCTGCAAAGGTACAATCCTGGGATGGGCATGGATGAGGAGGAGAGAGTGAGGTTGTCGGCAAGGAGGGTGGGCATGAACATGCCAGTGGAGTATGAGTGGAAGGTGAAGAAATGACTGACAACGCTGTCTTATTATGAGACGGGAGGGAAGTTTGAGCGTCTCCCGGCCAAAGAGAATTGCGGATGAAGACCACGGCTGTTCAAGTCTCGCCACAGGGTCTCTTGAAAGAGCTATGGAGATAGGACTCGGGTCGCGATAACACGCGGCGCCGTTTATCCGACCACAGATGCGCCTCGATGGATTTGACAGTACCCTCCAGCAATTAGTCTCCGAAACCCATTCGGTCCGAGCGCGAGGACGACGTTTCGGAGACGTCTCGAACCGTCCTTGTGCCATGTACAGCGCCACTTACAGATAGCTGGCGCGCGGGCTCCTGCTCGAATTGCGGAGGAATCGAACATCGGACTGTCTCGTCGAAGAGGGGAGTGGCGAGGAAGAGTCAATCGAAACAGAGCCTGAAATGGCATGTATGATGGCTTTTGCGATATCATCCAGGATACCTCCTGAGTCTTCGCAATTGCCGGACTGGGAAGGAAGAGATGTAAACAGTCCATTACGGGCCGTAACAGCACACGAACTATAGATTGTTGTTACGACGAATGGCTCCGTGGACCCTAATCCCAGGACGCCTTCCCGTTACATGAACGCATGCCAAAACAATGTCCGTCTTGAGAACGTCAAACTCGAAATCCCGACTCTGTGATTCCCCTGTCCCGTATCGGTCCCTGCTCCCAGCCATATTCGTGTCAACGTCCACAGCCACTGCGGCGTGATCGAGTCTCCTCTTCATGCGTTTCTCAGAAGGCATGTCCACGCCCACTACTGCTGCAAAATATGAGTTTTGGATCGATGGTATCAACATCTTCGGAGAAGCTGACGTCCCTCGTGGGGGGATCAATTGACCCAACGAGCATCTCTGTGCTGTCAAGGTTGTCGGATTCAAAGGTCTCAATGAGCGGACCAAAGCTCATATCTTGCTCGCCTGCGGTAGCGAATGGCTCCAAAGCCAATGCAGAGATGGTGGTAGGCGAAACCGTATGCTCTTGCGATTGATTATCGACAACCTCAAAGTTGTTCGGCAAATCCAGGTCCATCAGGAATCCGTCGAAGAACCCGTCGAACGGCTCCCTGCCGTCAATGTCAAATTGACTGAAGTTGAATTGGTTGGCATCCATAGGCTCCATAGGCTCCATGTAATCCTGGAATTCTGCAATGTCTGGCTGAAATAGGAGGGTCCTTGGATCTTCCACCATGGCTATCGGCGCCACAGCTGAGCCATCATTGACATCAAACTTCGCAAAATGGCGCTCCTCACATACGATGTCTCCCGCGCCGTCGGCATGGAATGAGTACTGTGCAGGTTCATGCGTCGAAGAGGACTTTTCGCCCCCGTGCTGTTCAAGAAGTCCGCTGGGATCAGAATCGCGCGGAAGAACTGGTTCAGAATCAGCACAAGACTCACTGCCACCAGCCGTCAGGTCTTCGTCCTCGTCTTCGTCCTCATCTTCTGCGCCCGAAATACTGCCCGATACGAAGCTGTGTCGGCGCCTTCGAGTTTGAGGGACACTGCTCCTGCTGATCGAGCATTGTATGTCTCTCTCCCATACACTCCATGGCTCATCGCGGGCCGATTGGCTTCCACACTCCGTGGGCTCTTCTAAGCCGACCTGTGCAAGCTGCTCTTCAAGCTCCTCAAGGAACCCAGCGCCGTCCTCTTCACTCGTCACGCTAAGGCCCTCTTCCAGATGGGATCTTCGTCGAAGTTGATTGAACTGGTGCAGAAGGCCTTGTGTGCTAGCCTCATCGGAGCCAATGTACTGGCAGCTTGCGGCATGAGCTCGAGACAACCACATCTCCGCCGCAGATAACTCTCTGCTTTCTTCGTATATCCATCCAAGTACTTCCATGGCTCGGATACTAATCCAGTCTGCATTTTCAGGGACCTGTTCATCGAAATCATCCATCTTGAGGACTCTGAGCAGTATTTCCTCAGCCTCGTCATTCATGTCATATTTATATTTCAAATAGCCCATCAAATATAGCGCTCTTCTACAAGATCTGTGTCTTTCGTCGAATCTGTTAATGTATCGCTGCAACAAACTCTCGCACAATTCTAGAGCAACATCGAACTCATCATCGTTGACACTTGTCTCAACCATCTGGTATTCGAGAACGACGATTGTTCCGGCATGCATGCCATTTTGTCTTCCAGCGATTTCGCACATCACTTTCAGTAGTAATCGAGAGCTCGTTGTTGTTTCTTCATGGCACTCAAGCAGTTTCAGGATCATAGGTATAGGATGCGTCGGTGGCAGGAGCCTTCTGGCTATTGTTCTCAAGTGGGAGACTACACTATCGTGCAGTTTCCCAGCAATTCCGCTGAACGTACGCACACGCATGCTGATGAGGCTTCCCAGAAGAGAATGGTGTTGTTGGGCCAGTAGTATACGCGTCTGACGACAGAAATCTTGTAGCGATACACGTGCAAATTGGTGCGCACCATCTTCTGCTGCGTGGAGACCGTCAATCATGATGTCAAAGACGGAAGCTGGAGAGAGCGGCGTTGCAGCTTCAAGTTGGTCTCCAGCGCCCGAGCCATGTGTATGGGCTATGAATTCTTCCTGGTCCCGAGTGAGTCTCCATCCGTAGTAATTGTTAACCGCCGCCAATGTTGACTCAAGAAGATGAGACTTCTCCGATTGCTGTAGAATGATTCTAGGTACGACCAGGGATCGTCGTTGAAGGGTGAGTCGTCTCTTGCTGTGTCGGTTCGGGCAGGCAGAATATTGCTGCTGCCGAGAAGGTGCCACCGGAGTCATACTCGAAGACTGATTGCGAATGTCGTCTTGGAAGAACGTCCGGAAATGGCGTTTTGCACGCTCAATAGGGACTTCTCGTTCGCCAATTATCGCCGTAGGGACGGTCAGTCCAGCCCGAACAAAATGGCTGGCAGTCGAAGCGACGACTTCGAGTTCTTCGAGCTTGAAATTCTTCTTGAAGCCCCATTGTGAGATTCTGTGCTTGTACATGTGCGGCCTAGAGACGTTAGCGCACGTTATGAGGCTCGCCCAAATGCTTACGCTGCATGAAAACTGTGATGTTCAGCTAGGATAGCCGATATCTTAGGTAGTTTTAGATTCTCACGAATGTAAAGATGCTCGAAAATGGGTTTGATGCGATCCCATTCAGCGCTACTGGGCGCTTTCTGGCGGGCGCGTGGACCGTTCGTGGTAGCCATCGAAAAGAAGTACTAATATCGACTTCTATAGAACAGATGCTGCTAGGTCTCGCGAGAATTTCAGCCTTGCCCGTGGTCGAAGTCCGGGGGTCAGTGTCGGGAAGCCTCAATGACCTCAAGTCAGGGAAGGATAGTAATGGTAGGAAGCAAGAATAAGATAAAAGTTCAGCAGTCGCACGTATAATGAACGAGTTGGTCATTCTCGAGACTTGGCGCAAAAGTCGTTGCGAAATGCACTATTCCTCATCAGCACATCTCAGCCTCCGTGGCAGAAGGCAACCACTCCAGTTGGGATTGAACCAGAACAACTTTTGTCCTGGCGAATCACAATTGAACGGCCTCGTGTTTCATGGGGCATGATTAGTGCCATTCTTCGATATCGCGCATAGTCTTGTAATCAAAGAGGTGTGTTAGGCATCATGCCATTATCTGAAGGCCGATCGTAGATCCAGTATTTGGTAGACTCTAGAGTCATGTTGGCTTGTTAAAGTAGGAGCTGTGAAGGAGTGAAACGAGATGAAGCCCCCTCGCCCCGTAGCACAGTCATGTGACTCAACTGCCAGGTCACGTGTAAGACTTTTCTCGGAGAAGTTGCCGGGAGCTTGACCTTTGAGCCTTCTTCCTTTCTCCCTTCTTCTCCCTACGTCTTGACGAAGCGACAAAAGGGCTGAGTGATCGCGATGAGAAACCAGAAGGCCCAACCCAAGCGACCTTTCAGTCTCTACACAGCCTCCGGTATTATTGAATTTGGCCTGACTGAAACATCTCTGTCAGGACCTGTCGTGTCCCTTAGAAAAGCGACATCTCGACGCCGACACCGAGCTCTGAGTGTTGAAGGGCTCAAGGATCGAAAATCAGCCTGGTTGATCACTCACAAACTTGCGTCACCCGTCTTCAGCTGGTTGCCTTTTGTACGACGAAAAGCCCGACAACGAGGAAGCTGGTGGACCAGTCTGGGAAAGATCGTCCGTCCATGGCTTCCCAGATGGGCAAAATCGCTAGGTCGAATGCGGACGAGGCCGACCGCCACATCACCGCGCCGAGCCTTGCACTAACCAGGGCTGCGAGCACAACGTGATCCCAGTGACCGCACCTTTGCCAATCTCTAAGATTCGTTTATTGTTTGCTAACACCATTTCTGCAATCACGGCTCCATGGCTAGCCGCCAGATATGTGTCTGTTTGCCATGCACGAGGTTGGTACAAAGCATCTCACATGCAAGACCTGGGGCGAGTACCGCCTTAGTTCGTCCATAACTTCCCCGGTAGGAAGTGAGACACTCAGTATGCCATAGTTCAGGAAGGCTAAGCTGAGCCAACTCTACCACGCACGCAACCAACAAGGCTCATCAAGATCCACCAGCATTGTTTCCTTGCAAGTCGAGCCTGAACGACTTGATCTACAAGTATACTGAATTTGACCAAACCAGCCATATGAACTAAGCGGCGTCGCCGACGCTTGCGATTCACCTGAGTTTCTCAGGCATTCCATCACAACTGAACGCGATTTCCGTATTCGGAATCTCAGAAGGACGGGCCGTGAAGCACTCCAGTGTCTTGCATTACTAGTCTTCCTCACGCATGTTGATGAGATTCAGCCGCACCCAGCGACCTTGGGACCGACGGCAAATGAGGTTGCCGACACGCACCAGCGCCGGCCCTCCTGTGACGTCGAGAAGAGCAATACGCCGTCAGTGTCAAGAGCAAAATCTAACTTGGACGGTGAGCGGCCCAGGTCAGAATGCAGGAACCAAGCATACCTCGACCAGTCTATAAAGCGTGCTGTTACACGTACTCTTTGTTTCTCTTGATCTTTGCCAGACAAGCATCTACTCCTCTTTCCACTACTCTTTTCAACAACTGCGATCATGCTCTCGGCAATTTTGCTTTCTGCTACTGTTCTAGCGGTGTCCATCATAGATCCCGCCCGAGCAACTCCCATCAGCACAAGTACAAACCAGACCTTGGCTTGGACGAACTGCACATCGGTCCCCGACGGTCCATATCCTCAGCACTTTCGCTGCGCCAAGCTCGAAGTTCCGCTGTACTACGAAAACCCAGCAAGTGACAAAATCAAACTGACGTTGGTCAAAATCCCTGCCACCAATACAGCCAAGCGAATTGGCACTTGGATCTTCCAGGAAGGCGGTCCGGGAACATCGACCGCTCATGACTTGCCCAGCATTGACGGCACAGAGGGCTTCAGAGAACTTCAAACGTATTTCGACGTCCTTGCAGTAGACCCTCGTGGAGTCGGCGTTAACTTCCCGGTTTGCTTCAGTCCAGAGTTGCTGACCTCGGGTGCCCGGGGCAAGTTCCGCAACTACCCGAAGACAGAAGGTGAATGGAAGGCAACCTTGGAATACTGGGGTGAGGTCGGTGAAGACTGTCTCAACAGGACTGGACCTATTTTCCATACCTTGAGCTCAGCTACTGCAGCAAGAGACCTTGAGTCTGCGCGAGTAGCTCTGGGAGAAGGCGGCATCAACTACTATGGTCTATCTTGGGGAATCCAGAGGGGCCAAATGTACGCGCAATACTATCCTAAGAACATCCGCACTATGGTTCTTGATGGTGTGGTGGATCACTCCATCCAGATGGCAGATTTCAGCGCAGCTCAACAAATCGGCCATGGCTTCTCTGCGGCAAATTTCTTCAACTGGGCGAGTACCAACAGTTCGTCGGCACTTTATGGCCAGGACGCCGCAAAGATCATGGACGATCTTGTCGCCAAGGCGGATCAAACACCCATCCCTGTCCCCAACGTCAACACCACAACTACGTTTCCTAACGTCACGGGCGAAGACATACGCCAAGCCTTTCTCGATGGTTTCTGGCATGAGTATAATTGGCCCGCCGTAGCTACTTGGATTGCCGAGTCAGCGCAGGGTAATGTTACCGGCTTCGCAATGCCGGTGTTCACGGAGACGAGCCTCAACAGTCCAGCTATTGCCTGCAGCGACTGGCTTACCAACGAAACATATGCGCAGTTCCCCGATCGTGAACGAATGGCTGCTTCATTTTCCTCAGGGAATTTCGAAGGCGGCACCGGGATGCGAGCATGGGCCACTTACTGTTCAAAATGGCCTATCCCAGTCGTCAACCCACCAGCGCGTTCAGAAATTGCGAACACTTCGGCACCGATCCTGCTTGTCAACGCTTTGTGGGACCCGGCAACACCATACGATTTTGCAGTCAATATTCAGAGGCAGATTCCAGGCAGTGTACTTCTCACGAGAAAGGGTAATGGTCACGGCAGCTTGTTTCCCTGGGGTGGAGAGGCAGGCGACGCGATGTCCCAGTACTTCGTCAGTGGGAAGCCACCGCCTGCTGGCACGGTTGTGTACTCGTGAAGAGAGAGCGATCGTTCCAGTCAGGTTGCATAGGAGTGTCAGAGTTTGAATGTCACAAGGCCGAGTGGGGCAGTGATCTGGAGAGAAATAGTGGGATAGGGTGGCAATTTGAGCTAGTTAAGGAACAATGAAGAAGAGTTGGCAGTGCGCTCGTGTACCTTGGTCCAGACTCCAACAGCCTGCGAACTCAAGGACACATATTTCTTCCATTCGTGATGTGACACATTACCTTGCGTGAAGAGAACCAGACGGGACTTATGAATGAAGACAGCCCTCCATGCCGTTCTCACACTCAGGCCGAGAAGGGCATCGCAGGCAGTGATATTGCGTTGTGGCAATTATGTTCACTACTAGTATCTACTTGACAGTCCGGAAAGACCCAGTCCTTACAAACTCACTCAACCAGACGACATCTTTTGTCCACATATCATCCATGGTGTCATTACGACGCTGGAGTTTGTTGAGCAGCGTAATAATCCAGTCGCGTGTCTCCTCTGACTCGGCTTGTTCGTATGTCATGAACAACGAGTGGGTGTAGAAATCGAAAGCCAGAGGACCGTATTCGATTGCCTGCCGATGAAAAGCCCATATTCGTTTGCTGAGAAGTGTGCAGTATTCTGGATGGAAGGCGGACCGTGATCCCACCCGTACCAGAACAGCCCCTACCACCAGACTGAAGTAGGCATGGTAGCAGCATACGCGTGGGAGATCTAGATGCGATGCCTGGTACAGTAGCACAACCGGCGGCTGCGTTGTCGTATTTGGGAAGGTTCTCAATTGCCCCGGATCTTGAAGCATGGCCTCAATGGCAGGGTTCATTGCTTGCAGCGCCTGCGAAACAAGGTGAACTGTGTCAAAGAGAATTGTGACATTGTTCGCGGACGGCTCTCTCCGTACCAAGTCTAGCATTACAAAAACTTTACAGAATGATGGGAGACATCGTAGAAGCTCGTAATGTAGTTCCTCGCACGGCGAAGCAACTGCGTGGGTCGAAAGCACGTCCTGCCATTCTTGGTCCGCAAGAAAGCATTCCGTTCCTAGTATAACAAAGTGAGAAACCTGCGCCCGGTTAGCAGACCTAAAGAGCAGTCATGTTGAAGGGCATGTGAAGGGCACTGACGACATCATGGTAGTTTTCCACAAACACGGAGAACAAAAGATCATCCTTGAGTGCCGCTGGCCCAAAGGACTGCAGAAATGCACTGATGCCTCCCGCATGAGGCGACCAACAAGTCGCATTGCTCAATTGGGTCGGTCGAGTAACGATGAAAGTCTGCAAAAGAGGTAAGTCTCAATAAGGTATGAGAGAGTCCGTCATCACACCGTGCACTTCGCAAAAGAGTAGATTCCGACTGGAGCGCTTACATACCTCAAGTCGATGCATGATCGCCGTGGCCAAGAGATTCGGCATCTCCCTCATCCCTCCGGTGGTGTTCAGAGCCTTCCTGAGTGACCTCAGTGCACGTTGGTAGAGGTTGTAGTCCATCTTCTGGCCGTGAACAGGGTGAACATGTGGGTCCATCACCCTTTTTTGCGCGTCAACGCAACATGCCACGCATGCCGTCAATGCGGGACTATCCTCCATCATGGCAGGTACAAACTGCATGTGTTTGCCAAGGTAGCTGAGACTATGCCTCGGATTGTCAGCCGACATCGTATAGACAAGCTCCGCAGCAAGCATAAAACTCCATGACCCCGGAGGTGGACGCTGGATGACTTCTTTGGTCGGCGAAGTTGTACTTTCGAAGCTTGTGCATATAATTCTGTGCCGCTCTGGGGGTCCAGGACATTTCAGTTTCGATTTCCGGCATGCAGCACATGCAGGCCATTGTTCATTGCACTGTTCAGATTTAGCACTCCGAGTCTGGAACATACTCGAGTGTCGTCACCTTGACCTTCCGCCTTCGACATGTCTCGCATCGCGTAACTCTGGCCACCATTGAAAGTTGTTCACCATGGGTTACCGGCTTGTAGCAAGAGGATTGCCTGCAGATAATCTTGACGAGAAAATGATTTCCCACATAGCAATTCTCATGAACTGATATCAATATCAGAGCAAATCTCACCTTGGCGCCCGTCTCCTTACAAAGGCATCAGTAAATTGTTCAAACAGCCGTGACACTCACAAATTGGATACGAGAAAACTCGAAATCCGGGTTTCGTAAACCCTACTGGCTAGCCCTAAGACTGGGCCCGGGCAAATCGCCTCCGCATTGAGTATTTGCTGCGGCACACTGCCGACCACGTCTTTACCAAGTCAATGGCGCCAGTTGCTCACGCGTTGTTTTTGTTGGGCGCCTTAGAATTGACGGCGTGGCCTATCCGCATGTGGGGTCACCACCACGAATCCGAGGCGGCACTCTCCAGCTCGCAGATCGCAGAACATCCTTCGTTCACCAATCCTCTTTTGAGCTTAGGACTCAGGGACAATCTCCTCAGCTGGCAGCTCTAATGCCTATGAAGATGGGCCCGGATTTCCTGGCCGATGTGGATTATTAGGAGCCGCCTATATTCTGTTCAGCTACTGGCGGGTAACACCCTAGCCTGGGGGCCATTCTTCCCATTATTCCACTTGAAACAATGTACACCTTGGAGCTACTACTGAACTTGTGATATGAGATCCAATATGTTTGGATCGACTCGACCACGGCCCGAGGAGCCGTGGTGGTATCACGAAAGACCATCATTCCCAGAGCTGTCATGAACGTCGCTAGCAGCTCATGGCTGTTTGAGGCTGCAAAAGTACTTTGATGCTGGACTTTTGATACGTCGTTCTGATAGAACACCAGTGAACTGAATGGCACTTCAGGCAAATACAGGTAACGTGCCGATATTCGCCGAAGTCTCATGATCATGCCGACGATGCCTTTTGTCCCGGTACTGCGCAGTTCTACCAACTTACCAAAGACCGCTCAAGCGCTGCAGTCGCTACGTTAGTCATTGTCAACTGCTTTACCACGGAGCAAGGGCTGCTGCTTACTGCGCTATGCGCCCGCTCTTTCCCAGGCGACAAAATTGGTCAAAGGAATGTTAGACAGTCATGCGTTGTCCCTTGTGCATTGGCCGCAATCTAGAAAATAGGGCTAAGTTAAGCTCCCAGGCTCCGTCCTTGGCTTCCGAAAAGGGGCCTGACGCCAAGACTTCAACGCTTAAATACTCGTCAACATCCAGCCCTCCAATTCTGGCAGGTGCTCGTATCCGTCTGCGCCTACTAGTCCAGATCCCTTTAAATCAGCATGTACTCAGCCCGCCAGGTACAGCAGTCTCATATGCTCGCAAATTTTGGCGATGGAGGCCAATCGGGCTGGCCGACAATCAAGTTGTTCTACCAAGTCGGACCAATCGTGTCTTCACCGGTAGAACCCGCTGTCTTTCCAGAGCCGCTTCCATGTATTTCATGGCCATATCCTGGTCATGTCATGCATGCCGCCTTGTTCGAATACGAAAATGTCCGGGTTTGCTACTAAATGGAACTTCAAATCCAGGGGCACGCCCCTCCACTTCGACGTAGTTAGAAGGGTTGCAACTCAGAAGGGAGGTTCTGAACGAGCCTCTGAGGAAATTTGCAGTGAGTGGATTCTTGCAATGTACCGTTTGTGTTATTCATGAGCCATGGCTTCAATGTTCTAACGTCGATCTGGATTTCCATCACGAGCTGTCGTACAAGCGTTGGTCAAGAAAGAACCCGCTCAAGGCCAAAGCAGGTCAAGAACAGCCTCGAGTGGTGTCGCTCCTTCCCACAAAATGACTATAAGTCTTCATTAAACTCAAGAAAAGCCAAAGGCATTCTCTACTCAGACACCGGACTGGGCATCATATTTTCTTTCCACCGTCTTGTGAACTGATCTCTATCGACGAACAAACAACATGCCTTCCTTCATCTCCATCACCGTTGCAGTGATCCTCCTCGCCGGGACCATTGTTGCGCAAGAAAGAGTATGTTTACCAAGCGTTTCATAGACACTATCTAACACTTGCCAGCGCGATGTATCTGACTGTCCCGGGTTGTGGTACGTCGCTGCGTCTGCTGCAAGCGGGTGCTGTGTCGGTGGTACTCTAGCCCCGGTTGTGCTTTCCACCTGTCCTGGCTGGCTGGTTTGCAGCGGCCCGGCAACAACCACGACTACACATACACCTCTGAGTTGTGCAACGATCATCTCTGCCACTGACAGCGACTATTCGAGCAAAGTCATCGAAGCCAGCAAGAGTTTGCAAGCCAGCGGGACTCATTTTCAAACTGCCGTGAACGAGAACGGCAGCGCGATAACTGCTGGGCCCCAATCTGGTTCGCCGACTGCCACTCAGACGGGTGGTTCCGCCGCCTCGACTGCATCTCAGTCCTCTGGTGCTGCTAGTGGAAGCTCAGGCTCGTCTGGAGCGAACGCGAATCACATTGTCTCCAAGTTTGGCGTGCTCCGGGCATTCGGTGTGGCGCTTCTGGTGGCATGTACACAGTTCTGAATGAAAGGGAGCGAATAGCAAGGATAGAAGGGAAGGCAATACGTAGTTCATGCCATGTGACTCGGGACTTAGCACCGACCCCTTCGACCAACCCTCAATATTCCGGTCGAGGTGTGGTAAAAGCAATAGTACCAGACAGAGACCAAAATCCCTGCCAATGTTAGACAGACAAGCATGCATCTTTGCCATAGACTATAGTCCTGTCCTTCAAAAGCATACCAATCTTGGATTTTAGAGCAACTGCAAAAACCGTTGCTGAGAGTGTCTCCGCTCTCATCAAGATAGCTGAACATGAAATCAAAATCAACGGTGCCATCGAGGACGGGAAGCATGTCGACAAATGCTTCGTGCTCTCCAACATCCACCGGACTTGATGTTGGCAGGCTGCTAAGGTCCTCCGCTCCATTGACTTCCATCGATACAATGGTAGAACAGATCTCCGATGAGCCGAATCATGTTGTGGTCGGAAGTAGGGGAGCATCCTTGATCAGGAATCCGTGTATCGCACAAGTCATAGAGATTGCATGTGTGGGCCCCTGTGTCGTTCGGTCCGGGGCAGTATTCTCGGGGCTTTGTCCGTCTCGCAAACAAATTGACTTTGGCCTTCCGGCGGACAGGGATTGGGCAGTCCCGGGAGTCAAAATGAACTATCAAATATATAGTCCCGCTCATCGCTGGGCTAGCAAGCTAGAATTCGACTCCCTCAACAAGAGCTTGCAGGCTGCCTTGCCCTTCAAACAGCTTAGTGTTTACTTGAGGCTCTTGCAGATTTCCCTCGAGCAATCGCCGAGGAAAGAGATCCGGGATATCATTTGTCGGGGCTGCCACGAAATTATCCAGCATGCTCATAAGTCTGAGTTCATGTCGTTCGATAGCCTTCCCTGCGCAGGGGATATCCACGTGGCCTCCGCCTGTGGTCTCGGCTCCCGCTTCCTGGAAAGATGGAAGGTCTGTTGGTGGATGCGGCTCCCAGCGACGGGTATTACCAAGTGCCCAGAGAGGGCCACCTTTGGTCGCCAGTAGACTCCCTTCGACCACAGGGTCGGAAGGCTCATTATGCCTTGAGGTGCCGTTGTCTTCCAGCACCTGGTCTGTTGCATCATTAATATCCTCAAATGGATCAATAAAATATGCGTCGTCAACCTCTTTGGCTTGAGAGAATTTGTCTCTCGTGGTTTCTGCGTTCGGCACGTTGCAATCGTCGTTCGGCTTCATCCTGAACACCAAAGGACCAAGTTCAGTCATCTTGTGCAGAGCCCTCAACTGCTTCGACAGGATTAGAACTTGAACATGGTGATCACCATGCTTATCCGTGGCCCAAGTTCGTGCTATAGTGCAATAATGCTGGGCTTTCTGAAACTCTTGCCGACCGAAGTACAGTTTGCCTTAGAGTGTTTAACTATCTTCGCTTAAACTTAACGTTTTCGCCATTAACTAGAGCTCGATTTTGACGGGGAAAATTTCTAGAGCAGTAAATAAAGCTGATAACTATGTTGGAGTATAGTTTCATTGAATGAATTGAGTAGTTAGTAGTACATAAAAAGTTGCAGTTAATAGATAGAAGGCAAGTTGGAATGAGTGAATGTGGGGTAGTGCTTCGCTAAGATCGGCGTTTCCATAGAAGTTGAGCCAATGAGTGCACTGAGACTTTGAAGTACATCACGTGATAGCGTGTCGTACTCGCGACTTCTACGCGTCTGGCAAGCTCCTGTCCGGCCTTCTTCGATCGAGAGTGTCTCGACAACCTGTTCGGCTACCACCGTATGAAGTGTCCAAGAAGTACTCTAGCTCCTCACCTCGAGTACTGAACTTGAGTTCTGCAATACTTACAGACGTAACTCCTAATGCTAGGCCTTCCCAATACCGGCACTATGCCTGGAGTACCAGCTGCTGCGGTTTACGCAAGTCCGTACTATTATTCTCCCTATCGTGGAGGCCCAACGACTTTGCCAGCTGCGATTGCCACCGCTCGCCCTCCTGCAAGCCGTGCGCAGAACTACTTGTTCCACTGTGCCATTAAAGACACTAGCCCCAGCGTTACGCGAATGCTCTCAGTGCCTTCAACTTATACCTTCGAAGATCTCCACTGGGCTTTACAGATCGCTTTTGGTTGGCAAAGCCGGCATGGTAGGTCATTTTCATAGTCGTACCTACCCGGTTCGAGGTCGAAATTCGCTTTGTTGAAGGGCCATAATGCTGATGCCGTTTTGTTGCGAACTGCAGATTGGACCTTTGACGTGTTGAGGATCGAGCCTCAGCCGCAGACCTTCTAGACCGCCGATGGGAGCGTTTTCACAAATGGGCGTGCCCCGCCTCTGATGACCCTCGCGGACGACGCCAAGTATATTCCAGAGTACGGCGATGACCGGGAGTACAGAACAGCCTCGGAGTGCAAATTGTCACAGGTCTTCCACAGGCCGCTGTATCGCTCCAAGGTGAGCTTGATGTACAAGTATGATCTCGCAGCTGGTTGGGAGCACGAGATCAAATATCTCGGCATAGAAGATACTGGGCTTCGCATGGCTTTCACCGGCATGGCTGAGCCCGTGTACAGCACGCCTTTCTGTTTTGGAGGCCAAGTATGCCATATTCCCTCGCGCTGTCGTGTTCACCTCGGGTTAACCTTTCGAAATATAGGGCGGCGCATGTGTTGAAGATTGTGGCGGCACACACGGCTGGACAGTTCTGAAACAACAAAATCCTGGGCTAAATCCACATGACTGGGACGTCCAGGATGTCAATAGCAGACTTGGGCAATTTAGAATATACAGGGCGCATATATTAACTGCAGCGGAGCAGCAGGGAGGCGGGAGATAGGCAGATGGGACTAATCTATCGGTCAAGTGCGCCTCTTGTGCAGGAGTACAAGAGGCGTACTCGGACGAAGCAAGCGGCCAGTCAAGCCTGGTTCCGATGATCCTGATGTCCTATCCTCATCAACAGTGCTTTTCTGGCGTACCTCTCCGAGCTCCGCCTCTCCTACATTCTTCAAAGGGAGAATAAAAAACTCGGTTATGGCCCACTGAGATCATCAATTCTTAGTGATCTTCGGGCTGGTAACGTGACTTCGCGTCGAAGCGTTTTGACGTCAGCGGCAGTGTCGCGTCTGAATCGGCGTCGCGCGTCAAATTGTGGTTTGGCTGGTCCAAGCTCCCTAGTCTTTTCTTCTTGTCGCACTCTTCAGATTTTTTTTCAAGCAAATTTGGGGCGGCTTCTCTTGGCACTGCATTTCAGAACCCGCATCGGCTGAGGCTGCCGATTCAAACTGGCCGAGAAAGTACTATCACCCTGCAACCCGGCCAAAAAGTGACCTTCGTCCCTCACAGTCATGCCTAAAGTCACGAAAACGACCACGCACAAGTCTGGTGCCAGCCCGTACGAGCGCCAACAAGCAACCTCATCTCCAAATAGTGGGAATGTAGACCCGGCAGCAAAGAATAGAAGCCAGTCCGGACAAAAACCCAACCAGAACAAAACACCTCGTATACCGAACTACATCCTCCGTTGCGCAATGCTAAGCAGCTCCGATCCTACCATAACACGCATGCTATCAGTCCCTTCGGATTTCAGTTTCTAGGATCTGCACCGAGTGATGCAAAAGGCATTCGGATGGACCGACACCCATGCATGGCGTTACAGGGTGGAGAAGCTGTTCGACAATGAGCGTGACCAAGACATGTACCTATATGAGGTATTTCGTCCCCTCAGGATTTCATGTGTCGGTCCTTATACTCACATAACTGTAGCATGGACCGGCATCTCTTCTAACGATCATGAAGGAACCCGAACAGATGTTCGGGATGGTGGAGGAGGAGGAGGCCCACACCTACAAAGAAGCAGCGGAGTGGAAACTGTCAGACCTCTTTGCCAACGAGGAATACCGCGGCAAGGTTGATGTCTTTTATGGTGAGTAATTTTTGTCGCCAGCAGCCTGCATCGTTGTTGATACAGTGTTCATCTGTCCGTGAAGACATGCTAATGTTTTTCTAACAGACTATGACTTCGGCGACGGCTGGGATCACATCATAACCTTTGTCGGTGAAGAGGACGTCAGCCTCCGCAAGGGGATGAGGGAGCCTACGTACAATAACGCTTTCTGTTTTGCGGGCGAGGTATGGTTTCCCTTCCACGTTGTTCTGACCAGAGGAGCCGACTGACCCTACTTCCAACCTGGGCCATCCATGCGCGGAGGACTGCGGCGGTCAGCCAGGCTGGGAAGAGCTCAAGAGACTCTTGAAAGGGGATTTCGATCCTGACGATCGCAAAGGCTGGTATAGGAATGACTGTGCCAACGGTGGCCCGAGCCTTGATCCATACAAATGGGACATCTTGAAGGTGAACGACAAGCTTCGAAGGGTGAAGAAAAAGTGAGTTGCGATGAAGCAATGCCATGTATCTGATGGCTATTGGGAGAAGATGCATGACAGATTGCGCATCCTGAACGAACCGGAATGGCGCAAAATTTTCTTGCACTCCTTCTAGAACAGATGGAAGAGTTGTGATGAAGGCGCAAGCCGCTTTGAATATCCTCTGCAGGCAACATCGTCTGTCAACACCGGCATCGAGCCTCGCAGGGATAATGTTCAGATGAAGTTCATATGGAATTCGAATGCGTTATGCATTCGTATGCAAGCTCTTTCCCTGATCTTCCTATCTTTGATTGCCGCTGGGCTTATGCTGCCCCGTAGACAGCTTGCAAACCGCAGTGGTGTCAGTATCGCCCCAACTAGCCCGACTTTACGATGATGAGCTCAATGCGGTCCTTTTCAGAAAGAGGTAGCGGTCCTCGATAGGTCATGAAAAGCCTTTTGGTGTTGACGGGCGCGACGGGTGAACTCTCATCGGGAGGGGCACACGTTCCGCCTTCGAGCTGCACTCTGCTTTGACACCTAGTGACTTTGGAGGCAGGACGTATCAGGTTCAAAATACGAGGCCGTTGTTCGGGGATGCAGGCACCTTCATCCTACGGCAGGGTCTGGCAGAAAACAGGGTTCTCCTGGTTGGGCCAAACAAGCGGTGTGACAATGGAGGAAAATGTACGCAGGCAGGGCGGTTCAGTTCTGTGGAATCAGACACACATAAACAAAGAGAGAACTCGCAACTGGCGAGCTTGCCAACGTGACCAAAAATTTGGTTTGAGGTTCAGTTGGTCGTGATGTCTGCGATTTCAATCGATCCTCCCTCGAGGATCGTGCAGACTTCTTCTCCTTGCCGTTCAGATCATTCGGCGCTTGCACGCTCATCGACGCTGCCACGGACAACGACGGTAAGATTGCGTCAACCATTGGTGGGTGTAAAGCAATAGGATGAGGAGTGCCCACATGTCGAGGAATGAGTGGTCGTACTACTCCGTACTGGGGACAAGAAGCCAATGGTGAGTATCGCAACTCCATGTCGCGCAGTGACTGGTTCGTTCCCCACGTCCTTGGTATCGGGAGTCAGGAGCACATGATTCAGCGACGATATATAGGACAATACCCCTCCTCTTGGTGATAAGCCGGAAGTTGCTTTTGACTTACTCTTGCATGTCCTTTGCCGAAGAAATGGACGGTCAGTACCGTGCATGCTGCACTGGCTCTCCGAGACAAATCAGAAACCGGTACAGGGGAGGTTAATCCGCTCGAATGTATCCTGTCTGGCCAAAGCCAGAGCTTGAGCAGACTGCTCGGATTCGTATGAGCTGTACTGTGGTAGCATGCGACGGCAGTGACTGGAGCGCAAGGTTTTCCCGGTCAAGGTAACACAGAACTGAGATCCGTGTCACCATGGCATCGGCATTCTGAGGCATGGATTTCTCTTCATACAAGTGATTCTACCTACCAAGGCAATTTCGGGATCCGCCTCGTGTCGGGCAGCAATGCAGCGCACTGCCTCGGAGTCAGGTGCGCAATGGACGATGTCGAGATTTATCACTTGCCGGGGCCGCGCAGGCCTGCAAGATGATAGGCGGTCCGAGCCTTTAGGGGATTGAAAATGTGATCATAATCACCGATGGTGTCTTGAAGACGTGGCGCATACTTGGGCACCGAAGTCATTGAAACCGCGAACGGGAAGTGAAGAATGGTCAAGCTGTAGGCGGAGCAACCATCCTGTGAAAGGTCAGTGAAAACTGCTCACACCGCCTGCCTTGCACTCTAAATCCAGTCGTCACTATGATTGTTGTGCGAAGAATTGCGGACATCAGCTTGGAATGGTCTGCTAGAAGTGATCGGCAAAGAAACGCGAAGAGGTGAGGAAGCGACGAGGCGAGAACTCGTGTCTCGGCGGCACGGATCAGACTTGACAGGGGTCGGCAGCCAGGTCCTTTCTGCGCATCCACCGCAGCCACGACTTGCACCACAAGAGGTGCACTCCAGTTTCATCACAATATGTGATGGACTTCATGTTGCAGCTACCATCGATGCACAGCACCTTCCTGTCCAAAGACAGAGTCAGGAACTATGCTTTGTACCATCCGCCTCACCCTCAACGAGCCACTAGGCAAGGAAGGTACTTATCACTTGCCGGGTGAAAAAAGGCAGCCACTACTCGCCTCGTTACGGCCCAAGAGACACTTTCTCACAACGGGCCGCTCTTGGATGGCTGATTATTGACAACAGCCGATGCCTGGCCTTGAGCATTGTGCTCCTCGTTTGACAGCCTGCGAAAATCCACCTGCGCCACCCAGTGCGCGATTCTGGCCTGCAAACTTCAGCTACGGAGCAGCCAGTGTCCATATGTCTCCCTCCTCCTATGACCAAAGAGAGCGCAAGCTCTAAGCCTCCAAGGCCCAACGTGTCATGGCGGTGTCTGAGCACCATACCATTTGCTCCTGGGGTGCCATCCGGCGGACATAGCAATCAGGCAGTAGAGCATCGACTGCGCAATGAAGGCCCCTCCTAGAGGACAGGAGTAAGCTGGTGGCAACTGAACAATGGATAAAAGTAGGTGTTACACCGCGTTTGTGTCGACTTACCTTGTAGGACAGGTAGAAATGCCACTCATGGACTGGTCAAGCATGGCTACGACACGATCGCTCAAACTACGCGTGAATCAGGAGCCAAGGGCTGCGGCGATTACAAACAGCTCCGAGAGGGTCGCGCTGCAACGTGAGCACAGAACTGCTTCCAGTCTGACCAGCCTATACTGATTCTCCCGAAATAGATATCGCGCCTGCGTCGAGTAGCTCCGCTATGCCGTCCCCATCCTCGCAACCGAGCGTGACGGATCCCAGACCCCGAGCCTTGCCGAACGGCGAGGTCAACACAACTCGACGAACTGGCTCCAGATCACACAGCTCAGAAACATCACAGCACCGCAGAGGTTCGAGCCCTCGCCCGCCAGAAAGAGCCACGCAGTCGTCGAGGGAATCTTTGCTTCAGACAGGCGGCGGATTCCAGTCTCGGATATCTTATCCATCCTCTCTAATCATCTCCTCGCCGGAATCTTCGGACTGGGAAGATGAACCATATGACGAGATTCGACATAATGACAACGGTTTAGGACTAAATTATGACAACCGCCGGCCAAAAACAATCAACCACTCACGACATGATGGAACCGTCCAAGCACGTCGCAACGCGAGCAATCAAAGGAACCAGACCTCCAATACGTCGAGACTGCAGCACGAAACGAGTAGCAGACAGCAACGTGAACGTCGGTATGAACCACAGAATCAAGACGACCACAGACCACAGAATGATTACCATCGCGGACAACAAGACGATCATGGTCGAAGACAACAGAGTGAAGATCCTCATGGACGACAGAACGATCATGGCCACCGATGTCTGAGTGACAACGACCCAAGACCCCAGCGCTGATGGTCAAGAAAAGTACAGCTTCAGAGCGCGATTCGTACCCGGGACGGCCCAGCATGGCTAGACCAAAAGCCAAGTTGAAGACAGGATTCCCTTTATCTCGGTCAGGTGCCACCCCATGGCTACCAAGCGTATTTGGATTTGGACCCAGTCGTTGCTTGTTGATATTGGTCAGGACTTCTCCGGATAAAGAGACCCCACGGTCGGATGTGTTATCAACAACATTTGGCTTCTTTCGTATCCCATTGTATTAACTCATAGCTCGTTTAGTTACTTATTCGCACCATAGGAATCTGAGTATATAGTGCTTAGGACCTTTCTCACAGTCGTGGCACACGTGTGGTGTCGGGGGATCCTCCATCCTGATACTGCAAATTGGTTTCGAGGTACCGGTGGATCCATGCATTCCGCCGGCCCTTCCCACTTGTGTGCTACTCTATCTTGAGGCTTGTTGTATGCTATAGTTCACCAACTCATGCTCTTGTGGGAGCTCATCGCCACCCTGCATCCGATCTCGATACATTCGGAATAAAACGAATGCGATTGCAACGTGCGCCATCAAAGAAAGGTAGAGAAGAGAGGATTTATATCGTGCATAACCCCATCAGTGCTGGTGCGGTGCCCAGGAGAAAAGGAGGCAGGTGGGATTTTACATTGTGAAGAAGCATTAGATTGCCGCATTTGGGGATAGATGAATTTGAAGGCTGATTGTGGAGGCCATGCCCTTTCAAAGGCGGAAGAGGATAGCGAGAGTCGTAGTGTGCAGTGAAAGCGTCTGATGTAATCGAGGGCTTATTCCTGCACCTCAGGCGATCGCTCACTGAGTTTAGACGATAGGCTGATGGTCAAGAACTTCGTGCTGGAAGAGTAGTGACTGTTCCGCCGCTGGGAGTTGTGTCCCCGAAAAGCCCCGGCTGTCAAAGTGACCCGGGCCAAACGGGCCTGGTTTTGAAGCCTACATGAGGGACCCGGAGCACATTCCCACTCAGACGCAAGCTGTCTTGTTGATTCAGCTCTTCTCGCTGGCCCATACCACATTCTGCATGTCTCTTCTAGTCGAGCCGCCACCGCATCTCGGTGGCGACGATCAAAAAGGCTGGCACAGACGAGCGAGCGAAGAAATTTTCTCACCCGAATGAAATGGCCCAAGGCGTTCTGACCACGTCTCAGCCATGCATGAAAGATCAAGGAGCTCTCTCCCCTGGTCCGGCAAGCAATATACTACCGTCGGTGAGTGCTTTTGCCGCCAGCGGTATCAGCCTTGTGTGGGCCAGATCTAGACCTCCGAAAATATCTTTTTGCCAGACAAGAGCATGTCTTGCGTATTTCGATCTCGCAACGACCGGATTTTGTCTCCGACGAATCAGACATATGACCTTGCCGATCGAGGACTAACTCAATCTCAGCACTCGTTTCCAATCTAGATCGGTCTTTGGATCGTCCATGACAACTCGTGGAGTCTCGGAACTTAGATATCTGAACCTACCGACCTCGGGGACAAGGAGCGTATGACTGTCAAGATTCTACGCTCCAGGCGTGTACCCGGTATGAACGGGATGGGATGCCAGAGCCGTCTGTTTGCCTGGTCCGATGTAACTTGTGTGTAGCTGCTGCAGCTCTCCCAGTTGATCGGTCTCATCTTTCATCTTCCCAAATCGAGTGCTTCTCCAGAGGACGTTGAGTGCTTCAATGCGTCCGCGTGAAGTTACATTCAGACACGCAGCTGCGCTGTGATCAGGGGCCGTTCGAATTGCACAGCCACGTTTCTCACGAACTTCGACAGTGTGCCGCACGACTCCTCTTCATTGTATGATTTTGCAGGAAGAAGCGACCTTTTCCCTTCCCTTTCGAGATGAGGAAGTCTTTGAAGCACTCAATCTATCGCAGGGAATAGTATGACAACATCTGCCAGTGATTCCACTTCGTGGTAGGAGCAGCAAAAGGATAGTCAGAATCTGGACGGCTTTGAAACGATAGAGGGCTGGTCCTGCCATGTCAGTGAACCGTCCTCATCCCGTTCGAACTTTTTTCGACTTCGAAGGGTGGTGGCGAGCAGGAGGGCATTTGGTTCGGATTGAAGTCGATTGCTGACAAGATTCTCCCAGCAGCTTCATTTCCTATGCCATCTGCAACAAAAAATCTTTGTCTGGGTGAAGAGCATTTAGACCTTGAGAAAGGTGAGGGCGCAGACTGGTATCTGCATGCGCAATCCGGAGAAGGAATCCGTACACGATGAGGCTAACTTATTGGGATCCACCCTACTGTGCTTCTCCGTTCAGGATGGGCCGATCTTGTGGCATTCCTCGAATTACACGACTTTCTGAGCGAGAGAATTTATGTCATCGCTCTCGATCGATCAGAAGGGACAGTTTCTCTTGCTATTTTTCCTCAGGCTTCAGGCCCGTTTGGGCGAAGGGAGTACAATTTGCGCCTCCTTCCTGCGACTTTCACATCTGCGATTTGACTATGCAAATGAAGAGCTGGGATGATTGCTCGTCTTTGCGGTGACTGTTCGGCTGCAGAGTCCATATTGCTGCCTCAGCGGCAGTTCCGCACTCACTGCCTGGATCAGGGAGAGTGCGGGCTCGAAAGACGACAATCAAGGTCTCATATTGGCGATTAGACGATTTTGAGCCAATATCGGCAAACTTTCGTCTATGGCCCTGGCTGATTCGGCCTCTCGCAGTGTGCTGACTTGAATAGCGTCGGCTCTCAAACTGTTCCCACGATTCGCACCCATTCCTTCAAGTTATACCCGTGGCATAGAAAGCTGAACATGTTCACTGCAATCAGATCATAAAGAGAGCAAAATGTCGGATCACCTGGATCAGAATAAGATAGGAAAAATTGCCTGAGTATTGCAACATCAATGGACGTCGATTCCCAGTGGGCGAACACGTCATGGCTTCTGTGGATTTATTTCAGCATCTGCTTGCTCCAGGCCAAAAAAAAAAACAATTTTAGAGTCGGGGAAAGGCCTTCAGGTGGTGACACTTGCGAGACGATGTACAACATACACACGACACCCTTGCGTGCTTTCATGGAGGGCGCGACAGGGCCCACCACGTCAATGTCGACCTTCCCATCTCCCAAAATCGAGATTGCCTTCGATGCAGACTGCACCCAGTCGACCGCCTTCATACATTCTCCTTCCATACAGTCTGATGAATAATCTCATGATTTATTGAACAACCTCGTTGCAAGAGCCGGATCTAACACAGTCCAGAAGATAGACGAGGCTGTCAAGGTGCGAGATCTGAGTCTAGCATCCGCTCAAGACACCTTTCGAAAGAGGCTTACCATCTGCACCCTTGTGATCGATCCCTTCTCATGCGGACTCGCTCTTTGGATATGCCTTGCGTTCTATTCCTGGTCGTCTATACTTGTCGGAAGGTCAGAAATTCCGAATCCGAAACGAGTGGGTCTTTGACGTACACACAGCCGGGTATAAAAGCCGTCATCACTTTGACCAAACTCAGTGTGTACAATCTTCTTCAAGGCATATTTGGGCATTAGGCAGTCTCCTGTACGGAACCCTGGAAACTCATGCGACGATGCCGACTCTGGACGGCGATAATGTGACGGGGGCGTTGATGTTCTTCGCCTATATGGTTGCGGCCCTCGTTCTGACCGGGCTGATCTGTAGAGACTTGCTCAACGAGTATAGTACAACGCGGAGAGAATGCCACACACAGTCCAGAGACAAGAACGGCAACGAGACCAAGGGACGTAGATCGAATGAAACTCAGGCCCAAGTCTCGATCATCGCGGCTCTGGCGACCCTCAGCTTTGCGGCCCTTTCATACCATATGTTGAACTTCCTCATTCAATCATATCAGTCCTGGGCTCCTTCCGATTCCTTGAGGGATGTCTCGATGTCGAAGATTTGGAGATGGTCAACCAAGTCAACACTCTTTCAAGATTTCGCAGAGACAATCAACAATGATCCAGGCCGCTTCTGGTGGACAAACTTGGCGTTGACGTATACCTTCGGTTGGAATGTGTACATGACTGTGGAAGGTAACCAACCATTTGAACTTCTCACTGATCCAACACTGACGAGGTTAATCTCCAGGCGCGCGGCACAGCATTCCGCATCTTTGGGCATACTTCCTGCTGGATCAGATTCTGCCTGTCTCCTTCACGCAGAATGTATTTTGTCTAGCCCTTCTCATGCGAAGAGAGAAGTCTGACACCACATTGAGAACCCTCAATCCGTCTTCACCAGGCCTGCAGGTGCTGCTGGTCACGACATTGGTCGGAATTCTCCGTACTGGGCCGTCCAGCGTGGGAACCGCATCATTCCTCCCACTTGTTCTTATCACACGAGCACTGGTGCTCGCCCCTGTCCTTCTTCTTCGACCACGAAACTCGCAGACAGAAGCCGGCGTTCATTCCCAAGCTCAGTCTTCGTCCCGAGCAAGCCGTCTCGGGCAGCACGAAAGCAGGTGGGCACTTGCACTCACAATCGCGAGCATCGCATTGCAAATTGCAAAGGGCCTCAGTGAATCCTCCATCACAGAGTTGTGGACCGGCTTGAATAGTAGCCCGGCAGTGAGCGCACTTGGTTACGACGCACTCATAGGCATGGTCAGCCTCGGGGTCTTTATGCTCATGGATGACAAAACTACCGCGGTGCGTTGATTTGAGACGGTGGAGCCCCCCAGCCCGTTCCGCAGTCTAGCCACATTACAGCGGAGCCTTGTGGCGACGCAGTCCAGAATCTCGTTTCGCTTGGTATATTCCGGCAATTTTGGATGCTGTATCCGGTATCGAGACCGCTTGAAAGCTCCGGGTTACCTCTCCTGGCCATGTCGGTTACCAGAAGGGATTCCGAATTGAAATTTCATGACACAACAACGAGATTTACCGGTGATAGATTCCGCGAAGCAATGGTTGCGATGAGGATGGGGGTTCAAGGTCATGATCTTGACTGGACGACCAGAACACCAAATGATGAGCTTCGGTTCGACGCCGACGCGGCCAGAGCACTTCCACGGGATTGAGTGGAGATGTGGACTCGACCTTCTCCTGCCTGGACGACCTCAGAAGGAAGATGATCTCGACTGCACGTCAGCCGGGGTTACAAAAGAGAAAGGCTGGAACAGTTCACTGAGGTCGGTTGCACCCGCTCTTGCTTCTCCAGTTCTTTTTGGAGACTTCTATCTTAGGAATTAGAATTCCACGCGATCACACGTTGGTTCCAGCACAGCAAATCATATCATATTATAGTCACTGGCCATTGAACGGTTGCTGCACGCAAAAGGCACTCGGAAATCTTTTCGATTGGCTGAAATGTACTTCCCTTGACCTGGATAATCATCCGATTGGTCTCTGCGCAAAATTCCTCATTCTCGACTTACATGTCATAAGGCACATAAGAAGCTTGCAATCTGGTGCCACAGAAGACTCATCTTGGGGAATCATCCACGAGCGCGGGGTGTCTTGAACAGACAATCGGTTCGAGGTAGATTAGATCAGCCTTGCGTGACCTATGGATCAGTAGCTGCCATACAGTCCAATCCGACCTCTGTCGTCCATTGCATCCTGTGTGACCATGTGATGTAGAGATGGCGTATCCGCCATTCAGAAACTTGGTTTGCACCTGGAGATCGTGGCTGCGAGGAAGTGAATCGTGCGTATGCATGGGAACAAGATAGGCAAGGCTACATCATCCTTGGGTCATGATCTGCGAGCTAGTGGTTTTTTCGGGTGAAGAAACTAGGGCCGAAGGAAAATTTCCGTGCCCGGGTCTCGGTCCGCCCGCACTTGCATCGAGTTATGAATGACGCCGGTATTTTATGGTATTATCACGGTGCATTGGGGTATCCTGCTTGCCTGCATTGTAGACCTGAAGGGCGCATAGACGAATGGGAATATTTTCGTCTGCTGAGCTTTTTGAGAGAGTCTACTCGAATCTGTTGGTTCCACTGACTTTTCATAAGCAGTCCCTCTCTTGAGAACAGGTGGATGTGAAGGCCCAGTTTCCCTTGACTTTGGTGAGAAGTGAGCTCTAGCAGACCTTTGTTCGCAGAAACAAGCTGCCAAAACTCTGGCTTTCACTCCATAAACCATGCTGTTGAAAGTAAGATAACCCGAGTACACCATACACCGTAGTCTCGCTTCTTCGCTTGCAATATGTGGTTTGTGGGTGGCATAGGTATTGTCTGGCAAAACCAGAACATCAAACCGCTGCCGGATAGCACTTCCAGTGGAACCTTGTCCTTCGGTTATCAACGCTGTTACGCCACTTTGCCCCAGTCCTGCTCATGCAGTTCAAATGCTCCCGAGGTCGACGTCAACTGGTCATCACAAGCGGCAACCTTTGCAAAAGAGATGCACATGTGTCTTGCCACCAGTCATTTGCTGTGCTTGAGTGTTGTTCGATCCTCCGCTTAAGTCCATCGTGACCATGTATCTATCCCAAGGGAACAGTTACGTTCCATTTTCACCATTGATGCTTCCAGATTTCGTGGCCGTGCAACTGTTTCGGGACCGCTTGTTTGCCGCTCAATGAGCCATATCGACGCTAACGAAATTTGACTGGCCCTTTTTTCGATCCTGGTTCATAAGGATCAGCGTAACAATGTGCAGCACCCAACATGTTGTCGTTCATTCGATTCGCTCATCATCCATTGGCCGAAGTCCAGATCAGAGACCTCGGAAAAGACGTCGCTGGGTCGTAAAACTACCCTATCTCTCATGTCACGACCGTGCATTCATAAAGGGTTCTTCGTCGACATCGGGTAGACGTTCGAAGAGCTTGTGTCGCTGTCGATTTCCATTTCCGATCCCCGATGCTCATTCCTGAAAGGGTCGTTTGGCAGAACTTGCATTTGGGTTGGTGATGGGAGTTCTGGGCCTCCATCAATAACGAACTCAATCGTTTCAAACGCCTGCTGAATTGCAATATTCGCGCGACACTCGTTTCGAACGTGGGCAGCTAGTTGCGACAGGTCGACACCCGAGCGAATGACCCGGATAAGGTCTTCTTGCGCGCTGAAACCGCCTGCCCTGATGGTTGCGATGATCCCTCCTAGGAGCTGCTGGTGTTTTTCGAGATCTAGCTGCTTGTCGGCGAGCTCCGCGACGTTGCGTTGGTTTGCGATCTTTCGACGTTGATCGGATGTCGCATCGTAGATACAAAGACTCCTTCTCGTCGAACACGCCTCGCATGGATTACCGCCGGTGCACTGGATTGTTGGTCAGATGTTGGTGAGACTTGGGGCAAAGAAACTTGCCTTGGTTTTTCGTTGCTTGCATGCGCCGCAAGCGGTGGATATTTTTCGCGGTCGATGGGTAGAGGGTGTCTCCTGTGGACTGTCGGTTTGCGTGGGCCGCGGCGCCAGAGGTTGAGACATGGAAGAGGCAGTGGTCCAAACAACCCTTGTGAGGCACCGAACGTTCATGGACGGCCCGTGAACGGTAAAAGATGCAGGAAAATAGGTCGACTGGACATGCTAGAAGCTCAAAGCCACGTCGAAATGGGAAAGGGCGCCCTCTCAGCCCGGTGACGTCGATTTTTGACGGTAGAATGATGGAAAACTGTAAAACTGTTGTTAGAAAAGGACACAGCAAATGAGCCTGAGAGATCGAGAGATTCGGACGTGTTATCCGACAGATCTTAGTGGGCTGTTGGAGAGGCTGACCAGTATTCGTAGCTGACAACTTCGCCGCAGGAATGGTTCTGACCAGGTCACATTTAAGAGAAGAATGGATTGCAGTCTGTGGACCCCTCGATCGAACGACTTTTATAAATCTAGTGCATCACCCGCAGGCAGCTCGTCTGGATGCACCCAGGTCGCTCCTTTGCCTTCCCCTCGATCGCAACATGTGGACCGAACTCGAAAAGAGTGGTGGAGGATCCATGCCCCGGCTATTCACGACGCGAGTATACAGGAATCGATTATGCTCTCGCCGTCAGAGCAGGAATAATATGGCAGGCTCACGACCTCCCATCGCAGACATTTTCGGTGGTCGACTCTGGTAGACACCAATGAATGGCTAAGTAGGGCCCATCTGGCCTAGGGATGCCCGGCAATTTTCTCCGGCCTACGCCTGGGCACACGCTCCCGAGGCGCATCTGACCAAGTTAAATCCAATCTCCCGGCTCCTGGGTGTAAAAGTCCATGGTAAGCTCTGGGACCAAGTACGGTAGAGGAAGCACCACTTCTCGTGTCAGTGATCCTTTGCATCGTCGGAAGCCATAGATGAAGTGCGTTTTCAATAAATACTGTTCAAGTGAATTGCGGTGGTCGGAAAGTTGATGTCTGAGGCGACGAACTAATCGTTAAGTCGCCACTCACCATTATTCGCTCCAAGACTGGTAAACATCCGTGCTGGTGCAGAGTGCATCTCTCAAAATCATATAACTTATGGGTTGTATCTCCAATTGTGAAAGAAGAAGGGTAAAAGTCATGCTTGAAGTTCAAGCGGGCTATGACGATTTCTTGATCCGCGGAGCACGTGAAGATTCTTGGCGACTACCGAGCCGCACTAGCTAAGTTCGGAATTAACCACTAGTGACGTACGGGCCTAATTTTCGCCGGCGCCCAAAATTTTGTCGCGGCTGCGATAGAACTTCTTCTGTCTTGAAGAGAGAGTGTGTTTTATTCCACTAGATCTCAATACTCCTTCAGTGTTCTTGGACAGGGTCGCGACGCCCTTTGTGTGACGTCTGAGTCGTTAACGGTCTTCCACTATTCGCTCCTGCCCTCTTGAACATCTTCAAGCCTGCGGCTGCGGCTGCCTGTCCTGCGCCATGGACCAACAAAAATTCCTGGAGCAGCTCTCCATCGTCCTCGATCCCAAGAAGGGCAACGTCAAAACTGCAACCGCTGTGCTACAGAATGAATTCTACAAGCAGCCAGCTTCCCTTCTCGCACTCATTCACATCGCGATCTCCCGTGAAAGCGCAGACCTGAGACAATTGGCCGCGACACAAGCAAAACCCTTGGTCTCAAAACACTGGACCAACCTACCCAGCGATCAACGTCAGCAAGCACGATCACAGCTATTCCAAGCGACCCTTGCAGAAGCCTCGGCTCTCGTCCGGCATTCTCAGTCTCGTCTTATCAGTGCCATTGCCAAAATTGACCTTGAAGATGGCGAGTGGACCGAATTACCAGGCCTCCTCCAGCAAGCTGCTACCAGTTCGACAGCGGCTGAGCGAGCAGTCGGCGTCTACGTGCTATACAGCGTCCTCGAGACCATGGGCGATGGCTTTAGTTCGAAATTTAAAGAGCTCTTTGCGCTCTTCAGCAACACAATTAAAGACCCAGAGAGTCTAGAGGTTCGGGTGAACACGATGCTGGCAATCTCGAAGATGGCCCTCGTCATTGATGCCGAAGAAGATGAAGCATCCATAAAAGCCTTCCAGAACATCTTCCCTTCTCTTGTCGCCGTCCTCAAAGATACCATCGACGAAGGCAAAGAGGACCAGATCATGTTGGCCTTCGAGGTCTTCAATACTCTTCTCACCGCCGAATATCAATTGGTTGTTAAGCACTTCCGAGATCTCGTCGTGTTTATGAACGAGATTGCAGTCAACACCAATTTGTCTGACGATACCCGGACACAAGCTATCAGTTTCTTGATGCAATGTGTGGTTTACAGACGCCTGCGCGTCCAAGGCATGAAGATGGGCGAACCTCTTGTCAAGAGCATGTTGCAGATTGCGACCGAGATCGATGATGCATCTGCTGACGACGACGACATTACTCCTGCTCGCTCTGCCTTGGGCTTGATCGATACCATGGCCCAGAGCCTTCCCTCTGGCCAAGTCGTTGTCCCGTTGCTGAACGCCCTGCCCCAGTTTGCTAAGAGCTCGAATCCCAAAGAGCGTCAGGCCGGCATCTTGGCTGTGGGTATGGTTGTAGAAGGAGCGCCAGACTTCCTCAGCACTCAACTGGCGTCCGTCCTACCGATCCTTTTTACACTACTGGAGGACTCCGAGGTTACGGTCAGACAGGCTGCGCTGCAGACAACGGCCAGGCTTGCGGACGATCTCCCAGACGATATGGGTAAAGAGCATGCGAAACTAATTCCACTCCTTGTCAAGAATCTTACTGCAGCTATGAGCGCCTACAAGGGAGAGGAGGAAGGGCCTACAGTGGACATCATGAAATCCGCGACAAGTGCGGTCGATGCAGTAATCGACGGCATGGACGCTGAGCATGCTGTGGCATACCTTGACAAGTTGGCCCCACTGCTGCAGCGTCTCTTCAAGCACCCCGATTCCAAGATCAAGGCTCTCGCTGCTGGTGCTCTGGGGTCTTTGGCCTCAACTGTTGAAGCACCGTTCCTTCCGTACCTCACCGACTCCATGCACGCTATGCAAGAGTATATCACCAAAAAGGAAAGCGAAGAAGAACTCGACCTCCGTGCCAGCTGCACCGATGCAATGGGTGAGATGGCTGTCGCTGTCGGCCCAGGCGAATTCAAAGACTTTGTGAGACCACTGATGCAGGCAAGTGAGGAGGCGTTGCAACTCGATCACTCTAGACTGAAAGAGAGCACCTACATCCTGTGGGGCTCACTGGCGAAGGTCTACGAAGAGGACTTCGCTCCTTTCTTGGGTGGCGTGGTAAAGGGTCTATTCGAGTGTGTTGACCAGGAGGAAGCCGATCTAGAGGTTGAGCTCGGTGACAGCGCCAAAGACTTGCTCGGCAAGGAGGTCACGATTGCAGGAAAGAGGGTCAAAGTTGCTGCGGCAGACAGTGATGACGAGGACTACGGCGATATCGAGGATGTTGATATCGAAGGAGACGATGACAGTGATTGGGGTGACCTTGCCACTGTTACTCCTATCGCTCTCGAGAAGGAAATCGCCATCGAGGTAATTGGTGATGTCGTCTCGAACACCAAGAACGCCTACCTGCCCTACTTCGAGAAGACAATCGAGAAGCTCCTTCCCCTTGTGGAACACAGCTACGAGAACGTCCGGAAAGCCACCATCAGTACCCTTCACCGCGCATACGCAGCACTCTACGACATCTCCGAGGAATCTGGCCAGCTCCAGAAATGGAAGCCCGGTCTGCCACTTCAGGTGGAGCCCACCCCCGAACTCAAGAAGCTCGGCGAGGTTTTGATGGCTGCAACTTTGAACATTTGGCCTGAGGAGGAAGACACGTAAGTCCCAACTGCTTCCTTTCCTTTTGCAGTTCCTTTACATGATGAACCTCTTTCGTTAATCCCAGCTCACTCCGACACGCAAGTCGTGCATGAGGTGAAAGCGATCTTCAACCCTCTGAAAACCCTCACTTTCAGCTCACTTCTTCCTCACTCTTTGGATCAAGCCCTATACTGACTTGGTTCTGCACAGCGCTACGGTCACGGAAATCTCAAGAGCCCTCTCAGAGAACCTCAAGATGACAGGTCCTTCGCTTCTGTCCTACCCCGACGTCCTCACGAAGATCGTCCAGACTATTACGGACCTCATAACGAAGAAACATTCGTGTCAGATTGACCTGACTGAGGGAGAAGTAGACGATGATGACGTGGAGTCTACCGAATTTGAATGGCTCGTCGTGGACAGTGCGATGGACGTCATCTCCGGCCTCGCGGCTGCTCTGGGGCCCAGCTTCGGTGAACTGTGGAAGATCTTTGAGAAGCAGGTGCTGCGATATGCGAGTGGTGGTGAAGCTCTGGGCCGCGCATCTGCCTGTGGTGTTCTCGCTGAGATCATTACTGGCATGGAGGGCGCAGTTACACCCTACACGTCACAGATGATGAACGTTCTGCTCAAGCGCCTCAGCGATGAAGATCCACAGACAAAGTCCAACGCCGCATATGCTGTGGGTCGCCTTGTGGAAAAGTCTCAAGACGACGGTACTGTCCTCAAAGCCTACCCTCAAATCCTATCGAAGCTCGAATCCATTCTCCGCATCACGGAGTGCCGCTGCCAGGACAATGGAGCAGGCTGTGTCTCACGCCTGATCATCAAACACAAAGACAAGGTTCCCATCCAGCAAGTCCTACCCGCACTTGTCGACAGTGGCATCCTGCCCTTGAAGGACGATTATCAAGAGAACGAGCCTTTGTGGACCATGATTGTGAAACTCTACCGCGAGCAAGATGCAACTATCCAATCCCTCACTCCAAAGCTGGCGCCTATCATGCTGAGCGTACTTGGCGAGCCGGAGGAGCAATTGACAGATGAAGTTCGGGAGCAAGTTCAGGCGTTGGTGGAGCACCTGAAGAGTATTCACTAGAGAACGGCACACGAATTTCTGCATTGCGTACGAAGGGCTGTTCGGAGGTACGAAAGACATGCGATATGAACAGGTGGACCCGGGATTGTGAATGGTCAGAACTTCGTGGGTTTGGATGTATCACGAGTGATGAAATGAGCATTATGACCTGACGAAGGCAGGAAAAAGCGAAGAGATACCATAGACTTGATGCTGATTTTCAAGCGATGACTGATGCAAAGTCCAAGACCTCATATTTAGGACCGAGAATGAGATTCTTCCAACTCGACGATCAATTGGAGTATTGTTAGTTGATGAGCCATCGATGGATCGCGTCTTCGAAGCATAGTCTCCTCCATCAGGCTTGGAAAAGCCGGCCTGCAAGGCTGACTTTCTCACCCCTCCTTCCTGTTCCAATGAACTCCTCTCGCATCGATGACCATGCTTAGCCTTTTCACATACACGGTAGTGGGGCGCGTCGTCCCCTCGTCTACTTCAGGCTGCATGCTGCAAGACTTGTCCCGGGCGTCGGTCGGCGCCCAGGCATGTGTGAAACCTTGATACGAAGGTATACGAGTCATCGACAGGGCTTCTATCGACTCATCGAGTGCGGGGAATGGCCGCCTGGTCGAAGCAGGGCGCTGTGCTGCCTTGACGGATGGAATATGTCCGTTTCGCTGCAGCTGATCAACTTCGAGAGGACAGCAGTAGAAGGAACGGATTCTACGCATGGTCTAAGGCTCGAGAAGACTACCACTGTGTTCTCATGGTCCTGTGTGGTCCAGACCATCTATACTGATTTCCCGCACATTGTTTCATTCCTTTTTTCGACCATGCAGCGAGTCAAGGAACGTGGACCAAAGCCTTGTCTTGTTGATTCACGTTTGGTCCGCTAGGCGTGTTCGTATATTAATAGTCTACCTGAGATACCGAGCGGACGTGTGCGATCAGTCATCACTCAGTAAAGCAGACTTTCGAATCGAGCCAATCTCAAGAATGCGTTGTTCATCAACTCATCTAGTTTGTTGTAGACTGCTATTCTATATCCATCTCTATCGATGTGAACAAGTTATAGGCAATACCTGTGTTGTTCTCTCATCTCATCTTTTCTAGATTCCGAACAATATTCCCAAACGCCAGCACCATTGACCGTGCAACGCCTTTCATATGAGTCCGCAGAATCCAAGTCCTGGTCGCCCGTACCTGCGGTAACATTCTTGCTGCGACCTGCAAATGAGTACAATGCCATCGTTCTTTCATTCAAGCTGTCTCAGCTCCGTCGGCCCAGATTGTACTCCATAATCTCCTCCTAATCTCGTAGTCACCTCGGTTGAACGTTCCTGGCACCACCGCATACTTCTCCCTTTCAATGTGCATCCCAATCTCCATGTTCGGCCACAGACAAGTTGCAGGGCATGTACGGCTGGCTAAGAGTGCCTGCATCTCTGGCCCGCCATTGCGCACCCTGTCTTCTAGAGCGCTGTGCCTCCGTCTTACTGCTGACCATGAAGGTTGCAGCTGCCGGTTCCTTTGAATCCGAATTGCTCTGTGCCAGGAAAGCATTCGATTACCCAAGAATCAATTGGAGCTCGGAAGTCATGCTCAATCCCACCTCTTGATGCTTTCGCCACGCTCCTACTTTGCAGTGAAGCAAGGCCTTTCCGCATTTCGCGGGTATTCCATCAAGAGCCGTCACGTTGATGCGGCCCAAAATTCATGTCATGCCAATTCTTGAATGCTATCGACACTAAGTCGTACAAGGAACAACTCCATACCTGCTTTCTCTGTATTTTGAGGTGGAGGATTTTGTACTCTTTGAATAACTCGGCGCCAGTGAAGTTGCCAATTTGAAGACCCCAAATCTGCATGGTCTTGATCTGGATTCAAGGAGTTGAAATAGGCTCTTGTTAAGCAGTGATTCCAGATATCAACTTCGAGACGTAAAAGGTGTCACCAAGACGGAGAGGAAATGGTCGACCAGTGATACAGTCCTTATGGCTTGGAGCAGCTTTCAACCAATACTGCGAGAAATCGTTGCGGACTTCATGGTCCAATGGTCGACGGAAAGCCAACGGTACTCCATAACATTGTCGCCACGTCTCATGGTTTTGTAGCCAGGCATCATTCAAATGCATGAAGGCCAATTCGCTTTCGCGGATGTCGCCCCATACAAGCCAATTGGCTGTAGAATCACCATGCTGGCAAAGCAGATTGGTAGCTGAACACACTGCAATGGAGCAGTCTGGGATGTTTTGATCGTGAGATCGTCGTTCCGAAGCGGTCCAGCCTGATCCTGCATTTTTAGGCTCGTGTGCCTTGGTCAAGCAGGATTCGTTGTCATTGTGGCCGTGCCCAAGCAGGCCCGTACCGGTGATCTGGGCCTTTTCAGACATCAGTAAGCCCATCGCAGACAGTGCTTGCGAAGCCTTGACTTTGTCATGATTGTCCGTCAGATTGACTGATCAGCAGTCTGCCTGTCGGATCTCGTCCAGAGGACTGCGATACACATACGGTGTGAACGAAGCTGGGTGTTGTTTATGCAGGCAACCCTCGCACGCATGGTCGAACGTGTGCGGTCATGATGACCCTGCCTGCCTGGGATCCGCAAAGCCTATCCAGGGGCTGCAGCTCGGACACGAATTTGAAGGCTAATCCGTCCCGCAAGAATCCGCCACAGGGTGACACGAGTGCTGTGCCAACTGGAGCCGCTGATCTCGGCTGATGTCTGCAGGGCCCGCTAGACCGGACTAGGTAAGCGTACGTCGCCGATATCCAATTGCCTTTCTGTGCTCGACGCATGGCGCCTTCCCGCCTGGGGCCTCAGGCAGTTGGGGCTGCATGTGCCGCAGGATGGAGGCCGGGTCAAGAACAGATGTGCCTCAGCAACAAGGTGGTGGCGCCAGTCTCTCTGCATAAGAACTCTCTCTGTCCACCTTTGCAGGCCTACCGAGCTTTTCTTCTCACCAGATTTCTGATGTTTTTTTCAATCAAGTCGACCACTTTTGTTCATCAAATCGCGATTTCCCTTCTTCTCCTATCATCAATGTCTTCTGACGTACTCATACCATAGTACTCTGTTTTTGAGACAATCGTGCTCTGCTGGAGTCATGACAACCATCGATTCGTCTCTTGAACGGGCCGTGCTTTGAATTGAGCTGCTGTTTTGATATGGCATCGACCGCTTCGAAGAAGCATTCGTTGATTTCGTAAGTTGGCAAGATGTTTAGCCTCATTATTTTTGTTGATGGTTGCCTTCTGCACCGATTCCAAGTTTGGTGCACGGCCCAAAAAAAGGCAACCACGACTTAGCACGCCGGAAAAAGTATTGTTCCGAATCCCGTCCTGGTGTTTGCCTGGTGCTGGTATGTGCCATGGTATGGGGGAGACGATGCTTGATCGTGTCCTTTACAGATCTCTCTGTTGTTGTATCCTGATCATTGATATGAGCTGGGCCTTTACTGGAAACTGTTGATTGCAACGCCCAAAACACCACGAAATCACAGAAAGATCGAGTCATCAAGCGCAACGAAACAAAAAAGACAGAGCAACAGCAACACCAACAGAAGAGAGCTGATAATCATTAGCCACGAAAGATCCCAGACGATCGTTGTCCACACTTACCAAAACATATAGGAACCCTCCTCCACGATTACGACAACTCTACCTCACTACCGTCGCTGGCACGCATTCTGCCAGTCTTCGAGGAGGAGATCAAGCCTCCCCTTCTGCTGCTTGTTCCTCTCTTTTAGTGGTTGGCCCGCAGATCGTGGATCCTCGATACGATCCAGCTGGCGAAAACGGCACAAGGCCTCGCTTTCGCCTCCGGATAAAGAAGGCATGGAGGTAGACGTCGTCGATGAAGAGAACGACATTCTTGATTCGAACTCCGACGAAGCCAGAGAAGACGTCGTGCGGATCGTCTGGACCGACGCGAAAGCTGATGCAGACGCACTACCACAGGAATCAGCGACTCTCTCGGCGCAGCGAAGTGGTGGGGTGGTGAAGAGTTCGTGACAAAAGAAAGAGATATGCCAGTTGGCGAGAAGACCTGCTACCATCTTTGCATGAGACAAACATCACTCCAATCCTCGGACTGAGTTCGTCTGGGTGGAGGTCAGGCGTCTGTGGGAGACTGCTTTGGGTCATGGCTGCCAGCGACAAGATGACTCCCACAAGTGGATGCGAGGCAGACAGATGTGTGTAAGAACCAGAATGAGAAATCTGCTCACCTCATATCGTTCTATGCAGAAATGCTTATGACTTGTGATCGTTCTCGTGGCTTGTATTGTGTAGTCCTCGGTGCAGGCAGAAAGACGTTTCGTGAATGTGAGTATGCACAACAGATGGGGAAAGTCATGAACTGGTGGAGCTGTGGTGAGATGGGATGGGAAAGGTATGTTCTATAAGAGTTGTCCCCGAAGAGTCGTGGGAACAACTTTTGTGCAAGATGTGAGCGTGACTGCAAAAGTCGATACTTGGTCTTCAAGGTGAAATCGCAGGTTCGGAGCAAAAGAAGTTTGGAAGGCGCAGTGCCGGGGGTGGGCGAGCTAGGACTGGTGCACACCAACCACAACTGCCCATTCAACCGTCGAGGACTGCGGCTTACCATGCAAGCACCCAGGAAAACCGAAAACTATCTCAGGCTGCCCTGCAAGAGATGGGAGTATTTCTCGAGAGTACGCTCCGCATCAATGACTTTGTTGCTGCACTCAACCGCGCTCGTGGTCTGTGTAATATCTAAATCTGCCTTTGCCGGTTGGACCAATTCTTACTCTTGCACATTAGCTTCTGGTCACTTAAAGCTGCCTGCAATTGCCCTCTGGAACTTCTGACAGACGCTTCAGCGAATTTTCGCTCTACTGTTGTACTTGAGTCTCGGATTTTACATCACTGTTGTACTTTTCCTCCCAAGAGTAATGATCTTCATTGCTTGGGATGACGATCTTCGTCAGGGAAGCCTCGGACGCTACTGGTCCCCCGCCAGCCCGCTGACTACGACTTTTGCACTGCAGTGCAGGTCAAGCAGGGGCAATAATGCGCGCCTTTGCTGTTGAGTAAGCGGGACAATCAGACAAGTCTTTGAGGCTCTCGAGCTTTTGGTCAGCGCGTTGTGTTGCGCGGCCCCACGTGTCTACCTACGGCATGGGTTTGCACTTTTGTGAACTGGCCAGCTTCGGGCGCGCACCCAAACAGGATCGGCTTTTGTGAACTCCACTAGCGCGCTCGTTTCATATTTTTTTTGCGTATTATTATGTGCAAATTGTGGTCACTCAACTATTTTGATGCATTTGTTCCTTAAACCCACTAGAAAATGCATTGGACCCTGCCTCGAGTGGAACAATGCACAATAAACTGTGCAAGGCACGAACCGAGTCAAAACCCACAGACGACAAAGGACCTTTGCGTCCGTGCGAGCATCCATTGAACGTGCTTTCGCAACTGTACGAGCGTTATGCTTCGCAGGTTGAGGGGGAGGTGACGTAGAGGTCCCTGAGTTGTAGGGGTTCACTGAGGCTCGCGGGGCGCTCACGCCTATCGCCTGGTTCAAAGGACCTTTATCGATTTGCGAGAACTTAGATAACCTTAGGCTGTATTGTGGAGTTGTCAGTCGTTGCTTCGTTACTTTTTTGCGCTCTCAGCTGACAGGTGCGCATTAGGTATTCCTGGTGCAGCATTGCGACTTCATTTGTTGGACTTGAGGTTTTCTATCCGTACTCTTCATATGCTCTGCCTGCATGCGCGTCGGTCTAAAGGCCCCGAGAATACGATCTGTTAGGATAATAAAGCATCCACCCATCTTTTCAGCTTCCATGAGCGCACTGAGACTGGTTGATGGAGGGGTTGCTCCCAGATCTGTCGGGGTGCAAATCACGCTGGCAAGAACTTGTGTTCTATTCTTGAAGGATGTAGTAACCCGTTATCGGCATCAAGCAGCCTAGCGTCCATGCAAGGACTTTCTGGCCCGAAGCTCTTAGGCTCGTAGCCACTCTGGAGGGAATCCGACCTGTCCAGGGCACCAACCGCAACAGCATGGTCTGTGAGTGCTGATTGGAGTAGCATTGCATGCTATGCATACCACCGAATTTGTCCGGTGTTTGAGGGAAGAACTACACATGACTTGAATCAGCTAGGATGAAAAACTTTCTGTCTTGCACTGTGGCGGTCGGCGCGAGCCTGGGTCCACGCGATCACGCGGTCGATTCCACTGTTCACACACAAGAACCTTACATATGCATGGATCCTTTGGTTTCCTGGCCTCGTTTGGAGCCGTGAATCCACCCTGGTGGAATACCCCGGCTCGTCTCGTGGGTACCACTTGTCGCAAACGTTCTCGCCCATTCTCGCGTACCAATAACGCTGCCTCTCGCCAACGCTTCCTCGTCATGCTCGCTTGGCCGAGAGAGGACTACAATTATCAGCGGCCCGAGTGGACGGAACTTGCATACCCGATGAACCACTGATCTGATCAGATCTGGTCAGACCAAGGGACCCATTCGAATACTGAACATGGTCGAATGCGAGCTCAAGAGGTCAAGCACCCTCCCTGCGTGCATCTCAATCTCTTGACGGTGAATATAAACCTTTATTATTTGACCTTTCCCCTTGGCTCACCCCGAGTAATTGTGCTACGATCCCGTCTTTGGCATTTTGCTATTCAAGCACAGGATGGAGCGATATCGTGCTGTTGTACCTGAGATTTCTCGTACGCAAAGGCTGAATTCTTGCCTTGAAGACACCTACAATCTTGATCACCTCTACCTGGGCATTTCCGCCTCACAATATCACCGTCATAAGAGAATGCAACTGCTAAGAGCTCTGGATATTCTCCTGACGTTCTTCGACTCGGACACCCGGAGCCCTTCAGCCACAGCAATTCCCTGATGTTCCAGCAGGACTACGTCCAGAACTTGGTTGGCTTTCCTCTTCGCAAGACCAGGGACCACTGTTGACTTCTGCCAGCTTTCGCCGCAAGCCGGTTCGAACGAAGATGAGGGATTAATCTTTGCTATGGCATCTGGGCCACAATACCCCACACAGTGCCACCGCACCGCCCGCACCGCCTGTGACTGGCGGAAACTGTGCTGTGTACGGGCCGTGCCGCCCATTTTTGCGGAGAGGCCAGATTCGACATTTCTTCCCACAAACTCCCGTTTGGTTGGTCCGCGACGAGTGCCTCACTCTGAAGACATTACTACGAGGATGATTGGCACAGACATCGCATAGGCCGGGGAGCACCTGATCGCTCCAGCTGCGGAAGGTGCAAAGCCAGTAAATCAGCTTATGTAGACTGAGTGCGCGATCAACCAGGTCGGACACAAAGGCGGTTTCTTGTCATTCGTGTACTGTGTAGTATGGCTCCTTAGCTGGGCTAGACCGGGACATCTTTGGATACAAGTATACACCAGGTAGATCAGGCAAGATTAATGCAATGCGGGGGATTCTTGTGGAATAACTTGGCCCAATATGGAATGGCTCTACTTTTCTGTACCGATTCCTGTTGAGCGAGAACGGGAGAGGAATCCGTGGTTGGAAAACTGAGACAAGCCCCATATCACGTGACAGTGCTAGAAGACGGCTCGGTAAGGCGGCAAGGCGGCAAGACGGGCGGCTCTGGTGGCTCTGGCAATCTGGCAAGCTCACTGGCAATTTGGCATGCGACTTAGCACTATGCCTTGTTTTCACTGCCAAGTCGGGAACGCGTACTACTTGTCGTCACAATTACAGCCAGATAAGGAGTAATCTTCGATTCGTAGCTTATACAGAGGCATCTCGTGATTGCATATATCTGAATCGGTGTCCTTTTGGATAACTCTAACATCGATTAACATTTTCCGGAACATGCACACCCACGACCTCACAAAACAATAACAATAATGTGTATGTTGTCCCTTTCAATCTACGCGCATCAGAACCACTAAAGTCTCATACAGATCGTGTCAAGGCTTGGGCGCATTCGTCCGCTCACAAGCACAATTTCAACCCATGGTCTCCATCTCGTGATGTCAATGAATCTGCGACAGAGATCAAAGCTCCGGCACAGGACGAAGATCCTGATCAAAAGGGGAAGAAACCCAAAGGCTCCAGGTTCAGTCGCGTCTACAACAACTTCAAGGTGGCACTATTTCACTCATGGGTGAATGTGCTGCTGATATTCGTACCTGTTGGTATCGCCGTCCATTTCGCCGGTGTCAATGAGAACGTGGTGTTTGCGCTGAATGCTATCGCCATCATCCCGCTCGCCGGCCTTCTGACCTTCGCCACTGAATGTGTTGCTCATCGGCTTGGCCCTACGTTGGGGGCTTTGCTGAACGTCAGCTTCGGAAATGCTGTCGAGTTGATTATATTGTATGTGACCCAATCCGTTGTTCGTAGCCTTTGCTGACCTAGACCAGCATCATCGCTCTGGTCAAGAATGAGATTCGCATCGTTCAGGCATCTCTTATCGGCTCGCTCCTTGCAAACTTATTGCTCATCTTGGGGATGGCCTTCTTGATCGGTGGATTGAATTATCAGGAGCAGGTCTATGACAGCACGGTCACTCAGATGTCGGCCTGTCTACTCGCACTCGCGGTCTTGTCGCTGTTGATTCCGGTAAGTCGTGGCCCTCCATGTCGCCTACCAATATGTCCGGGACATTGACCGCCTATGCTTTAGACCGCTTTCCATGCATCCTTTAGCGACCTCGAAAAAGCCGATCGTGCAGTCCTCAAACTCAGCCGTGGAACTTCTGTCATCCTCCTCATCATCTACGTCTTATATCTACTCTTCCAGCTCAAATCGCATGCGTACATGTACCAGGGAACGCCACAGCATATCATTGATGAAGAGTCCGCCCCAGGAATCCTTCAACGGTTCGATTCCACCAGCTCTTCCTCGGCCAGCTCTTTGAGGTCATCTACGAGTAATGGTTCGCACCGTCGCGTCAAGAGATTAAAGGCGAAGTTGGGCAAGAGAAGACACGTGAAAACAGAGGTAGAATCTGAGGTGGATAACGAGCAATCCTCTGCGCATCCAGGACCCGCAGTCACAGATTTCCAGGTTGAGAAGACTGCAGAACCAGAAGAGATGGACACTCATGATGGAATCACCTTGCAATTGCCGAAAAATCCTCCTTCATCCACGACAAAACCACCGAACGGCCTCACAACAGGTATGCCAACCACCGCACCGGGCGCTTCGGCAAAGGACAAGAAGCCTGCTATGGGAACTCGAGGACTCTCTTTCCGCGCCCCACCTGTATTCCGCTCATCTACTGCTCCTTATCCCACAAGCAAACAGTCAGACCAGCCTTCGCACTCTCTCCGTCATTATACTTCGGCGCCGAACGAGAAAAAGCAGAATTCTGGAGCCCCTGCTGTCCCACGCCGGCATTCGACAAAGAGCGCAAAAGCCGAAGAAGACGAAGATCCTCCAATGGGCCAGACGGCATCCATTGTCCTCCTACTGATTTCCACCGGCCTCGTAGCGCTGTGCGCAGAGTTTCTCGTCGGGAGTATCAACAGCTTGGTTGAGACCTCGCCACTGTCAGAGGCGTTTATTGGACTCATCATCTTGCCGATTGTTGGCAATGCTGCAGAACACGTCACCGCAGTGACTGTGGCGGCCAAGAACAAACTGGACCTTGCATTGGGTGTGTCACTTGGATCATCGATTCAGATTGCGCTCTTTGTTACCCCGGTTGTCATCCTGCTTGGGTGGATCCTGGATAAGGATATGTCACTCTACTTCAGTTTGTTCGAGGTCGCGTCCCTGTTTGTTTCAACATTCATCGTCAACTTTCTGGTCCTCGATGGAAGAAGTAACTACCTGGAGGGAGCACTTCTGTCAGCCTGCTATGTCATAATTGCCGTTGGGGCCTACTTCTTCCCTGACGGACAGGACCAAAGCTCTCTGACGAGTGGTCCAGGGCAATGAGTCGCAGCTGTGCCATGGACGTTTACATAGCTGTCTTCAGGGTATAAAAAGGGCCTCCCACCCGCAGTTTTTCTTGCAATCCCACCATCCTCTAGGAATAACCGTTCATACAACGACCTCAATAACGCCTCTGATAACGACTTCAACGACTCGACTTAGACAGCGATACCGACTTGTTCAACGCCACCAACGACGACAATGAATGCAGTAGCTTCTCTGTTCGCAGCCAATAAGGCTGCTCGCATGAGAGACAGAGCACGACGGCAAAAGCCCAGGTTTTCCCAAACAGTCTCTCCTGTCGTCGGTGCTCTCTACATCAGCTGGTTCTTGATCGTCAGCTGCTTCATCCCAATTCCTATCGCCTACTACCGTATCTACACTATTGAAAAGAAAGTCCACGACAACAGCTCTTTACGCGAGAGGTTGGTCGACGCATTGAAGGATCCAGTGAAGTTTCAGTTCACAGTCATCATGGCGACATTCACCGGGTAAGTTCGTGCTGCAGCGGTTCATCGAAATATATCGACTTTGCTTCTATGAAATACTATGAGCAAGCCCCAGCTCCCAACCCCATTGCACAGCCGAGAACTAAGGGGATCCAAACTAGGTTGTTGTTCGGTGCCGTCGTCATAAATCTGTGGTTGACACACACGATCCTGCGCGAGAAGGGCTGGGGCCTCTATAGAAACCACGCAGGACCCAACGAATGGAGTATGGAGACTATCGAGAAGCTGGATGCAGCGCCGAAGCCCAAGATGCAAGACCCACCCCCATCTTATTATGATGAGAAACAGACCCAGGGAGTGATAGATACTAGGCGCCCCAGCAAGCAGGAGAACATGCAAATGAGAGAACTGAGAGAGAAACAAGGTACGGCTGCCACCAGCTCCTCATCCCACACAAACACCAACCCCAATCATACTTAGAACTCGACAGGCTCGCACCAGTAACGGCGCGGAGTCCTGCGAGTCCGGGCCCGCAGACGGTGCAGAAGCAAGCCACCTCCATTCCGCCAACGGTGCAGAACCAAGCAACCTCTGGTCCGTCGACGGCGCATAATTCAGCAACTTCTGCTCAACAGGGAGCGCAGGCTCCCGCACAAGCAACGCAGGCAGGAGCGCACAGTCTGCAGGGCGACATTCCGGGCTATTCCTTTCATCTCAACGTAGTACCTACCTCCAACTCGGGTACAGGGCTAGCGACAACCACTTCGACGCTACCTCCTAATCAGTCGAGTCGACCTCCTAGGCAGCGGAAATCTTCCAAGTCGAGTGGACTTCCTAAGTCGCCTGGACCTTCTTCCTCTATGTCAGAACATGCAATTCCTAGGCCGCCTTCACCCCCTAGGCCTCAAGCACCTTCTCACCCAATGCCAGAACCAGCACTTAATATGCAGCCCTTGCCTTCCAGGTCTCAAGCACCTTCTCACCGAAAGCCAGTACCAGCATCTAATATGCCGCCCTTACCTTCTGGGTGTCAAGCACCTTCTCACCCAACGCCAGAACCAGCAACGAAAAAGTCGAAGTCATCTCCTTGCATCGATATTATAATGAATGAGGATGCCCACGACTTGATGTCGGCGTTCTCGAGGGAAATTGAAGAATTTGGCAGACCGAGTGGCGGTGGACACATAGTGGGAGAAGTAGATACTGCCGATGAGTCGACATTGCCTTCCAAACCGTACAGCGCTCCTTACGTTGAGGAAGAACAGTAACGCCGACATCGAGGGCACCTTCGAATCCATCGGCGAGACGAGCAATAGCTGCAGCCCCAGAACGAAAGTTAATGCAACTGCCAACCGATGACATGAGCCAGCTTTGATCAAGACCAGAGCGTCTGCTGCAGGGGCTGAGGGAACTGCGCATGCTGATGGGCATAGGATTGGAGTGTTCCACTTTACGATGGCATTTTGCTTTGGTGGGAGATTGATCACATCGAGGGCAGCAGTCAAGCCTTCTTTCGAGCTCAGATAATTCTTGATTTCTGATTTCACCTCTTGCATCTTCGATAGCTGGCGATAGTCTTCCCCAATTCATCCCCCAAATTTCAGCCTAGTCTACTCTCCTACTTCTTCTTCGCATACTCCTCCTGACTAACCTCCTCATGCCATGTCGTCTTCCCATGACTAACCGCCAAATGCAGCATAAACGTCCCATCGTCGCCGCCATGCCAGTGTGTCGTGCCGGGACTGCACCAGACCGTATCGCCGACGCCTAGCCTTCGCGGCTCGCCTCCCTTGTCGCACACCCAGCCTGCGCCGGCGAGCACGCGCAGCAGCTGGCCATTTTCGTGCGTGTGCCAGTACGTACGGGCGCCGGGGGTGAACATGACGTGGTTGATGTTGATTGTTGGGCCGGCGTCGGCGTAAACGGGGCTGTGAGGTGGAAGTGAGATGTGAGTGAGTTCAAAGTGATTTTTTCATCGGGGCGGAAAGATGGTATGGGATCTCAGGCTCGATGGGAGAGGGGGAAGTAATGCTTACTCTTGCCAGACTGTGCCGGTGAAGGTGGTGCTGGCCTGTCTGCTCGAGGCTGAGGAGTTGCGGGAGTCGGGGATGATTGTTGAAGGCATCTTGACGGCGGCAGTATCAGGTCAAGGTCAGGCGAATTTCTTGGTGTTTTACGTGTTTCAAATGGTCAAGTATACCTTACTTTTGCTCACTGTTTCAATCTCACTTGACTTGCTTATATTTTCTTCTATTTGAGAAGTCTGATAACAGTCCGATGTCGTCGACTTGGAGATGGAGACGACGTCCCCACTTTGGAGTCGGCTATGGAGAGACAACCCCTTCTCCAACTGTTAATCTTTTTCTTCTCTCGTTCTTGCCATTCTCACGTGGTCGGCAACGGTAACGTCAACGGCAACATCCCTGGCAATGGGCGCTCCTGCATGACGATGAACGGTTTCCCTTTACAGGTAAAACAAGCAATATGCCGTGCAAGCCAATTTTTCGCCTGTTTGCTTGTTGGTCCAAGCGAGACGGTTCAGCTGTGCTTGGTTGACGCCACATTCAGCCGCTTCTCTTCCGAGCTTGCGACTTGCGCTTCCCGCCTTGGATACGAGGTAAACACGAGACGGCGGTTTTGGCAACCGTTGAATGGTTAGGAACCACCTGTATATCATATCTGTTACTAAGGAGACATGCAAAGCTCGAATTGTCTTTGCGCAAGCCACGAGAAGGTTTGGAAGCATGCTCTGTCGTGCAGAGATATAATATCCCTTCATGGAAGCGACTGTGCTCTTTCTCTCATTACCTTCCCTCAACGCCTTCCCTGAGATCGCTTGCGCTTGTTGTTGTATCCAATATCCCTTCATATCCGCAAACTGCCTCTCCACAATACTGCCATCGAAATGGGTTCCTCCGTCGAAGAAGTCCGCAAGCTCATCCCCATCAACACTCACATCACCTCGACAGGTCAAGACGGAGCCATGATGGTGACTGACATCTTCATCCAACCCGACAAATTGGACGGTGAGTCCACCATGCCCCAAAGACTCTGTCGTGGTTGGCTAAGCATACTGACTCACACCCCAGAATACGTCAAGATCGTGACCCCTGTCGTGCACAAGATGCGCGAGATGCCCGAGTGCTTGTGGTGCGAGATTTCACAGAATCCAACCGACCCGGCACATATTCGGATCCAGCACGGGTGGACGAAGGGGTCGGAGTGGTTCACAGAGGTGAGTAAATCTGCAGTTGTTGGGTGGGAGATGAACATATGCTAATGTGGTCGGTCCTTTGGTATAGGCATGTGAGTCAAAAGAATGGTTTTCAAACTATGTCAAGGCTTTGGCGGGTATTGTGGATAAGAGTAAAGGACGTGAGTTACCTCCTTGATCTTCACGCTTGGCCAACGGGCATAGGCTCTTGACCTCATCGCGATGACTACTCTTGCTGATCGGCGATTGCTGACTTGCGATTACACTTGCAGGACATGTTGCTCACTACAATCGCATCCCGATCAACTGAAGCCAGATGACCAGAGCTTTAGTCATGAGTGCTCGGAAACACTGACGAAACGGTGAATTAGCGATCAAGCAGAGTATTAGGGGGACTATGTTCCGCTTTCATTCCATTACAAGGGAAGTCAATAAAATCGGTGTTTCACAAATATGTTGCTTAACTTGTGACCAAGTCATTATCAAGCTCTATGCAAAGTCTTTCAATTCTCAGCCCTGTCTATATGATGATATCTCGTCTCCGTCGTGTGGTCTAATACGGAACGCCATGCAATGCTGTAGATCTTAAGCAGGTCCCCTCTGGCAGAGATCTCGCTGTACAGCGCGGATGAAGCCATCGCACCCAAGCGTGCTGTCTCTCCGTCAGAATTACTCGTCTGCCACCGCATCTGACGCCTCGTTCGAGGCAAGCGCTGTTTATAAGTGCGAGAGAGGAGCTCGGCGTGAACACGGGTCAGCAAGAGCGTTCCTGCGTGGTACCAGCAGCTCTCGTCAAGCAGCGGCAACCGCATCTGATATCAACACCTCTCCCATCTTTGCTCCGCTCTTCCTCACTCAACCGTCCTTAAAACCCCCACCCACCGCCCCCAGACTCGGCCTCCCACTCCTCCGCCAAAACGTCCTCCCCTGCCCGGGATCCACCATCTCCACCGCCGGCAAAACCTCCCTCAACAAATCATTAATATCCAGCCCTCGATCCTTCGCCGCCTGCCACTGTTTCGGATATCCCAAACTGACCTCCTCGAACCTCACCCCGTCTCGCCAATCCGTTCTGCGCACGTGCAGATGGCCCGTCACGACCACTTTCGCGTTATACCGCGTGTGCCAGCTGTCCGTCTTCTTGGTCCCGCACCATAAGCTGAAGCGCGGGATCGAAGGGATCGTGATGGTATCTTCCCGCAAGGGCCAGTGGTTCACCAGTACCAGAGGGATACCCCGCTGAGAGGTGGCTTCGAGGCGTTCTTCCGCTTTCGCGACGAGTTCGGCACACCATTGATCCCGAGACTCGTAGGGGTCCGCGTGCAGAAGCGCCTCATCCGTCGCGACGATGTTCTCTTCCATCGCCCAGTCGAGCGCCCCTTCTCGCGAGACGTGGTCCGGTCGGAACGAGTAGTCGTAGAGCGTGAACAAGGGACAAACGATACATGGTCCGCCCTCGCCTTCCCACTTGACGTACTCGTCCTCTGGGGTGATGACTCCATACTCGTTCGCCACGCGCACGCACTCCAGGTACTTGAACTCGCCCTTCAACTCCTTATTCAACGGGTCATCTTCGAGTCCGTCCGTCGTCGTGGTCCCTTGGCCCGGCAGCGTATACAACTCATGGTTCCCGGGCACCCAGAAGACCTGCTTGAAAAGTTTCGTCGCGACCTCAAAGGCTTCCTGGAGGTGTTCGATCTTTTCGCCCACGTCGCCGCAGATGATCAGGCTATCTTCTGGATGTGGGCGGAGTTCTTGGAGCGCTTCGCGGTTCTGCTTGTAGCTGAGGTGCAGATCGGCTATGGCGTAGAGTTTTGCCATGGTAGAGAGCTGTGGACAGAGTGATGGTGTGTTGCTTGCCAAGCCAAGAAGACTTCAGGTCGAAAATCCAGGTGAATTCGGGTATCCAGAGGAAATCGACCAAGGCAAGAGTGATCGATCAATCGAGGATTTTGGCCTTGATCCGCAAACGAAGTGCTCACGTAGCACAACCTTCAATCAAGGAATGGATTCGTCGAGAATTTCCGTGAGCTGTCACCATAGCGCTCCACCCTTGCAAATGGGCTTTCTAATATCGAAAAGGTCGCACGCTTTCTAAAACGAAATGCGAGTCTCCAAATCTATGGATTGATATCTTGATCCACTCTAGGATTTTGTAACAGGTGGTAAGGGGGAGTCTCTAAATTTGTTGAAACGATATAAAACTGAGCTCACTTACAAGGTTCACCGATACTAGCGTCATTTCCAGGCCAATAAGAGAACAACTTCACACATTTGCTCGGGCTGCAGGAATCAGTTTCCTCTACAAGCAAGATCGTGTCCCCTTTCTAGGTAAATCAATGCCTTTGGGTCACCGCCGCTTAGGCGTCTACATCATGGTCGGAAGGCCAACAGGAATCGCATGGCACCATTTGAAACAAGGGTCAGGAACATGACGCACAGCACGGGAAAAGTAGCGATGCAGAAACGCTCAGTCAAACACAAACGTTGGTCTATATGCAGGTGCCGCATTCATGCACTATGGAATACCACCATCTCATGGAGGTTCCGATAAAGTCAACCTGATGACGTTCTTGCGCTCTGCAATACAATCCAAGTCAACTGCAAGCCTTCTTGGCGTAATCTTTGGTCCGCGTTTGGACGTCAACTCCCGTTCAAGGCGGAAGAGAATCCACGATGAAGCACGCAAGACATCAACTTCTTTCCAGAACGCCAAATCGCGCTCCGGAAACCGAGTTCGCACAAATACTCTGTGCTCGTTTGCTGACTCCATTCATTCATTCAAAACTGTTCCTGTCGTAGATTGCACCAATTCGCAAAATCCGTGCCATCCAATCCTGATTTCCGTGGTATCTTTTAGGCGCGCAAGGCCTGCTTTTCGTAAGTCGTAAGGTGATTTCTGTGGTGGATGCCGCTGTTGTCGTATTCGACGTAAAGTCCAAAAACGTCATCTTCAGGTTATCGGACCCAGTCTTCATCGTCTCTTTCATCGTCCAACACCAATTGAGGATCTGACATATCAGGTGCCGCTGACCACGAAGGATCCTCTGCCATAAATGAAGACGGCATTTCAACCTTTCGTTGCTGAATGGACCCATAGCCGTATCCATCGGGATGTGCGATTCTCATAGCCTCTCTAACTGTATACGAATGTTCGCCTGTTCCTGTACTTCCAGGCGTCGAGATGCTGGGCGTCATACCTCTACTGACACTGGACAGGCGTGAAGGCTGCTCTGCATCCTGAGGATTCATCTGCATCTGTGCCATCTGGGTCTGCATTTGCATCCTTTTCGTCTCAGCCTCTGCCTGCTGAAGGAAATCATCGATCGCCAAGTTTCCGAGGCCGTCGTCGGCCAACATATTCGCTTGGGGCGTGCCGAAATAGGACGAGGCCGAGCTTAGACGATGTCGGTCTGAAGCGTCATCTGCCCCAGGACTACTGAGTTCATTGCTCATAGGCCGGTCGTTGTTCCAGCCGGTATTGTTGGAATTGGGAGACGGCTCTTCTGCCTCTGAGTGTTCGCCGCTCGAAGGGCTGATACCCACTTTGTTGATTTGATTGGCCAAGTCGGCGGGAGAATGCAGGAAAGCAGCCTGTTGAGACAACGCATATGGCGAAGCAGTCGTCTGCGGGTTGTTAAGACCATAGAGTCCGGTATTGTTGTTGGCGTTGTTCAGGTCGAGGTTGAAACCCGTCCAGTCAACGGAAGAACCGTCATTATATCTCCCGGAAATTGGTGGCTCGTACTGATGAGCTTGATCGTATGTCATGAACCAATTCTCGGGGAAAGTCTCGGGCAATGTCAGATCTTGTTGACTTGGATTTTGACTATTCATCAGGCTATTCGGTTGAGACGGCGGCGTGTCTGTGCTATAAGGTGAGTACGCGTACGAGCGGGGATCGAAGGCAGGTATTCTGAAGTCTGGGATTGATGTATTCGGCGCGGGTCTTGCCGGTCCGAGCACAGGAGAGCTGTGTTCTGATCTGACCTTGCGCTCCACGATCTGCATGGCCTCGGTGATCGAATTATGCAAGGGTGATTCGTGGAAAGGCTTGGCGGTTTTAGTGAGGAGAAGGTTGTCTGTAGAACGCTGGGCGAGCTCCCGATGGCCATGCAGCGAGTTTGACCGTGAAGGGATCTTGTAAGGAGCGCCAAGCTGGTTATGGGCATCATTAAACTTGTGAACAGGCTTGTGGTGGCCATTGGTGAAGATCGTGGTCTTGGGATCGTGGGAGTTTTTGTTGTGCCATTGTTTAGCATGATCTTTCGGCTGTATGTACTGAGGGATGTCTTCGGGAACAGGGTCGAGGTGTGGTTCTTTCTTCAGAGCGCAGTTACAACGTGAGCCATGTTGGCAGCAGCACGTCTGCGGGTCTGTGCGGTCGTCAGCATCATGCTGTCCTGGAGTGTGGTTTGGCGCGGGCGCACCATGTTTTCCATCGTGCTTGTCATGGGGACAGTTTTCCTTCGAGTGTGCCTTGTCCTGGCACTCGCACTTTACATGTTGTGACCGGGACTTGCGCAGGCCTCGACAATGTTGGCACTGCGACACAGGTCGGCCCTTCTTGTTGACGTGGACGAGCAGACGGTCTAGGCGAGTCAGAAAGTTAGTCGACGAGGCCCTAAAGGTGCTCGAGTAATGCGGCAAAACGTACCCTGATGATGGCAAGAACTAACTCGATGGCCCCTCACGCACGCCTCACAGGCAAATTTCTCCCCGTTGATGAGCATTGCGGCTGCTCTCCTTTCTCGGCCTCTGCTCTTCTTGTAGTATCACTCTCGCCGGCACAGGAATACCAGTCAGCCGGAACCTACGCAACGTTTGGAGCGACTCCTCCGAGGAGAGTGGTGGGGACAAAATGTCGTGCAGCCAGCCCGTAAGACAGACTGGATTGGAGTGTTCAGAGGTTCGGGACTCCGCGCGTCGGAAGACGTAATTCGAAACGGTAGATAAGGTAAATAAAAGACGCCGGATGATGCAAGCGAGGAGGTCGTCGGCAACAATATGGAGGGGTGCGGAAACGATGGAAGGGATGTAGCCGAATGGCCTTCGAAAATGAACCGCCAGACGCCGGAAGAAGGATCAGTGAGATAAAAAGACTGACGACAGTCGAATAAGAGTCTAGTATGGATCAGGATCTGCCATGGTGTATGTGTTGAGGTCCAGCAAAGGGAAGTGCTGTTGCTGATACAGGATAGAACAGGAGAGGAAGCAGGTGCTGCGGAAGAGAGGGCGGACAAGCAGGAGCAGACAAGACGTTCCAGAAAAGCGACAAGCGAATGGAGCGCGGCGGTTTCCAGGCGAAGGATGGAGATCTTCTTGTTGGAGAAGACAGTGGTGTAGCAGTGGCCACTTTGGTAGTGGTGGTGGGATGGAAACGCAGGGCCAGACGTGGTATTTCGATTCGAGTTTGGTGGTCCACAGAATTCGCAGAGTTTGATGCAAGGTCTTCTTAGTAACCCGTGTTAGAGTTACCTGTCATGAACATGCAGCGCAGGAAGGATCTTCAAGGCCTGCTCTTATGTTCCTGAAGTTCCGAAGACTCGCAACCAGCGGGATTTACAAGTACTTGAGTAGCGAGATCGACCCCGACTTTGGCTCGTCGTTGCTAAAGATATAACAGAGCCAATTTGGAAGGCAACGATCTGATCCGCGCACTCGGGATCGCATGCTGTGAGAAGATGCCTGACTGTGCCGAGGGCACCGGGATTTTCTCTTCCAGGCTCGCTAGGAGCGTTCCACCGCCCTATCCCCATGTTTTTCGGGCACATTATTGAGGCATGGCTCACGCCTACACTGCCACTCTTTCGGGGTTGGCGCCAGATCACCCATAGCCTCATTAGCGACGGGCCACCTGTCGATGCCTTGCGCATACACCTATAGACTGTAATCAATCGGTTGCCCTTCCAGTTGCGCCCATGTGGTAAGCACTTCAACCCCGGTGTGATCCCCTCCTGCAAACTGTCACATGGCTAAGGGCATAATATAGAGTACTCTTGATTCTGGGTGTTTTCCCTGCCCCTATTTGGTGTGTCTCCAAGCCTGTGCACGAGACACTACCCATTGAGGAATCCCCACAGAAGGTAGCAAGGAACCCGGAGAATTACCTTGATCGTCGCAGGGAGGCATATGGTGAGGAAGAGTCACAAGATCCGATCTCCTTTTTGCGAGTGAGCATGTCGCTTCATTACTGCTTTGCTCGTAGGGCCAAGAATAGGTAATCGCAGAGCCATGGTCCTACGACGTGGGGAGCAATTCTCCTTTCACACCGGCGAGACCGGGTACTCGTGCCTTTCAAGTGTTATTATTCTCGTCGTCACGGGCACCCGCTCAGGTTCCGATCCCCTACTCATTGAGCTTACGACTTCCCCTTGTGTTAGTGATCGCCATGGGATAAATTAAGCTGCTTGATGTTGCGGTGTGTATCTCGAGCCACGCGTCTTTCGAGATCGGCTTTCGTGAGCTAGGCGAACGATCCAACGAATGGTGCAAAGGTAAATCGTTGAATTCTTATGTTTTATCATTTCAAGAAAGCTACCAAAAACATTGCTGAAATGCTCACTCATCTCTTAGCTATTGTTGCAGGCATGAAATTGAGGTTCTCCAGTCCCAATCATGCCGGCCACTCTCAGGGCAAGCTCGACAGTCGTGGGAAGGTCGCCATCATCGGTATTGTCCGTTCGTTCAAGTCGTGATGCCTCTCGCGTCTCGCGTTCGTTTTGTTGTTGCTCAATTGCACAAGCAAATCGAACGCTGTTGATGATCCAAACTCCCGTCCATGCACTTTCTGTACAGCCCAGAATGTTCTAGCACAATAAAAGCCCGGGTTCAACCATAGCTCAGCACAAGCACTGCTGCACCTCGCAAAAGCTCACCTTGCCCTAACCACTTACACAGTAGGTCCAGCCTTGATAACGTCCTCCGTCGCTTCATCCGCATACTTCTCGAAGTTCTCTTTGAACAGGCCGCCCAACTTGGTTACTTCTTCACCAAAGTCTGCTGTACCAGTCCACGACTTCTTAGGATTGAGAAGCTCATCGGGCACGTTCGGGCAGGTCTTGGGAACGCTGAGGTTGAACACGTCGTAAGTCTCGTATTCGGCCTTGGCCAGCTCGCCGGAATGAATGGCGTCCAAGATGGCACGAGTGTACTTCAGTGGGCAGCGCTTGCCACCCGTAGTAGCGCCAGCTCCAACCCAACCAGTGTTGAGCAGCCAGGCATTGGCATTGTGCTGGGAGATCTTGTCAGCGAGCATCTTTGCGTAGCGCATTGGGTGGAGAGCCAAGAACGGTTGCGCAAAGCATGACGAGAAGGTAGCTTGAGGCTCTGTGACGCCGTCTTCGGTGCCCGCCATCTTGGACGTGTAACCCGAGATGAAATGGAACATAGTCTGAGCGGTGTTCAGCTTCGAGATAGGTGGTAGCACACCACGAGCGTCGCAAGTCAAGAGGATGATGTTGGTCGGGTGGTTGTCCGTGATACAGGGGATCTTCGCGTTGTGGATGTATTCGATGGGATATGCGCAGCGAGTGTTCTCTGTCAGGGTGGCATCCTCATAGTCTACCTCCCGGGTTTCGGGATCGAAGACGACGTTCTCCAAAACAGAGCCGAACCGGATGGCGTTGAAAATATCGGGCTCTTTTTCTGCTGACAGACCAATGCATTTGGCGTAGCAGCCTCCCTCGATGTTGAAGACACCCTTGTCAGACCAGCAGTGCTCATCATCACCGATCAGCTTCCGCTTGGGATCGGCTGAGAGTGTAGTCTTGCCCGTACCAGACAAGCCGAAGAAGACTGTCACGTCGCCCTTTTCGCCCTCGTTCGCCGAGGAGTGCAAGGTCAGAACGTTATGTTTAACTGGCATCTCGTAGAAGAGCACAGTAAAGACACCCTTCTTCATCTCGCCAGCGTACTCAGTACCAAGGATGACCATCTCTTTCTCAGCAAAGTTGATGGCAACACTTGTTGCACTGGTCATGCCGGTAGTGTATCGATTGGCAGGGAAAGACCCAGCATTGTAGATGACATAGTCGGGGTGGAAGTTCTTGAGCTCTTGACGAGAAGGTCTGATGAGCATGTTGCGCATGAAGAGTGCATGATAAGCACGAGCGCAGACAACTCGGACGCTGATGCGATATTGTTCATCCCAGCCAGCAAAGCCATCGATAACGTAGATACGATTTCGAGTATTCAGGTAGTCGACAGCTCGTTCTCGGTTGATTTTCCAGACCTATAAAACTCATGTCAGCTCTCCATAATGCTCTGGCTCAGGAAGCCGCAAGCGCAGCCGGAAACATGATGAGACGGATAAAATAAAATCCGCCCGATGTTGCCACGGACGGAAAAGTTCCACGTTCTCGACCCCAGCTTTGCCGTGAGCACCCGCAGCCAAGGGCCTGGAGCCGCGGCACAAGGCACAATTTGCGTCATGGGCATTCCCGAGCGACGCGGGGCAGAACCACACGTCAAATTGGGGCACTGGCATTTCCTGCCGTCCGTGGCGCACATGCGAACCACTGCATCACATTGCATTGCGGGGAAGCCAGGGCTTTGATCGAGCTTCAAGCGTGACCAAGGGAGAAAGCTGAGGGCTTTGCCAATAGCTGCATCGCGCTCCCTAATGGCATGTGCTCAACGTCCTCTGGTGGGCAGAGTAATGCACAACACAGAGAGATGAAGGGAAAGAGAGACTGACCTCTGGAGACATGGGCTTGTTGACGGGACCCCACCAAACATCCTTCTCCGAGCCTTCCTCCTTGACCACACGCTTATCTAGCGGGGAACGACCGGTCTTGGAGCCTGAGTATGCCGTCAAAGCACCGGACGATGTAATGGCGGAACCAGTCTCATAAACCAGAGCATCTTCGTATAGAGCAGATACTGATGGGTTGTCAACAATGGCCACTCGGTCATAGTCGATATGTGCAGTAGTATGTAGTTCCTCTTCGAGTTCAGTGTGCTCGCGAGACGGCCTGAACGCAGCGTGAGTTCATATTCATTCATGAGGGGATGATGGAAACACTTACTCAACACCACCCGGGTGGAGGGCCGTCTTGTTGACTGAGTGAGAGACCATTCTGGTGGAGAAAGCTCGTAGCTGGGTTTTGGCTAGATTGGAACGTGCTGTGCCAGTTGCTGGAGAAGGCGAGTGAGGTCGGATCTGATGGACAGCTTGAAGACGAGAAGAATAATCTGAAGCCATGACTTGGGGAAGGTCCTGATATTGTATCTCCCTGACGATGGGGCCAAGCCGATCGAACGTGCTATTCCCGAAGAGCAAACGGGAGAGTTCGGAAGGCGACGAGATGGTTTTGCGTACAGAGGCAATCCGAGTCTGCCCGAGAAAAGCTGATTGGAAGAGACGAAATGCCGTCCAAATGCCGTGTCCTGATAGTTGGAGATAAAGTCCACAGCTGCGGAGCATGCGATTGCGTTCGCAAAAGCCCTTTTTATTATCGTGGTTGAGGCGCCGATAATGGGAAGTGGAAAGAATAGGAGGGTGACGTTGGACAACAGAAGTGAGGTGGCGGTAAAAGATTTCCTTCCGAGCTTCAGCTGAGGAGAAATCGACACTCTGCAACCGATGCTTACTAGGAGCTCTGTCCCCCACTAAGATACCCTGGTAAAACGCCTTCATAAAAGCCGTTAACTTGTACCGGGGAGGGGCACTTCTTTGTTTGCATGATATTGCGTCAATTGATCTGTCTCGGGTTCCTTTTGCCCATTGATCGACTTTCCTAAAACAGGTGGACTACGACCAGCTCTGGGAGGCTCATCAAGGTATTTTATCCGATAGGTCTGATGAGCCTCAAGTCGTTTGTTCATACAGCGCAATCGAGAGGTGCACCATGCCTGGAGGGGGAAAGTGCAAACGAATCGGTGACCCAAACATCGTCAAACCGTTATTCTCTAGATACCAGGAGTGTGGAAGAACTACATCATTGCATCTCGCCAATGACTAAACTGGTACGCAATCAGCTCGATCGGCATATCATTCAGAACTCCTCCCTTGAATCCATCGAAGTCACTTCACTTTTGCCAATACTTCCGCTTCCCCACGATCCAACGGCGGGGAACCTTGATAGAAGCGTAGGCTATACTTGCTGGCTTTCCACGTCATGATACCTCAAGCAGTCTTCTGCCATGCTCCGTACACTCCGAGTAGACTGCTTGTTGTCCCCGCTAGGCCAATGATACCATCATCAAAGTTGGCATATCCAAGCATGGTGCTTGGCACTGTAAGGTCGCAGAGATCGGAGATCAGCTGAACATTGACGACATGTTGTTGTCTGTCATGAGTGGTCAGTGATGTTGGTTCTTACAACAATCGGTTATGGTTCCTCGTTCTGTGACATACCTCGCGATCTTGACCTTGTCAACCTTGGACTCGGCGTCCTTCTCGTTTACAGCCTTGCTCCTCTCGCGCAGTCTGTAGGTATTGTAGACCCCAGCAAGGGCACTGGCGCTCAGGCCTGTGAGCCAAAATCGATATGCGGTGGCCTGAATGTTCTTCGCTCTCGGGTCCTTCTTGATGCCCAACGCGTCCGGTAATGTCACCAGGTCGAAGAGCAGATATCCAGCGTAGCCAATCTGCCTTAGCACCTGCAGATATTGGGTGATCTTGTCGCCGTTACTCGACTTGACCGCGGCGTCATATATCTCAGAACCAGCACGAATGTGTTCGACGAACTTGCCCGCTCGCAGTATTTTCCTTGTGAGACCGAACTGGTTCTTCAAGATGGTCCACGGCTGGATAGCGCTGCTGGGGTTGTTGGTCCGGTAGAGGTACCAAGCATAGAATCTCGCGAAGTATTGAATTGTTCGGAGCACCTTGTCTCGGCCAACTGCAAAATATCACTGGTTAGAAGTAACACTCCGCGACAGGCACACATGCTCACCTGTTGTTGCAACATATCGGAGGTAATGGGTCACCGCAGGGTGGTAAACAAGGGCATCGGCGACCATGATTGCTGTTTTCCTCGCCTTATCGATGTGCCGAAGGTCCTGAGCTCAACAAGGGAAGCAAACAAATGGTTTGAAGGAGATTAATGTGAAAGGGATAGTTGTCAGTTGCGCAATCTCAAGGTGCCGAGCATGGCACGGCAAGGTCAGCCGCTGCCGCAGTCATGCTGCCTCGGCATCTTCGGCCATTCTTCAAGCCAGGGCATTTTCACCTCAATTCGCCAAGTCAAGGACTTCACTCCCACCACATACCTGAAATCCATCTGTTATTCTGCCAAAGAAACCATGTACATGCCACATGTAGTTCGCATTGCTGTTTGCCGCCTCCGGGCCCGGTATTGCAAGCAATCTCACGATGCACACTGACTACGCCTTTCATCATATGCTCACTTTCCCCTTACCTCACATCTACTCGCAAAAATGACTAGGATAATTGCCACTTGAGCATCATACCACGAGGGCTGTCACAGGATGAATATTGTAAGACGTACATTTCTATAGTTGGTATGAGCTCGCAAGTACTGGCACCTTCCGTTACGTGCGCAGCCTTGCTGCCGAGTTGCGCGCATCGAGGCGTGGATCGCTTACCGCCTTTCACATGCTTGAATCTCGTGCGCACGAACGGCATTCTCATCCGGCGAAAAGGAAGAATTGATAAGAACATCAAACTGACCTTCCATGAAGTGCTCAAGATGCAGCTTCGCGTGTGCAGAAGTGTCTGACGGGTATGGTATCGAATAACCACAGGTCAATGCTCTGGACTTGCCATAAGCTACTGGACGTCTTGCAGCACACGGAAAGACTTCTATTGACCACTTTCTAGCAAGTGCGTTGGCGGCTTTTTGACATCAGCCAGAGGGCTCGGTGAGCAGCATGGTTTGGTTGATTGACTTGTGTCAAAGACGAGTTGGGACACAAACCCGATGCAGTCGACAGACCGGAGTTGTCTCTCCGAACATTCTCGAAGCCGGGTGATCGGCGATCGTACTGCAAAGCTTCCTCGATCTTGACGCGTTCCAAAATAATGGTGATTGGATTGTTCGACTATCTTCTGCTAGGAGCATCCAGCTTCCCTGCCTCCGTCTGGCGTATCTGCTCCTGCACTTCACGATGCTCTCTTCTCAACCTTTCCAGGGTTTCAGCAGCCGAGATGGATGCCAGCAGGTCTCTTTCCCGCCGGCGTAAGGCTTCGAGGTCGGGATCTCTGGGTGCATCCCTCGGACTCAAGGCTGATAGTGGCCGAGGTGGTTGGATAGGTGGAAGAGGTACAGCGGTTTCAACATTTTGAGACACAGAGCTGTGTCCGACAGAAGGTGGTGATACTGGAAGCTCCACGGGCGTGGATATCTGGGGCTGCATACCAGATTGAGAGAAGTTGCCATTGCGAACATCCAAAAGCTCCGCTGGTTCCTTTCCCGGAACAAATTTATCGGGTCGAGGCCCGGCTTGCTCCATCTCAGCGACAGCTCCTCGCTCGCGATCACCTGCGTGTGGTTGTTGCGCAAGCTCTGCCGCTCGTGTGGACTCGGAACCCTCTGGACTCTCAGACCGCTGAGGAAGTTCCACCACGTCAGGAACGACCGCCTGGTTCTCGTCCAAGTGCCTGTTGCCTTCAAAGCCTGGCATGGTCAGAGTTTCCGTCTGCAGTCCTGGTTTGTCAAGATATCGAGTCCCAATTTCACGTTCATATGCAAGCCTCGTCGCCTATTAATTCAGGCTTGCCATGATACTCTGCAATCATCCCGTGACCAGTGGCCGGATCACTCCAGTGGGCCCCGTCAGCTTGGTGTCGGGGCCGCCTTCTCCGCCAGAAGACGAGAGCGGATCCAATAATGAACAAGACGAAAATTGAAACGCTAACGGCGATTCCAACCTTCGCCCCCGCGGAGAGGCCCTTCTCGGAAGGGATCACAAATTTGGGGAAGCCGGTCGATGTGGTAGCCGCTGTGCTGCTCGTTCTGGAGGAGCCTGTCTGGGAAGTCTTTGTACCGCTGGAAGAAGCAGAAATGTTCTCCGGACTCGTGTCAGCGCTAGGCGATGCTGCCGATGCAACTGATGCGGCCGAAGCAGGCGCGGTAGTGAGTGTACTATCGAAGATTTTTGCGGTGGTCGTCGCAGCGATTGGGGCCGTGGTAGGTAGCGCTTGAGCCGTTGTCAGCGGATCGATGATGCCGGCAGAGGAAGCGCTGGCCACTTGTCGGATCGAGAACTTTCCGGACCGTGCTAAGATCTTGGACCCAGGACTCTTAGCATCGGAAAGGACGACACGGTAGCCAGTTCTGTTCATGGTAACTCAACAAGTCAGTACTGTTGAATGGGCCGAATTGTGGTTCAAAGTCGACATGCGAAGGAAGGTCTCACCCTGACGGTATCCCAGACAGTCCAGATATCAAGTAAGTTCCTGCATGAGCCCTAACACTTTCGCGGGAGTAGACAACTTTTCCGGCCGCATCGTGCAAAGACACGTGAACGTGAGATGGGTCTGTACTGTTGCAAGGCTTTGTCAGACTATCTCGCGAAGACTTGGGATCAACGTATAAAGGCCAGTGTTGAGTCTTACTTGACGGAACTCCACACGATCGAATAATAATCCAGTCGCACGAGGTCCCAATGGTTACCAGATTCGGGTAACAGCACTTGAAGCGCGGCAGTAAGGTTCAGCAGACCCGGCAGTGTGGCCGATTTGGCCCTCATGTTGTCGCGCTTTCGAGTTCTCGTCGACTATGTTGTAGGTGAGGAAGTGCCACGCAAGCATTGTCACCGATGAAGAAGTACTCCAGCATGTCGGCTGGTCTTCAGGTGCAGCCCACTCCCGAGCCATAAACCACAAATGACAGAATGCTTCCAGATATGGAGGCATGGACTCAATGGTCGCCCACAAACTGGCAGTCCGATCCATCAGTGTAGCGAGAAATTGCTTTGATTCGTTGACGATCGGAGCGCTCTCGTATCTGCGCCGATATAATCTCCACAACAGGGGGTGATTAGGAAAGGGCTGGACCCCCCAGTCGCTCACGTCCTCAATTGACAGGCGCGCATTGATGCACTTAAGCTCTTGCAAGCTTTGACAAGGCGACTGCTTCTGCTTTGCACAATTCACGATCATGAGATGCATCACTACCAATGATTTGTATTCAACACTAGAAATAAGAACCAAGACTGTAGATACTAGGTACTGGGGGGAGAAGGGACGTCCACTGAGACTCTCGCATACTAACTCAATCAACACAGAATCTTGCAGCAGGCACAGTGTGTATATCTGGAATACACAAAGTTCCAGCATGGATGAGCCGGAGCCAGCATCTGGGCTGAAGATGATGTTCCGACAGGATCTCGTATGCTGCAGCTGCGGGAGACCTTTCGACATCAATGTCAGTTCAGCCACATTGTTCTGCTCTGCTGCAAGTATGGCTAATCCAATTGCTGTGATTGCTGGCTTTCAAAAAGCCTTTGCCGAGCTGTGAGTCCCCAAAAAAATCATGTTATCGGTGCCTGTTGGGTGGTGCAAACGAGGCTGCGTCAGGAGAGACTGAGCACTCAGCCAAGAGACTCGGCAAAGGAGCAGGCACTGTTGATTGGGTGACAGCCCTAGCAATCCCCAGTTCTTGCAGAGCCGCGGCTCGATCAAGCTCTGGGGTTTCTGCGGAGAAGAGAATGGCGCCATGGTTCTGTTCTTGCACACTTACCATCTGTGCTCTCTCTACTCTGAATCGGAAGTAAGCTCATTCTTGCTGTCGTCTCATCTCAGTCGCGGACTATCACGGTCACTAGTACTTACGAACTTATCTTGAGTACGCACAGCCAACCTGATATACTACGTCATCGAGCATCCATCTATCCGGACCAGCTTCCTTCTGTTCAATTACTTGTGGCTTTTGCAGTGTCGAGAAATTGAGGGTGAAGCGTCTCCGCCATGCCTTCAGACTCATCGTTTCCAGATGTTGAAATACCAAACGTCGACCTATGGGGGCTGATGTTTGAGCAACAACGAGATTTTCCAGACTCACAGGGTCAGTGCATCCATCGCATATCCATGAGCTAGCTTTAACAAGATCGACAGTAATATATCGCTCGGTGGACTCCTCACGGCATTACACATGGGCCGATGTCAAAGAAGCCGCGACATCTTTTGGAGGTGGTCTTCGCAACTTGTGGGATTGGCAGAAGGGCGACGTCCTGAATATCTATGCGCCCAACGACATCGATTTCAGCCCGATCGTGTATGGCGTATTCTATGCTGGAGGTATTGTGTCTCCTGCAAATCCAGCTTATTCTGCAGATGAGCTGGCATTCCAGTTGGAAAACTCGGGATCTAGAGCCATCGTGACAACCACCGATTTCTTATCGACCGCACTCAGAGCGGCGAAGAAAGCCAACATCCCCGAAGATCGCGTTATTTTACTAGGTAGTAAGCGGGACCCAAGTCACAAAGCCAAGCATTGGACCAGTATACGCAAGACCTCTGGCTCAACTCGATACCGACGGCTGAAGATGAATCCTGACAAGGACCTAGCTTTCTTGGTGTACAGCTCAGGAACAACCGGTCTTCCGAAAGGTGTCATGCTAAGTCATCGCAATATCATTGCGGATCTGCTGTTGATCAAAGGAGCGGTGGGCGGTTGGTACCAAGGCGGCAAAGACAAGATTTTGGGAGTGTTACCGTTCTTTCACATTTACGGGCTTACCGGTCTCGTCCAGCAGCCCTTACATCGTGGCATTGAGCTCGTGGTCATGCCGGCTTTCAACCTCGAGGTATTCCTGAAAGCCATCCAGGAGCACAAGATCACCTTCATCTATGTTGCTCCACCCGTAATTGTACGGCTGGCAAGAGATCCAACCGTTGACGGCTACGATCTGAGCAGTGTGAAGATGATCACAAGTGGAGCAGCCCCCTTGACCAAAGAATTGGTTGACAGCGTTCACAAAAGGCTGAAGATCAAGATCAATCAGGCATATGGGCTGAGCGAAACCAGCCCAATGACACATACACAGGTAAGCTTCGTGCTATAGGGGCCCTAGTCGAGAGCGTCCGCTGATGGCAGATATAGCCTTGGGACGAGTGGTATTCCTCCGTTGGAAGCGTCGGCAAGATGTTTCCGAATATGAAAGCGAAATACATGTCTCCAGAGGACAAGGAACTCGGCCCTGGAGAGGCTGGAGAATTATGGCTGGCGGGACCCAACATCTTCAAGGGGTATTGGAAAAACGAAGAGGCTACCAAAAATGCGATAACTTCTGACGGGTTCTTCAAGACAGGAGACGTTGGTTTCCAGGACAAAGAGCACAATTTCTATATTACCGACCGAGTGAAGGAGTTGATCAAGTACAAAGGATTCCAGGTCGCACCCGCCGAGCTGGAGGGCAAGCTCATGGACCATCCTGCAATCAACGACGTGGCGGTGATTGGGGTGAACGACGAAGAACAGCATACGGAAGTGCCCAGAGCCTATGTGGTGGCCAGCGATAAGAATAAGACGAATGAGAAGGATGCACAGGAGATCGTGCAATGGCTCGGAGGGAAAGTGGCCAACCACAAGAGATTGCGAGGCGGCGTGAGATTCATTGACGAGGTACCGAAGAGTGCTGCAGGTAAGATCCTCCGTCGGTTGCTAAAGGATAAGGCCAAAGAAGAAGCTTCGAGCGGGAAGGTAAAGGCGAAGTTGTAGTCATTGTGGTGTCTATTGTATTTGGATAAGCAGGTATTCTACACTGACTATAGTCTTATAATGTACAGTCTCTGATTCTGAAGATCCCGGGTGAAGCATGCAGGGCAATGGGTTGTTCCCACGTCGATATTGGTGCCATGGTGGAGGAGGCCGATGGTACGTCACGCGGATGCAAGCGAAAAGACAAACACGAACAAGGCGAGCACCAAGCTTTCTGGGCCTGCAAGCACTCTGCAGAAATCGGAAGTCTGTGCCGCTTAAGCGTCGCTCCCGGCTGGGCGCTGGGCTCTAATCGTCACCAGTCCCAGAACGCAAAGTGTCCGCGTGTCCACTCTAGAACCTCTATCTTAGGGAGCCGCAGGAGAATTTCTTTTCAATTTAGAATTCTTTCAATTGCTTCTAGAATGCGGCCAATATGTTGCTGCATCTTGTACACGTGCGATGAAGAGAGAGGACGGGAAGCAGGCCTCGGCCACGCGTCCCTGGAGTGCCAGGAACCATGAAGCGGGCACTTTCCTAAGAGCTTCCCTGCGCGACTCCCACGCTATCCTCGTAGCTGCGGCGATCCCGAGTGTCATCAACATCGCTCTTCATGTGATCAGGTTGCCACTGAGGTTGCATTCCGATTTCCAGCCACTCACAAGCCTATCCAGGAAGCTGCAATGGGCAAAGTCCCAGATGTTGCCTCGCGATCAGATTGATCCTTCCCAACGGGCACGAGACTCTTTTGGGACATGATCTTGAGAAGTCCAATTGACCTCCCGATCTTTGTGTCGCCGAGCTATGACAGCTTCAGCAGCTGTCCATTGAGCTTGTCCCTCGGTTGCTAGTTTCTGCAGACTGACATGCCTCTTCCTCTAGTCCATTCTCCACTTGCACTTGCGCTCTACTTCAATCCTGCTTGCACCTTCTTTTTTCGGTTTCGCCATGCCGACTTCCTGCACGCTGTCTTTCGTCGATAAGATCCTGCCAGACGTATCCAGCTTCATATATGATCGTCCATCCTCCAACCTCATCCTCGGCTCCTCGAACCTGACCATCATCAAGGTGCCCACGTAGCCATTCTGCCACCATGGACACCACTGAGAAGAAGTTGGTTGAGGAGAACCTGGGGTCCGAAGCAGCACGTCGTTACTCGATTCACGAGAATGCCCTTGACGCCACCCCAAAGTCGCGATGGGAAAGGACGTGGCCCGTTCTGGCATGCGGAGCAGGACTCTTTTCTGACGGCTACCTGAATGGCGTCATCGGTTCTGTCAACACAATGCTTAAGACACTCTACAAGGACGACTATGTGAAGTCGGATGCTCAAAACAATGTTACCTCTATCGCATTTGCTGGCACAGTGCTTGGTCAACTGGTCTTCGGCTGTGAGTGAAAATCTCATCTATTCTTGAAGGAGTCGTTGTCCGTCCGCCGACGGTTTCCAGACTAATAACCATTCGCAGATCTCTCTGATCACTGGTCTCGTCGCCACTCCCTGTTGATCTCGACGTTCATACTCATTGTCTTTGCCGCATTGGGGGCCGGTTCCTATGGCGCCGGTGGTAGCATCCAAGGACTTTTCGCTGCCCTGGCCGCTTACCGCTTCCTCCTCGGCATTGGCATCGGAGGAGAGTATCCGGCTGGGAGCGTGGCTGCTGCAGAGAGCACTGGAGAACTGAAGCGAGGACACCGTAACAGATGGTTCATCTGCTTCACCAATCTCGCCATCGACCTCGGCTTCGTGGTTTCCTCACTTGTTCCAATGATTTGCGCCTTGATCTTCACGGAAAAGCATCTTCGTGCTGCTTGGCGAGTGTCTCTCGGGCTGGGTGTCATACCACCTTTGTCGCTGCTGTGGTTACGGTTCAAGCTACAGGAGCCTGAAGAGTACAACCGTAACAAGATGAACCACTATCCGTACTGGTTGATCCTCAAGTTCTACTGGTGGCGCCTAATTGTCGTTTCCCTCATCTGGTTCATCTACGACTTCTCCGCATACTCCTTCAGCATTTACTCCACTTCATGGCTGGCGTTTCTACTCCCCTCTGATGCGCCTCTTTGGAAGAGCTTCGGCTGGGGTACAGTCATCAATCTTTTCTGTGAGTTCTACTCCCGCACCCGAAAGCCAACTCGTTCGTTGGAAGAAAATATTCTCGTTCTGGCAGAAACAATCCAAGCTGATTGGATTTACAGACGTCCCTGGCGCCATCATAGGGGCATTTCTCTCCGATTGGATCGGACCTAAATATTGTCTCGTACTCGGTGTCCTTCTGCAAGGCATCGTTGGGTTTATCATGACCGCAATCTACAAACACCTCGATCAAGCCTCCCAGGTGGGCGGCTTCGTGGTCGTCTATGGGATTTTCCTCGCACTCGGTGAGGTTGGCCCCGGCGACAACATCGGTCTCGTCGCATCGAAGACATCTGCTACTCCCGTTCGTGGCATGTACTATGGCATCGCGGCCGCAATGGGAAAGGTCGGCGCATTCGTCGGCAATTACATCTTCCCGGATATCATCAAGGCGGCCGGAGGCAACGTGATCAAGGAAGGCCAATACCCCTTTTACGTCAGCAGCGCTTTGTGCATCTTTAGTGGACTTATAGCTCTGGTGTTCTTGCCGAACATTGGACAGGACACTATTACCGAGGAGGACGAGCGATTCAGGCAGTATCTGATCAGACATGGATATGATGTTAGCACGATGGGCACGAAGAAATACCACGAGGAGAAGACTCTCGCTATAGAGAGGGCACAGCAGATATGAGGTTTACAGACGTCACGGCATGGTTCAGTATGAATGGTTCGTTATGGCGTACGAGCTAGCGTCTCTTCGTGCAGAATGCTCGGGGTGTCCTGGCAGACAGGCAGGTGCAAGTACAAATGACAATCAGAATCAACGACAGGCCGTTTCGCAGTGCCAGCAGCACTGTCAGAATTCCACTGGAATAGTACTGCGCAATTGGGAACTGGATGTATTTGCTATGGTACTCTAATATTCAACGACTCAACGCCTGAGAAAGGAGAAGAGTCTGCGCTCAGCCGATTCGGCTGAGAGCAGTTTCTAAGTACTTCAGTCTTGTTATAATGTTAAGGTCACGGTCGTGTTATAGTTATATCTTGTATTTATGATATCTGCCCTCCTTCTAAAAAAGGAGGCTCGTTTTTAAGCCGCTTTAGTAAAGTCTCGTTATTATAATAAGGCTATAGTTAGATTCTATATTTATATTACGACGCGGACTTTTATTATTAAATAAAACTAATAAGATGATTCTATATTTATCTTATAATAAGAACGCTATAATTCTATACTCACCTTATAACGAGGACGTTGTATTTAGTAAGGCTAATATCTAGAGGACGCTATATTTAATTAGGCTAACGTTTAGTAGTCTCGTTGCTCAACGAGTCTAACGCCTTTATTCTATAACTTTTGTGAAGGAAGTTGTATTTAATAAGATTAATGTCTATTAACTTTGTTGTTCGATAAGGCTAACACCTAAATTCTATATTTACTCTATATGAAGAAAATCTCGCTGTCTAAAGAGGAAGCCTTATAACTTTAAATAAAGATAACTTAAATAGAGTTATTTTATTCACTATTAGCTGAATTAGCTGACGCTAAATATTTGTTGCTATCTAGTTAATAAAACTTATTATTTATCAACTTTAAAGTTAAGTATAGTAAAGAGTTAAGTCGTAATATTATTTTTTATCTATAACTTACTCTCTCTTTTTTCTCTTTATTATAACAATTATAATATATATAAGACTTCTCTTAAGAAATAACTAGTTACTAATAAAATATAGCTCACTTTTACGAAGGCTATCTCGGTGGTTATCTCTTAACGAAAGGAGACTGGTGCTAGCTATGCTAGAACGAATTATAAGTTTTATTTTAGTCGAATCGGCTGAGTTAATAGTTGCTAAATGTTTTAGCGCTTTCCGCGATCTTCTTTCTTCTGCGTCTCGAGTCTATATTAAATGTGACTGGACATTCTTGAAGTGCTGCAGCTACTATAGTATAGCCGCGCTATATATAGGCTGTCTTGCTATAAGTTTAAGAGAAGATATTATTAATATATTAATTAATTAAATTAGGTTCCTGCTAACTGTACTAAAGGGTGCAGGGGGTTACAAAACCTTATTTCTAGAGAGCTTGCTGCCGCTAGCGGTAATGCCGTAGATATCCTAGCTAATAGAATATAAAATGATTATCTCTCTATACTTTCTTTACTAACTTTGTTATAGGAGATAGTTAAAGCGTGAAGCTTTAAAGCTTAAGGCTAAGTTTAAAAGGGCGAATACTGCTTGTTGTGCTACCTCTAGTCGCATAACTCTTAAGAAGCTTGGGGCGACTTTTTAGTTGCCTAAATATCTCTAACTTAAGGGTAAGTAGCACGACTATTAGTTAATTTGGCTAAGCAATTTGCTAATTATTGAAATAGTCGAGTCCTTTAATGAGACTCCCGGTTCTCTGGACCTTAATGACGGTCCTCTCTTTTTTGAGGATGACGACGGCGCCCATCTTTCGCCTGAGTCTACGGCCTCCGATATCTTATCGGATTTAGAACTTTCTCGGCTTGAGCCGACTTCTTCTTCTTCTTCTGGCTTCGCGCTAGTACAGCCTCCCGCGCCTGCTAGTAATGCGCTAGACGAAGACCTTCCTCTTTAGTTAAATGCCTCTTCTCGTCAACTAAGAAGGTTGATATACACTGCCCGGCTATGGCGGCACTGAACTCTTCTATAGAAATCTAGTAACTAATCTAGTATGGATAGAGCTACTAGTCCTTAGGGGAAGGGGAGGGCCCCCCTAAAACGACTTGCGATAGGCATACATGTTTACGATATATAAGTTGTTAGTACTCTTTTCTATATAGAAGAGATAAAGCTAAGTATATCTCTTCTTAACTAGTAAACTAATAACTCAGTCTACCTCTTGGTACGTGCCTTTTTCTAACGTTGATCGAACTCTCTAACCTATTGTTGTACGCCTGCACCTTTTAGGTTACCTCTAGGCTCTTAAGTATTCGACTCGGTTTTATTATAGTCTTTCTATTTGATTAACTAACGACGCTCCTTTCTTTTTCCTCAAGTATTTAAGACCTTCTTGACGGTATAGACTTGCTCTTCTGTAACTTCTAGCTGAGTAGATAACGACGGATCGGCTTCGGCCTCACCTATACGATAGTGGTATACTTGAAGAAGAGAGACGTAGAAGGTTGAATGGATTCGGCTATACTACTTTGATAACTCGAGGCAGTAGGCATTCTTATCTATTTTCTACAACACTTTAAAGGGTTTAATATACTTATTAGAGAACTTCTTAAATAGCTTCTTAAGCTTAATATTTCTAGTAGATAATAGTACTAACTCGTTAACGGCGAAGTTAACTATTTTGCGCCTCTTGTTGTAGTTGTCTTTATATCTCTCTTAAGTCTTTGCTTATAACTCTTATAGATAGTTATAGAAGGCCTCGCTATTTTTGGCAACCTGTTCGGCCTGTTTGTGAATTGACTATAGTACTCGATTAGCCGATTTGACTAACGAAGAGCTCAAGTTATTTTTTGTCTAGGGCTTATAGCTGAATATAACGTGGAACGGGATAGCGTCAATTGTGCTGTTCTTGCTGTTGTTAACAGCCTATTCTGCACTATTGAGCAACTCTACCTAGTTGTTCTGCTCGTTATTAAGGTAGCATCTTAAGTAGCACTTGAGCACTTGATTTAGCCGCTCTGTCTACTTATCTGTCTGTGGGTGGAATGTAGTTGATAGCTTTCTTCTGATTGTAAGGTAGAAACAAAAGGTTTCCTAGTATATAGAAGTAAAGAGAGAACCTCTGTCGCTTATAATCGATTTAGGTACCTCGTAGCGCAGGAAGACCTCGTCTAGTAGGACACTTCCTAGCTTCTAAGCTGTGATCTCCTTGTCGCAAGGAATAAATCGCACTATCTTGAAATACCTGTTCACTACTACAAGCATAAAGTTATACACTTGATCTCTATATAGTGAGGGCGGCAGCTCAACGATGAAGTCTATAGAAATACTCTGCTATAACTCTGTTGCGGGCGGGAGAGGCATTATCTCTTTATACGGTCTATGCCTTAGAATCTTTATTCTTTGGCATACCTAGCATATATCTACATATTCGTGGCATTCGTTTTGTATTCCAGACTACTAGTAGCACCTCTTGACTATATTGAGGGTTCTGGCGCGTCCGAAGTGACCGCCATTCTAAGGATCGTTATGATTGACTCTCAAGATCTCAGCCTTGATCGTAGAATCTATAGGGATGTAGACCATCCCGTTGTAGCGTACGATATTAATAGGATTTACTAACTAATTTCTATTTATAGAGGAAACGCCAAATACAATACTATTAGGGTAGTTGGTTTATATTTGTGAAGCTATAAATTGATTAAATATTTAAGTGCTCCGAATGAGAGCCTCTAGCTCTATTCGCTTAGTTGATTCGACTGACAATTTCGGAGACTTCTCTTTTGTAGAGAGTTGTAACTTATTTACTGGGGCTATTAGACTAGAAATAGTATTCTATTTACTGGTTCTCGAATACGATCTATTTATTAACTATGTACGTGTCAATACCGCGACCCGAGCCACACTTATTTTTGGGATATCGTTAGCCGATTCGGCTGACTGCTCTCCGGACCTCAATATAATGAGCTCATAGAGCATATTGCCTTTATAATTTTCTACTATCAACACTTCGCTATAGTCTGGTTAACGCGAGAGGCTATCTATAGAGTTATCTTTACCTGCCCTCCACTTAATGCGGAAATAAAACGCAGCTAGGTACTCAGCCCAGCGCGTTTGTCTCTTCCTGGACAACGTCTTGTTATTTATAAAGTATTTCAAGGCTTTATAATCTATAAGAACAATTACCTAGCTCGCTAGAGCCTCTAGATAATGCCGCCACTTCTTGAACGCATAGACAATTACTAGTATCTCTTAATTACTAGTAGTATACCGCGTTTCTTCATCTTTATACTTACGAGAGTAATATATAACTAGTACTTATACTTCCTTAGATAGCTCAGCCGAATTAGCTGACCCGACTAGGACCTTCTGAGATAGGATGCCCCCTATCGCCGTGCCAGACGCGTCCACCTCAACTCGAGTGTCCAGCTCTAGATTGTAGTGGTGCAATAACGGTGCATATTCGAACTTATTCTTTAGTTCTAGAAATGCTTTGTCTGCCTTTGGCGTCCATTCTAGAGGGCCTTTCTTAACCCTCTTTTATATTCTCTTTAATAGGTCTATCATCGGCGCAATAACGCGCGAGTAACTTCGAATGAACTCGCGGTAGAAGTTAGCGAACTCTAGGAAGATCTGGACATCTTTGAATGTCTTGAGTATAGGCCATTCTTTAATAGCGACGACCTTCTAGGGCTCCATTGTTACATCTTCTTTGTTGATAATAAACCCGAGAAATAAGACTTCTTCTGCATGGAACTCGTACTTGCTACTCTTAATAAATAGCTTGGCTTTTTTGAGCCTCTTTAGCACTTATTTTATATGCGATTCGTGCTCCTTCTTATCCTTATTGAAGATTAGAATGTTATCTATGTATGCAATATAGAAGATATCAAGCAAACCTCTTAAGGCCTTGTTAATATAGGCTTAAAAGGTTGCTGGAGCATTGATGAGTTTAAAGGGCATCACTATGTATTTGAACTGCCTATATCGTGTATGAAAAGCTGTCTTCTACTAGTCCTCCTTCTTAATAGGTATTCGATAGTAGGTATCTCTAATATTAAGCTTGGTGAACACGCTCGCGCTAGATAATTGGTTAAGGATTTCCTTAATTAGAGGCAGTGAATAGCGATTCTTGATTATATTATTGTTAAGATCTCTATAGTTAATATAGAGATATAGTGTTCTATTCTTCTTTAGTACAAATAGAATCGATGCCTCTGTAGCGGACTCGCTTCTCTTGATTCATTCTTTCTCTTGAGCTTTCTCAAGATATTCTCTGAGAATTTTGAGTTCCCGACTGTTTAATAGATAGAGAGGACTATAGAGAGCTATTGTACCCGGTGCAAGATTGATCTCGTGTTATACCTATATTATAGAAGGAACCGCTTGTTCCGACGCTATATCGGCGTAGTTATTATAAAGAGTCGGTATACCTCCCTCGGGACTTAGAGCGAGCACTCTAAGGCCTATTGAAACTTGAGTTAGCCGATTTAGCTAACCGTTATTTCGGCCTCGCTTCTCTCGAACTAGAGGTTGGTATATTAAGGTATAAAATATTTTCTCTTCTGCTAACAACTTCTGCACAGTTATCTGTCTAATATTAAGAAGTGCTCGATAGAACTAGACGCTCTCTATCTAGTTAATATCGAGGTTAATATCTTTTAGCTAGGTAATGCCTAGGATTATATTAAAGTTGGTAATGTTCGTCGCTAATAAATCTCTTTAAGTTGAGCCCTTGTGGCTATTGTTATTAATTGCTTTAGTCTCGAGACTGTGATAACTATAGATGGTAATATTATATCTATTTATAGCTTTTCTATGAACATTAAGTAGTGCGCCTTTAAGTTTAAGCTTTATAACTACTCGCTAATTGATGAAGTCATCTTCTACGTCGCTGTCTACTAGTGCTCTAAGCGTGTGTTCCTAGCTATTAACTCGGATAACTATATTAATAAAGATATAACTATATGAATGAGGCACAGCTTTCTTAACCCTTAATGTAATAGCTGTATTTATTATATAGAGATCTATTTTTTTGACTTTTAGTTGTTGATTCTTTTAAAGTATTCTTTATAGTAATAATCTTTTTTATAGTAGAAGTTATATTTGCTATTATTTTAGTAGGTATTTCTATTATAAGAACTCTTATAGTGAGCATCTTGATTACCTAATTTATTGCTAGTACTACTATCGCTAGTATTACTGTTAATAGTTACGGAGACTGTCTTAGCCTGAAGGTTAGTAGATGTAGTTATTAGCCGATTCGGCTAAGACATTAAGGATCGATCTCCCGCTAAGTATATATCAGGATAAGATAGAGTGTGTTTATAAAGAGCTTCTCGAAGGGTTCCTATCTATCTATATAGACCGTATCGACATCGACTCGAAGCGTAAGGAGCTATAAGAGCTCTGCACGCTTCGCGTATACAATATACTCGCTTGTTATGTGCCTTAGCCTTGGCATTCCTGATAATATTTCTCTCTCTAGACGTATTGTTCTTAATGCGCGTTTCGTAACCGACTTATATATGTTTCGCAGTGAAATAGTAGTGTATAGCTTACTATACGCTTGTAATGTCCGCTTTTAAGATCTTATAGATGTCCGCTATATACTTACAGCTCTATACATTCAATCAAGCCTACTTGCTATACGTCTTGTTACTATTATTGGCTCAACGCACGTCTTTCGTAGTATCCGCTCTCCGTATATCTTCCAGTATACGCCGAATCTACGGCCCTTTAGAATATACGCTCGAGCCTACTCATTATACATATCTTACCTGCGCCTCTGGCCCTGCCTCCGTATTCTATTTAGTATACGCCGAGTTTACGGCCCTTCAGGAAATGTTATCAACAAGTATTTACCAGCTGAATCGTAGAGCTTTACTAGCTTTGGATATCTTTGATAAACTATAATAGTATCATTTAAGAATTCTTGAAAAGCCTCAGCGTAAGTCCACACCTGCGATTCAAATATACTTCATATGTAAGAAGTCATAGAGTCCACTATAACTTCGTAACCGCACAGTCTCGCGCGAGATATCCTTTCTATTAACACCGAAAACAGACCCTCTCGCTCAACGGCGTACACTCTCTCGCGCATACCTCGCTAACTCCACACATCGAAGTAGCTTACTTCTCGCTTTAGAGGCCTCCCTCGCCCTTAAACATCTTCGCTATGTGTACAACACCGAGCTCCTGGAGCCTCTATGCCGCCGCCTACACCTATACTCGCGTGCGTATCTTACGCTCCTCGCGCAGTACAGCTATATATAGCTTAAGTTATAAGCAATTCAACAGTATCCAGGCCTTTTGTTCCTCATTCAAAAGAATAAGGATCTCATTCTCGAGCTTCTCAATTACCGTTGTAAGCTCTCGTACTAAAAGCTAACCTTATTAAAGCTTCTTTAGCTTAACAGATACAATAGCTATATAATTCGTAGGATCTTGCACTATATCTTGTAAGACTTATTTGAACTCAATCTATATAGTAGACTATATTGTCTCAAAATAACTCTACTAATATAAAGCCTCCTTATATAGATATAACGCTGTGATTACAACTCGTCTACTTTTATTATACTCTTTAACTACGCTAAAGTATACTTTATAACTAAGCAGGAAATCGCGTATTTCCCGTAGGTTTATATCTTTATATAATAGCGGAGAGAAAGTACATCTATATCTTACGGTTAGCTTTTAGAAAGCGGGGCGCTTACCTATACTACCGCCGAATATATTACTACTCGCAGGCGAACCTCCTACGAGCTCTCGCTCTATCTCTTCGATTTCCTGCAGCTGTTTTCTTTCAAGAAGCGTCGCACGTAATCGAGCGTGACGCTCCGCTATTATCTCGACTCCCTCCTCTTCTTCGATCATTATTCGAATCGCCGTATTTGAGGTTAGCTGTCGTCATGGTGCCATCGTACTTAGGGGGTACGTTTCGCGCGCGATTTAACTGAGGGTGTAGAAACGAGGGTGACGCTTCGAGAATTATCAAAATAAGGTGGAGCGTGTTCGTAAAGAGCTTCTCGAAGAGTTCCTATCTATCTATATAGGCCGTATCGACATTGACTCGAAGCGTAAGGAGCTATAAGAGCTCTGCACGCTTCGCGTATACAATATACTCGCTTATTATATGCTTTAGCCTTGGTATTCTTAATAGTACACAGGTCTAGACTTGTTTCTTATTTCCTTTTTAGTCTTCCTACTCTTTTCTCTCGCTAGGCGAGCTTTATAGTGTATAGTCAAGATTAGGATAGTGTCTCTACTCGCTCGAACTTCTGTAGGTTCGGCTATAATAGTAGTATATAGCTTAGAACGTAATTCTTATAGGAATCGCTATATCTTGCGTTGTATCTCGTTAAGGCGCGCGGCCTCAACTTTAGCCTCTACCTCCTCTAACTAATAGAGGAACTGGCGCACTTCCTTATCCTTAAGCTACCTTCTAAACTATATAGCTATAATGGTATTAAATAATCGCGTTACTAAGTTCTTAACTGTGCTTTTCAAGAATTCCTTAAATACTGCCTATATTATAGGTAAAGGAACTTATTTAAAGTATAACTAAAGTGCGTTATCTTTTAGCTAAGTTATAGCTATATAAATAGTCTTTATAGCTATTTCTAGATCTAGTAACTTTATCTTATAGATATAAAAATATATTTTTATAGTTTGTAATAAAAGTAGTAAGAGCTTAATAATTATCGCCTTTAAAATACTTCGATATATCCGCCTTAAATACTTTAAAATAACTAAAAAGAGTATCTATAGCGGGTCTCTTAGTTCTGTTAGTCGATTTAGCTGACGCTCTCTACTGGAGCGCTATAGCCCTGGAGCGCTATATCTACTCGGCACTTAAGGTTCTATCGCTCTTAAGATATTTAATTCTATTAATTCTCTCTTATCTCTTACGCTCTTTCTTTAGTGAAGTCTCTACTTCCTATAGCTCCTCGTTATTTATTGTCTCCTAGTCTTTAGGGGTGTCGATAGGAGATGTACTAGTTAGAGGGCCACTCTCTAGGGCGATCGTGCTCTCTAGGTCCTCTCGCGAAGCTTGGTCTCCCTGCGAGAGATTTATATGGCCTGTTCTGTTAGCTAATTCAGCTAAGTGTTAGAGCTTGAGAGATTACGGATTGGGTTGTGCCTGTATTAGCGCGGAACTATACTTCCGGCTACTACAATCGGCAGCACTATTGTGAAAGACATTGAGAATTGTTAGAATTCTATTAGAATAGTACTGCGTAATTAGGAACTGAATGTATTTACTATAGTACTCTGATATTCAACGACTCAACGCCTGAGAAAGGAGAAGAGTCTGCGCTCAGCCGATTCGGCTGAGAGCAGTTTCTAAGTACTTCAGTCTTGTTGTAATGTTGAGGTCACGGTCGTGTCATAGTCATATCTCGTATTCGTGACAAGCACACTCAATTGGCACTCAGGTGCTCGTGGTCTCCAACAACTCGTTGCAATAGGTAACTCTAATTGACTGTTGTCAGCTTATCTACGTCGTTTCTTTACTATATGCGGACTACGTCTTCTCTACTTGACCTTGGGGGCCTTCATCTCGATGGTTAACTAACGCTGTCTCTATACTTAGATGACAACCCGATGGCCATCGCCACCAAGTACTCGTTGCCGCCCTCGCTGCCAAAAGCGAGCATTCTAGCGCCGTCGGCCGCGTCGACCTCTGTTGTCTGTAGTTGCCATAGGCACTACGGCCGCATCCGCCACCTCCTCCCTTCCTCCTCTCGCTCGGTGTCGTCGGCATCATCCAGCGCCAACGATGGCGGTTGCCTCTCGTTGTCGGTGCCGTCGTTGAAGCCGACCAGCCTTATAAGAGAGCTACACTTTGAGTTTTCGTTCAAGTTCACTCGGCCACGGGGCCTCCACCCCGACGGTCAGTTGACCTCTCCTCTTTCCTGAAACCGATCCAGCTTGGTAATTCCGATTCTTTATTCAAGTTGACTCGGCCGTGAGGTCTCCCCTCCCTCGGCAGACGACCACGAGAGCCCGACGAAGATGTCTCTGCTTTCGTTGTCCAACAACGAGAAGATGCACACGATCCACTTGAGCCCCCGGAGATTATGCTTGAAGCCCCTCCGCAAGACCAGACACCGCCGATCTGGCGTGGCGTTCTCCCCGGTCAAAGAGGAACAAGACCTCGTCATAACGACTCACTGTTGAAACTGGAGAACCACGGGTCAACTGCCGAGAGGTTAAAGCTGCTGTTTGGCTAGGATGATAATCGACTCCAACCACTCTTGCACAATGGTTTCGACAGTCGCCTTGAGTAGAACCTGCTCCAGATAATGGTGACGCCTTTCGAAAAGGCGCACGGCTTGCAGGACGGCCAGCATTGTTAATGGCAGCTGCCAGTATCAATGGACCTCCCCAAGAGGGAGAATAATAGTAGAGACTTGCGTAGACACCGGCACTTGGTACCCTAGGCATAGTGCCGGTATTGAGAAGGCCTAGCATCAGGAGTTGTGTCTATAAGTAATACAGAAGCTAAGCTCGGTCTGCGAAGGAAGGAGCTAAAGCACTTCTCGGACACTTTATACGTTGATAATAAAGTCTTTAGAACAGATTGATATTCGCTATCGAAGACGGGACAAGCTTGCCAGACGCGTCGAGATCACGAGTGCGACACACCATCACGTGATTTGGTCCTGAGATGGTACCAAAGTGTACTGTGTGGAACATGTCGCCATGTGTTCACAGTTGACGCCCCCCATTTTTAAAAGAATGGCTTGCTGAGAAGATCCAAGCAGGTGAAGAAAGGGATCAGCATCAACAGAAGCAATTCTATGAACAAGATACTAGTAGTGAACGAGGTCAAGAATCGGAGGAAGCAGTTTTTCCGGCTTCGGATGGCCCAAGCGGCTCCGTGCAACCTTTTCTGATCGACACCTTATCGACATCGTCACGCGTCGTCGAGACAGAGTGCATTGTACATCTGATACACGGCTCTCCAAGCTGTTGTCAGAAACAAGCGGATGTTTTGGTGTAGTTTCCAGAGAATCTCGGTGCCGCGATCAAGACGACACCACTTTCCCGGCTGCCAATGGAGCTTCTTGCAATGAACACCTGGGAGGAAACTCACTGCAACAGTACAAGGATCGTCCGCTGTCGGAAAATATGGGAAGCTGCTGCAATAATCAACGCCTTGTTTGGCCGGCAGCGAGATGAGTCCGCCTGCACCTCGTATTCCCAAGCGGGCACAGGCAGAGCGGGCAAAGACAAACGCCAGGCATCAAACATCTAAGTCTCAGCCTTGTTCTTGATGACGGCCATCTACCTCTGTCGATGTGTCGGCGGTGGCTTTCCAAAGCTTTGAGGTTAGTACCAGACCTTTCACACTTCACCTTTGAGCGACTCCCTCGCGTTCACTTCCGAAGCAACTTGACTTTCATCTATCTTCGCGCCGCTCGCAGTGGTAGCAGGCAGTGAATGGAAAACAGTGGACTTCCGCCTTGTGTATCTCTTGCACAGACCTTACCTGGCTTTCCTTTCCTTTTATATTGTTTCTGCTACGCCTTTCTTCTTAGTCGCCACCTTCTTCAACCATCAGCTGGAAACTCTTCTCCTTGCTTCTTGAACCTCCACACTCTGATCCGGCCTTGCCAGCCTCAATATGGCACCGTACAAGTAAGTGCTCTTCAAGCCGTTATGGGGGGTTTAGGACCTTTCTACTTTTACAGTGGTTTCGGTCGCGACGTCTGAAACTAACAACGGACAGAATTGCCTTGATCCCGCCGAAGGGTGACCGGCTTGACCTGGTCGTACCGTTCGATGGCAGCAAGTCCTTCGCCGATCTCGCTGCGATCGCGATCCAGCGCGCAACCAAGTACCGATCCCTGCCTTCGTCAATCCGATATGACTCCCTGAAACTGTGCCTTGGCGCCGACGACGGCTACTTGATTGAAGCAGATGACCTCGTCCAAGATGTGATGACAACCTCCTCAGATCTGCTCTTCATCATCTTTTGCGATGCCCAATCGAAGAATACTCAGCTCCACCGCGAAGACCTCTCCACGGGCACTGGCGTACTTCAAATTCGCGTCATTACTCCAAAACTGGCACAGCGAACCTCGGAAGTTCGTCATATACCCCTGTTACAAAATGGCCGCTACTACAAACCCTCCACAACCTTGAAAGAAATCCACCGAGAGATCGCACATCATCTACAAATCCCAGCCGAGGGTGAACATGGTATGGGACAATCCGCCGCAGGCCTATTGGGGGATCACCATCATCAGGATACCAACGAATGCAACTGCAAACTGGCACAACTACTGGTCCAGAAAGGTCAGTGGGAGAAAGTTTTCTGTGCAGACCACAACGTCGAGTATCAACCCTGCTACTTCGGGTCAGCGGCAGCTTCCCCTTCTTCGCTTTGCGCTCAGTGCTCCCAACCACTGAGTGCCCACGCGCGTGCGACAGCAGAGTCAGCTCACTGTGCGGCATACATTCTGCGCAGAACTGATTTACCCTGTGGGCATGTCATTCACTCGCGATGTGTTGGTGCCGGTGCCAACCAGGAATACGATTGTCCTTCCAGATGCTACGAAACCACGCATACCGACTTGGGATCGTCCAACCAATTGATTGTGGTCTTTGACAATGGCAAAGTTGAGAGGTTGGAGCTTGCTTCGCGGACCCATTCGGACATGATGGCCACGCTGGCTGAGAGGTTCGGCGAAAACTTCACTGAGACCAAAACTGTTTTCTGTAAAGGTGGTCTGGAGGACGAAGAGGGGTACAGTCGACTCCCCATCGTTGCTATCTGCGCTTCATCAAGACACCATTCCAACGACTCGGTTTCATCCACTCCACATGGGGCATCCCGCATCAAGCTTGACCTGCATACCATTGAAGGTCCGATCAACACCCACAACCTGAGCCTCACAATCAAAGATACCCGCTTGGCCGACATTGCCATCAATGGCGTTCTGACACTGTATGCTGTTGAGTGGAAACCAGACGGCATCGCAACGAAAGGGCAAGGGAAAGATGCGATGTTCACCACTGCTGCCTACTGGAGACTCCCTTCAGTGCAGTCAGACCGTGGTATGGCCGCCTTTCTCGCCTCGCTTCGTGTCTTTTCACATATCATTGGAACCGAAGAGTTCGATGACTATCGCCAGAATGAGGTCCTCCGAGTCGTACACTCACTGACTCGCTTTCCACCGGCGGTAAGAGCTGCTCACATCTTGATGGACGGTAAGACATTGAGAGCCAATGAGAGCGCTGCCCTTGTCCAGAGCATCGCTGTGGTGGCAGAAGAATTGATTCCTCTGAACCGCATCTCAAACGACCTACGGCGAAGTCTGGAAGGTGCGAGGCTGGTCTTGGGGATGATCTTGCACAGTGTCCGCTCCGCAGAGAGCCGCGAATGCGACAAAGCCGATCCCGCCGACACCGCGTTGCCGTACATTTCTGGCTATCACACAGTCGACCTGCGGGATGCCAAAACAATGGAACCTGTCACTGACCCTGTTCTCACCAACCTGGGTCTGGTCAACCAGGGTACCTTTGACGCATTCGCCGTATCTGCTTTGCTCAAAGATAGTCCTTCTTGCTACCTCATTGACTGCGGCAGAGACGACCCCACGCGCATACGTGTGGCTCTGCTGCAAGGGGGTGTGGCAGAAGCGCCGTACTACGAAGCACATGTTATTGGCGCTGCGCTCGTGCACTATGCCGGTGTGCAAAATCATTCTCTCGACTTAGAAGCGTTGTCAGCCGATATCTCCTTTCTTGCTTCTCTGTGCGAGGAGACGAAGCTGGTGGTGGTTGCGCCACGCCAGCTGTCCAACGCCAAAGCTCCAAGCTTGACCTTAGATCGGTACGGTAATATGGCTGTGTATACAGGGAGGGCCGTCTGCGCTGATCCAGGCCAGGATCACGCCGTGTTTCATCCCTTGACTGGTATTGACGAGAACGTGGATGTCACAATCGTCTCTCAGATGCTGGAGCCGATACTCGAAGAGCGGGAGAGGGATGGAACAAATGTTTTCGACCTTTTCAGTGCTAGCTTTCGTCGCAAGGAGTCTTTGCCGACGGAGTTGATCGTCTTTTGCGTCGACTGTAGCTACAGCATGAACGAAGCGTCTGGGTTTGTCGACACCAGTGATGAGCATGACGACCTCTGCTCCGACTATGACGACGACGACGATGTTCTTCTTGATGATGAGGACGATACGAATGTTTTCTTGGAAGAAATCAAGACTTGGCTCCGAGATCATGAGTCCTGGGAGGACATCCTTCACATCATTCACCATTACGCAGACGGGGCTCTCGACATCGCGCCAAAAGTTCTGGAGTTCGTTCGTACTTCGATCATCCGAGAACTGCGTCACCTGGCAGCCAAGAAGCGCCAGACTTCTCGCTGGGCTACGCACGCGTATTCTCGTACCTCGTCCACGGAACGACGAATGAATCGATTGCGAAGACTCGTGACAGGACTGAATCACCATGAGCAAGCTATCTTGGACTTTCTTGTCTTCACCGCCAAAGATCCTTCATTTGTGTCGAAAGACTTTGCAAGATGGTCATATGGTGATGAGCTACCGTCGCTTCCTCCTTCCTCGGCTTCTCAGGATACCAAGGACTTGGGTGACTTCTGTGTCGTTCCACAGGACTACCTCTGTCCCATCAGCCAAGTTGTCTATGAAGATCCCGTAAAGACCGTGGATGGCTTCACCTTCGACAGAAAAGCAATTGAGAGATGGTATCGAATCCGGAATAGCTCGCCTTTAACAGGTCTCCCAGTCGACGACACAACTCTAACGCATCAGCAATTGCTATCGGATCAAATCAGAGCATGGGTGAAAGCAGAAGATGTCCTACAGTCTCTACCGTCGTCGCCAAAACGCACTCGAACACGTACGCGCCATTCAAGAGCAGTCGTCGAATTCATTGCGCCGAGCGTCCGTTTCAGCCGGGAGGTCCCTGGGTCTGCAACAATGCTAGACCTCCACAAGATTGCGTTTAGAGGGATGAGAGGGATGTATGCCAGCTTTTCACTGTACAACGGCGGTACGCATTTGCCTTGCACGGAAGAAAGCATAGGTCGGAAGGGAATGGTCGGAAATCAGACCATCACGATTAGCCCTGGTCACCTCCCAAGCAGCATCGGCGGTACCCCAAAAGGTTCGACAGTTCAAGATCACATGTGCCTTGTTCGTGTTTATCGACACGGAGGTCGAACCGGAGAGGCTTTCAACTACTGGGTGCCTTTGGCGTTCGAACTGACGTTCAGTTCGATCCTGTTCCACAGCTGGAGACAGGAGATACAAGAGCATGGCGCAGTCTATTGCGACTATGACAATACTCCGTGGACTGATCTCAAAGATGGTGGAGACGGCAAGGCAATTGGCAGTCGCAACGAGCCATGGAGCTCGTTGTCGGTGGCTCTCAGAAATCTACCTCTCGTGGTTATTCGGGAGGAGGAAGCACTCTTCGGACGCTTGCGGGACTCGGGCTCACAGACCAATGCGACGAGGCGGGCCCCAGAGGAACAAAACCCATACGGTCGCTGCCGAGTACTGAAGGTCGAACTGTGGTCTGGGTACGAAAGTGCTGCCGACATTGAACGGAAACGGAAGCGTCGGCTGCAACGCCTGTCGAGAATGGCTGTGACGAAGCAGGTTTTCTCGCAATTCATCAATCGCCTGATCGCGTACAATTTTCCCACCAGCGTCGGGCTCGTCACTTTCGGAACTCGGGCACGTCTGGATCAGAAGATTACAGACGTTGTTGAGAACTTCCGGCAAGCTGTTGACAGGATGAAAGAAGAAGGCGACACTGCACTATGGGATGCACTTGCAATGGCGGCCGACCACTTGGTCGACGCAGGCCGTCCATACCCAGAAATCAAGAAGAGAATCATCTGCCTGTCCGATGGTGCAGATACCAGCTCGCTGAGGAGTGCTGAAGATGTCTGCCGAACATTGCTTCAGCATAAGATTGTGGTGGACTCCGTCTGTATCGGCAACTCGAGCAACCGTGCACTGAGGACAATCTCGTATTGCACCGGTGGGTACAAATTTGTTCCGACCTCGGTGGAAGAAACATCTGCGCTTTGTGAGCTGGAGCCAGTATTGTCCATTCATGAACGACCGCCGACCTTGCGTCCTGTGTCCGAGTCTGGCCTCAACTTTATCCTCGCACAGTCCTCCCCTAATAACAAGGCGGACCAGGTTACGAGAGACGAATATCCTGCTCGCAAGACGCATGAAAACCTCAACGATTCATTCGTCCAAATCGGTCGATTTGAACGAACCAGGGTGTCAAGCTCCTCTGACCAGCAGACTTCGGCAGTTTCGTCTCTGCGGTCTCGCAGACTGCTCCAGGAAGTTCGAGACATTGCTAATCACCCGCACCCATCCTACGACGTGTACGTCTCCGAGAGTAATATGGGCTTCTGGAAAATTGTTCTTCAAGGGCCAAATGGATCAGCCTATGCCAGTGGAACGTTCGTGCTTTACCTGGGTGAGTTTCTCTCTTTCATATGGTTTTACATGCTTGCAAAGCATTTGGTTGTTTCCCTATCGACTTTAGCGCAGGCTGACGATGAATTAGATATGGGTGAGGACTATCCGCGAAAAGCACCGGACGGACGTTTCGTCACTCCTATGTTCCATCCAAATGTCAACAGACACGGAAGAATCTGGTAAGTTACTTCCCGTTCCACCTTCCGTCTCTTCCTGCCGAGGCTGACAACTCTGGTGCCAGTCATTCCATCTTCGATCGCAACTGGACAGTGGACACGACGAACAAGCAGGTTCTTGATACAATCTTCGGCCTACTTCTCGTGCCAGAATTCACCGACCCCATCAATACTGTGGTCACGCTCAACTATTACTGGGACGAAGTTGCGTTCAAAGATGAAGTTGTGAAACACATCCAGAAGCATGCCAACCATTCGAGAGCACAGCTTGGAGATTCGATCATGATGACAGATTAGAGCAACAGATGGCATGGTGTTTGCGAGGGGTGGGATCCAAGGAGTCAAAGTGTGAAAAGGCGCACAGGCTCCGGTACAACTGTATCACATGAGCACAATGGTACTGTTTATGCTTTGTCAAGGCGTCCTCGTGAATGGAAACGGTGACATGGGAAGAATGTGCGCTTGCACAAGGACAAGGCAGGGCAGGATAGCAAAAGTGCCATTTCACACTTCAAGCTGTACCGTAGAATTCAAGTCCGGTACGGCAGATCATAGCCCACCGCGGCCGCCAGGCTGGCAATTCATGCGCGTCTTCTACAGGAAGCTGCATCTCAAAAGTTCACGCTTTCACAATAACCACATCAACCGATTCTCACCTGTCCCTCCGCTACATCTCCAAACCTACTTAGCTTGTAACCATGGGCTCGGATCCTCAATTCGCGAAATACCCCGACCTCACACTTGCTCAACACATTTTCACCCTTGTCAATGCGCCGCAGACTGCCCAGCCGACATCGTTAAATTACCTACAAAATGCGATCAGAGACCACAAGATGGCGCCGCTGTATCGGCATCTGGCTCATCCGACCGAAGGTGTTCTGAACACCATTGGTGAAAGCACAGCTCAGCCACCGCAGCAGCCACCCTCAAAACCGACAGCTCGACGAGCGTCACTAGTGTCAAGCAATCTATTGCCGTTCAAGAGGCCGGTGCCTTCTGGCATCCTTCCTTGGGACGAGTCGCTCTACGAAGAACTCAAGGCGGACAACGAGAAGGAGCTAGCGCAGTTTCAAAAGGAGGAGGAGGAGGCCGAGAAAGAGGCTGGCGAAACCGAGATCCAAGCCGCTCGAGGCAAGCGAGCGGAATTTTGGGCTCGCGTGGGTGACAAGGTAGGCTGTAGGAGAATCTCGTTACAGTGAACATGCACTTACACACCCGACAGGATCAAGCTATCGCCGCCTACGAGAAAGTCTTCGACAAGACTGGGCCGCTGGGCACGAAGATTGACCTAGTCCTTGCGATCATTCGGATAGGCTTCTTCTTCAACGACAAGGTCTTCACCAAGAAGCAGATCGACCGTGCGAACATTCTCGTCGAAGGCGGAGGTGATTGGGATAGAAGAAACCGGTTAAAAGCTTACAAGGGCCTTCATCTCCTCACTGTCCGATCCTACAACCTCGCCGCACCTCTGCTCCTTGACAGTCTTTCTACATTCACTAGCTACGAACTCTGCAGTTATTCATCCCTCGTCGTATATGCTGTGTTGGCCGGCTCACTCTCGCTCAAGCGGGTGGACTTTAAGGCCAAGGTGGTCGACGCGCCAGAAATAAAGGCGATACTGGGTGACATTGAAGAGAAAGCAGAAGGGGCAGATGAAGAGATGAAGGATGTGTCAGCCTCGACCGCGGAACGTGCTGCTGGGCTGGTCAATGTGAATGCGCTCGGGACTGGTGGCTCAGTGGCGTCGCAGACCGAAGCTCCTGTGGATGTGTCGTCGTTGGGCCAACTTGTCAACAGTCTTTACAGTGGAAACTACCAAAAGTTTTTCCTGGCACTAGCTGCGGTCGAGGAAGCCTTCCTGACTCAGGACCGGTACCTTCACGAGCATCGAGCATGGTTTGTCAGGGAGATGAGATTGAGGGCGTATCAACAATTACTCCAGTCTTACCGCGTGGTCGGACTGGCAACCATGGCGCAGGCTTTTGGGGTCAGCGTCGACTTTTTGGACCGAGATCTCGCCAAGTTCATTGCTGGAGGCCGGGTCAGTTGCACAATTGATCGAGTTCAAGGTACCATCGAAACGACACGGCCCGATGACAAGAACAAGCAGTATGCGGACGTTGTGAAACAGGGCGACGCCTTGATCACCAAGCTGCAGAAATACGGCCAGGCTGTGAGACTGAGGGGAAGCGAAAGAGCCTGAATGGGAGCAGATTTCTTCTAGCGTGACTCTTGCATGGCACCTGTGCACAGCATATGGGCGCAAGGCGTTCGAGACGGCTTCACAGAAGGACCAACGGCTGCGGCGGCATAGGCCGAGTGTGTACCATACTATTAGACGGCTATTGCTGGAAATGACAAGTGGAATGGAAATTGTTCCTGCCAGATAGACTCGATGGCGGACCTTCACTTCCTCGGGAAATTTCTGAGCCACTGGCCTCAATCTCCAATGAATGTCGTGCAACGTCTCTCGGCTTGGGAGACCCCTGCAGCAGATGTTTGCCTCCCCCACATTTCTTGATAAGATAGACGAGGGGAGCTTCAAGCATGACGACTTTTGACGCACAGATCACCGCAGTTCGTGGTGGTCTTTCGCGCGTCCTGGCTCATGTTTCCATTTCATCATCACTGGAAGCCCACGCAGAGTCTCCAGTATTATCATGGTTTGTCAGTGAGCTCAAGATAAGCCTCCAGATTGTGTCCTGGGGCGCGAGTTGTTCGGCGCACACGAGTCATCCAGACACCCCACTGTGACCTTCGAGGCCGAGTCGCTCTTTCCATTGTGCCTGATATGGCCAGTCCGACAACATCGCTGTGCAAAGCAACACCTATGCTGCTGCGAGCTCACTATCTGCCCAGTGGATTTGCTGTTGCTACTCGAACACTTTCTTCTATCCGACACACACACCACCTATCACGCCGGAAGCCGTCACAAGGTGAGAAGAGCGAGTCACCATCTCCGCAGTCGGAAAGGTTGCACACCACTTATGACTCGATCATAAGTTTTTGCTTCTGCGCACCCGTCGCCTCATACCAGTGTATCATGAGACCACGAAAACTAACAAATACCACCATCTAGTCTCCTCACCTTCCTATTCTCTCTCATATCCTTCGAGTCGCCGAAACATGTCGTCGACGCGTCGGCTACGCAGTCTCAACATTGACAATATCAATCCTCATGTCAAGGAAGCAAAGTACGCCGTTCGAGGCGAACTTGCAATAAAGTCAGAAGAGTTTCGCGCACAATTGAAGCGTGGAGATCCTCCTACACCGCCAGAGAGTCCTCTTCCCTTCGACACTGTCATCTCTGCCAACATTGGTAACCCGCAACAACTGGACCAGAAACCCATCACCTTCATTCGACAGGTGCTCGCTCTACTAGAAAACCCTGCCTTACTCGAAAACGAGGAAGCACTAAAGTCAAGTTTCGGCTACAAGCAAGATGTCATAGACCGGGCGCGCTGGTTGCTAAAAGAGGTCGGGTCGGTAGGAGCATACTCGCAGTCTGCTGGTGCTCCGGGAATTCGCCAGTCCGTGGCCAACTTCATTGAACGGAGAGATGGCTTCCCTGCTAATAAAGACGACATCTACCTGTCCGCTGGTGCCTCGTCGGGTGTCAATACTCTCCTGCATGTCATCTGGGCCAAACCAGAAACAGGCGTTCTTGTTCCTATCCCACAGTACCCTCTTTATACTGCAACCTTGAGCGTCCTCAATGCTCGCTGTGTACCCTACTATCTGGACGAGTCTAACGCCTGGAGCACAGAGCTCGCAGGCATTAGAGAAGCATACGATAAAGCAGTCAGTGAAGGCACCGATGTTCGTGCGATTGTAATCATCAACCCCGGCAATCCAACTGGCGCCTCGTTACCAGAAAAGGACGTCGAAGAGACGATCAAGTTTGCTGCCGAGAAGAACCTAGTCATTATGGCCGATGAAGTCTACCAAACGAACGTCTTCGTCGGCGAATTCCACTCCTTCAAGGGCGTTCTGCGAAAACTGCAAAAGAATGAGCCGGGCAAGTATGACACTGTTGAACTGGCCTCGCTCAATTCGGTTTCGAAAGGCATGGTAGGCGAATGCGGTCACCGTGCTGGTTACTTTGAGCTTGTCGGGTTTGATCCTGAAGTCCAGGCACAAATCTACAAGTTCATCAGCATCATGCTATGTCCACCAGTCACTGGGCAGTGTCTATTGGAGATGGTGGTGAATCCACCGAAGCAAGGAGATCCCAGTTTTGAATTGTACGACGAAGAATATAACTACGTCAAGAACGGACTGAAGAAACGGGCGACCGCACTGTATGAAGCGTTCCAGCAGATGGAAGGTGTCGAGGTCGGAGAGCCACAGGTACGAGTTCTCTCTCTTTGCTCCCCTTCCTTAACAGCACACACTAACCATCCGTTCGTAGGGCTCAATGTATCTCTTCCCCACCATCACCCTTCCAGAAAAGGCTCAGGAGGCTGCAAAGGAAGCAGATCGCTCGCCGGATGAGTTCTACTGCCTGCGCCTCCTCGACGCCACTGGTATCTGCGTCGTTCCTGGCTCCGGCTTCGGTCAAAAGCCTGGCACGTTACATCTTCGGACGACTTTCCTTGCTCCCGGCACTGACTGGGTCGGCAGATGGACGAAGTTCCATAAGGAATTCCTGGAGAAGTATAGATAGATGAAGCTGTATCGGGATACGAAATAGGATCGAAGGCCAGCACTTGCTTTGTTAGGGTTGGCATTTACTGCGGGTTCGAATTCCACTCAGTAAGGCGTTGCCCTTGGTGTTATTATTGTTGGTATGACCATTCATCCGCTGTACATACTTAGGTATATCATCACCGATCAATACTCGCAATACTCGCATTGACATGGCGTCCGCACCTCCATGTCCAAAAAGTCATTGACCAACTTGGCACAATGTTCATGAAACTCGAACATGAATCCATGTCCGCTCTGTGAATATCTGTTAGCCTGTACCATTCAAGTCAGAGCAGTCTCTCGCAGAGACGGAAAACGTACCTCCGGATACATGTGAATATGCACATCCGGATTCTTCTCACTGATCTTCTGCCACAGCAGAATACTATTCTGCTCCGGCACCAATTTATCCCGCTGCCCACAGAGAATAAGCACGGGACATTGAATCTCGGCTAATCGATCGTAAGAGCCCTCATCGCGATGCGTCAACCCGTACCACCGCATCATCGCACTAATCTGCCCATCGATATCGTTCGTCGACACGAACGGCCACATGCTCGAACTGCTCGTGATGCGGCCCCACCACTTCTCGCCGCACTGTTGGCGTTCGCTGCTGAGTCCGAAGAAGCCAGCCAGGAAACCGGCTTTGATTTCCCCGTCGGTGGCGGCGTTGACGAGGTTCTGGAAGTAGGTCATGTCGCCGGAGGAGACGCCTTCGCCGGATGAGGGGGAGGTTCCGGCCAATATGAGCCGGCGGATTAAGCCGGGTGGGGAGACCAGGTATAGCATTTGCGCCATGAAGCCGCCCATGCTGAAGCCGAGGATGTCGATTTGGTCGATGTTGAGGGCTTGGATCTATGATTGTCAGCCGTGTGAACTTTAAACAATAAAAAATCATTGCACCGTGACTTCTTCGACGACGGTACGGTTTAAAAACTTACAAAAGCAAGAATCTCTCTTGCCCAGAATAAGAATGACGTATTCGTCGCCGGTGAGCCACCGGCCTTCGCGCCACGGGGGCCAGGCGTCCGTGCCGTCCGCGCACTCCCCTTCAAAGCGGCAGGGTCTGCGCTCCCGTGATTATCGAGGAGGAGGATTCTCCTCCGCGCGGCGAGGGCGTTTATAAGTGCTGGGTCCCAGAAATCAAGGCGGCTGCGGAAATGCGTTGGGAGGAGGAGAGGGACGTCGTCTTCGTGGTCGGGAGAGTGGGGATTGCTGTGGCCGAAGAGCCGGTAGGCGAAGGTGCTATTGTGGACTTTGAGGATGTGGATTGGGGCGGTGGAGTAGGTGTTGGACTCGATCATCTTGAGGCCTTGTGGGTAGGTATGAAGGCTGTACTGCTCTGATGGAAGATTCCCTCTCTTGTGGGCAAGAATGAAGGTAGTCGTTGCAATTTTGCTGCTGTGGTGGAAGATTCCTGGTCTTTTGCGCGAGATTGAAGTCTGGTCGTCTCGATGGGATCTGTTCCTCTTCTCTGCTGGAGGTGAACGTTGGTCGTATATGTAATGCGCTTCCCTTGAGGAACGGAATCTTGACGGCGCCCGCATCACGTATGTGGACGGCGGGCTGGAGCAAGGTCGTCGCTGGTGCCGCCCGCTGGACTCTAAGCAGACCACGGCGCCGATTTGGCGCCGTGCAGACATCAACCGGCTCGCGGAGTCCAGGAGCGTACCTCTCACCCCGTAGAGCTCGATGGTCCTTGTGCACTGTGAGAGGTCAATTGGGGAGCTTGCTCGTATTTCTTGCATGACAGCCCTCGCTTGCTTCGGTACGCTTAGTAACATCTTAGGACTGACCAATGATGGGCGGTATTGCTGGCTGCAGGCCGCCCGCCACGGGTTTGCTTTTCACCCTCGTTGTGCTTGATTCGTCTGTTGTCGAACGAGAGTGCATGATAGGACGGGCATTCCTAAAAGCTTCCCTCGCAGTTGATGAAACTGCCGATCTTGACCGCTCGCGGTCGCCGACAGGGGCCTCTAAGCCTGATATGCGAGGTGATATCTGAACTGAATCTTGTCAAGATAGACGTTAGCAGGGGCAAGAAAACTAACTTACCGGTTTCTGACAAGATAGGTACACAATAACTGGTAGAGGGCAGCCAAGATCGGCCATTCAAGGTCGTGGTTTGGACCGGGACGGGTTGGGAGGGAGCATCTGGACTAGCCTGTCTGCAGGTGACCGTGTACGGCACACCAGATCAAAATTCCGGAGTAAAGAAAGGTACATATGAATTGGGGATTGCAATGGTTTGCATCGTTTCTTTTAGCAGCGTGGGCTATTGATGTCTGAGCCTTACCTAAAGAGTGGGCCATAGTTGGGTTGGCGGGCTCGGAAGCTGACGTCTGAATGAGTGGAAGTCTGCTTAGATGCTCTGTGGCCTGTCCTCCTTGTTGTGGGCCGAAGTGTCTTCTAACGAACTCGTCTCCTCGTAGTGAAAGCTCCCAGTCAGGATGAATGGCTCTTTTCCTTCTCTAGTTCGTCTTGCCCCTGCCACTGACCTTTGCATCTCTGTCGAACTTTCGCCATGGTCAAAGCTAGCTTCTTTTCAGGATTAAGCTTGGAAGAAGTCGAGCAGATCCTTGTTGATATCATCCGGCAGGGCATGAGCACCACCCGGGTAGATCTTCAAGCTGCCGTGCTTCAGCGTTTTGATAGCTTCGTGAGCACTAGCAACGATGGGAACGATTTGATCGTCATCGCTACAGAAAGTTCAGGTTAGCAACTCCCGAATTGGCCAAGCATGCTGCACGGAGGTCTTACCCCTGAATGATCAAAACCGAGATATCGATCTTCCTGAGATCCTCCCTCAAGTCGGTCTCGGAGAACACGGTGACACAATCGTAGGCATTCTTGAATCACACATCATTCCCTGCTGCGACCACGCCCAAATCAAGCCCTGGCTAACTTTCGCACCTTCGCGGTTGAAGCCAAAGAACGGTCCCGTGGGGACGTCAACGAAGAATTGGGCACGGTCCGCTACCATCCCGGCTCTGCAATCGTCGAAGGTGCTCATTGGAGTGCCCAGGGGATTGGTATCGGTTTTGAGCATAAGTGGAGGGATGGCGCTGACGAGAACAGCCTTGCGGACTCGCGAGGTGCCATGGCGGCCAAGGAAGCGAGCAACTTCCCCACCGCCAGTAGAGTGGCCAACCATGCAGGCATCCTTGATCTCGAGATGCTCGAAAAGAGCAAGAAGGTCGTCAGCATAGGTGTCTAGAATATTCGTCAGCATTTGGGAGCAATATCGGGTCATGGGATAGCAATCCAGCGGAGACTACATACCCATATTTTTCCCTTCCCATGGTTGGCTAGATCGCCCATGTCCACGACGATCGTGCGCAATACAGCGAAAGCCATGGTTAGCCAGGAAGAACATTTGGGCTTCCCAGTTGTCGGCGTTCAATGGCCCGCCGTGAGAGAAGACCACGACTGGGCCATTCTCTGGGCCCCAGATCTTGTAGTAGATCTCAGTGCCATCCTTGACAGTGTAGTAAGGCATCTTCGAGCTTGTTGTGTATTGAAGTTGCTTGCTGAAGCTGTGGATTTGGTGAACGTAGCCTAGGACGAGTTTGAATGATGTCTGATGGATCTGCCTTCTGTGCTATTTGTGCGACAATGCAGACGAGAAGGCCGCTGGCTCTTATACATCCACTTGTTCTCATCCATCTTCCACCTTCGACCGAATGAAGTCCCTCTTAGGGACTTGATGTGACCGTGAGCCAGATGGTCCATGTTGACAAAGACTCATGCGCTAGGCATGCTCTTGACAAATTGTCGACACGATGGCATATAAACGAGGTCCTTCGTATGAGACTGCAGCGTAAAGGTGTTATTGCTAGTAGCATGCAAGGCTATCAGTAACAATCAAGTGTGAGCAAGGTCGCGTAGCATATATTTCAAACCACCCTGCATCTTCCCCGGGAAATGTTCGGAAAGCGGTGGGACACATGCACGACTTGACGTAGTCGTCCACCGTAGCGGTGAGCCTGCCAACAGGCCTTCTCCCCGATGACTCCATTTGTTGGCGCCTGAGCTCCGAAACAATTCTACTGGCCCCCGCGAATTGGAATTCCAGGTCTGTGCTTTGTGAGCAGAATCTACAATGCCGATGTTTGACCGTATCTTCTATTCGCACGAATCTCTTATGTTGCAAACGTTTGTGATTGTCATTCTTGAGGAGTCCCGGAGAAGCTGGATGCGACTTGAACCATGCCACCGTGAGGCCATGCGTTCTTCGCTTATGCGGGATAAGGGAGCTGTCGGTGCCAAAAATCAGAAATTCTACTTCGGATCTATGCAAGCGAGAATGGGTTTCAAAGCAAGCGATACCTGCCCTGAGCTGAGAGCACCAAGAGTGTCCTGATTATGTAGGCAATATCCGGTGCCAGCATGCAGAGACGCTAGGCGTGGGGAAGCTCATCCAAATGTTCGCAATTGTGCTTCAACCGCCCACGCTGGAGTTACTGAAGCTATTGCATAAGGTCGAAAAGACGGAACTACCGACTTCGGTTACCTAAGTACTCTTTACGCTGGTGCACTTGGACTCAAATATCCAAGTCGTCTCCATTTGTCATCTGACTCTGATGAGGAAGATGACATGTACAGTGTGAGAAGTTGAAACTAAGTTCACTTTCTACTTTCCCTGGGCACAACTATCCCCCTTCTCATCGCAATATCCTGCGTGCTCGGCTCGCTCAGCTCCAACCCCAATCCACTGAAGCTCAGATCAAAGCCGCCTTCGCCAATCGTCCACTCCAAACACGGTGCATTTTATGGGCTCGAAAATGGATTCATTTCACAGTCGATACCATCGTCGATCAGCACCAGCGACTTGCCTCTCCTGCTTCTTCAGCATCGGAGCAAGTCTAAAGGCGGCGACAACCATCAGTCCAATCGCAATCCATACAAGCCCCACACTGACCCAGGTGATTACCAGGAATCCATCATGCCTCCATGCATGCAAGTTCTTGCCAGGGAAAATATCAAATGTTCCAGAGCTCTTGCTTGCTGATACCGTGATCTTCGCTGAGGAGATCATCTTGAATACGTTGGTGGCAATGCAGGCCGAGAAAGCGATGCGCAGCAGGAGGAGCGGCACTCCCCGCATCACCGCGTCCGGTGTTTTCTCGTGCCTAACCATCATGATGACACCATGGAGGAAAGCCACAATGGAGATACCCATGCTGACAATACTCAAGACTAGTAGGACGAACGGCACCATGGTTTTGAGCGGGGGTTGGTGATCCAGGATCGCCTGCTGTGCGTCCTTATTTCCAACGAAGTTTGCGATGGAGAAGGTATAGCCGGTGCTCTGCAGCCAGCAGACCGTCGTGCTGTGGTTTTTGCCCATGCTCGCAGTATGATGATTCCACATCCCGGTGCAGATTGAGAGGTAGTGTGCGTCATACCAGTCGTTGATGGGCAGAGCACCTGGACTTGTGGCATTTGCCAGAGAGCTGCTGTCTACCTGTGATGCTCGTCAGTATTGGTTTTCTTCCGGCGACGAAGTGCCAGGCTTCAGATCGAAGTACTTGAATTTTCCTCCTGGATCAGAAGAGACAATTCTGCTTCAGGGGACCCAAGCACTTTCGCTTGAGGGAGACCTACCGTCAGTATCGCGAACCCTTCAATCGGCCCCGGCCATCTGCCCGCACACAATGCAATGATGGAGAGAACGAAGGCGCCAACGATACATAATTCGGTGCGGATAATCAGCGAGAGGGGTGAGAGGAAGAATCGTGCGACTTTCACCATCGTCAATGGTTGTGTGTTCGTGACTGTGACTGGAGCAGTGGGTGGCGGCACGATACGAGGTGTTATAACACTGGCCACCTATATACAGACCACCGATGGGGACGGCTATCGTACCCCGGCTGCTCGTATTAGATAGACTGGCGCCTGACTTCTAGGGCATCCTGGTCGAAGATGTGCGGTCACGAACGTGGGGACATGGGCGATACTGCCGGGTGGTAGGTGTCCATTCGTATTCGCATTGCTGCATCCTGGAGCATGACTGGTTGGTTACAAGCAGCCGAACCTCGCTTCCCCTCACTGAGTGATTAGGAATGGCACAAACCAGACTACCTACCCAACTTTGGACAATGGACGGCGCAAAACCAAAAATAACTCGTTGAACAAGCAGTCAAACTTAAGCTTGGCATGAGCTTGGACAGACTACCCCCTCCTTGCGCTGACTGGCGCTTCCGAGCAAATCCTCCACGAGGCTAGAGGTGTCAGGGGCACCCGTTTTTGGTAGTGACGTTGGCTAAGTGTCCGAGCTCTTCTTTGATGCCTCGCAGCCGGTGTCCTAGATCGCCATCCTGAACTTCAACTTGTCGTCCTCCACAATGTCGCCCTTCTTCGCCTCTAACTCGTCTACATCCCACGTCACGGAGAGATATCTGCCACTCAACCATTCCCTCCTCTCCTTGGTCAACCAAGTCAGCCATCCACCACACAGACCAACATCTTCCGTCATCAATGTGTCCCAAGCGTCGCCCTTCTGCGTTGAGTGGTTTTGCGTTTGAGGTGTCAACACCGCGCCAGGGTGCACCGCGAACGCCAATAGACCTTCGGCTTTGTGGTCCTGCGCCATGTGCTCCACCATACGGTTGTTGGCCAGCTTCGCAATGTTGTATGCGGTAGGCACGAAGCTACTTTCTGTCACCTGGCTCGCCAGACTCGTCAGGACAATGTAACTCCGCACTGTGCTTGGATTTTCTGACGCGATGAGGAGAGGCGTGAAGTACTTGGCGACATAGTAGCTTCCCAGGAGATTAATGTCGATGACCCGTTGAAAGTCGTCGTCTTCAATGATGCCCTTTGGTAAACGGCGGTTCGTCTTCTCTCCAGTCTTCGGGTCCGTATCGTGCAGGTACTTCGAAATGACTCCGGCATTGGCGATGGCGACATCTAACCGCCCTCCCCACTTTTGCTTCACCTTTTCCGCGAGCGCTTTGACGACATCCGCTTTCGTGGTGTCACATATCTCCGAGAGGATTTCCAGCTTTGGGTTCACCTCCTTGAGCTGCTTCTCCAGCGAATCGAGGTCGCTTTGCGTTCGACTTGAGATGCAAATGCCTTTTGCTCCGGCCCGTGCGTATGCCAGGGCAATATAAACGCCGAGACCTTTACCGGCGCCTGTCACGACCACGAAGTAATCCGAACATTGGTTGTTTTCCGGTAGTGTTGGGCCCTCCGCTTTTTGGTGCAAGGTCTTCGTAAAGTTTATGCCATAGTGCTCCGGGAATGACATCGTATCTGGAGACGCGGGAGTGCTCGAGATCCGGAGATTCAGAGATTATATCTGGAAGCGACGAAATTTCTATTTCAGGGCCGAATTGAGCGGTTTCTGGTGCTGTCTTTGCACTTTCTGGGTTGGAGTAATGGAGCTGGATCAGATGGTAATCTTGCGGTCAGCTCAATCGAGAGATCCTTAAACTTATAACTTTCGTGCAGGATAAGCCAAGCAGCTTGGAACCTCGAAGGTTGTCCGGTTACCGTTCCTATCTTTGCCGAGGGACAGGAGCTTGCTTGAGTAGTGTAAATATCGTCATTCAGCATCTGTGCGTTCCCCGCACACGGGTTAGCCCGTCTACAGGTCACAGGTACGGATTGGAGAAAGTTTTGAAAAGGTTGGGTAGAGTACCTTGGCATGCACATGCTTTGGCTGGACGAGCTATCTCTGCATTTGCAGCCGTTACCATAGTATTCTTTACAGTCCCGATCAACAGCAAATGTGGTGAGACTGTCCAGCGCCCGCGCCGGCGACATGGTCGAATCGGCATCGTTTTGGTGCAGGCCGTGGGCGGTCCAGACACCGCTGGCCATGCGAAGAAGGAAGGAATGGAGCTTGGCAAGGCCATTGTGGCTTCCAAGGTTTTCGGTGAATGCCACGAGAGCACGAGAACCCTCATTTACCTGACGATGCAACCTTGGACTTCAGCGAGTGGAATGTGAAAAGTGCCACACCCGATTCTCTACCGAGGGGTACGCTTTGCGAGCGCAGGACGGAAGCTTCTGTGCTTGGACGGAGATTTCGTTGAATGTCTAAGAATTCATGATTCTTACTTGACAGGAACCACGGCACAATACCGGTCGGGTGACCTTCCCGAACGCCCGTCATTGCTTGGCATTATTCTCTTCCCTCTAACCTTAAACTTCGTGTTTCGTACTCTCTCCAAGATCCCAAGTCGCGTTTGAATGCCTTATTGCAATCATGCGCTACATGTCAGCCAAAGTCGGTCAGTCCCACCCAAGCTGCGCAGTCAACAACAGAGGGAATATCATGCTATAGAGCTTGGGCGTCTCTTTCACTCTCTATTAAAGGTTCAGCCTGATGTGTAGCATCGTTGATGGGCTAGTATATACTTCTACTGAAGAGTATTTGCTCGGTGTCTCGGCGATCTCTAGAAATATATATTCTTTTCATGTCTCTCTCTCTGTTTCTTGAAGCTAAACTAGACTAGTATTTATCTAAAGCGAGATCAGCAGGAGTAATATTAAGATAATAGATTTTAAATAATATATAATTACTCTTAAAAGATATTAAAGCTTTTTTGAAGATTATAAGTTAGACGACTAAATTCTATAGATCTTTATTCTATCTACTTAAGTACTTTTTAAGACTAAACGGTCTTCACCGGAGAGATTTATATGTATACACTACTTCTTCGGAGAGACTAGGCGTATTGCTTTGGGTGGGAAAGTGCAGCTCTCATTCTCGCTCGCTCGGCGTCAGTCTCAACCTAATACCATAACACAAAAGCACAATTTGAACTGCACTGCACGTCTTCCATAAATTCTCCACCATCGCTCACTTGCATTTTCCCCCAAGACTGGATCAGAGGCCGTTCAAGCTCAGTTCAAAATTGCCATGTAGGCTGGAGCCAACATGACTTGCGGATCAATCTCGTTGCGAAGTGATATTAAATTCAGATGTGCGCTTTATCATAGCTGGTCAGTGAAGCACAGCCGCCTTGTCCTGAAATTTCAAAGCGCAGAATGACAGACGCTTGGGAAAATTTCGGATTTTGTTGCTATTTTAGTAGGGACTAGATTTTCGAGGTCTTCTGTCCTCGAGAGTTGGAGAGATTTGGCCGTCCGCCTTTATAACACTGGCACCACGCCGGCCTTTCTCGACCGTCGCACCAGCTCAGGCCAGACGTCAGGGGCGTCTTGAGAAGCGATCATTGGTTTTTTCGGTGAATGCCTGCGCTCTTCCCCATCTTGCAAGGCTTTTTCGGCGTCTCAATCAAGCAACAATGTTGCAGAACGTTCAACTCAAAGTGAGTGCAACGTCTCATACCCGCAGCTTGGCGCTACTACTAACACTCTCGGCTGGATCAACTGCGAACGACGTACAACCCAAGAAAATTCAACTTGACTCCAGAAGCACACGAGCAGCTAGCGACAGTGTTGGCCTGTGCCAACGGGAAATGTATGTAGTACCTGGAATTATTCGCCGTCCAAGCTGAAATCTAGCAAGAACATTGAAATACATCGCTCAAAATCCAGCAGAAGTCGTTCTTGACGGGGCATTTCAACCCCAAAGGCTGCTCAAGGTAGCCATGCAATTTCTGATCTCAAGTACCCATTTCGATTCGTCTAGTTCGACCGGACTGGTCTTCGCGGGAACCTCAACAACGAAGAGGCCCGGAGGGCGGTCGGGGGCGCCTTTGACCTATGAATCCTCTCCTTCACCTAACAAAACAATGAACGATGTTCAAATTTCGTCTCGTGTGTGGGTAGAAGGGGTTCGCGATGATTGCTTGCTATGTTGTCAGCGACTGTGGAGCCAAAAAGCGTTATCTGACTTGCTTCCAAAATGACAGGGCTGACTCACTCGCCATTGACGAGTCCATTGCTTTCAAGCAAGCAACGCAATGTGTTGTGATGGCTACTGCGTCAAATGTGCCTCGCGCAGGCCAAAGAGTGAGATCAGGTATCCTCGTCAGAAGATGAAGCGTGAAGTTCCTTCTCTTTTTGGCTCAGTTCAGCAGGCTTGGGTTTGTTCTGAAGTATAGAGAACGGCCACCAAAACTTCGTGGCGCCATCTGCAGGATTTGAGCTACCCGAAGCTTCAGGTTCGGACTTTTCTTTGGTGCTCGGCGGCGAGCCAGGCGGCCACCACTTTCTGGACACTGTCGTCTTTGGCTGAAGGTCGCTTGTACCGGACTTCTTCTCTTGCTTCTCCCGTCTGCGGAAATAGCGATCCACTACAGCGATCACTTTCTTGTCTTTTGTCTCCTGTGCCTCCTTCATCAGCCTCGATTCACCTTTCGATGGCATACAGGAGCGCTCTCCTCTGGTAGATCTGAGAATGTCGTATTGCAAAAGCAGATCGAGTACGTCGACGCGTTTCAGCTCGAGCGCTTTGATAATCGGAATGAATAAGTAAATGGTCTTGGGAGCCATCTTCCTGATGATATCTCCTGGTTGGTTGTGATCAAGGGCGATATTGATATCTCCCCCGATGAACCGCAAAGGATATCCCTCACTGCTAGGATCTGCTCCGTGATCCAAAAGGAAGTGAATGAAATCTGCGTTCTTGGGACCACCTTCGCAAGCCATACTTAGCAAGCTCGTTTGGCGTTCATCGAGCACAGTATGAATGAGCCCGGGGTAATAGGAATAGAGCAGTTTGAGCACATTGAGATCCGGTCGTTCACCCAGCGCAAGGACGAGCTCGTGGCTCCAGGGATATGTTGGGTTTCGCGGATACGGTCTGAGATACGGATAAGGTTTTTCTTGATGCTTGACGCCATACTCGTGGAGAAGTCTTTGCAATTCAATAAGTTGACCACTTTTGCATGCTTCCAATATCGCTTCCTGTTCCTGGTGGGGAGATAGCACGTCGCAGTTAAGCATTTCCGCCGGGTTTGGATGGGGAGATGTAGCCATGATATTCCGCGGTGTTGGCGAGTAAGAGGGGAGTTTGCTGACTGATGTTAGCTCGGCCTGCGGCGAAGGAAGGCATTGGGCCATTCTGCATCAGCGCGTGTCTTTGTATTTCCCGGATCTCGACTTGGTACTACCAGCTTGAGACCGGTAGGTAATGTTAGCGATGACCCTGACGTGAGGCTAGATGAGAGCTTTTATAAACTTGAACCTGCGCTCAAAGCCAGGCTTCGGCCAAAATGACCTGCCAATTGACCTCCCCAGGCATCCATTTCGTTAGTCAGAGGTGTTCAGGCGCAACCACTGGGAGATAGGGTGGTCAGAAGGACCTGAAGCACGGTGATTCTGTCAAGAGGTGATGAGGCAGGCCATGGCCGCGCTAGAGGACGCTAGTTTTGTCAAACAAGAGGGGTAGCCCTTGTCCAGTCATAGCGGACATGCAGACGCCCCTTTTCAGGCGCCAAGTGGCCGCGGTGACAGGCGAGGGAGGCTGGATAACACTCATTTGACTTCAAAGCAACAATGTGTCCAGTTGCTGTGGTTGTCAGTATAGCTTTTCTGGTAGTCAAGGCGGTGAGGAGGCGAAGTGTTTCGTTCCTCCTAAGCAGTAGATGATTTTGCGGCCACGGAGCATTCATGATTGACTTGTAAGTTATTAAAGTATCAATGCCACAGATGCACTTATGCCTTGCGCGCTCTCTAGCCAATGCTCCCAAGACCGACTGATGCGCTAGAGGTCGTTATCCATTCGCAGCCGATGTTGCGCCCACATGCAGTCTAGCAGCTGCATGCTACCCAAATTGCGAACCTGCCATTCACTTCTTGGGCGCCGACATCCGCAGCCAGCGAGGTACACTCTTGACCTCTTCCAGGGTCGTTTCTTCCACGTCTGGCGTGTCAGCCATGATCACGGGACAGTATCGCTTTACAATGCCTTCCCAGGACAGCTGTCTTCGGGAGAGCACTCCCCTCAAAGTTTGTTGGAACTGCGATACCTTTTCTTCTTCTTCCTGTAACACTTGGTCATCCTTGCCATGCCCGTTATCCCGTAAGGTCTGGTCGCTCTGATCCTCTCAATCAGCACCCAGATGTGGATGCTCCTTGTTGTCGTTGTCGAATATTTCGAAGTGCCGACGGTAAAGCTTTTCGGGGATCGAGGCCAAGCGATCATATAGCCCTGCGCCTATCACACAGAGCAAAGTGGCGTAGAACTGCCACAGGACTAACAGGAGCACGCCAGCACCCCATGGAACCAGGAACTTGATCCACTCGGTAGTCTGATAGAGGTCGTTCTGTGACTGGATCCAGTACTCAACTTTCGTGTGGCGGTCCTCCTGCTCCCAATGATCGTCGTTACTTGCGGATTCGCTGGCTTCTCGGTGTCCGTTGCCTTTCTGGTACGTCACTTGGTCCGCGTCAGCTGTGTTTGGTGTATCCACGATCTCTCCGCGATCCGTAATCGCAAGAGTTGGATTCGTAGTCAGCTGGAGGACGGTGACGAGCTTGACCGGAGCATTGTAAAAAGGCACAATCCATAGCTTGAAGCTTTGGTGAAGGGAAACATAAAGACGCAAGTTCTTCTCATCGAATGCTATCACCCAGTCAGGCTCTGCGTCTCTTGAGCTGAGGTCACAAACGACTCACCAACTCCGTCAATCGCAACATCGATGTGTGGGCTGAGAATCTTATACCATCGATAGATCTTGACTATGAGCCATATTGAGCCGGCGAAGCTTCCGGTTCGACAGAACGGATGTGTAAAAGATGCATCAGGCGTGAAAAAGGTCTCGATCACAGCTCGTTGTGTGTCCGGTGGAGCTGTGCAGAGTAACTTGATGATCGAAGGTATCTCCTTTACTAGCGAAACGCGTGTTAGGGCGCGATCGAGCAACACGAGAGAGAGAGACATACCAGGATTCTCCATGGTCAATTGCTGGAGAAAGAGTTGTCCAAAAAGCTATTCACTGCTCGAAATATCTGTTTTGTACAGAAATCAACTTGAGAATGTTGGAATATTCTGATTGCTGTTTTCGAGTGAATTATGCAGAACTGTGCGCGTTCTATTCTGGGAGTCCAAAAATTGATCGTAGGATCACATTATGTTGAAGGAAGCCGCGTCTTGAGATGAGTGGACAGCCACGGTAAGTGCGTCCCGACATGATGGATGTTCGAGGAGGTTGAGAAGGCTCGTTCAACATGTTTCAATCGGGGGTGACGTCAAAAGAGCTCAACTCTTATGGTCGCTTTTTGGATTTTCGCACCCGCATGCCTGAGCACGATGCTTTGCACGCGCATTCAGTATCTCTTCACTATGGAGAGGGACAGTCGAAATTGGACAGGAATTCCATTTAGGGGTGGGCTGCCTCCTAGTCGCGGTACTCGCTCTTACTATAGCCCAGTCCATTCCTCAGCTTGTCCTCCTTCTCCACGATGCTAGCGGGCAGATCCTTTCCAATCCCAAAGAACACGAACAGTGCCCATTTCCATCTAAAGGGATTGATTACGGTGATGAAGAAAAACCAGTAAAGGAGCTCCGAGTAGGTGAAGAAGTCGAATGCCTTGGTTGGGGCCAGCGACTTTATCGTGCTTGTGAAATCCACCCATATCTTCATCCACCTGGTGTGGGGAGTGGTCAGCGGATCGACGAGGAACATGAGCAGCATGCGCGTGTAGATGCCAATGTGATAATTGCCGACAGTTCTAGAATTGGTCAGTATTGGATCGTTCAGGCCAACGCGTTCATCACTCACCCAATAGCTGAAACGTAGGTTGAGTTAATTGCACAGATTGATGGCTCTGCTGGAGGAAACGTTTGAATGAACCATCTGGGAGGCTGGTATCCTTCCTCAAAACAGCTGTCGGGTAAGAAGTCGAGGCGAGGACGCTTGTAGCCTGTTGCCATGATAATTATGTCGCCTTCCACCAGCTTATGCTGTCCTGGCCCGCCCTTGGGTACCCGTTTCGCACGATGGTTGAAGAAGATGCCGTTCTCACGAACCTCCTCAATATCGCCTCGGAGCCAGGCGGCTTTTCCAGCACGTATCTGCTTGAAAATCTCTGAATTGACCATGGGAGTTTCTGTGAAGAGACCTTGATCGGCGGGTGCGATGTCTCTGAGATCGCGGTAGAAGAACAGACGCAGCAGGCTCTCGGGAATCCAAGAGAAGAGAGTCTCCTGGCCAAAGATGTTGAAGGCGAGAAGTCCATCCACGAATGCGTTCCTCGGAATAATCCACTTGTCGGACCTTGCCAGGACCTTGATTTCTGCACCACCAGTATTGACAGCCCATTCCAACGCCTCTACGGCGCTCGCGCCGCCTCCAACAATCAGGACCTTTTTCCCTTTCGCTTCCTTGCCATCCAGAGCCGAAGAGTGGTAGATACTGCCTTCGAAGACATCTTGTCCGGGTAGTTGAGCTACCTTTGGCGCTCCGCAAGTCCCGATTGCTGGAATAATTCCGTCGAACCTGCCGTTGGCAGGATTGTTGACGATCCAGCGACCTAGTTTGTCCTTGTAGACATTCTCGACCCGTGTGTTGAATTGTGTCTTCTCATCAAGTCCGTAGCGTTGCCATAGTTGTTGTACCTGGTCGACAATCTGACGCTGCTTAGGGTATCCGCCTTTCCACTGGACTGAGGGATGAAATCGGTACATGGCGCTGTGGATTTGAAGGCCGGAAGTCGTGTTTACATCTGAGTTCGGTTAGTTGCAAACACTCCCCGTTCGTGGGATTGGAAGTACCTGTCCATATTCCGCCGACATGCTCTTTATCTCCGGCCTCGAACAGAGCCACGTCGAACCCGTGTCCAACGCAGTGAGCTGCCGCAGAGACACCAGTAAGTCCAGCTCCTATCACAGCAATTTTCGGTCGGCGCAACTTTGCACCTGGAGGTGGTGGATTGGGCGAGAATATCTTGTTGAGTAGCGATTGGAGAAAGGTGTAGAACCAGAATACCGGGCTGAAAGGCATTTTGCTGGTAATGCCCAACCAAGCGACAGGTAAATAAATAATATGAAAGCTCGAAAGCGCTCAAAATAATTACAGTAAGTGCACAAGTGAGTTCGTCACGGTCGACTTATTCGTTCCGGTGCTCATAGCTGTAGCCCCGCCGAAGATGTCATGGTGGGTACCCGGAATTCATGCCCGAAGCATTGGCATGTGAAAGTCGCAGCATCATGCTGGGTATCTTTCATCGTGTCTTGCTTTGCGCCATGGCTGAAATCGATGTTGTTCTGATAGGATGATTGGGCATCGATGGTATATGCAGGAACAGATATTGCGGTTCGCAGCGCCAGTTTGAGGGGTACGCCAGGTGCCTTGGATGGCGTCAAGCTCTTCAGTGGAATTCATCCAAGCTGCTGCAATCCGACTCCATCATAAAGTGGTAGTGGCGCTGGTCGGTCGAACAGTCCATAGTTGCGATTCGATGGCATTAACGGACCATATAAGGTTGTCAGTGCTGGCGAGTCTGTGGCCTCGGTGGTCTGAAGAGGGACTGTAGCAGGTAGTACGGAAAGACATGTATATACAGGGAGGAGGAACACAAGAACGAACCAGGAAAAGGATGGTACACGCATCATGAGGACGAAGATGTAGCTGAGTGAAGGAAAACTCGACGATGTCAGAGAGTGCGAGATGGGTATGTGAACACAGCAACCAACACTGGAATGGTGGCCCGAGTCGACCCCGGAAAGACGGCACCGTCAACGTCTTGTACCCCAGGTTTGACAAAGCCGCGACGTGTGCTGCATCTGTTTTGTCTGGTCAAGGACAACATCATGCGTAACGCATTATGGCCAAAAGGTCGAGATCAAGCTACCAAGACTCACTTCAGACTCATCTAAACCAGCGGGCAAGGTAGCAACGATGCATATATTGAGGCGAAGTAATGCAGCTCTTCAACCTCGAGAACAAGCAGGATTCGTTTCGAGCCAGAACAAGCTTTTGATACGGTGATCAGCTGCCAATAGTCTAGGCCCGAGCAGCCCTGTGCCACGATTTAGCACAGCCCGGCTTGCGTGTTTCATACTTGAAACCAATATCTTCAATGGGGTAGCGCCCCCAAGTAAATCTGCCCAGTCAGTAAGCGACGTCACCCGTTTGTTCAGCTTGAAGTGAGGCGCTGCTCTTTCCAAGCTTCGAAGTACATTATCATCCTCCCAACACTCAATCCCTCCTCAATAGACCCTCGCCAACATTGAATATCAGTAGAGCCTACGAGATTCGTATTCAAAACTTCGCGCGGTTCGTATCCACGGCTCGGAAAGACTTCAAAGCTAACGACCATACAGTTCTACATCGTTCGAGTTCTCCACAATGCCTCCCTCTTCCACCTCTTCAACCTCGAGCATCACGAAGGGCATCAAAGGTCCCACGAAGCCATGCATTCCCTGCGACTGCGGCGACTATGAATGCGACTGTTGCATCATTCCCTGCTCAGTAATGTAAACCACCAACCAATGGCAAAAACTGGCCTGGTACGAGCATATGCACATGGATATGCTGGACCCCACGAGGTCTTAGCGGGAGCTGGGCTGTTGGAAGTCAATCGTGTGAGGAACATTGGGCCCATTCGAGTCTCAAGCTGCGGAGTAGGGCGAAATCACGAGAACACGAAATGCTTGAGCGACGACAATTGGATCAATAGCTGCGAAACACAAAGACATTTCCTGCACGCGCGCCATACTACGGCGGCTCTGATCTACCAGCATGTTGCCCCGCGTCCGCCTGACCAGCTCCCGTCAAAAGATACGAGTGTGCCTCGTCGTCAGACACATCGCTTGCACTCAGTTCGAACTCCTCTGCAGCTTGCTCCAAATCCCCAGGTCTTGCTCTGGACGCCTTCATCGAGGCGTAGTCCGCAGGACTGGGGTACGGCGTGTCACATTTCGGATGCCTCAGCGGTCGAAAATATCGTCGATAAGTCGTGTATGCAACAGCCATACCCAGTAAACTGCCCGCCGTGACATCGTATATATCGTGCCTGTAGTCCGCCAGTCGTGACATTGCCACCAACGCGGCGCCAGCCAAAGGCGCGAGGAAGATTATGATCTTGACCAAATCGGCGCGTGGTCGGAAGACGTGCATCTGGCCGGCGAGGAATAAGCTAAAATATCCCAGTCCTCCAAATGCCCAGCTACTGTGACCGCTTGGAAAACTGCGCCATCCGTCATGTAGCCTGTGATGGCCTGTTTCAAGACAGACATCGATGGTGACGAGCTCGTGCTCTGGTGTCCCCAGTTTTGGCCTGCATCGCGATATCAGATCCGGACGAGGTCGACCTATGGCGTTTTTGATAAAGCCAGTCAATAGTGAGGTGAGCCAGACGCTGATGAAGAGTCCAAGAATCGCAACGTGGGCCTTGTGGATTCCCGGCCTAGCCACAATAGCCCAGATGATCAGGAAGACCAGGGGAGCGACCGAGGTAAGAAGAATGTTCGCAGTTGGTGATACGCGCTCAACAAGTGCATATGGATACTGTTTGGTGCGATCGTCAAGGCGGAACATCTGATGGACAGGCTCGAAGAACAGTGCGATCTGTATCGGTAAGTATCAAAGCGTGAAGCGTAGATTGATGATCACGCTCACCCAAGCATTCCCAAGTACCAGAATGATGAAGCCGACATACTCAGCAGCATATGACCGCTGCCAAAACCGCCGGATGGCGCCGAGCACTCCCGGCGCATCGACCTTCGCTTGCCTCATCGCCGGGCTGCCCCAATTCGGGAAGGTCTCAACAGACCAGGCTCAGTAGCGACGCCGTATCAAAAGATAGGGAAAGCACGGCAGATAAAATAGGAGTGAAGTTGAAGTGAGAAGAAGATCCCGTGGTGAAAGACGAAGAACTGCCGCCGCAAATTGATCAATTTGATTGGTCGGCCAGATGAGCCCTTCGTTCCGCGTATTCTTCGATCTTCCTGCCACCAGCTGCTTTGTCCTTACAACAGCTGTTCCAGGCGTCACCATGGCTGAAGCAGAACAGCCACAGCAGATACCGGAGGCGGCATATCCTGCCCCGCCTCCATTCTGGAGGCACTTTACACTCGCCAACGAAGAAGAACTAAAGCAGATCGAAGCGTCCTCCAACGACGAGCAGCCGACACGAAAGCTGCCCTTACACCTAGCCTACCTGCGCCCTCCACCTCCTCCCTCAGAAGCGACCGAGTTCTACACAACCTTCGGGCAAAAGCAAATCATCGACCCCACAAAACCCTCATCGCTACCCACAGATCAACTCCTCTTCAGCCCCGATGAACCCAGCCTCAACCATGCCGTCCTTCTCAGCAAACTCACGAAATCCCTCCTCCTGAATTTTCTCGAGTTGACCAGCGTGTTGTCGCTCGATCCTGCCGAGCATGAGGAAAAGATGGCGGACATAAGACAGTTGTTGATCAACATTCATGTGGTGATCAATCTTTACCGGCCTCATCAGGCGCGAGAGAGTGTCAAGGAAATGTTGGAAGGGATATTGGAGGACGGGCAGAGAGAGATTGATGAGTGTAACAGGCTGAAAGAGAGGGTCGAGGAGTTTCTGGTGGGCGTAGGGAAAGCCGAAGGTTCGAACGTTCAAGACAGCGCTCAGGCGTCCGCTGGGGCGCAAGTACAAGAGGACTCTCACAATGAGCTGATGGACAAACAACGAGAGCTATGGAAGATGATTCACGAAATGACTTGATATGAAGGCAAAGAGGTGATGACTGGTGCCCCGGTGCACGCCCTGAAAGACGACTGCAGACAATTTTGGGTATTTGCCATAACGCCCCTACTACTAAATTTTGGTTCCGGAGTCCTCCTGGATACTAAACGTTGATTTCCGCAACACGACTAGCCAGTATTTGGTCCTTGTACGGTTCCAGAGCTGGCTCCACCGCCTCTTCCACGAATTCATCAACCTGTTCTGGTGCGCGGCCAACGAACTTCGATGGGTTCAGGAGGTCCTCCGGCGTCAACTCATTCCATATCGGCTCGAAGAACTTCTCCTGCCTGATGCGCTCCACAAGGTCATTGGCCTTGCCCTCTCCTTTGACCACGGCGCCCGCCTGGTGCGAAAGCACTCGAATTTGCTCGTGCGTGTCCTGCCGACTCGCGCCCTTCTCGACCATTCTCATTATCATCGTTTCGGTTGCCATGAACGGGAGCTCTTGTTGAAGGCGGGCACCAATGACCTCAGGATACACCACAAGCCCGGAGGACACATTTTCGAGAAGGATGCACAGGGCGTCCGCTATGAGGTACATCTCTGGAATATCGATCCGCCGAATTGCTGAGTCGTCTAGGGAGCGTTCAAACCATTGGTGAGCGTACGTTGCGCCGAAGGCGGGTGCCAGGGATACCAGCTTGCGTGCCAGCGAGCACATACGCTCAGAGCGCATGGGATTGCGTTTGTAGGCCATTGCAGAGGAGCCAATCTGATCCTTCTCGAACGGCTCTTCGACCTCTTTCAGCATGGCCAAATGGCGCAGATCAGTCCCGATGTGTTCGCAGGTGGTGCCGAACGAGGCGAGAACGTTGGCGACATCGAAATCGATCTTGCGGTTGTAGGTCTGGACTGACACGATGGAGCGTTTGCTGAACCCGGCCTTCTTGGTTACCAGCTGGTCGAGCTCCTTCACCTTCGCGTGGTCGCGGTGGAATAGCTCCAGGAATGACGCCTGTGTACCCGTGGTGCCCTTGACTCCTCTGAACACGAGGTCCTCTCGAGCGCGTTCGAGGTTGCGCAGGTCCATGAGCAGAGACTCTATCCATTGTGCTGCGCGCCTGCCGACTGTGATGGGTTGGGCGGGCTGCCCGTGCGTAAAGCCTAGGCATGGCAGTGACTTGTACTCGAGTGCGAAATCTGAGAGTTTCCTGATGCACTTGGCGACTTTCGGCAACAAGATTGACAGTCCATCTCGGAGAAAGATGAGATCTGCGTTATCTGTCACGTAGCAAGATGTAGCACCCAGGTGTATCTTCCCGGCAGCAGCTGGTGCTCGTTGACCGAAAGCGTGCACATGCGCCATCACGTCATGTCGTCGTCGCTTTTCCTCCACGGCAGCGACCTGGAAATCGTCATCCGTCATGGCTTTGGCGGCCTCCATTTGCTCAATTGCATCCTGCGGAATATCCAGTCCTAGTTGTTTTTCTGCTTCTGCCAGCCAAATCCATAGCTGGCGCCATGTTGTAGCCCGGGTGCGCGGTGAAAACAAAGTGAGCATTTCTTTACTGGCGTAACGGCCCACTAAGGGGCTTTGCCAGGTGTCGTACGACATCTTTTGGTAAGGGCGTCCTCCAGGAGTTGATTAGAAGGTATGTAGAATTTTGGAAACCCGGCGGTCGTCGCCTAATAAATATTCTGTAGAAATCATGCTGGGGCAAATATCACTCGCCAAGATGGGGTGTGGAGTGTTTGCGCCGGTCTGACGGGTGGCTTCCCTACGCCGAATGGCAGGCAGCCGGCTTAGCGGGCAGTGAATCTAATGTCAGACCACTCGCAATTTTCACTCCGAACTTTTTTTCTGCAGACTTCAGATTGCTGTGCTGTTCACCTTCACCACGGATTCGCTACATATCAATCCAATGTCGAAGACAGCAAAAAGGACTGGGCCACCGCGGCCGGATCAGGCCAGAAAAAGACGAAAAGTCTCCCAACCGAGTCAAAGGAAGGCGTACAGTGGTCCAGCGATTCGTGGAGATGCGCTGAAATGGAAGACCGTGTCTTTACCGAGCAGGTTAGAGGACGCGGAAGGCTTCTATGGACTGGAGGAGATTGAAGATGTGGATGTTGTTCGAGATGAGACGAATAACCATGTGATGTTTCAGCCGAGATCTTTGGCCGCTCTGGAGACTGGCAATGGCGTTAACGACTTCAATGACGAATGGTCGGGGTTTGACGACGGTGAACAAGCTACAAAGCCGCCTTCAGAGTCAGCACCTGTGGAGACTGAAGGTGTCCCAAACCTTTCCAAGCCGGTAAAATATGATGTCAAGCAGAAGCCTCAATCTCGATCTCAGCAAGCAGACGATTTCGTGGCCGACATGAGTTTCGACGTCCTGCTAGAGCGGTCGGAAGAGTCCCAGGTTGATATTTCGGCGTGGAAAGACCTCGAACTTTCGCCCACGACCCTCTCCCAGCTCTCTCGCCTCGGCTTTCGTCAGCCCACACCCATCCAAGCTGCTAGCATACCGGCCATTACTGAAGGTCACGATGTCATTGGCAAGGCCGTGACAGGGTCAGGAAAGACCCTCGCATTCGGAATACCAATTTTTGAGAGCTGGCTCTCACGTGAGATGTCATCGACGAAAGAGTCCAGCAAACCCGCAAAAGCAATACTGGCCCTCGTTCTAGCTCCCACGCGAGAGCTTGCGCTACAACTGAATAGACATTTGAACGAGCTGTGCGCTGGTCTGGAGACGCATCCAAGAGTGATTGCTGTGACAGGCGGACTTTCCATCTACAAGCAGCAGCGACAACTCGAAGATGCCGATATTGTGGTAGCCACTCCAGGACGCCTCTGGGAGGTTATGAACGATGCCTCCACTAATCGAGATGTTGACGCTCTTCTGGACCGTTTGAAAGCCATCAAGTTCTTGGTTGTTGATGAAGCCGATCGCTTATTGAGCGAAGGCCATTTCAAAGAAGTGGAGGAGATACTTGACGCGCTCGATCGCGAAGTTATTGAGGAAGGACAAGAACATGCTGCGGCGAAGACATCATCAAAGTCTCAGCGGCAGACTCTCGTGTTTTCGGCGACATTCCACAAGGGTCTGCAGCAAAAGCTTGCCACCAAGTCCAAGCCTGGGAAGCGCGTGGACAGCAATCTGCTCAGCAACCAACAGTCTATGGAGTATTTGCTTCGAAAACTCTCCTTTCGCGAGGATAAGCCCACGTTCATCGACGTCAACCCTGCCTCGCAGATGGCAGCAGCACTATCCGAATCAATTGTCGAGTGCTCTGCCATGAAGAAAGACCTCCACCTCTACTCGATCTTGATGCAGAATCCGGGCAAGAAGACACTGGTATTCACCAACAGCATTGCCGCAGTCAAGAGAGTGACGGCCTTTGCGCAAGCTTTGAAGCAGCCTGCGGTAGGACTGCACTCGACAATGCCTCAGAAATCCCGATTGCGTTCCTTGGAGAAGTTCACGGCACAAAGCGCAGTGCTTGTTGCAACGGATGTCGCGGCTCGAGGACTGGACATCAAAGGCATCGAGCTCATCATTCACTATCACGTCCCTCGTACTGCAGACATGTACGTGCACCGATCTGGAAGAACAGCTCGTGCTGAAAATTCTGGACGGTCAATCTTGCTATGCTCGCCTGACGAAGTCGCTGGGGTGAGAAGACTCATCATCGAAGTTCACAAGACTGATGAACCACCAGAGACCGTTCAGCTCGATGGGAGAATCATGCAACAGCTTGAGCCTCGAGTGACACTTGCCCAGAAGATCACAGACGCGACTCAGGCCAAAGAAAAATCAGCCAGCAAGGATGAATGGTTGAGGACGGCTGCAGAAGAGCTGGGGGTGGAGTATGACAGCGATGAGTTCGAGAGTCAGGGCCAACGAGGCAAGAGGGGAAGAGGCGGTGGACGAGCCAAGAAGGAGAAGGAAAGTGCAACTACGAGCAAGAATCAGGTGTCGCAATGGCGGTCAGAGCTCGAGAGTCTCTTGAACAAGAGGATCAACCTTGGTGTGAGCGAGAGATATATTGCAAGTGGGCGGGTTAATGTGGAAGCTCTGTTGGCTGGCAAGACTGATGGTGCATTTTTGGAACGTCGCTAGCATCTCGACGGACGCCTGGACCTTGTCTGTGAAAAATGACTTACGACCTGAGAGCAGGAAATCCCGAGCAGACAGATCAGGCACTCGCTCTCAACAAGAGAAGGGGCGCCACTCGTCCTTCGGCAGCCACGTTCAGCCGATACTCCTCAACGACATACCACCTGCTAACTGCAACCAAGAGTAATTACTTACACGACGGTCAGTCAGGGAAGGAGCCCACCCTGCGCACCTAGCAGCACTCAATCCCTTCACATCTTAACGAGATTGCGACCTCGCAGAGCAAGTCGACTATTGTTGCGCTACTCATTTCTTACCCACTCGCTACTGTCGTCCCTCATATCTGATACTCTCTCTCTCAACACCAGCCTATCGACCAGCTGCTTACCTTGCTGCAACGCTCACTCCGTCGTCACTGCGGCCTTCCTGGTGAGCAGGCCTACGCTCGACCGCATCGCGGCCTCAAGTTCCGGGGCCAGACGAAACCTTCTCCGCCCCTACGCGTGCCTGAACAGCCCCATTCTCGACAGCCTCTGCTCAAAAACACCACCGCAAGCGCCGTGACTTGACCTACACACCTGGAAAGCAATTGGACAGTGTTAAATCCACAACCACAAAGCCCGCAGAGAATCACGGGACGACGTCTGCCGACATGACTCCCCAAACCGACACTTGGGTGAACATCCCTCGCCCGAAGTCTGGGTCTACCGAAGCTTACAATCTATTGGCTTTGGACGGTGGGGGTATCAAGGGAATTTCGTCCATGATCATATTGCAAAAGATCATGGATCGAATCAGGGAGATCGAGAATGATGCAAACATACTCAAAGGCAAGCCGTTGGACCCTGAAGAACGGAAGCCTGTCGACTACTTTGATCTTGCTGCTGGGACAAGCACAGGCGGACTCATTGCTCTGATGCTGTTTCGACTCGAAATGAGATGCAGCGATGTGATCGCCCAGTATGATTCTCTGGCCAAAATGGTCTTCAGCCCGAGGCTCGGCAAAATATATCTCAATGACCTGGGGGGCTTCGGGAAGTTTATCGGAGGTATTTGGCTCAAAGTAAAGGTGGTGACTGGCCATGCGCAGTACTCCCACGGGCCTCTCGAGGTAGCGATCGACAACGTGGTCGGTTCGTTCCCTCTCGACGATGACGACAGAGCGAAGAAGGGTGATGCTGTACTTGTCAAACCCAGCCAAGGCCAGATGTAAGTGAAGATTCCACCGAGTTTGTGTTTGCAATGGACTGATTGGCCTAGGTTCGTAAGTTCAGCCTCTCCGCTGAAGACTCCTCCATTCCTCCACGGCTCGTTGTTGTTGCGCGGTCAAGTCTATTGAAGGCTAACCGAGTACCACAGATGTGTGCTACGCTGGCTGACAGGGGCGAAAGCATCCTCCTTCGCAATTACGATCCCCCCTTTCCTGCTCTCCCGGTCTCCGCAGGAGCTAGGGATCTTGATGTCAACAAGATTACCATCAAAGAAGCAGCACGCGCGACCTCTGCCGCGCCGACATATCTCAAGCCAGCTGAGATCCAGGGTCTGAATTTCTGGGATGGAGGTCTTCTGAACAACAATCCTATTATCCAGGTATGGGACATTCGAGATGACCTTGTTGCCCGTGATGCCAAGACACCGCGGGTCAACTGCATTTTGAGTCTGGGAACATCACACAGAGAGTACACAAAGAAGAAAGCGGTCGCATCTGGCATTCGAAGATTCCTCAACACCATGACGAAAACGGTCGCTTTTGTGACAAACACCGAAGCCAAGCATCGCGACTTCGATCGGAATATACGGCAGCACAACAGACGGAGAGCGGCCGAGGAAACATTCTACTTCCGATTCAATGCCTCGACGGGTGCGGAAGAGATTGACCTCGGCGACTATCTGAAAATGCCTGCCTTGGTTGAGTATACCAACGAGTATCTGAAATTGGCGGCAGTCGACCGAAGGATTGACGAGTGTGCTGCTGCGCTTGCAATCACAGACTAGCCTTAAGAGGTAAAATGTCGGTCAGAGAAAAGTCGGACTACGCGTGTACCGTGCTTGATTGGCAGCGGATGGAGGGTTTTCGAAGCAAAGCACAGCCGGTCTGGTGTTCCTGTGAGACGCACTTGGACTTTGTTGTGGAGCAAATGTGGAGAAAAACTGGATAACGTCCTCTTCTGTGGCTGGCAGGCATGGTGGTGGCCAAGTGCATCTGGCCTAGGTGTGCAGCTTGTGACGATTACATCTTCGGAACGGTGCATTCTTAGGACTGTTTCAATAAGCAAACCACAGATATCCTTCTTCCTGTTTCGAAACTTGCGCAAGAACCCAGTCCTTCCGCGTCTCGAAGAACATTCATCGCACAAGCCTAAATGTCGCATTACGCCGAGTAAAGTCAGTCGTTGGAATCAGCGCACGGCTGACGGCCAAGGCTAGCTTTCTCCTCAGTTGCACCTTGCGTAGCTATTGGTACGTCCTCTTGACTGCCAATTGATAAAGGCGCACCACCACATATTTGGAAGGCATGAGCGGTGACCTCTTAGCACACCAACACCAAAACGTACGTCCTTCACGAAGCATAGTAGATGATGTCCTCAACGATGTCAGGATACGACTCATACGTCGTAGATCCATCGTCATGACTAGCCTTTGCACTGATCGAGAGCTCAAAATTCGGCATATCCCTCGGATCTACTCGCGCTCCACCAGCCTGTATCCATCAACGTAATTAGCCACGCACTTAGCCTAGACAAAGACTTGTCACTTTCAGAAGAAGGCGGCTTACATAAACAACCCTCCAGCGCAAGTATTTCACCAAGAACGGACCCACATGCTCGGCGCGCATACTTTCCAACGTGCCGTTCATCATGTAATCGAGCAGCAGCGGCGTGATCGGGACGGTGTCGGACGCCAGGGATCCGGCGGCATCCTGCTCGCCACAGTTGTCGCAGACTTCGCGGGGCGCGGCGAAGATGTGGTTGATGCCGGCTAGATAGGGGCTCACGGCGTATTCGGCCTCGTTGTCGGGGAATCGTGATTTCGGGCAGAGGAAGAAGTAGATCGTGAAGGGGCCGTTTAGGGCGTTTCTGTGAGGGGTCAGGTCAATAAATCGCTGGATTGGTGGCAAGAATAGTGCAGATGCAAACCTTTTCACGACGTTGTCGATGTACCACTCTCGGTCGAAATAGGGATCGAGCTCGTTGTCAGCGGCTGGCAGGTAGCCATTGTCTTGCGCGGCACGTTGCTCCGTCGTTAGCGTTATGGACTCCGAGTCATAAGACGCGACCCTTTTGTAGATGATCCGAGTGCTTCCTGCCCGAGTATATTCAGGCCGATGAGAATCATGACCCGGATTTCTCGGATTAGGATCCTGGTACTGAAAAACCTGGGCCCGGTTCAGGTTGAGTGGCATCATGTCCGAGGGTGGCCTGTAGAATCTGCTGCTCGATGTCCGGCGCACACTCCAGATATACCTGTGATATACTCCGCTCCAGATGGCTCTGGGACTGGTCTGGCGATCCAGGTCGGGATAAGTGTAGCCCAGTTTCTCTGTACTTCGTGCCCAGTCGGAGTCATAATAAATCGGTCCTAGCTCGTCTATGTGTCTGTAGAAGGGTAGCAGGTCCTTTTCGTTTTCTGGCTTCAAGGGTCGGCCTCTGGCGTCCCTGCCTGCTGGTGGGAACCAGGAGTGGGGATGAAGCGCCTGCCAGATGGCGAAGATTCGGTCGACGTTACAATGGTGGAGCCAGAAGACGGGATCAAAAGCTGCAATCGATGCATGCCCCATGTGACCATTGTCGCCGCCTATGAGCTGGTGGTAATTGCCGTGCAGGGCTTCGATTGAACCGTAGCTTGCGGGCTTGCCGGTGGATAATATTGTCCGTGTCATATCTCCCGTCCGAAGGACCCTGTCCGAGGCTACATCGCCGATATCCGGGTATCGAGAAGAGTTGGGATTCAAAATGTCGAGCATCATTGTGGTTCTGCCCTCTCGACCACTGTTGAGGACCTCACTTAAATCCTGCACATTGTGGTACTTGGAGTGCTTGTCCCGCGGACGTCGTACAGTCCGGCCAGGGTTAAAATTCTGCGGGTAAATGAGTGAAATTCTGTAACAATTCCAAAGCCAAATACACTCACGCTGAGATTGGCCTTGTTCCAATCTCTATCCAGATTTAGCTTGTCGTTGAACTTGAAACTGTAGAGGGGATTGCTGCGCATTTCCAAGTGGTCATAAGGAGGCATTCGTATCATAACCTCTGTCACGTTCAAGATGTCTGGCATACGAAAGTCGTACTCGTAACTCGTCCGGCGCCCTTCATACTTGATACCGGGAAACCTTGCATCGACATCACGAGGTCTAAAGTAGTCCCAATAAGGCAGTCGGAATGCTCTCGCCGCAGCCTTGTACTTGGGCTGAATTGACCTGTCATACTCACGGATGATTGCCTGCATCTTGCGATACAGGGTTTGCTGCGACTGAAATCAGGCTTCATCATGTCAAGAGATCGAGGAGATCGGACCTCAAGGAGAGCCAGATAGGGCCTGTGCCATGTTGGGAAGATCAATCTCCCGTGTGCACAATATCCACCGGTATTATCAGGAAAGCTCTTGCCTACTCCGTCCCAGAGAGAGGCGGGAAGTCCATGGATGCCTGCAAGATCATGGAATTAGACGTGGAGAAACCGCGGTGGGATGTTGACAAATTCACCGGCCAGTGCGAAATAGCCAAGCTTGGTGGTGTCTGCCTTGAGGTCGATGAGAGCCAGCAGAAAGAGATTGAACACATCAGGCTGTCTCGCTATCATCACATCGATGTCCAGTCGAGGTCGGACTTCATCGTTGTTCAGGGCTCCCAGGCCGCACACTAACCCAGCATTCAATTCGGCCTCACTTGGCCCCGTATTTGAAATCGTGATGTACGTAGCCATTGCTGAGTACGATGGCGGCACAGAGAGCGACTATCATGAAGGGAGGTCAAGCTGAAGGCATTCTCCTTCTGCTGCATTGAAGCTCGGATAGGAACCGCTGGATATGACAGGAGTTGAGTTGAGTTCAGCTGGTGGATGAGTCCGTATCCGCGAAGCTCCAGGATTGGCTCTCCCGAATTCCGGCCACGCCTACGAACGCACGATCGGTTTGAGAAGGTGGGCATGTTGTCAAAGAGGTGGCTGCAGCGGATGTAGTTTGTGATCATTTCTCGAAGCTTGACCGGATCTTATGCGATCAAGCATTCGCTGGAGACGGCTTGGCTGCAGAAATATCACCATGGTCGACGAGTTCTAGGCCCGGCCAGAGCCAGACTCAACCCCGCGGGCTGAAAACGTGGCGTAGCTGAAGCCGTTTGCTACTTGCTCCTGAGTGCTGTGGAAAGAGTAAAGATAAGACGGCGCATTTGAACTTGGCTGTTCAATGAAAGCATGGAGTGTGCAGAGAAAATAAACTGGTAGAGGTGCAACTTCCGGCAATCTTGTCACCGCCGTGGCCGCCTGCCGATGACAGACTAGGTCAGGTGGGCTTGGCGCGTCAGACTCATTTTGCAGGCTGCAACTGCAACTCTCGTTCCTAGCTTAGTTCTTCTCAGACAGTTAGAATCAAGGTCTTACTTTACAAATTCTGGTGTGATTGCTGTTGTGTTGTCTTGAGCCGTCTTCGCCCTAGAACATGAATGTCGTATCTGCTAGGTATCAGTGCTGGGAAATCAATCGGGTTGTCGATGATAAGTGTTCTGTCAGCGTTCTTACTTAGCGACTCTCGGAAGCTCGACCATGCTGTCACCGCCGCGGATTTGCGACCCGACTCTTGCGACGACTCCCTGCTTTTACTGATGTTGATTAGGAGAAAAGCGCCACGACTTTGAACAACGTCGACCGCTGTGACACTCATTTGGCTACTTTGAAAGGAAGCGCCTTGTTCATCTCGAGACAGACTTCCTGCTGCTGCAATTGGTTCATTTGAAAGCAGGTACACTTGCTTTGAACTCCGTTGGCCCCGAGTACCATACTTGGCAAATAGCTTGTATCGGCTATGCCCTGCCCGACTGTGTTCCGTCAGCAAATTGGGAGTAAAATCTTACGGGAATTAGTTCCCCATCCCGTTACCAGATTCAGCGATATATCTCCCATGCCAGCCCTTCACTAAGTGTGCTACCTGTTACCTTGTTGATACTCTATCGGTCGTCCTTGGGAAGTCGACATTGCTTTTCTGGGATGGAAACCTCAGTCTCCGTGCTCGGTGTCTCACGGTTACCGACCTGTCCCATTTGAGCCCTTTAGTCGCAGTGCCATGCAGGATTTGCACAGGTCGTGAAGAGCAACTGGCCGTCAGTCTATTTTTGTGGCAATGGGGCTCAACAAATGCGCCGCTGGTCGGATCCTTGCCACCGAGCCGTACCGGACTCCCCTAGCGAAGTGTACAGTGACTTCGGAAGTCAGCAACCCCGATGATCAGGTAGTATAGGATGGACGTCCATTGCGTACACGCGACAATTTTGGAATATATAATGCTGCTGGTCCTTCGACTTGAGACGTGATCCTCAACAACACTCCTTCCATCCCTACCTCTCAAGCAGTCTTAGCACCAAATCTGAACGAATTCAATCTCACCTACCAGTTCGCTCATCCACAAATCAATCTTCTTCACAGACCTCAAGGCACTCATCAATTATACCAGCGGCGAAGCAGTCCAATCCAGACAACAGTGAAGCTGAACACCGCGAGTCGGTTCGCCTTGATCGCTTCGTACGCAATTTTCCAGACCACTGCACTGTCTCCCCGCCAAACAATTCCGGACAACGCCATCTTCTTGACCGTCCAAAGTGGCGGCGCCGACGTCAATTTCATCGAGGTGTTCCTTGACAAGGTCAACGACCTGTCGGGCCAAGGCGTCGTGGGCGATGGCGCGACGATTACCTCCATGGGAGCTGGCGTCCCGTCGAGTGTGAACTGCCAGATTCTAATCGACAACCTAGGCGAGCTGATTCCCCTCGGCCATCTCATCACGCCTGGACACCCGACCAAATTCTCGACTGGTGTGACCGTCACCTTTGACAAGGTGGCCTGCGCGAGCACTTTGCTTCCCGAGCCGCCCTTCGCAACCGTGGAGTTCATTCTCAACAACGGTAATGCTGCGTTTGCTGAGTTCCAGGTTTCGCAGTTCTCGGATGTCCCATTACAATTCACGGAGAATCCAGCTATACAGAATGCGATTCAATGGTCGATTACCGGTGAGACAGGTCCACTGGCTGCGGAGAATATTGTCTGCGCAGCTTATTCGGATTCCGCCTGTACATCGCAGATTGGGCAAATAGCTACTGGGCGCGCGATTGCTGCACTCGACACGGACGACTTTGGCAATCCCGTACCGATACAGTGTGTTTCGTGCACTCAGGTCTGAGGTTGTTGGGGGACATTTCGTGTTCTGTTGGTGTCATCGGGTTTTAAATTGATTATATGTGGTGTATATTGCAGTTAGCGTGGACACATTCTTTACTATAGCCGCTGTACCGGAAATATTGAACAAACAGTGATAAAGGAAGAGGTGACAAGAGTCAACCCGATAGATGCAGAATCATTAAAACGTTCTTCCTTATGATGATTCTTACTGTGCCGTCTCGCCGTATTCCGCAAGGCTGCTACTGCGGAGCAGGCGACCCACAAAGCTGTGACGGAAGTGATTCAAGTTGATCCGGGCGGATGTGAGTCTTTGCCGGAATTGCACTTCTCGGGAATCTCATTCGCCATCCCGGGACCGGGTTCGTCTCAGAAGACACCAATCATGCCGACGCAGAGTGCAAGACATGCAGACATGTGGGTGTTGCTATTGGCTAAGCACCAAGTTCACTGCTGTCGTCATGAACAAGCAGTATTTCACGCGGGTTATATCACTCCATGAGTGACGCGTAATGGGAAACAGAAGACGTTCATCAATCATCCGACCACCTACCGCGCCTGCCACAAGAAAGATCACAGCCAAGAGAGGCAGCTGCAATCATCAGACCACCCAAGCACGCCAAAGGGAAATACTGAAAAAAAGTTGCGACCCTTTGACCTCTTGCTTTCGTCTGCCTAATCCATGAAAAGGAAACAGACAGGACACTGAAACTTCACCGAGAACTTGAAAAATTCTCGAAGATGGCATCTTCAAAGCCCTCGATCCCCTCGGTAATGACCGCCTGGCACTTCACGTCTGCCCAAGGCGGACTCGACAAGAACCTGACCCTCAATACTTCAGCACCATTGCCGTCGCACGACGCAACGTCACTAGGGAAGGACAAAGTTCTCGTCCAAGTCCTGGCAACCTCGTTGAATCCTGTTGACCACAAGATCGTCGAAATTCCAGTCGCAGGCAGATTCGTGGTCAAGACGCCTGCATCACCCGGACTGGATTTTGCTGGCAGAGTGGCAGCGGCGGGCAATGAGACTGGGCTGAAAAATGGCCAACTGGTCTTCGGCCGCCTGGATGGGCCAACTCAGTTTGGCACTTTGGCTGAATATACCGTCGCACCGAAGCCCGGTGTGGCTCCACTCCCAGAAGGTCTTGATCCCAAGGACGCCGCGTGTGCAGGGACAGCCGGACTCACCGCCTACCAGTGCATTGTACCGAACATCAAGAGAAACGCAGGGGACAGAGTTTTCATCAACGGCGGGAGCGGAGGGACCGGCACTTTTGGTATCCAGATCGCAAAAGCAGTGGGATGCTATGTGACAACCAGTTGCTCGGCCAGGAACGTTGAGCTTTGTAAAGCCTTGGGCGCAGATGAGGTGATTGATTACACCAAGGATGACGTCGTGGAGGCGGTGAAGAAGAGTGCTGAGAATGGTGGCAAGTTCGATCTGATTGTCGACAATGTTGGCAATTCAGGCAAACTGTACTGGCAGTGTCACCATTTCACTTCCCAACAGGCAAAGTATGTCCAGGTCGGCGCCCCGGCCTCGGCCTACTCGGCTTTGGACATGGCAATGAAGTTTCTCTGGCCTGGATTGATCGGCGGCGGAAAGCGGCAGTTCCAATTCTGGCAAGTTTCAAGCAAGCCCGAACAGTTGGAGGAGATTGGCAGGTGGATGGCGGAGGGGAAGGTGAAGGCTGTGGTGGAAGAAGTGTTCTCAATGCAAGACGCCCGAAAAGCGTTTGAGAAACTCAGGACTGGCCGGACGAAAGGAAAAGTTGTTGTCGTGGTGAAGGATGGCTGAGTCGCGGAATTCAATCCCGTCTAGAATCGTACGAAGTATGCCTGGTCTGGTAGTTGTCCGCCCTGTGGTGTGCCTGTGCTACAGTCGTAGGAGCAAAGGACGATCGTCGGGTTGAAAGGGCAATCACGGGACCGACTCAAAGTGCGGTGAGAGCAGGGGTTGCCCGTTGCTGGAGCTTGGTAGGACAAGGTCGCCCCAGACCCCAGGATTCAGATATAGTGCATGTATCACAACCTGCTGTTTGTGAGGCGTTCGTAGGACCTCGCTTGCAACGAGTGCTCCTCGCTTTCTTAACAGTACTCCATCCCAAGTCGAGGTCAGAGATGTTTGCGCCTAGCATGGTGGATGGTGTTGCAAAGTGCAGCTCTCTTTCTCGTGTTGCTGCTACGGAGTGGGTTGTCTACCAGTCTTAGATGAGCCACTCCTATATGGGAGATAACAAACAGCGGTGTATGAAGTAGACGGTATGGGCCCGACAGCGTGGTTCTTCCGAAGGTGCCTTGAACACGAGGCGAGCGGTGGAGGCTGCAATTAACACAAGATATCGTGGGAGATGCTGGTCACCTGCTCGATTCACGGCGCAATGACTTCAGTCTAGAAATCTTCTTGCAGAGATTCACCTTTGCCTTTCACCCCGCGAATCTGACCAAGAAGATAGCCTCTGACGAGCTCCATGGCGGTGTGAAGCAGGTGTCATGGGCGAGGGAGTCAAACAGGTGGTCAAGTTCGGATGGGAACCGATCGCTGTATGTTTGGCTCACTCGCGATCTCGGAAGCATTTTGCTCTAGCTCGGAGTTAGCCCAGGCGTACTCCTTGTCACCAAGGTCCATCATGACTTGTGAGCCCAGCAACGTGTAATAAGCGTTCTTCAAGGTTCTAGCTTGGCTGCCTGTTTCTGAAGTCGAGTGCTGGGACGTCGATGTCAGAACAACCCTTGTGATATCCAGACGCACGAAGTCTACCGATCATGCAAAGTAGCAGTAAACGCCAACCGATTCTTGAAAGCGGTAGCCTTGTTGGTGCGAGCGTCAGCTAGCATGACTCTAGGCAGGGAACCGGAAAGACTGGATAGACGGTAGACATCGGCCGGTAAAGTCACATCCCTCGGGCTTGACTTCAACTGGATGAAAACACGGTAGCCCCTTGCCACACCTGGAACAGGATTGCAAGGACATAAGCGTTATCGGCAACATCGAAGCGCAATCCTTTCCCGTGGGCAATAGCGCCTCGACGCTAGGGCGAGGTTAATTGTCGCACAAATCAGCGCAAAAGGTCATGGGAATGTACAGCTTTCTCCGGGGGCAATCGGGCTTTTCGTCAAAGTCCACGGTTTCCTGAGATCCCCTGCGGCAGCGGTGTCTGCAGAGTTGAACGTGGTGTCTCTCAGGAAATCTCTTCCGGTTTCCGTAACCGTCATTGCCTACGGTTGCAAGGTGAATCAACCTGGGGCGTCGTCATCACAACAGTTTTTGGATACTGCGGAAGCGTTGAGTAAGATGCCAGTGACACATGACACGAACTGGTTGAAGCGGGTCGGCGAGGCTCTGGATTGAGTGGAACCCATGAAGTTGAGTCGGGCGCATTTGCGGTGTAGCGGGTCAGTCTTCGGAGGATATGCAGGCACCGGTGTTCATGCAATAACCCGAGCAGTCTTCAGAGCCTCAGAGCGTTCGGCTGATTGCGTTCATGCTGGCTTAGACACCCAGAAATTTCTAGAAGAGACGTTTTTGGACGATGGAGAGCGCAGGAACAATCATGTTCGGTGCAACAGGGCGCCGGCAGGTGGAGTCCGAGCCGCAAAACGCGTGTAAGAGACAGCGGCTGTCAAGGTGGGCCGTAGATACGATCTGGAGTCGGGGGAAACAGGCCGACCGGAGGAAATGATGGCACGCATCACATGGACATGCACAAAGGAACCTTGCATGGCTGAGCCCGAGACACCATGCAAGCAGAGGACTTTTGCAGGACTTCTCTCAACTGGCACGGCCGGAAGAAATAGGGTAGGCGCTAGAAGAGGAAGAGGTCAAGACCGACGGCAGCAACCGGATAACGGGACGATTGGCTAAATGCTCCGAGCTTGGAGCTTGACTGAGCACAAAGTGAGAGAGCAGTGAGGTGGAAAAGAGGGGAGATAGCGAGGGGCAGAGGAAGCGTAGTAATCCGTAAGATGAAAGGGTGACGGGCACGGACAAATGAAAATGCGGCGCTGGTTTGGATGGGGATTGGTGGAGGCAGTGCTGAGTCTTCAAGACCACGCTCTGGCAAGGCGCACTCGACCGCTTGGCTTCTATTACGAGCTACGACACATCGTGTTTGAGGCCCATGTCACCTCACAGTAAGGGCCAGCTGACCTGGGAAGGGAGGCATCGAAGGGTCCCATTGACGATGAATTCTCGTGATATTCAAGGTGAGAGAGAGTAGACGACAGCATGGAACCTTGGGATGACTGGTTTTACAAATCGACCTGCTCGATGCAGCGGCAATGACTGCAATCGCTGCAAGCTGCATGCAAACCAGACGCAATCGTCTGCAGGTGGTTGCTGCTCTAGGCGTGGGAATTGGCTTGAAACCTCGACCGGTGTACCGTAGCGGCTTTTGGCCGCGCTGGGCGGCTTGCTTAGGTGGCTCTCACAACTCTCAGCCCTGAGGGTCCTTGTCATATCCGCCAATCACCTCCCCGCCGCCTCGAGGCGAAGCAAGCGGCCACACGCAATTCTGCAGAGAAACACTGCCTCCTTCCACCACCCTCACCTCTATCAAATATTTCTAGGGCGATGTTTGTTTCACGCGTCGCGGCTGCCCTCCCCAAGGGCCCCTCAATTGCAAGGTAGGACATACTTCTTTCATCATGAGCGCCATGCTTTGGCCCCAAAACTATGGTTCGTGCCTGTTTCCATCCCCTCCATGCTCATTTCTACACTCTACACGCTGGCCTCAAGGTCGGCTTTCGGGTCCAGCAGGGTGTCACCCGTCGCATTTTCTCAGCAGTGCCTTTGTGGCCTATTGCGCATCTGTGTCCCTTCTTCTTCTATGCAAGCGTTTATACCAGCATGGTCCACTCCAATCATGAGTCACCCTGGTCGTCAGTCATCCATAACCTGATGCCTGTATGGTTCCTGTGGCAGCCTGGCGATTTGGTCCACACCCGAGCCCGTTTCGGGTTAGGCCAACTCCAGGCTTCCAACCAAAGGCCCTCTCAAAGGATCCCTCCAATGCTTTGAACATTGCACGAATGTGTTCATTGCTCCATTGGCCCATCCACACCTCGATACTATAATTCCTTGATACTCCCCCTCCATTGATTCCTCCCCTCCCATCATTACATCCATATTGAATTCAACAACTCAACTCTTCACTCAGTCTTCATTGCACTCATTCACGTTGTCGCCGTTGCAGTCACTCAGGCTGCCAACTTACCCTACCAACGTGCAACAAGAAGTCGTCACGCTGTCGACTCCACGCACGGTCACCTACTACTATTACCCTAAACGGTCTAATACTTCAGACCCGTCGACACCGGGCTACCAGTACATCACTGTCGCGCGTGCTCCCAAGAGGACACAAGCCGAGATTCAGACTCCTCCATCAACACCTCCCTTGAGCTACTCAAGGACCACGACACCGATACTCAAGTCACCTTCGACGCCAGTTAACAATATGGCGAGAGGTGCAGCGACCGCCCGTGCCGTGGAGTTCGCGAAGGAGGTCGACTCCATCCGCGCTCCTCGGGACGACGAGCTCTCTGTCATGGAGCACTTTGCCAAGCACGCCGGCAGATGCGATTACTGTCGCGATCCATATGCTGCCTGGAAAAACGATAGACCCATGTGCAGCCGAGGTCTATCATACGCCCGGGACGTCGCCAACTATTTATACGCCAAAGGTGGAAAACCTTACTCTGTCATCGATAGACAGGATGGCGACCGCGTCCAGGTCCAAGTCCCCTATGGTTGCGAAGCTGTTTCACTCCTCATCAAGGCCATCGACAGAGGTATGAAGACCACCCCGAGGGTAATCGTCGACAATGCAAGGAGACCTGTGGATAGTGAAAGAATTTCACCTGTCTCCCCTTCCAGACGGAGAGAGTATCATGATGAACGCCCTCGCGAGCGAAGATATATCAACCCAGAAATTATCGAGATCATGCCACACTCCAGCCGGAACGACCGCAGAGAAAGGACCACCTACCGGGACGAGCGAAGAGAGGAGCGATATCGAAGTGAACGGAGACCCAAGTCTCTTGTCTACGAGGGCAAGGGCAGCTTGTTTCCTCAAGACGTTGAAGAGCGATCACGGCGGCAGCAATACGAACGCCAACCCGTCGTCATTGTCGCTGAGCCCGGCCAGCGATACACAATCCGTCGCGATCGGTGAACGGGCCACGGCGTTTTATTTTCGGAAGAAATGATTTTATTGTGAAACTATGAGTTTACGGACTTTACATGGAATGTAACGGAACAAACAATGTCACCAACAGCATGGCAGCGGACCCCCAACAGCATGGATGGTCCTGCATCACAACAGAGATGCTCGGCTTGCAACAGTCCTCAAGCCTTGAGCCACCATCGGCCGGATGGTCCAGCCATGAACCGATTTAAAAGGGGAGCTCGACTCGCAGCAGTCTAGTCGGGGCTCAAGGCCTCCTTGGGTGGTCCGTCATTGTCATTGTCTGACTTTGGAAGGGACTTTTGGGCTTCTGCTTCCTGCATAGGTCTGGTCTGGTCTATCTTACTTGCATCGTGGCAAGCCACAAAAGCACAATTCACCGCAGAAAAAAAAGAAGGGACGGTTCGCAATTGGCTTGGGTTTTGTCTACTCATCCTCAGTTGAAGTATGTCTTTTCTTTGTTCTCACCTCTACCACTGAAGAGGCTGAATTGTGGTGCACGCACGAATGGGGAAAGATGACACTTGGGAAGGGTGGGGGCCTCGGCAGCAATCATGTGTGGCACGGCTCGCCTTGATTTGCCCAAGGTTGACTAAGGAGGATTTTTTGGGGGAACTTTGGATCATGTATGTACTTGATAGCGCCGCATATGGCATGCAGTATTACATCTTCCCGCCTTCGCGGCGGTCTTAACCCAAAATCACATCTTCTCTTCCTCTTTTTGTGCGTGAGAGGCGTTCGCATTCGGACTTATTCTTCTATAATTGCCTATCATCAGCTTAGTATTATACGAACCGAGTGATGAGAGCGGCTTTGGTTTTAGTGAGCTCCATGCACGCAGCCCGTGTGAGGATAACGGTGGTGGGTGGTGGGGTAAGCGGCCAAATCCCCTCGGGCCGAAGGATTTTGGTTCCTAGGTCGGGGAGCCTGATGTGGCGTCGAGGCTGTGCACGAGGCTGAACGATCAGGAGGGTGTGGTGGTGCAGCGGCCGACTCCCCGTCTACGAAGTGCAACGGGCAGATTATTATTTGTCCCACCATCTGTCTGCCAGTGTCGTCAGTAAGCAATTTCCATTCCAGTGTGCTGCTGGCTCACGCAACAATGGCATTTTTGGGACTTTCAGGCCAAGACATTTCGATTCAGCAGCCCCCAAAAGACTCCTTGGCTGACCTGTTACAATCCGGTTTCGAGGGGTGGTTTGGAGCGCAGCCTGTTCGTGGGGGCTAAGTGCAAGACACGTTGGTTCTAGATTAGGAATTGGAGGGTGCAGATTTCAAGGCAGGTTCTGTGTCTCGTGACGAAAGGTGGCTTCCTCCTTCCTTTCTGGTCGACCTTCATCCTGTTTGCGCTCTTTCCAAGCTGGAAATTCGGTAGTGCCTGCTCCTCCTCATGCAGGTACTTGGGTTCTTGACGCTTTCCCAAACGCGTCAGTCACTCATGACTGCCTTCCATCCGCCGGCCTTGCTCTCGGAGTCACCTCCGGCATTGACTAGTTGATTCCTTTCAAAGTGAGCGATCTAGCCGAGCCAATCTATGGTAGGCCGTCCACAGAACGAGACCGGCTATACTGATATCAGACGTTATCAATGCTTCCAGGTGGAACGCGCAGTTGACGGTAGATATCCAGGCCGCGTGTATTGCATTGGCACAGTGTGAAGAGTGGCCTTCTCGTGGAAATAGAGACCAGTATGTGACCCCGGTTGCCATTGAGGTTGCCTGTAGACTGCTGACTGAAAGCCCCTGGGTTTGTGCACCGGGACATTTTCGGCGCCAATCGGAGTATTTACAGAACATCTTGAAGGCGTTACCTGACGCGCTGACGATCACTGGCAGTGTTGTACACAGTATACGCCAAATTGTGGTTTCAGGTGTGTACTAATTGAAGCACGCGGTGTACTAGATGTTGGCACACCGACACAACTCGGCTCTTCTACAATCAGTACAAACCGTGCTTCAAAGCATCCCTCCAGGTAAGCCATCCATCGACCGGTGAGCATAATGTCGCATTATTTTCCGCCAGATCTCGTGACAGGAAGGCACTGTTGGGGGATGCAAATGCAACGCACTGCAGCTTCCCGAAGGGCTACACAAGATCCAATATCTGCCAGATCAGATTGTGCTGTCGGCTTCGCTTGGTAGAATGAGGTTAGCCCCTTACCTAAATCTTATGACCACATTTCAACGTCATTTGAAAGTCTTCGACCACCTCCTTTGTCATTTTTATGGCTGGCAACATCCTATCTGGGACAATTCTGTCCTTCATGCCATCTCGTCAGATCGAGTGTGAGATTCGCGAATGCATAACAACGCCGCGTCACGCCACGGCAGGGGACATATTCGGCGCCGAAGCTCAGGACCTGGACACCATTACACTTCTGTCAAAGGTGCAGTGGATCGCAAAACGACATCAGACATACCAGTTTCTCGTCTCCCAGTTGCACCGTCAGTCAGATCAGAAGGAGGAAGAGCGGTGCAATGTCTTTGGCAGTAAAGACTCGCCTACCACCAGTCCGATGCTTGTCCTAGCATGACGAATCGCGATGGCTAAATCGAGTGCCCTCCTGGGGATGTACTCGTCGATTGTATTTGGGCACGTCTGGTTACTTTGCATACGTCAGGTTCATCTCAACCATCATGGATGCCACATGCTGGCACAGTAGGCCTGGAAAGGTATACTTGTAAGCTCAAGCGCGTTTCAAGTTGGCTTGGGACAGGCTGATCGTGCAACCGCTGTCAATTGCTTGCTTACATACCAGAAGCTTCTCCGGACAGATTTAGAAGGTTGACGTACCTCCTCCATTTCCGTCTGCTGCTGCGACCGATCTCCTCTCTGCTACCATAAAGCTTGACCACCAACAGTGCCATCTGTGCGACAGTGTACCCAAGGCTGACAAGCCGCGACGTGGATATCTGATGGCATCAAAGTAAAGTCAATCGATTTCGCAACCCTGGAGGAAGGCGCAAGAACGACGTACGACCTTGTCATCCTATCAAAGAACCAAGACACAAAGGAACCGAGCTCGAGAGGGTTGCCATTATCATGGGTTTGGAAGGAGAACGAGGTCCTGTACCCGGTAGAGAATGGAACGGTAGCCTCGAGATACAGTGCCATCGTTCGCTTACTCTGGCAGACATCACGACAAGACGATGAGCCTCAACGAGAACGTCGTCTATATCAAGGAGCTTGCCCTTCGATGCAGAGTCTCTCAGCATCACAGCATCATTCCACTTCCAACAAAGCAATCGCAATTCTAGACATCCCGTCTCAAAGTTTATAACACCACCTCCAGACTCAGTACCCCGCGATCCAGTAAGGATGCTTCTCAAGTACGGCGTAAGTACAGAGCTGCCTCCCTTCACGGACACGTGTTGACATGACACCAACAGTTTTTGGCCACTGTTGTGGTCTTCAATGGAGTTGCGGCAGCAGCGATCAAGCCCACGGCACCCACTCAGCGACCAAAACCACCCAAGAGGTCGGCCACGACATCAACCACTAAAAGCATCACGATAACTCCGTGGGCCGCGAGCAGCGTGCCAACGATTGATCTGAGCACCCGGGATCCTGTTGTCCTCCTGCTGCGTCAAGGCGGGTCCACGTACACCGTTGTAGCCGGCGACACAGGCTACGGTATTGCCAGCAGCCTCGGCGTCGATTTCAGCGCATTGCAAGCTGCAAACCCCAATGTGGACTGGACCAACCTCCAGGTCGGGCAACAACTCCAAGTTCCAAGCAGTGGATCGCCCAATGGAGGTCAGCCAGGACCAAGCAACCCACCTTCGAACAATGGAGGTCAGCCACCTCCAGCGCAAGGCGAGCCAAGTGTACCCCAGGGCAAAGGCGTGACTGGCGGTAATGCCGTTTGGGGCATCAACAATAACGATGGCGTGGGATCTTCTCCAGACACATACACGTTCTACTCTGGAGACGGTTCAAACTGGCCTTCCACCTCCCAGTGGGAGTCTTTCGAAGATATGTGGAATAATAATCTCGCCATCATCGGCACGAACTGCGCCGGTGGTGTTGCGCCCAACAGTGGCGATGAGAGCGGCAAGATCTACGACGCAATCCAGGCCGTGGCTGCGGCGTCAGGTGTTGATCATCGGTTCATCCTGGCCGTGGTGATGCAAGAAAGTGGCGGCTGTGTGAGAGTTGGAGGTACAGCCAATGGTGTATTCAACCCAGGCTTGATGCAGAGCCACGCCGGACCAGGAACCTGCAACGCCAACGGTAACCAGCAAAGCCCCTGCCCTGTGAGCACAATCTTCCAAATGGTCGATGACGGATCCATGGGAACGCCTACCGGCGACGGATTGGCCCAGTTGCTGGACCAGGCTGGTGGCGTTGGCGCCCAATCCTTCTACAAGGCTGCCAGGATGTACAAGTCCGGAAGTGTTGATCCTTCTGGCGACCTCGGGGCTGGCGGTGCGACCCATTGCTACGCAAGTGATATCGCGAATCGTCTGACAGGATGGGTTTCAGCACAACACGGGTGTTACTTGGACGGATGAGGAAGAATGAATAAGAGAGGACTTGGTTGAGATCGGATGCTGAATGAGGAGGATAAGGACTCGGACGCCTCGCGGGCTGGTCCCGTCTGGCAATTTTGCTTCGGATCTTTTGTATTGTTCTACCTTTATTTGATCAGCTTTAGACACGCCGCGCGGCGCACGATCGCTACTGTCGTCGAATCTGTTCGCAATGATAGATCTCTTACGTTGAAATGGAGAATCTGAGGACTTGAAAGATTGGATGTGGTTTTTTTCAACCTTCGAGAATTGGTCTAGAAGCGCATGATGTGCTCCCGGTCGCTCGTGCCAAAAGCTGGGAGTTTGGTGGTGCCTGCTCCTTCCCATACAGGGATCCGGGTGCATGGCCATGACTGCACCCTCCAGTCTGTCATGATCATGTTTCCTACGGAGCGGGCAATCGACTGCTTGCGACTGTCTCTGCACGGCGAAAGCGTCCGACGTTTCGAGGGAATGATCCAACTCACACTCTTGCTGGGGAGAGATTAAGTGAAGATGACCGAGCTGGCTCAGCCTTGCGACGATGTGGCTAGTCGCGTTTCCCTACCATCCATTAGGTGAAGTGACCAGTAGAGTACAGCATGTATGAAGAATAGATTAGTCTGGCAGTCTTCGAACGATAGTGCCTTGTCTTTCACTCCGTTCGAAATGAGAAGAGGCTCCGAGCTGGGGAAACCACGGCCATAACAGCTAGCCCTGATTCAACTTAGCACTAATCTCTCCAGCCAAGAGACTCCAAGGCCACTACGGTGAAGCGCGTATTCTCCGAGCGCAAGCCAATGATGGAAGGACGGAGATACTCAAACGCTCGGCTCCAAAGGTACGACTCGATTGTCATTGGGCGGCACCTGACAACCAACAATGAGGATACCACACGACAAGCAATCGCAGCCCGAAATTGAGTGCTATGCCGGGTCAGATGGCCAGGACTCCCTCCTGACACTCATCGATCGCTATCCGTGCCAATTGAGCAAGCAGTATGGATGAAGTTCTCCCGAGGCATTGACCGAATCAATGCACCTAGTGGGTTGGTTGGGAGGTGCTCGGACGCAGAACCAGACGTTTGACTTCAGATCGGGACGAAGGTGTCCTGATGAGTGACCGCATTGATCGCGTTGGGGCGGTCGTTGTATCTGGGAGCCGTCGTGCACCGAAAGCATGCTGTGGACTGATGACGGTAGGCGCGTTGGATTGGTTGGGAAGGTAATCAGGTCTGAAGGCACCCGTGTACCAAACTTCAGAACAACGGAACCACAGACTTTGGCGACTGGATTGGGAACGACTCCCACCAGAATCACAATTGGAAAATTTCGCGAGAGGTCTGTGCTTTGGGTATAAGTGAGTCGCTGCCCGCCCTCTACAATTGTTTTTCTTCTTCATCTTTGCATTATCCATTGATACAGCTGAAGCTCTTCATTCTCAATACTACACATCATTGAAAATGGGGTGCTGCCACTCCAAATCGGTCTCTAAGAGATCAAACGAGCGGGCTTCTCGCCCAGTTCAACTTCTCTCGCCCTCGCCAGCCCAATCAACCCTCTCTCTCAACCACCCCCGCCCCCCTCCCAATGCCACCCAGGGTGTCCCCCGCAACGTGCATTGGAATAAAGAAGTCGATCACCGCACTATCTCAGCTCGCTACCCTACTTACAGCCCAGAGGCTCGCTATCGACGTGGCACCACTAGGAGTGTCCCCTCAGTGACCGCGTCGCGCCGGAAAAAGGTCAGCAAGGAGAACAAGGCTCATCCAGAGCTGCGTATGCCTGCTTTCCACGAAGGTGACCATAGCAGCCAACGATCCCTGAACACGCGTTTGAACAACGCAAGTCAGGCATCGCTAGCGGCGACAATTAGGGATAAGCCACGAGACACGGAGCGACGGACTATTCTTCGCAGTACAATGCGAAGCAGTGCCACGAGGCGGTAAGGGCACCATGGTGATTCCTTCGCCGGGACGGGTTCAAACAGCGGCCAGCTGGTCACTGGCTGTCTGGGCGGCCCCAGCGGCAAGGATCACGGCATTGGTGCGGAGGTCGGAGGTGGAAGAGATGAAGGTTGCGGGCGGGAGTTTCTAGTGAAGTTGAACCAGTCTTGGCCTGAGGTATCCCTGTGATCAGAATTCCTCGCACAGGGACCGAGGGCCATGCGGGTCTTTCCTCTCTTCATTACTTTGCTATATGCACGGTCTTAGGGAAGGCAAGCTTGGAGTTGCCGTTGTTTGAGCTTTTGTTGTCTGGCTTGGATTGGTTGCTGTCTTGATTGTAATGTGAAGTTCCCGGTCTGACTATGAGCAGAAACGCATGCAGCCGCAGCATGCAAAGTATGATGTCGGATCGGTATCCCTCCCTCTCTCCTCCTCCCTCTCCCCTGTTCATCCAAAGCAGAAAAACGTCTTCAGCTGGGACGTCTAGTATGGTGGTGATTAGGAAAACCCAACACAGCATCCTTCCTTCCCCCTGTTCATCCAAAGCAGAAAAACGTCTTCAGCTGGGACGTCCAGTATGGTGGTGATCAGGTAAACCAAACACAGCATCCTCTCTTCCCCCTGTCATCCAAAGCAGAAAAACGTCTTCAGCTGGGGCGTCCAGTATGGTGATGATCAGGAAATCCAACACAGCATCCTCTCTTCCCCCTTTTCATCCAAAGCAGAAAAACGTCTTCAGCTGGGACGTCTAGTATGGTGATGATCAGGAAAACCAACACAGCATCCTTTACTACTTATCTTTTCACCGCACAAGCAGAACGGCACCCGGGGCTGGGGTGTCTAGTATGGTGGTGAAAAGACCCAAAATAAGGCCATATGCGTTGCTTTCTTGCGTTGCTTTTCGACAAAGGAATCTGCGAAGAATGGGGCATCCTAGGCCGGGGTGTGGATCATGAAGTGGACGAGTCACAAAACCAAACTATATTACCAGCCTTTGCTTTTTGTTCGCGTTTGTTTTACATCATCTTCGTTGCCTGGCGCAATGGGTTGGAGTGGACATTGAAGATCTGAAGCTTCGGTGATGATGGAGGAAGGACTTGGGCGGGCGTTTAGGCGTGCTTAGGCATGGGAGTGCTGCTGAGACCCCTATAAGCGGGCATTTCGGGCATGCTTAATGCTTGTGGACGCGCCTGGTGACAAAAAACGTAGGGGTCTTTGACATTAGAATTGCCAGCGATCCCACCGGAAACGCCAGTGCTATGCTGCCTTTCTTTTCCACCTGGTATAAACGTACAATCGCGAAAGCCTCATCCTGGACCCTGACGAGATTCTGGTGACAAAGACCCCGGGTGTTCCTCCACGTCTATGTGCGGAATTTCATCCTGCAGAGTGTTTGAGACTTGCATAGCCCAAGAAGCTTGGTCGAATACCCAGTCGGTCGTATTGCATGCCCACGGCACGGCGTCGTGCCTGTTGCTACTTCTAACCGGAATCTTGCTCCTCCTCCTTAGCAAGGCCGTGCTCTTTGAGCAGGGTCATGATCTCGTCGCCGGACCACATGTGGTGGTAGATTTTGCCGTCTTTGGTCTTGCCGACCGTTGCGAACTCGACTATCACGATGTCAGCGCTGTATTTCTTTCGAGGTGAGCATAGCATCCGGGAGCTTACTCTTTTCACTGCTCAACTTTGTTGAATCCATTGTCTTGCTCAGCACCTTGACAGCCATACCGCAAGCCTCCTTAAGATCGCATTCTTCTTTGTAGTCTTGCTTCAGCAAACTCTGAGCACTGGCATTGTTTGCTCCCACGCTTGTCGCCTTCCATCCACCGTAGTTGCCTGAGGGATTGCTCTGGTACAGCTGGAACTGTCTTTGGGGATCCCATCCCGCATAGATGAAGGAGACACCGAATGGCCGTAGACCACCATGCTGCGTATATCCTTGCTTCAAGTCGCAGAGACGGCGCACCAACTGTTCGCAGGGGATATCTTCATTATAGGTGAGGAGATAGCGCTGGGCGGCTTGTCGAGCGAAGTTGATCAGGATGTTGGCGTCAGCAGTCATGCCTGCTACAGCACAGATCATGTTGCTGTCATGCAGTCAGAATCCATACGTTGCATTTGCACACCACCACCTACTCATTGAGGATATACAGCTTCTCAGCCGAAGTATCTTGTTCCAGCAGTTTGCTTGTGACCTTCCGCTCTGCGGCCAGAACAATTCCATCTTGCGCTAATATTCCCAGAGCTGTACCGGCGTGCGAGATGGCTTCGAGGGCGTATTCGACTTGGTATAACCGACCTTCGGGGGAGAAGATGGTTGTCTGCGGAGTTGGGTATTAGCCACTGATCCAAGCAACGCATTTCTTTGGCCACTATTATCGTGGTTGGAGACATAATGTACCCTTGAATCGTATCTTCGAGACATGTTGACTACTAAGCACTGGTTGCAGGAGAGGCGAAGGGAGTATGAGCTCAAAGGAAGTAGATGTTCGGATTGTCCTGGAGATCTTTAGAGCAGATGCAGGCACGGCTCTCTCACGCGTCGTCCGCAATTCAGCCAATCAAGTCACGCCAACTTTTTCTCCAAGGCGTTCACCAGCACTTCACCATGCTCTTTTACTAGGCTGATAAACCGTGTACTCTGCATTGTTTTGCCCGAGTAGGAGCCTGTCGACTTCCATATAGATTCAAAATGCTAAAATCAACCTACCGCGCCGCCGCTCCCACCCCGAATTCAACAGACGCACCTCTCCCAGCAGGCTGGACCGAACACAAAGCACCCACCGGGCATACATATTACTACAACAGCTCAACCCAGCAATCTACCTATACTCGCCCGGCTCCGCCCTCAGAAGAACCCCTTCAGATTGACTATGGCGCCACTGAGCCAGACCAGGTCATGCGCGCCTCCATGCAAGTCATGGATGACTTCCACAGGAACAGTGCTGCTCAACCGCAGCCTGGCCCCGGGCATTTTACAGGCGGCAGGAGCTATCAAGAACACTCTCGGAGGCGAGGAAATCAGGGAGATCGACCGAAGACCAAGACACCGATCCTGGATTGTGCATCATGGGTGCTTGTGAAGACGAAGTTGGGCAGACGATTCGTGCACAACACGGACACGAAGCAAAGTTTATGGAAATTCCCCCAGGATGTTATGATGAAGGTGATTGAGATGGATCGGCTGGAGTGGGAGGCGAAGAAAAAGGCAGAAGAAGAACCGAAGGATCAACCTGTCAAGGGGAACACAGAGCAATTACAAGCAGAAGGCCAACCAGAGAAGGCTGAGGCGTCGACCCCAGCACCACCCTTTGCGCAAGCGAATGGCCCCGAAGACTATGACAGCGACTCCTACGAAGAAGTCGAAGTCACAGACGACGAAGGCGAAGGACAGGACGGGGCCGAGCCATCCAAACGTCCACGCCTCTCTCCGTCCGCCGAAGATGCTCCTCCTGGCCCCGTCGAATTCAACGAAGACGACATAGCCTGGCAACTCGCACAAATGGAAGCCGAAGGCGGAGAAGACACCTACTCCGATCAGGAAATGCTCGCCGGGGACCAAGACCACGCCGCCTCAGACGAAGAAGAAGGCCTCCCACTCACTGAATCCGACACCCTCGCCCTATTTCGCTCCCTCCTCGACGACTCCACAATCTCGCCGTACAGCACCTTCGAGCGCCTAATCGAAGACATCCGCGTCGTCGAAGATCCGCGGTACCTCGCCCTACCCACCGTCTCAGCCCGCAAAGACGCCTTCTCAGCCTGGTCAAAAGACCGCATCGCAGAACTCCAACACCTCAAAGCCCAAGAATCCACACAATCAACCTCGAAAACCGACCCGCGAGTCACCTATCTCCGCTTCCTGCACCGCAACGCCACCCCGAAGCTGTACTGGCCCGAATTCAAGCGCAAATTCAAGCGCGCCCCGGAAATGACGGACCGCGCCGTGTCCGATAAAGACCGCGAGAAGATGTATCGCGAGCTGGTTGCCAAACTCAAAGGAAGTGAGAGTGAGCGGAAGAGGGAACTTGTTGGGCTCCTGAAAGATACGGCGAAGAAGGAGAAGGATGTGTTCAGGAGGAGAATGGAGCTTGAAGAGCTCCCTGCGAGCGTGACCAAGGATGTGAGGTTCTATACCGTCGACGAGGGACGACGAGATGAGCTTGTCAGGACATTTCTGGATACCCTATGAATTTACGAGGAAGTCCCAGGAAAGGGTTTGACGAACATGCCTTCTCGTAGCGGCAGAGCAAGCGTTATCCCGACGTGACCCGCGCACAAGAAGCAATTGAAGAATATGGAAAGAATCTTGATCGGATTGGACTATGGAATTGAGACAACGCCAGCCATCCTTCCCTCTGAAAAGGACCGACTTGCTCTGATCCATTCGTAAAAGCTGAAGAACGCCAACGCCTGTCAGTTGCGCCACAAGCTCACAAGCTCCGATCTTCTACACCCTTACTCCTGAGGCCACATAGCATTAGTCGCAGTCACGACTGCCATACAGCGTTGCAAGTATTCAACCCTCCCACGCACTCCGGGGCAGACTTAGTCCAACCTGCACATGGCAGATTGCCAGTAATTGACTGGCTATGAACCGAGCTCGTTCCAAATGCTGATAGACAAGCCTCTTCACTTTCAAGCTTCATGTACACAAACACTGATCTTCTCCATGCGCCGCTCTGGGGTATTACAATCCTCAGCACATTGGAGATAAGTACATCAGCCAATTCAACATCCTAGCTGATGGCACATCCATGATGCACTCTCATATTGCTTGACCCTATCCAAGCCTCGAAGACATCTGTCTCCTCTTCCAGCACCACTGTCAGTTTCCCTGACCGTACCTTTGCTCACTGACACATCGTATCGATGCAAAGACTTCTAAGCTCTCAGTAACTAGGTGCCTCCACCAGCCTTCGACTGTTGGTTCACCTGCTGCAGCATGAGCGTGAGCACTGATAGGTCATTCCTCGCATCGGGATTCTGTTGTAAACATTCCTTAACAATGCGGAACTCGTTCTCGCCTGCGTTCGGGGCCTGTGCACACAATTGGACGACACTAGGACAGAATGCCAACTCCGGACCGAGAATTAACTGCGCGAACAGTGTTGATTGATTGGGTGGTGAGGATGAAGGTGGTGTAGGTGTAGGAACGAAACCTTGCTGTGCATGATGGAGCTGAGGTGTTCCGTTCATGCCCTGTTGGCTGGCGATTGGAGACTGCATGTAGGGGAAAGAACCTTCGTGCGGCGTGATTGGCGTCTGCGCAATAGTTCCTCCTGGCTGTGTTGGACTCCGGGCACTGAGGGTTGAGGTATCGGCCATTGCTGGATCAATGTTGTGAGGAAGTTCACTGTTCTTGATCACAATAGGCACCAGTAGCATCTTCTCCTGCACTGGATCTGGGAAGTCTGTCTCTAGTTTCTTCACAAAGGTAGGTAGCTCTTCGCCGACGTCCAGCGGGATGAGGTAGATATCCTTGATAGCCGGATTGGTGTACTGCAGACCGACGCCAAATCGTTCCTTGTTCTTGAAGTATCGGAAGAATCGAGTGAACTGTTCCAAATCGTTGGAGTTGGTGGGCTCAGGCATGCAGACGATGACTAGGTCTGAGGAATTACTGTATTCCAGACCACACAGATATTCATCGGCTCGTGCAGGTTGGATTCGACCTCCTATGTCAATCTTCGCTGGGAGCAGATCGTTGTAGGTCATGCGTAAAGTGTCAGAGTCGGGTGTGGCTCCAGCTGCGTGTCTTGCTGTGGCGTGGAAGCTGCCGAGATTACCGCCATCAACCAGGCCGCGCCAAACGACACCTTCAGCATCGGCGGCGTCTTTGGGAGAGTAGGGTGGTGACTCGGCATCTTCGTCCTTGAGAAGCTCGTCGATGTCGGCGTCGGCTTTGGTTCCTGGAGCCATGGGTTCTCGAACTGCGGTTGTGGGTGAGTGAACCTGAGGAAGTTCGCCGAATCGTTGTTCACCTTCAGGTGAGCCTTGAACATTGGACCAGACCTTGTCGATGTCGAAGTTAGCAGATGACTGACGTCTGGCTGTGTCGACAGAGGCTCTGGGTCTATGTGCTGCACCGCCTGGTGTCTCAGAAGGGCTCTTGACTCCGGCACTCTCTGTGTCTCCGTCTTGCTTTGCAACGCTGGGCTTTCGAGCAGGGGCATTGGAAGTTGCAGATTCGGCCGCAACCTGTCTCGACTCATCCACGTACTCTTCACCCTTGTGTGTTCGTCGAATTCTCGGCCCTTGCTCTTCAACTATGGTATTCTGCCTCTCCATCTCTTTGATCATAGCCTTTTCTTTGTTTTTGAGTTCATCGGTGGCCATGTCCTTCGAATCCATGGATGCGAACGTGCTAGGGGAGAGGCTTCCGTTGAGCAGACGCACACCTAGGGTGCGGTTCTTCTTCACGTTGTAGGTGATAGACCGAAGTTGGTTCTTGTAGGCGTCGTTGGGCTCGCCACTACCGCCGGACAGAGCGTTGTACATGCTAGCTTCGATACGCAGACCCATCTGGGTGGCGACCTCTGCGTCGGTCTTGCCTGCGGGGGTAGTGTATTCATCTGGCTTTACGGCTTTGATTTGCTGTTCTATGAGCTTGATTAGAGTAGACGCAGCTGACTTCCTCGAGGGGTTCGTCAAGTCCTTGATGTCCAACAGAACTGCCGCAACCGACTCTGATCTTGACGCCTGTCTGGAAGGAGTTTCGGTCTTGATTGCTTTGCCACCATTGGCATCGGCAGCAGGAGTTCCTCGAGCCTTCTTGTTCTGCAGCAGTGTCAGTAGATGCGACTTGAAATGTGGAGGGAATATACGGACCTTAACTTCAGGCACTGATGGCGACTCCTCGAGCTTGCGCTTCTGTCCTGCCGCAACAGGCGTAGGTACAGACGTCTCATCGACATCTTGAGAAGCGCGCGAGGCAACTTCGCTTGTACGGCCAGCACCTGACTTCCTTCCTTTCTTGCCTTTCTTCTTAGCTTTCTCCGCCAACTCGATCTCTCGCGCCTTGATTGCCGCCTCCCAGGGCTTCTCTCCTCGCTCGATAGCAGCAATCAGATCCTTGTGATCTTGAGGTTTGCACTGCTCGCAAAAGTACTTGTCGGGTTCATAGTCCTCTGGCAGACCCATGCAGCTGTTGTGTTGCCAGGCCGAGCACTTGTCGCAGCAGATCATAGTCCGGGGGTTGTCTTCTTCCTCCTCGTACTGCCCGCAGACACATCGGATGATCTCTTCAGGTTCCTCTTCTTCCACGGCTTTGGCTTTTGAACCCTTGCCCTTTCCTTTCTTCTTCGTAGCGGCATCGTCGGCGTCTCGTTCTTTGGTGTGCTGGCCTTTGGTCGCGCGACCAGATCGGCGCGGTTCATCTGCCACTGTATTAGTAAAGCTCAGGAAAGCGGGCGCGCAGGCGATGCGGCGCGGGCGGCGACAATACTTACCAGCCATGATAAAGATAGTACGTGATAGTGGTCACTGCTATATGCGCGATGCACGTAGGGTGTGTGAACTTGTCATCAATCACGTCTATATCGCGATCTACGACAAGTTGGTGTTCACGAGACCAGTTTGAGTTGCGCCCGAGTTCCCTCAGATTCGATTGAGCTAATCTCAGCAATTGCCACACAGTCGCCACACCTGATAGGCGCGATGGAGGTAGCGAGCGAGTTTCTTGGAGATGATATGTCGATGAACAGGAGTAGGGTTGGAGGAAGAACGATGCGACAACCTTGAGAGTAGCAGCAGCACCTTGATCGCAACAAGGGCCCGCCCGCCAAGGAAGCGGAGTGCAAAGAGGAGTGAAAAGCCATGATTGGCGGGTCGGATGAAGGATTAACGTAAAAGCGGCAGCCGGTGTTGACGTAGCGTCCGTCACTGCAGGCAGTGTGAATGGACTCGGTTACACGCAGAAACAGAAGTGCTTTGGCTGCGTTTCATCTGAGGCGCGTCGTCTTTGTCGTCTGTTCTGTCCTCCCAAAGACAACAGCAGTTGAAAGCACACCACAATGGCAGACGTCCGGGCACTCCTCGCCGCCGAACGACAGTCCCGCCGCATCTCTCACCCTCATCTGTCCTACACAAAATCTGGCATCCTTCTATGCAGCGTCTGCAATCTCAATGTCAAGTCTGAGGCCCTGTGGGCAGGACATCTGAAGAGTGCAAATCACAGAAAGAATGTCGCTGCTCAAGCAACCAGGCAGGCAAGCCTAGACTCCAATACAGGCAAGGGAGTCAAGAGGAAGATCGAAGACGTGGAGGAAGAACAAGAAGAGTGGAACGATGCAGACACAGACGCACGAAAGAAACCTAAGTCGCGTCCGGAGAGTACAGTCGTGGAAGCCCAAGATTCTGCAGAGCCAGAACCTGTCCTTCTAGCGGAGGAAGTTGTATCTCAAGAGCCCGAACAGCCAGCAGCGCCACTTCCCACGTCCGACAGTGCACGACCGGTGAACGGCTCATTACCAGCAGATGTTACAGTTGATGAGGACGAGTGGGCGGCATTCGAACGAGAAGTTGTCCCATTAGCCACAGAAAAACCGAAGCCCGATTACTCGTCCGCCACGATTGTCGCAGCGCCTGTCACGGCTGATCAAGTCAAGGCCCAGGAAGACGAAGACCGACGGCGTAGGCTAGAGACAGAAGCAGAGGACGAAAGGGAAGACGAGCTAGGGAAAATGGCAGACGAATTCGAGGTCATGGAGGAGATGGAAGAGCGAGTTCGGAAATTGCGAGGGAAGAGAGACGCCCTGAGGAGTGTTGTGAAGCCTGAAGAACATAAAGCCCACGCACTGCTCGAAGGAGAGGATAAAGCTCTGGCAGCGAGGTTGGGCTCGACCGAGTCTGGCGTAGTCAAGGAGGACGACGATGATGATGACGACGAAGACGAAGACGACTGGTATTCGTAACAATCATGATATGTCTATCCAGCCCGGATATGCATCGCTATGACGACGACAGAGCGCTAGCCACCCTATGCTGTTCTATAATGCAGTGTTTTGGATCGGATCATGTCCGATCAATGAACACCACGTCCCGCAGGACGAGATTTATGCAAAGTCTTCTCCCAAGACATCCTCTATTTCCACAACGCCAGTAACCTCATTATGCTCGACGATGCCGAGCAAAGTTCCACGCTTTAGGAATTCTCGACCTCGGCCGTTGCCCTCATCGCGCATCTGATGGATCCATGTCCTGCACTCGTCGACTGTACTTGAACTGAGGACAGAGATCCAGTCTGACTTCTCGACCACCATTTTGCCGAACTCGTCTTTAAGATCGAATATCGACGAAGAGGGATCTCGCAGATTCTGTATTCGTCGGGGCCCGACGATGTGGGTTGGAGATGTCCTGACGAAACCGCGGGGCGACTTGACTGCGGCCAAAAGAACATTCAAGCACAAAAGCGGCCGGTCTGCTTCGGGCACTGCGATCGGTATCATCGATACCTTCGTCGCCAGGTCGGACATTTTGGGTACGTTTTGAACCGTCGTCTTCAATGCCGCACCGATAGCACCGCCAGGATGGTTCGATGCAAACACAGCCGGTGTCTCAACCCCAGTGGAGAAATGCAGCTCATCTGCAACTGCAAGCGCCAAGCTATCGCCGAGAGCTAGGGTGATCGTCGTGGAAGTGGTTGGGGCTGATACGCCGAACGAAGACGTCTCGGCTTCATGTATAGTCGTTGGTAGAAGAATGTTCGTGGCACCTTGTCTTGTGGAATGCGACAAAAGTGGACACGTGACTGGGCTCAGATGAGCCGTCATAAGAATTAAAGGAATGCAAGGCTGAACGTGCGGTATAAGTGACATAAGCTCTGGCGTCCTGCCAGAGAAGGTGATCATGATAATAGTGTCCGTAGGCCGAACAACTCCCAGGTCGCCATGGAGAGCCTCGATGGGGTGTAGAAAAACTGCATGGATGCCAAGCGAGACAAAAGTGGCAACTAGTTTCTTCGCGATATGGCCAGACTTTCCGACACCCGTGAAGATGGTCTTTCCATGTCGACTCTCCGAGTTGATGATCTGGGAGACAGCACGAAGAAGAGAGTCTTGTACTTCTGCAGAAGTGCTGTACAATTCCTCGAGATGAGACAGCGCCAGCCGTTCGGTGGCAAGGACATGTAACGCCTTCTTGATCGTCCTGCTGTCCGGTTTGAACGTCCTGTTGTCGAACACGGCAGAAGGTATCTCGGGTGGAGTGATGGGTAGCGGCTCGAGCTGTTCAGCGAGTGGGCCACATAGTGGCATAGAAGGCGTCAATGGCGTTGGGAGGTAGGTTTGATGAGAATACTTCATTTTGGCCCCCAGTGTTTGAGATGCCAATATATGTCCGGACGGTCCGCAGTACTCCAGAAAGTTGTATTTTTAATCGTTTGAGATGTGATATGAGCGACAACAACAGTGATCTAGATGTTGAGTCGTCGAAATGTAATTGGTATAGTTATGGGAATCGAGTTTCTGCACCCCGGTTTTTGGTATTGTAATCAGCGAATATCAGACGGCCACCCTGAAAAGCACCGACAGTGTGTGGCTAACATGACGCCATAGACTTTTGAAGAGGCGACAGGCGGCAGTAGGAAGACGCGTGTCTGTGACAACTGAGGGTTGATTTGGGCAAAAGCCTAAAGGAAGGCAGAAGAGAATATGGATGTATGCACTGAGTGCTAACAACTTATCGCGATCATTGTGAGCACTGAGGACAAATTCCGACAGGGGTGGAAGTCGTAGATATGGGGCTAGAATTCGGCTCCAGAGAATCGCTCTAGCCACCCGACAGGCGTACCACTGATGTGGTGCCCGTTGGCGCACCAGCCAAGGCGGCCTAGAAAGCAATGGATCTGTCCGGGATCGGACGGTCTGGTTCGAAAAGTGGTCGAGGTGAGATAAGGTTGTGATATCAAAGTGAACGCAACACTTGAAGGATTGGTCAATATAGACAGACCGCCAGATAGCCCATTGGCACTCTGACAACGCAGGGTGCGTCGATGTGTTCGGTGGGTCTCCGGCAGGCCAGCGAAGTACCTTACAGAGGGAGCACTGTCATGGATATCAGAGGTGTTCGCTGACGGCAGCCGCGATGGCGCAATCCGAGGACAGAAAAGCATAAGACTTCGAGATCGCAAGCGGAACATTTTTCGTCCTTTATGAATAGCGGGGCCACTTTGGCAAGATCCAATGCAGGGGCCAGTTTCAGCTTGCCTTTGTTCCATATGCACCTAACAACCACCATCACTGCTGCTGCTTACTGCATCCCATTATTTCCCGAGTTGCCAGAGAGCAGGAGCGATCGTCGGCAAGAGTCATTCAAGCACATGCAGGAACACTAATCCAGAAGTATGGCGCCCGTCGCCTGGTGAGGAATATTCCAATGTCCGAGTCTCTTCTCTTTGTGGCTGTCTCGATATTCTACCCTGAGCATGCATCCATTCTCTGGGCACAGCCAACTTCTGTCATGCACGTCACCACCATGATACCTACCTGTGGACCCATTGCTTTGAATCATTCCCGAGACCGAACCTCCCGAACTTGTCGCCGCGGTGTCCCAAAGCGTTCCTCAACGAGGCAATATCTTCAAGATGTACCGCATTCTGTGCCAGACTGCCATTTCGCGACTGCCACAGCGGTCAAGCAATAATGGGGCAAGAGTGTCCATGACCCAATCATTGCTACTCTTCACAACATGTGGTTGACATGGCAGGCAAGAGCTGCCGGAGCTAAAGTACTTTCCACGAACAACGCCAGGTCTTCTTCTGCTGTCCAGGGGCTCAAATCTGGCACAAATAAGAACAAGCTCTATGCATGAGGTTCGTTGCATCGGAATTACAGAGTCTGTCCAATGAGGCATTCGCTGAGCCTGACTCAACTCATCTTTGGTATCACATGAACAATCCCACCAACGAACGATTGATGAGCTGGCAAGATAACGAAGATAATAACACTGTGCACCAGGAATCTGTATTGTTTCGAGTATTTCTCGCCAAACGTACATGAGATCTTCGCTCTGCCTCTCTTGCTTATCGCATGGCCAGCCATTTACCTCTTGTCCTTTCGATTTCCATAGTCGTACCTTCGGACAACACCTCAACCTTCCTGCACAGTTGCCAGGCATACTCGTCGTGTCTCTCGAAAGCATCTCTGCGACAATGGTCGTCATATGACATACGACGCCCCAGCTATGCTGTGCGGATGCACGCTCCAACGAGTCCAAGGTGGTCTTGAGCCCAAGTTCAACCTCACCCAAGAATTTAGCTGGATTCTTGTACCATCCAACAAGCCGTCACAACCGAACTCTCTGGTTTACGATCAAGTCATACAAAACGTGATGAGATACCGAAGGAGCGACAGTATGACGTCTGGCTCGCAACTGTATGTCGAAGGCTCAAATGATCTTAGACGAGCGAGTATTCTGAAACTTGATGTTTCAAGACAATCAGTTGTCGGCCAGCACAACTCCACCAGCCTAGTCTAATCAAGAAATCCGTGCGATATCCCAAGAACCTTGCTACAGGAAATGAACCACCCCTTCACGGCAGCGAGATGCTTACTATGTCCACAGATCTTTCGGTCGGCTCGGAGTGTGACGTCGCTGCTTGTACCAAGCACCTTAGATCAACTGACCGCTATTTGCTGTTGAATAAGCCCGACCACTACTAAAGGTGGGAAGGTGAGTCCGCATGTGCAGAGCATGCTATCTTTCTCGCAGCTCTGCTGGACATCTGAGGTCTTTCAGTTGATATTGCGCATCTGGCTTCTTGCCTGCCTCTAAGGCACCATCGAACCACGTCTGAAGGCTGTATCTATTATTCCCTAGATGGGGTCAGGGGATGATGGCCTTGAATATCACCTCACAGACCTCCGCTGAGGGAAGAGGCGGATGACAAGACCTGATCGTACCCAATGGTCCGCCGCTGTCTTACATTTCTGAATCCAAAGTCACTCCCCAAACAACGGCATTCGCCTCCAGAGCATCTGCAGAAAGGAGATCTACATTAGGAAGTTAGAGCCTGACAAGGTGTTCGCAAACCAACTGTCTTGCGATTGATTTTGTGAGTGATAAAAGTACCCAAGACATCCTTTATGTCCACCCGGATTAGGCCTTGGCTGAAGCGCTTCCTTGGACTTAGCCTGAACGGAAGAACCTCCTATCGATTCAGATCGTTGTGGGTGGAGAAGTGATGAATGATATAGATCTCTGCGGGATTGAATTGCGACTCGGCTGTAACGGCCAGGGAGCTCTATGACCAATTCACGTAGCTAGGTTGGTCGACGCCGAGGTCAACGAAAACAGGCATCCGACAAGAGAGTTTATGGCACCGGAGAGTGCATTGAGACAAATGAAACGCGATGTCTCCAGTGCCGAAGGAAAGAGGCAGGCCAGGTGCACAGCTGGTACTGCCACATAGAGTTGCATCCGTTGCTCAACTACTAAGGGTAGGGTGATAGATATCCCCAATCGAGCAGCTCGTTCTCAGTAAGCGTTGCAGTCTTAATGCTAAATGCGGTATCGACAAGTCACGGTAATCATTATTCGTTGATGTCTCGATGTGCAAGTCACTTGACATGAATTTTGCTGGGGTCGTTGTCAAGCTTTGAAGCGGGCAAACGATCCAGAAGCCGTCGGCAACGGCAAGACCTCTCCAATATCTCCACCAGCTTGATCGTCGACAACTGCGCCCGTACTTTCCTCAGCATTTACCGCATTTCCATCTCTCAACGACATTATGATTCAAACGGGGTAACCTCCAGACACAAGCAGCATTGTTCCGTTTCTGACTAGTAATCAATGGGCGCCGCACAATGCCTTCCGCTTCGCCCTCTCCGATCAAGCGTCCCTCACTGACAGAACGGACCTCCTCCACCCACTCTCTGAGTTCCTCGGGCAAACAACAAACGATCCACAAAGCGCACCGTCAGCACACTGTAACGCGGCACAACAGAAACCTGTCCCATGGCAAAGGACTTAGCAAGCTGGGCAGGATTTCATCCACAAACAATGTCAATGCGGACAATCCAAAGACTCATCAGAGAAAGAAGTCGGGAGGCACCACGCCACCTCATAGCCCGAGGGGGCCTCTGGTAAAACGCAACAGCTCCCACGTAGCTCTAGCAAAGAACACTTCGTTCGGCAACCTGCGGAAGAACCATTCAGCTACTGCATTGCCTCGCAACGTTTCCCATGGTGCTCTGAAAAAGATCGGACTGGCGCCAGCAGCAAAGGACAAGAGCAAGGAGGCGAAAGACGGTGTGTTCCAACTTGGCGATCGATCCTCGGACGATGAAGAAGAAGGAGAGTGGGAAGATTCCACGACGCAGTCTCCCGAGTTGACTAGGAATAATTCAAAGACCTCTACACCGGCCAGGGCCCATACTCCAAATGGCGATCAAGCTCCCGAAGGACATCCAGCGAAGGAGATTAGCCGTGCCCAGAGAACTTCCTCCCCTCCGCCTCCGTCTCTGAAGAATAAGAACCGGTCTGCCCCAGATCTGAAAGGTGAACAGGCGGTCTCGCAAGCACAAAACCTTCCTGACCCTGCACTTCTCCAACAGTCTCGTCGGTCCTCCAGGGCACCTCCGGCTATGTCGACGGTCTCTGCTCATGTTGGACCAAATCAAATAGTGCGGAGCGACTCTTCCAGGTCGTTCACTCACATCTCGCATGCGGATGCTACTTCGTCAAATGCGACTCCCGGCTCAGGAGGCAAACCTACGCCTATGACATCCAGCTCCGCATCTGGTCCGGTGATGGGCTCTTCATCTGTCGAGGGCGGCGTCTCTCGTTTTCTGCCGACAGATACCCCGGCGGGCTCCTTCCACCAGGGCTTGGTTGACGATTCTGATGAAGACTCACCGTCCAACTTCCTCTCGAACTACAAGCCACAACCATCAGAATCGCCCGAGAAGACAAAAACTCTCCACAAGGCGCGAATATCGCAAATGCAATCTCGAACACAACAGAAACTCGACCTCCAAAAGAGGGAGATCTCCCGGGCCGGGGCGGCGACACCCACTACTCCTCTAGCACCTGGCATGGGTGTCCCGCTGGCATCGGCGACATCCTTGCACGGTCGCGCGGCGTCCAGAAACCGCAATCGATCCCTCGCCGGGGAAATCAAGGCTGTGAAGCAAGACTACGAGAGTGCCGTGAAGCAGCTCATGGTGGTAAGAAGGTTCAGAAGCCCCATGGTCGAAAGTCTGAATAGGTTAAAGGACAAGAGTACGCTGCCACAGGACATTGGCTCGGTTGCGGCTGGCGGCGCTGCCTCCAAAAGCAGACCGCAGAGTCGGCGTGGGCCTAACGCTCCGACTGTGAACGGCAATACACGAGCTGGAATAAGTCGAAGTTTCGAGGAGCAAAGATCTTCCCCCTTGGCGTCAAGATCGAACAGCAGGGGTCGTGGGGGTCGAGGAGTCCATTTTCAGCGACAGAGCAGCCACGATGACATCGAGGTGACGCCGTCGCAGCCCGATGGTAGTCCTGATGGTGCTCAGGATGACGAGCAGTTCGGTCTTTCACCCGAGGAGGCGTTAGTAAGACGGATATGGGGCAGCCGCGAGGTTTATGAATCCGGGGAGCATGGTCAGGGATGACCGACGGCATGGACGGTCCTCATCCGCAGACTTCGGTATGTGCTCAGTATAGTATTCTATGACTTGTGTTTCTAGTGCTTGCGTTCGAGCGCGATTGCGAGTTTGTCTGTTGCTCTTTGCTGCTGAAGGTGCAGTTACACACTGTTTGGGAATGTCAGCTTCACCAGTGACGAAGTTCTCGGAGCTCATTGATGGGCGACATTGCAGATTTTAATTCCATCGTCTATCAGATGCAGAGAACAGAGCCTTTTCTCTTTCCTTCTTCAATGCTATGAAACGCTTCACTTTGATACGGTTACAGGTGGAAGTGCCGGAAGAGTACGCCCTTTACACGAGAGCCAGTCGAGCCTCCGCCCTTGGGAAACAAGGTCGTCAGGGTGTCTCGGCAAGGTGCAATGTGCCCAAAATCCGCCAGCTCGCCAAGTTTTCAATTACACCCTCGCTCGTCCCTCCGCCTCCTTCCCATCATCCTATCACGTCGCTTGCTGCGGTACGGGATGGCCCTCCCCCTGCTTGGGCGGGTATTCCTTGCCGAAGACCTCGACCATGGGCTTACACGTGCACCAGTTCGTCTCGGGGACGGAGTCCATGACGCCGGGGATGTGGCGTCCGCATCCCCACCACGTTGTTTTCTCTGCGCAGGGGATGTGTTACTTTTGGTGGACTTTTTGCGAGGGAAGATGAGGGAGGGGTGGGGAGGGTTGAGGGAGGGGAGGTGCTCGCGAAAGAGTGACGAGCGTGGAATTCGGCAATTGGGGATTGGGGATGAATGAGGTGGATGGGATATCTTACGGCAATTCGGACATGTTCTCTTCATGCACATCTTGGACAGAGGGGGTTTGCTTTTGGGAGAATTCTCGCCGATGTTGGTGTGGGAGTTGTATAGGTCGATGCGATGAGTGGTCTAGAAGCCGTCGTGCACTGACTTCTCAACCAATGTGAGTCGATATGGCACTTTTCAACCAGACGTCGTGTTTATATCGAAAGATCTTGAAAGTCGCTCACTTCTTCGTTTTGTCGTGCTTCGTGCTTCGCTTTCCTCTGTCTTCAGAGTGTTGACCGTTGACTGAAACGATGCTGTCTGAGTTGTGGATGATGTTGTTCTGAATGGGTTTCAATACGACCTAGAAGCACTCCTTATATTCAAAGACTTCGAAGTCGATTAATGATCGATATTAGCAACGTATCTTCCTACGTACGGTTCACAGCGAGGGATATATTCTCATCTCGGGGACCGGGCGGTTTCTCCGTGATCATCATGAAACGGCCGTGTCATGTATGTTCACGCGGGCTTCACGATATAAAGAGCTAGATGGTAGCAGCGCGGGTTTCATCAATGCACTGGTCACGATCGCACGCTGATTCGTTCAAGGGATCATCGCTGGCTGGATCTTGGCGAGCTGGACGGAGATGATGTGGTAGAGCCCGAGGTCGCCGAGGGGTGGGCGCATCAAGTGGACCGGGTGCATCAACCCGCTACTCGATTTGCAATCAAGGGGAAGTTCAATATGCAAGATTGCGCGAAATGGCATCCGCTTTGTTTCTACATAGGCGAGTACGATATTGGTGGCGCATCAAGTATATGGAATTGGTCGTTTCGTGGGATCGTAAATGATATAATAGGGTGTGTAGATGTCCGTACATGCTTCCTTCCATTATGCATGCCTCATGTTGTAAATGGCCATCAGTCTCCGGGAGTCGTGCCGATGATGGTCGCCGTGCGTCGATGCCCAATCCAAACAGATGAGAGCGCAAGGAGCTGCGCTTGATCCGTAGCACCTACTCCTTCTGACTGAGAGTGAGCGCCTTCCCGAAGCGTCAGGACAAAGACATCGCGAACCACGCCAGAGCAAGCGCCACGATAAGCAGTGTCGACCACTTCGCCGTCCCAACTCCGCTGACATCCTGATTCGAGTAGACGCAAGCCCATGAAGAGAAAGTCCCCGTTGCGCCATTAATACTGCCGCCACAGCTTACAGGCCGCACTGGTGGCTCCGAAAATCCATTGAAAATACATTTCTGTTTGGTCCAATCCGCTCGATTGAGCGAAAGTGTCCAGCTCGTAGGACAGCACGTTGCCCATGCTGTGCCGTCGCCGTTCTGCTGATAGATGAAGCAGAAGTTTGATGGGCAGAGTGAATCCGTTGACGGATTGGGACACGACGCTTGTCGCGCATCAAGAGCATTAAGGTCGCTTCTTCTCTGGAGGATGTTTATTTGAGGCGCCGACTCTGTGACCTTGTAGTGCTCTGTCGTCGCTGCTGTGTCGATTGAATTATCATCATGGCAGCCGCTGATCAGATTTGTCCGTACCACCGGCGCAAGCAGCAGGACTGCCAATTGGACGGCTAAAAAGAGACCGATCATTGCGAAGATAGAGGATGCCGACTCTGCTTCAAAGGTCAGTATCCGGTGTGCCGGGCATCGATTCCGACGGACGTTGTGAAGCCACTGGGATAAGTAGATTCGAAGGTAAGCGGAAGTGCGGCTGAGGATCGAGCGGCCTTGGATGACGGCTGCTGAATAAGGTTGGGTTCGTGCGTGTGACCACAGGATTGGTTCGCTAAAAGAGTCAACCTCAATTGGGCGTCAGGTGCCCGCTGTCACCTAAGCTTGGCTTGGAGTTCGCGGATTTGCGGCGATACCGCTTCTGGTGATTTCAATGTGAGTACGGCTGCCTCCTGGGCAACTGGTAGCACTTCCTCTAAGGTGCATCCTTTTGCGAGACCCGCAACAATGACTCCTAGCATCGAGTCACCAATTCCGTTGACAGAGATGATGTCCTCCTGTTTCACTTCTGCGAATGGGGGCAGTAGTCGCATGTAGAATCCGCCAATCTCACTGTCGTGCGAAAGACTTCTCGAAAGCACATATGGCGCGTTCTCCGGTTGAGTGAGTCTCTCGTCGCCACGCCGCAACAGGCTGGTCAAAAGGCAGCCTTTTCGCCCCAACTTGGTCACCAGGTTCGGAATAAATGGAAGCAGTTGAATGCATTGTTGGGGGATACGTTCTTGAACCAGTTCACGGCCAGCCACTGATACCAAGCGATCCTGAGATCCAGAGCCGGAGAGACCCAAGGTGTCAATGAAGGTCCACCACTGCTCCGACTCGAACATGTTGGCCTCTCTGGCCGCAGTGTGCATTGCCGTCAGCTCGAGGTGGTTCGGAGATGCCAGGCTGACCACATGGTCTGGCACGATTTTGGCGCTGGTGAAGAAGTCGTTGTCTTTGTGGAAAAGCCGAGCCGCTTTTGCTGTCGATACCGGCTCGAATGCGATCTGAGCGCCGTTGGCTTTTGCGGCTGCCAGAATTTGTGACAGGATCGCAGGAGACCAGTTGGCATCGGCGACCACCCACTTCGGCTTGCTCTGCTCCAATTTGGACATCCAATAATCCAGTGATTCCAGTTCGGGTCGCCCAAAAATTGACATATCTGCCATTGCGACTACGAGCTGTTTGTTTGCGTCATTGACCGCAACGTATTGCGCAGTTCGAGCACCATCACTGCTGGAAAGCTGTCGTATGTCTGATGTGCGGAGACCGCTCTTCGCAACGTGGTCCAGAAGGGCTGATCCTGCCAAGTCGTCCGCTATGACACTGGCGAGAGCGACATTGGCCCCAGCGAGGTGGGCAGCCATCGCCACGTTACGACCCACTCCGCCCGGTGACTGGGTCATATTAGATGGATTTGAGGTATGTAGAGCTGGCGATATCGAGTTCGCGGCGGTCTGAAAAGGCTGATGATCGCACATTGTGTCACTTGCTAACGACCCGGCTATGAGTATGTCCACGGGCTGAATCAGCTGCTCGCTCGTGCTTGGTGAGGGATCCGACTTGGCCAGCAACGGTAGGTGCAGGACCTGAGGCCTGATAAATGTGCTGGAATCATCACTTCCACACATTAGCAGGAGTTGCTAATGCGCAGTGTTCAGAGTCTAACGTGGCTCACCGCTGAGGTGCAGCTCCCTCTCGCCTTTTCAGCTTCGCCAATTCCACTGCGACTTTTGTGCCACGAACAACGTTGGCTTCGATCAGAGCAGTATTGGCTTTGATGCTGCCACCATTGCTCAGCTCTCGGATGCGTTTGAGGATATATGGAGTATTGGCACTCCCGCCGATGCCCTTTTGCTCAGCCTCAGAGACCGCTTCTGCAATGATAGAATTGATCTCCTCTTTTGCCATTCCTGAGTGCTCGGGGACAGGATTGGCGAAAAGCAGTCCTGACTTGACGGGCAGCATAGACTGCGCATAGATGATTGCAGCAGCATCAGCTTCATCGAGGACGGTCTGTGGGCTCCTCACTCCGCTGTCTCTGGAAAAGAAAGCGGGAAAATCGACATCGCCCTGTCTGCCATCTGCGAAAGTGCCGACACCCACGCCTTGTGTCTCAAGGTATTCCAATGTTCGAGGAATATCCAGGAAGCTCTTACACCCACTGGAGATGACTGCAACAGGCGTTCGTCCCAGCTCAGTCAAGTCTGCAGAGATGTCCATCGAGTTTTCTCCGCCTCGATGAACACCCCCTAGACCTCCTGTGGCAAAGACTTTGATGCCTGCAAGATGCGCGAGTAGCATTGTTCCCGCAATGGTAGTACCTCCATTGAGTTTTTGACCTCGTAAACCCAGACCTCCAATGAAACCCAGATCTCGTCTTGAAATCTTCCAGGTATTCCCGCTGCCAGCGGTAGAGACGAGTTGTATCAATTCTTCAGCACCCATGCCAACCAAGGCCTTCCCTTCGAGGATACCGACTGTTGCAGGCACACCGCCATTTACGCGGACAAGAGATTCAAGGTGAGAGGATAGCGCAACATTCTCGGGATAAGGGTAGCCTAGAAAGTATAAGCCTTGAGAACCAAGAAGTATGGGCTTCGTGCTCTACCGCTGGTTTGTTGTTAGCCTTCAAGATATTTTTGCAGGGTACCCGGGATATTCTGTCCAGGCGTCGGAAAGCACTCACTGTGTATCTGTGGATCCACTTAGCACCTGTATCAAAATGAGCAGAATCTGAGCCACGACGGTCATCAGACAACTCACAAATAGTAGTTTCTAAAGCCACAACAGGCTTCCCTGTTGCGAGCGCATCTTGGACTTCCTCCGAAATGCGGAAGACCTTATCGCGGCCTGTAGCTGCGGAGTGTATTTGGGCATTTCGTTGCGCAAGTACTCGGAAAGAGGAGCGTAAATTCGACGCTCTTCTGTACAATACCATCGCGGGTCGTGCTTGCCCACGACCTGTTAATCAAATTCCAGTGTCGAACGGAAAACAGCAGACCTCCAAAGCCTTGTCTGTTCCCATTGGCTCGTCGGCAGAACACGAGGCTGAGCTTCGCTAGCCGATGCTACGTCATCGCCAATGAACATCAGATCAAGTTCAAGAAGGATTCCCCCCAGATCTATTCGTCCTCCCTTTTCCCAGAGACTACAACTTCGAAATTTCTAAAAGCGCTGCGGAATCTTCAAAATGGTACGAATCGACGTCGGGGGCTTCCCCAACATCAACATCGCCACCACCGATGGCAAGATCGACCTCCCAAAGACCAAACAGCAGATCCGGCGACGGATGAGGGGAGGCGGCAAGACAGTCCATCTCAACTGGAGCACATCTACTCCGCGGATTGTGCTAACCAGCGACACGGACGAGTTCGATCCTACCATTATATCTCATTTCCAGGAGGAGGGGTTTCAGCTGAGTTACCTGGAGTATGACGGCAACAAGGCGGACTATATGGCGAAGCTTCAGCATTTGCAGGACCCCCTGGAGTTAGGAGAAAACTACGCTATTGTAGGTGAGTCGAAGATGTCGGCATAAGAAGATTTACCGCGGCGTTCAATGCTAGGAGGATACTAAAATGCGATCTCATGTCAATTGCTGCAACTCCTTATGCTCTGGCGGAATGTTCGCAATATGTTTGTCAAGATCGATTTCAACTGTATCAATCTCTGACGGAGTCCATGCTTCTCAGCGTACGGAGACGCCGCAACTCTGGCCCTGGAGGCCTGTTTGCGACCGATGCCCAAGCTTGTCGGGATTGTAGCCTACTATCCTGGGCACACCCCGAGATCCTCAATCGACTTCCCCCGAACACTGCATGTCCAAATCCACCTCGCTGCCTCTCAGAAATGGGGCACACAATACCCTTCTTTCCGCTACGAGAACACCGAAGCGGGCTTCGCGGAGTACGACCTTGAAGAATTCAACAAGGTCGGTGCGGCACTGGCTTGGACAAGGACATTGACGCTCCTCCGCACGGCCTTTGATATTGACGGTCCTGACCTTGAGCAATTATGGGACGAACATACTCGTCTAGAATTTGCAGAGAAGGACGCCGATAAAACCATGGCGACAATGGTGGCTCAGCCATATGTGAGTTGTCCCTGGCAAGAATCCCCAGAGCTTGCACCGACCGGATTCTTTTTCATCGTCACTATTGTTTCTCAAAAGTTCGGACGTAGTGGTACAAGTGCTGACATTCCGCAAGGTCAACCATGTACCTACTATGACAGGAGGCATAGGATATGACCAGCTCCGGAAGTTTTATGCCGACTTCTTCATCCCCAGCAATCCCCAGGATATGAGGATTCGGCTACTCAGCCGTACAGTCGGCACCGATAGGGTGGTGGATGAGATGCTTGTCTCGTTTACACACACCACGGACATAGCCTGGATGTTGCCTGGCGTGCCTCCCACAGATAAGAAGGTTGAAGTCGTTCTGGTCAGTGTGGTGTGTATTCGGGGTGGAAAACTTTACCATGAGCATATCCACTGGGATCAGGCAACGGTACTTGTGCAGGTCGGACTGCTGGATCCGAAGTATATCCCGAAGTCGTTCAAGACGACAGAGGAAGGCAGGGAGAAAGAAGTTGAAAGGTTGCCGGTCTGTGGAAAAGAGGCGGCAAGGAAAGTGCTCGACGAGGACAGCTCCGAGAGCAATAAGTTAATCCCAGATTGGTGACTACTGGGTCGAAACAGGGAGGAGTGCTTGCGATAGCGTTGCCAGAGCTTGTTTCTAGATTACGAGGGAGTAGCACAGGAGCTGTACTCGGTCTCACTCACTTCGCCTACAACGTTCTTTCCTCATACCCTTAATTTTGGCAGAACCTCCGATTTCGTACTCGGTAAGAAGAGCTCGATTTGTAAGGCTTGGAATCATCGGCATTCCTGCTCATGTGAAAACAATTCCTCCATCAATAACTAACGTCTGACCCGTCACAAATTCGGCATCTTTCGAACACATGAACCCGCCAACAACCCTGCCTACATCTTCAGGCACGCTGACCCGTCCCAAGGCCGTCAACTCAGTGGCGTATTTCTTGACAGTCTCGCCCCTCGGCCGCCCCTCGATCTCGCCCAACTTCTCGTCGATGAGATCCCACATTGCGGTTCCCACAATCCCCGGTGCGTAAGCGTTGACGTTGATTTTGTGCTTCGCCATCTCCATGGCGAACACTTGAGTCAGCCCACGAACAGCCCATTTCGACGCGCTGTAGTGAGATAATAGTGGGAAGGGCTTGAACGCAACGATACTCGCGCAACCAATGATTTTATAGCCGCTGCTGCCTTCTTCCACGGGGCCTTGCTTGATCATTTGTTTAGCGGCATGGGTATAGCAGTTCCACACGCCGTGAAAGTTCACGTCTGTTGCACCGAGTTAGCACCGTTTCTTCAATGGAACCCAAGCTGCTTGCGTGGCGCGGCGTCCTCCGAACTGAAATTGCGGGCATCCTTCCAATATGGACCGGACCAGAGCAAATGAGCTTACCAAACATCTTTCTCACATCCTCGTCACTGATCTCCAGTGCGGGTGAGACTTGTGCAATGCCCGCGTTGGCGACCATCACTGTCAACGGCCCTAGCTTTTCTACCGACTCTTTGATCAGATTCTGGACTTCGGAGGAGGATGTGACATCGGCGACGACGCCAATTGCGGTGCCCTCGCCGTGGGCCGAGTTAAGTTCGGAGACCAGCTTGTCGATGCCGGCTTTATTTGCGGAGACATCGTTCACGGTCACGGCGTAGCCTTCTTCGGCAAGGCGGCGCACAATGGATTCGCCTCTGACAAAAGGAGAAACTTAGCTGCAGCAATGAGAAAGAGAGAGTGGGTGGTTACTCACATGCCTCGAGAAGACCCTGTCACGATAACTGTTCTTTTGCCCATGGTGAAAATGCTCGAGCGTGTGATTCGCCCAACTAGCTACTAAGAGTCCGTCGCGATGGTTCTACCGTTCCACTTGTTGTCGTACGGTTCCCAGATGCTGTCAAGTGATGCGCAGCTCCAGTGCCAGCAGGCTCTTTCCTTCGAGTATATGTATCTCCATCATGAACCGGCTCTCGCTCAAATAATCCCGAGGTTCGAAGTCTCCCCTCCGGACACGCGGATGGTAATGGATAATCACGCTGGTCATCCAGTTGTTTGCGCTCAGTTAGCCAGGGTGTGGAGAAATGACATGCGTGAGCACATGGGAACGAGGAGAAAACATGGAGAGATGAGAGTGCGGGGCAATGTATACCGAATGCATCTCGGGCGGGAATATTCCGAATAGTAAGTAAGTAACGACAAAACGAGGTGGCACGCTCCCGAGTGGAACAGCAGCCTTTTGCGGAGAGGTGTCGTGGGGTTATGTGAGATGTAATGAAAGTACTTACCTTGTGTCGATTTGTTCCTGCCTGGGAGTCTCTTATAACTCGGTTGCGTTCTATGAAACCGACAGCTTCCTATCAACCCGAACTACGTCGATTGTCTGGGTTAACTGTTGCTTTCGTTCTTCTTCAATCCACTGACATCAAATCGATATGCGTAGTCACCTTCATGACTGGCACGTCAGAAGGTTCCTGGAGTTGGCTTGGCCTTTTGTGAGGCTTCAACAGAGGGGTATGGGGCAGTCGCCACCCCTACCCTCTTCGAGCACAATCGACCCAGAAGATTACCCAGTTCAATGGCATTGACAGCGATTCGACAGCTTAGGGTCCGAGTGAAGTTGGAATCAGGTAGTAGTCGTGGCACGACAAGAATAACGTAGAGGACTTGTCCATATTTGCAAGATCTCTCAACGAAGTCCTGGGAATTCTTCGGCTAAGTGATCGAGCCGAGAGTTGTTCTGTTCCCTGCCGAAGCCAGAGTTCCCCTGTTCCAGGTCGCCGGCCTTCTGCTAGATACCACACTGATCCCTCTGTACGCGCCTGTACCAAGGAAGAAAGACCATCATTTGTCTTAAGCAAGCAAGCAGATGATAGGTCCAAGAAGATTCGCGGAACGGCATGAATGACTGGTTCATTGGAGAACTGTGGTGTCCAGGTGCGTAAGGCTTACCACCTGGTGCTGAGGATTCACAGCTTTGCGGTGTGGAAATTAATATGGTGTCAACTTGTTCTACTGTGTCATGGTCAGTCGCGGCGTTCATGATTCCCTCTTTGTCCCCCAATGTCGTGGGCGACTTAATGTGGGTAGATGAATGTCATGGAGTTGCACAGCCCCCAGAAGCTTGTACCACTGCAGCCATCCTGTGTTGTTTTCATCTTCGACAGGAGCTCCTTGGACTTTAATGATGTGGTGGGAGAGCTGGAAATGGATTAGCGTATTACCGGAACGGAAAAACCTTCAGGCAGCTCGGGCCAAGCTCCATTAATCCCGGGCGCAGAAATCGCGAACGACAACTTCAAACTAACCTCAGCTGGACTTTTGTCTTGCTTTCTAAGACTTCGTAGCCTCACTCCGACACTGATGGCGGAAACCAATCTCAGGGGCTTTGGGGTATCATAGCATTCGACAGGACCCCCTCAGTGATTGACATACGATTCCGACACAGATTTTCCAGTCGTTGCTGCCTTTGAAAGCGGGCAGACTTCTGGTGCCGACGTGGTTGACAGAGCGCCGCCCTCTGGAGTTTCAGGACAAAGGACTGCCAATCAACCTTCCTGAAACCATGAGGGCGCCTCCAAATAGACCATGTTCTGTTGTGTCATCAAATCGTGATGAGTTCTCGGGTGTTGTGAGGGCTTCAACCAAGCCTCTGACTGGTCGGGGTGGCAGCTGTCGAAATTGTCTAAGCAGAGGATCAGACCAGGACGCCGTTGGCATCATTGTGCGTTAGTCGGGAATTCAAAATCGTCAATCAGTGCTTGCCTACCCACCATAGAGCGGCAGAAAGACCTAGGATCAAGCCACAAATAGCACCATCGACGGAGAGAACAACTGTAAGAAGCCATCGATTCCAGGGCTCGCCTTCCGACCCTTTGCAAGCTCCGCAGCCTTCGACCACGGCAACTCTTTCCCGGAAGATATGGGCAAACCGAGAGGTAAAGGCCCAAAACCGGCGAGCAATGATACTTCTTTCGACCTTTCAGCGGAGGCTGTTCCACCTCAGAGCCCTGGAAGCCCCTTGAGAGCTGTGGACGGCCACAATGTTGACGGATGGGCGGATGAGGACATCCGAACTTACAATGAACTCCTTACGGAAAGAGCCAAACTGGAGAAGGAGAAAAATGAATTGGAGCAGAAATCATCACGGCATCACACCCAGAGAGCACTGCTCGATGAAAATGCGACAGCACTGGACAGTCTCTTCAAGGCGCATCTTGGTGGTGACTTCAAGTTCACAGGCTCGGGAAAATGCTGCCTAGACTTTGACGTTGCCTGTGACGATGCAAAGGGCGACTTCCCGTGCAAACATGAGATATGTTCGCGCGCAAAGACGAAAGGCGTATCGTGGATGGAGATGGACACGATAAAGTACTATCATGCGCGGATCGTGTCTGAGAAGTCCCAGAGAATGCAGAGTGCTTTGCGAAAGCAGAGAGATGTGGAGCTTGTTCGTGTCAAGAAAGATGACGACGAAGAGGCTGCAATAAGGACACGCAGAAATGCCATCCTGGACAAAGCAACTCGTGGTGATCATACCCCTGCACCCGCGAGCAAAGTCGACAAAGGGAGGAAATCGGAGATGTCTGCGTTAGACATGCTTCCAATGGCGTCCAAGGACTTCTTGCTTGATCCGAAAAACAGCGCAATTCTTGAAGCTGCGAAAGAAAACGAGCATATTGTGCGAAGGATACGAGGGAGGTTGGACAAAATCAGACACGATGTCAATGCTGGCAGAGTCTCACCTGCGGATGCTCGGGTGAAGCTTGATCAGGCCAATTCGGAGATGGCAGAAGCGGAGCGCAAGAACAATGAGTTCAGGCAAATGATCCTCGACGCGGAACCCGCACTTTCACAGCTTCATCCGAATGTCCCCACAACGAGCACAAACGCAGCCACGCCTGGTAGCTTAACAACAGTCCTGCAAAATACCTTGGCGTCCTCAAACGCAGACGCATTCTCTCAAGCTCTGACTGTTATGAAAGGTTTCTTCAGCGCTTCAGATCCTCACGACGTGCATACCGCCATCACAGACCTACGCAGCGTTCTCGAAATCAACGGCCCCATGAGTCCCGTCCTGAAGAAGAGCTTCAATGCTCTCGAAGACATGCTCGCTAAACCCAATGCCAGTGCCTTCTCCCTCAATCTGAGGACCAGCGATGGAAAAATCACGACCTGCAAGAACGTCGTTGAGGTGTTACTCAATCTCCGGCAACAAAATCAAGGCTCCGGAGGCCCCGCTACTATCGTCGATTCCGACAACAATGTGGACTCCGAAACCCTCAAATCCAACCAGGAATGCATGAAAGTGGAAAACACTGCAAAGAGAGAGATGATCAAACAAGCTGAAAAGATGGCTGAAGATACAGACGACCGCCTCAAAGCAGCGCTCAACAAGATCAAGTCGAAGGCAGTGTCGAAATCGCCAATTGTCGCACTCTCAGATTTTGTCCTCGATGACACGATCGCCGATATTATGTTCCGGCGCTCGCTCCAGGCGTTAGTGGCTGAAGCCGAGACCGGTGCAAGTTCTGCCCAGCAACTCTCTGCAAAAATCACCAGACAAATCATATCCAATGCACAAAATAAGCCTGATAAATATCTTGCCCGGCTGGGCTCGGTCAAGGAGTTCATACGGGACTGCAGGAAAAATCCACCTCAGGTCTTTCTGGAAGCTGTGGCCAAAGTGGATGACTCGATGCCCAAGTTCGTCGCAGCCCAGCAGGAGAAGCTGAGAAAGGCTGCTGCCGCCTCAAAGCCCGCAGTTCCATCCTCTAAAGTCGCTCCGCTACCAGACTCGAGTTCTTCCGAGCCGATTGCAACCAGGGAAACCAAACACCTCTTAGCTGGCAGCAAACCTGAGCAGGTGGAAGCTCTCCCCTCCCGCCTGGAGTTACCTTTTGCGAAAGACACTACAAGAGTGCGAGAACAGATCTACTATTATTACAAAAAAACTATCGAGTCGGGGATTTGGGATTTGTTACACGTCGTACTGAATAAGCAGACCTCGAATCAATTCTTCTGGATAGATTTCGAACAAGAGAGGAAGTTCTACACCGACAACCTGCGCCTTGCCGCTGCTGTTCCAGAGTCGTCGCTTTCCGAGACAGTCCTCGAACTCACTGAGCTGCAATTGTGTCCTGCGAGGGCAGTTATCGTGCTAGTACAACGCATCACTCTGCGCATTCGAGAGAACATCAAACTGGGTTACGAGAAGATGGACGAATTGAATGAATTTTGCAAGAAGCTTGATTCGGGCAACAACTCCACCGAGTGGTCTGAACATTTCAGTTCCATAGCAACGCGGATCACGAATTTATACGGCCATCTTGATTCCTTGGAGCCCGACAAAAAGACTGGATGGTATGAGACAATGGTGGTCGACGTGTTGGCCTTTATGACCACGTTTGTACTGGGATCCCAAAATGGTGAAAACGCTGAAATGAACATGCGACAGCTTGAGGAATTCATTGTTCAAGTCATGCTGACCGTGGGACGGAGCGGCAGCAATCAGGCCCTTCATATTCAGAAGTTTTGCTCCGAGATTGCATCCATGGCAAAGGACACAAGCAAGTATGGGTGCCCACCTACCCATCCGTGTCGAGCGAGCTTTTCCGGCTACGTGGAGTACAAGCTCAAATCACTTGTCGCTAGGCCTTTGAAGTTGGACCAGAAGGGCGAGATGCTTCCGGAGGACGGTGCTCCTACGACTTCACAAAAGTCTATCGAATATTTCTACTCAGAGATAACAAGGTTGCCAGCCATCTGGGACCGTGCCAGAACGCTGACACCGCATCTGAACTGCATGGCCTCGAGGAAGAAGTGTACATGCAACAAAAGTGACAAGGATTTCAGCAAGAACATCAAAGATCTCAAAGACAAAATCGACGCCGACATGAGTCAGGTGAAGCAGGATGCACTGGCCTATGGCGATCCCTCAATGCCTACCATTTCGAGGATCGCGAGCAATATTGCTCTCTTGCGCCAGCGTCCTGCAAAATTCGCCGGGAATCAGCAGCGAGTGAAAGCCCTCTACGCAAACCTGGGCCCCAAATCCTTCGCAGAGTTCTACCCCGAGTTCCAAATTTCCACGCCAAAACCATCAGTCCCAGGAAAGGATTCGGCGCAGGCAGCAACAGAAGCAACCAGCAGCATTAGCCTGAAGGAAGTATCAGTCAATGTGCCAAGCATCCAGAACAATACTTCAAGCACCGCCTCAGAGAAAGGCAACCTCGAAAAAGACACGGCAGAGATCTCTCCTGAGAAGAAAGTCAACCTTGAAAAAGACACGACAGAGGCCTCTCCAGAGAAGGGAGCCCCAAGCCCGACTAAACCAAAAACCCCGCCACCGCCAGCGCCAGCAGCAGCAACAGCAGCAGCAGAGATGAAACCTCCCTTACCTGTCGACTCCGACGAAGACTCTGAAGACTCCACCGACCCCTGGCCCATGACCACCCGCGAACTCGAACTACGAAACCAACTTCTCAAGTTCACCAACAGCGTTGACAGCCTGCAAAGCTTCGCAAGCGTGCCACAACCAGCCGTCCAAGTCAAACACACTGCACTCGAGGGCGTAACCTGGCAAGTCGAAGACATGCTTATCGGGCATGTGGAGATGGCCTACCTGATCGCGAAGCAGCAGAACTACCACGGTCTCAAAGAGTGGATGGAATACTACTACAAAAATACCATGCCGACGCCGCTAGACGACAATTTCAAGGTCAAAGGTGGGAAAGCGGGTGTTGGAGGTTCAATTTTTGGTGCGAGTTCAGCCTCGGAGGCCGCGAAGTTGGAAGTTCAGGCGCAAAAGGCGAGAGAGAAGAACACTGAGAGACTTCGACAGCTGGAGCAGTTTACTGAGTCGCTGTCCCCGGCTTCTGCTTCTGGAAGTGCCGCTGTGGTGGAGCCAGCCGAGAGTGCAGTGGGCGTCATGGAGCAATTGGGCCGGAACTTCTCCCAGCAGAGGGAGACCAAGATACACAAGAAGCGCGTGCTCAAGTGGAAGCATTGAGAAGGGCGTTAGAATGGGAGAGAACCGGAGACGTAATGGGGGTGGATAGAGGTCGTTGTGCAACGAAGGTGTTTGCGATAGGGCGTTCAACAGGCGCGAAAAAAGGTGAATTGTGCCATGTTATTACGGCATGGTTTCACGGGCTGCATATTGCTAACGGCAGGGGCCACTGTGGCCATCGATGCATTGATGGGGGCGTTGTTACAACTTGATTTCGGGGTGAGCTTGTGCATTGTTGTCCAACGAAGGGCGTTGAGGGAGAGGTCCTCCGGAACGTCAAGTAGCATGGCAGACAGGCAGATAGCTCAATGAAGTGTTCAACATGCCATTACCGAGCCCATGATGTCCGGTCTAGAACTCCATATGTGAGAGCTCCGCTCCTAGAATACTCGACATTTTGTTCCCGATCCGCCCAGCGAGCAGAGCAGCAGCGCAAGCTGGGCTGATCGTAGCTACCACTCTCAGCTCCGACCAACAGTCAAATTCGACTCATTTCTGCCTCAACTGATTTACACACCGCCAGCGCCCGGCGCCTCCTTGTCAGCCTTCAAACTCGTCAACAACTCCCTCATCCTCTTCTTCGAACTCCCATCCCCACCACCAGCCTGTCCCTTCCCGCTCAAATCCACCAGCTTGGCGATCCTCTCCCAAGCCGTGCCTCCCGCAGTAGTATCCTCTCTCTTTGCCAGAAACTCTTCCGCCTCCTTTTGCGTCTGCGACTTCTGCTTGTCGACCTTGCGGTTGTAGGATTCGTAAAAGGAGTCGATGTCCTTCTGGGCGGTGGAGACGGTTTCTTCCTTTTTGCGCGCGGAGGCTTCGTCGCGGCGGGAGAGGTCGGCGGTGCGGGTTTCGCGCCATTTGCGGACGGGTTCAGATTCTTCTTCGCCAGAGGGTGCTGTGTAGTTTGTGTAGCCGGTGAAGGGGGCGTCGGTTATGGTGCCGCCGGGGCCGATGTTCTATGTGTGGAGATAGGATTAGTACACTGAGAGCTTGCTGAGAAGAGACTGCGGAAGGGGAAAGCATACGTCGTTTCTTGTGTCAATGGCGGGAAAGGAGCTCTCGAAGTCATCTAGGTCGTTGTTCGCCGCACCACCTGATGGTTGTGCCGGAGCAGATGTGAAATCGTCGTCCCCTCCTAATAAGTCGTCATCGCCATCTTGGACTGTAGCAGTGTTGGGTTTGCTGTCATTCGCGTTGAAGAGTTCCGCGTCTTCGCCGAGCAGTGCTCGTTCGCGCTCGAGGAAGTCGCCTTGTCCGGAGGTGGGTCGGACGTCTGTCTCGCCTGGGAATAGTGTTAGAAAGGACAGAGGCCATGGTGGGAGGCTGCAGCAGCACTAGGGTAGGTCTTACCTGCATCGATGTCTTCAATCGAGGGAAACCGGTCCGCCATCCTGGGCCACAAAAGGAGACGAGGTCGCAGACCCTGGGAGTTCGCGCGGAGAGTTTGGGCTAGGGAGGACGATAGTTACTTCTCTGCGTGCGTGTGGAAGTAAATAGAGAGGCAGCGCCTGGCCTCAAATCAAGTTCGAAGGGGTGCTTTACAGTTGTAAATTGGGGAAGATGCAGCGGTGTTTACGACGAGAGTCGCAGTCGCAGCAGCTGCAGGTCGGTGGCAGGCCCACGGTGGTTGGGCAGAAAAATGTCATGTCTGACTTCATCAAATTTACTCCGGTCGCCAAAGGCTCTGCTGAGATCGCCAAGCCTAGATGTCTGACCAAAAGCATTTAAAGTCTCCTTTTTGGATCCTTCAGTACTCCAGGAGCACTGGGGTCATTCACATGCGACTCTAAAGATGAAATGGAGAATCACGGTCAGGCAATCTATTACTCTTGGTCGATCTATCTACGCTATATGTAACTGAGACTTTGATGATGGTGGAGTCTTCGTCGGTGTCCGATAAGAGCTGTCTTACACTCAAACCAACTTAAAACCACGGATCAGTCAAAAGCTTCCTGCCGGTGACCTTGCCCTCCAGCATCAGATCGAGAGCTTCCTGCGCCTGACCCAGTCCACCTTGAAGCCACTGCGGCCTCGTTGGCGTAAAGATGCCCGTCTGCAGTCCTTTGGGCACCACCTCTGTATAAAACCACGTCCTGGATTCTTGGTGCTCTGGCTTATCAAACGACAAGCTGTAAGGTGCGAACTTGCATTCCACACCTTCTGGCAGTGGCGTCTTCGGAAATTCCAGCGAGTAGTAAGTCCCACCGCCAACTGCATGCAGATACTTGCCCAGCAGCTCAGTGACGGGTGGAAGACCGATGGTGTCGAAGATGACATCGTAGGGGTCATGAGATTGGATACTGCTCAACACATCCTCCGCGGGCTGCGAGTGGTCGATGATGGCTGACGGACCAAGAGACTTCACAAACTCTTTGTTCTTAGGCGATGAAGTGGTGATGACCTCGTATCCGGCTGCCTTGGCCCAACTCGCTGCCAATCCGCCAGCAGCGCTGGAACCACCGTAGATCAGGATTTTCTTCCCGTTCTTCTCGACCTTGCCTGCCAGCGATGGACGGTCGAGCCCCATGTGGATTGATAGGGCGGCAGTGACAGCGGCGAGATTGAGAATGGATGACGCAGCGCTTTCGAATGTGACACTGTCGGGGAGTTTGGACGTCGAAGTCTGCGATGCAAGTGCGTATTGTTGGAAAGCGCCGAAACGAGGATCTGCAGCCTTTGGACCGTCGCGAATGGTTGCGATTCTATCGCCGGGCTTGAAATTGTTCACATCAGGTCCAACGCTCTCCACTGTGCCGGCAAAGGACATGCCGAGGATGTTTGGATAGGGGATCGGAATCATAGCGAACCTGAACTAACGGTTAGACTTGCCCAGTAATGGGAGAATGATAATATCTCACTTTTGTATCTTCCCCTCGAGCGGAGAGAAGCCAATGACCTTGACTTTGATCAACAGTTCGCCGGGCCCAGGAGTTGGGGTTGGAGCTTCGTCAACCACAAGAGTGGCTTGTTGCTCCTTGATCCATGCTGCTTGGTGACTCATTTTGTTCCTAGGGGTGTGTATCTCGACGCTTCTGTGTAGATGAGATTGATGCTCTTTGTTTCTGGAGGAAAGCTTTTCATCAGAGCTGAGGGACAGGTCTTATATACAAGATTCAATGTTTTTCGCGAATGATGCCATCGGAGAGGCCAGCTCCTGGGAGAGCCTGCATCGTGCACGCGTGCCACAAGCCGTTGTCACTGTACGTGCGGGACTTGCTGCCAACGGCACGAAAATGTCCCGCTGAACGAGCGAAAGTACCAACATCACGCTCATTTGACTCGTTAGTTTCACATAGGGTCGAAGTGTGTATCGCTGTTGAAGGAGCAGCAGAGTTTACCTAACCACTTGGCAGATTATTCAGAATCGCTACTTGTCGGTCTCACGAAGGGCCGAGCTTGGCGTTTATGACACAAGGGCAAGGCTTGGGATAGGGCTGGAGGCCTAAAGTGAGCAACACTGATGGAGACCAGATTCTTATGTCATTTAAGTCGCAAGAACTTTTGCTGCAGACCGTGACCCCCCTCCCCTCTGATGCCACTGTACTCCATGGCGGTAGGTCATCTCACAACGTCGCCCAAGCTGACAGAAGGATATGAAAGGCACAGAACCAATCACTGATGCAGTTTCTCTTCTCCCAAAAGGATCACCTTCCCTCAGCGCGGACTCAGCCATCACATTTTCATCATAATTTTCCACCCACCATGACATACCCGCGAAGCCGTCAATGAAAGTGCGCCAACAATCGCAGAGACTCCAGCGAATGCAAATGCCGCGTTGAAGCCGTGGTTGTCGAGCAAATTCCCCGTAGTAGGAGGACCAATCAACACGGCCATAGCGGCACCCGCGAAGGCCATTCCCATCCTGTTGCCTATGACAGCTCGAATCGGCGAGAGTTGAACCGCCAACAGTGGGAGAAGTGAGATGAGACCTCCAGAGAAGAACCCATACAGGAAACTCACGACAATGATGCTGGCGAGAGTTTTAGTGCCTATGAATGCAAACGTCACGCCAGCGGTGATAATCGTGCACAAAATGAGAATATTGTACATGCCGAACCTCTGTGCCATCAAGTTGGGAACCACTCGACCGAAAGCGTTGCCTGCGGTGATAATGGCGACAAGATAAAAGGCCGTGGCTTCCGAGGCGGCACCCAATTCGAAGGCGTAAAGTGAGACATAAAAGAATGGAGTCCAAGTCCCAAGAAACGTGATGAAGGCGCCAAGGAACCAAAGACTATAGGCGGGATCTTTCCAGGGTGATAGAGTAAAGATCTTGCGCCTTTGAGGTGGGAGAACTCGAACCCGCATAACGAGGACCGGGACCGCGAGAGTACCCAGGCAAAGAAAGGCGATGACTCGGGTTGCCCAGGGAAAACCTATCCGCGGTTGAAGCCGATGGAAAACGACAGGTACGAGCACGCCACCTATCGCAAGGTATAGTCAGTCCGAGATTCCAATAAATGCTAACGATCTTCATACCTATTCCGCTTCCCAGAGCAGCTAAGCCGGCCGCTGTAGGCATCTTTGTCGAGAAATAAGTCGAGAGGTGCGCAACCGCAGGTGTAAATAAACACCCCATTCCAAGGCCCGTACAAAGCCCCTGAGCGAGCATAATCTGCCAGTACTGCGTGGCGATACTCGTCATAAACATACCAAACACAATCAAACCGGAACCCACGATCAAGAGGGTGTGGAAATACCCTTCATCGTAGACCGGGCCGGTGAGGACGCCGATGAACAGGAGAAGGAAGGATTGCACGGATCCGATCCATGCGATGTCTGAGGGCGACCGCTCGTGAAGAAGCCCGACCGTGTAGTACGACTGCCATGCTCCATACGCATACGCGATCCCTAATTGGACTCCAGTTGAGCGAGGGAATTGGTGAGGGATGGCGGAAGTGAAAACTCACCCCATGTGTTCCACCAAAGAAAATGGGCTCCAAACACTTGCAGCCATGCTTGTAAGCCTCCGTTGGGAATACCGGCCGTGGGTGCTGCTGGTGAGGCAGAAGCAGGAGGAAGAGGAGTTGCTGTATCTTGTTCAACCGGAGTGTTAGCATCAGGCAAAGAAACCACGACAGCTTTTTCTTCCGCCATGGTTGCGTCTCCGAAAATAAGAGGGTGTTTTGAAAGTCGGCGTAGTTTAAATTTATGCTACGCTGGAAAATGATGACTTTGAAGGCTATGGAGAGTTTTATATACACGGTCACTTGCAAGTATTATTGCCCCATCTACACTACTCACGGCGATCTCCTCCCTTTGAGCAAATGCTGCCAGTCACATACCGTATACTTAGCACTGACTATGTTTATGGCGACTGTAGCTGGAACTTGTCGCATTTCTAACCCAACATGGCATAAAAGATCTACTATGTCTTGGCCCGCATATATCGGCTCTACATTACGCGAGATATCCACTACGCTTTGACCCAGATATAGGGTCTATTCTCCGAGCAGAAATGCACTATCCAGAATTGGAATGGCCCTTGAAGTCGCTTAGGAATTGTCGTGTAGACTCGCTTAGCAAAGGTAGCCCTAGTATTTTTGTGCAAGTCACCAATAGCGCGACGCCCGATGAAGTATGGAGTTTACATAGCTTATTTCAATCAGCACCCTTTTCCCCTTCTGGCCGTAACCAGTATTAAACAGAAGACGGTGGCACACTGTCACAGACGGCTATGAATACTGGATCTATTTGCACAACGGTCAGAAGTCGAGTTAAAGTGGGACGAAACTGTCGAACTCATGACTTACTGTTTCGGTCCAGCATCATCTCACACCCTACGTGTTAAGTATCGTCTTCCACAAGATCCTTCAGACAGAACAGCTTTGGACACTCGGATTCCTGAGTATCCGGGCAGACCACATGATTCAATGCAAATGCCGTAGGACAGCTGTTGGATTGTCAAATCTCGGTATGATAGAAAAGAGACCTGGCAGTGGTTGGATCGGTAAGCAGCTGGAGTACTCAACGTGGCGTCTTAATTGATAGAAACGAACGGACAAGAATAGCGGCTGTCAAATATCTCCCAATGTGACGGACACACTGCCAGCTCAGAACTGGATTGGAGTTCTTCAAGAGTCTCGAAGTACTTTCTGGTCTCTTGACGACGAAATTCTCCTGATGTGCAACAGACCCTCCAACGGGGGACCACGGATGGGAGAATCCTACCCTGTTGCTCGATGACCTGCTTCTGCTGGCTGAAATGTCGCCCTTTTGTGGTCGTATATACTTGTCGCCGTCCCCATGAGCGGATGGTTGGAAATGCGGCCGCGATCAAATTCGATCGCACCTGTTCCACGTGTACTGCAGAAGTGCGTCTCACAAACAAATTGGCCCACAACATGGGCGACTTTCCTAGAGCACAGGGCGGCATCACCGTCCCAATCGGGGGTGCGCTGACCTGGAACTCACCTAGTCTTGGCAGATTATTCAGAATCGCGACATGTCACAAGTCGGTCTCGAGAAAGGCCGAGCTTGGCACGACGTTGACAAATTTGAGCTTCTCCGTCGGGCTACACCCTTCGCGCAAGGGACAACCTTGACTCGTTGTCACGAGAGCTCTGTCATGGCAGCGTGGGAATTTTTCCCTGGTCGATACCTTGCGAGACGCAAGATTCGGCACCGAGTACTGCAGTAATATTCGAAGACAGATGCCAGTGGAGTGGCAAAGATGCCTCGATGTCCAGGGACTTAGCACGTGATAGTACTAAGACCACTATCGTTAGGCCATTTTCTGCTAGTCTTCTGCTCCGAATTTAGAACTTTCTCCTCGGCACGATCTTGCTGGACTGCTTGACGAAACCTGGCTTTGACCAACTACCATGGCTCCCGCTTGAGAAGGGTCATCTCCGCAAACACTCCACACACATATGGCATTGGTCTTGTGGACTCTATTCAGTGTCTCGCCACAGATCCTGTTTGATGCGATCACTAGTCGCATCACTAGCTGACTAGGGATATGGCACTGCGTATATGGCCTGGCCCCATACAACTTCATCAAAGCTCATGTTTGTGACTTATACCCATCCATCCCAGTTGCAGGATGCAGAAAAGCAACAGCAGGTGTCATCCTTCGCAGCTCGGCGGCATAAAAGAAAGCCACGAGAGATAAACGTTGAGAGGAAGCTCAGTGTGCGATCACCGAAGGGCCACCTTTTGAACTCACACACTTGGCGTGCAGGAGGCTACTCTTATCGAAGAGGTGGCAGCAAGCCTGGCCATGACAAATCTCTCCAGAACACTGATGTCGAAGACACTGCGATCGTCCTTCTTGCGCCGTTGTCAAACAACGTGGGTGGACTTCGTGAGGACTCGTTCGATGCATACCCAATTAAAGCAACCCGATTAGTGAAATGGGCAGTCGACCAATGTAGGTGCCCGCCATTCCGCAAGACATTCAAGGCTATCAACTGACTTCGGCAGATGTGAACGATGTCGCTGTCAAGAGCAAGGACATGTTCACAGACCCAAACGGCAAGAACTGGCTGATGACCTATCGATGGGCGCAAGCGCTCCAATCCGACCTCTTGTTCGAAGGCCTAGTGCTGTACACGCTTTGTCAACTGCCACCTGGATACAAGCCTTTGCCTACACTCCGAGAAAGCCGCCTGCAGTACCGAGCGAGTGTCTTACGGAAGTTGCGAACGAGACTATCTGACCCGCGGCTCTGCACGGATGATATCACCCTGCACACCATTATCGTGTTGATGGGTTCAGACTTCCACACGTCGGAGGATGACTTTGTCGAAATGCACCGCTCCGGTTTACGACAGTTGGTGACCATGCGGGGAGGACTTGGTGGAGGAGAATTTGACAGCATGACACGTTTTGTGATAACCTCTATCGAATTTCTTTGCGACATGGCAATCAAAAGACGGGGTCCATCAAAGGTCCAATCAATCTTACCGCCGCTCGAACTTCGATATCCAAGACATCCTTTCCCTTCACATCTCTCGCGTCAGATCGCCAGGCTTCCCGACGGCTTCCGTGAGCTAATCGTCGCTCTCAAAATGTCAGTCCAGACCATCGAATTTCTTCATCAAGTCGCAGAAAGGGTGCGGACCAGCACACTCGAGCATATTCCCTGGCGCGAAAGTGTGCAATTCGGGCTTATGCGAGTAGCCACCACAGAGAATGCAACCAAACTGGAGCAACGGATCTGCATTCTGGTTCTCGTGTTCGAAAGAATTTGGCTTCCCACAACTACAGAGCTTGGCAAATCGAGAAGCCTTCATGGTCGACTGGGTCAAGTGTTCCGAGAGCGCCTCCAGGACTGCGTGAAGTCCATGGTACAGTTTGAGCAGGAGATCGATGCGCATTTTATGATCTGGTCCGCGTTCGTCTTGGTGACAATAAAGGATGAGAGCAAGTTGAGCGATGAGGAAAACAAGGAGCTGATGCGATTGGTGTTCATGCTATGTCCACGACAGGTGAAGAGCTGGGAAAAGACTGGGATCTCCCTGAAAAGATATTTCTGGAGCGCGCCACTCATGGACATTTGGCATGCGAAGTGGCTCGAAGCAAATGAGTTCGGCATCTCCTGAGCCACAAAATAGGGTTACATTCTCGATTGACCTTCCATCACGATTTGAGGAACCTGGTCACTTCCCGATCCATTAAGCCTTCCCGAACCGTATGCAAAATCACGTCCGAAACATCCACTCATGGATTTCAGTCTGCAATCATCGGAGAAGGTCAAGAAAGCGCTTAGCAGATGACACCATGTCCACAGAACCCACGAGGACGACGATGGCTGGTCGAGACTTCAAACGTGTTCGTACGACCAGGTGAAGCGCAGGGAACCGGGAACAGCGTTCCGCTTCCTGCCCAAAACGAAACGAAAAGTGGCCTTCATACTCTACGTTACCTGCGTAATGGAGACGCGGGAAACACAAGGAACGGACAGTAGGATGCCGGCTTCTCGGTCTCCCTGGCCACAGATTCACACGCTCCTGGTTCTCTAAACCTCATAGGAGCCGCAGCATTTGTTCACCGAGCACAATGAAGGAGCTCAAAGTGATAACATCTCTGATAAGCGTCGCAGTTTGGCACTCTCACCCTAAGCACCCTCGCTGGAACAATCTTGCGTTCCCATCATCGCTGCCAGCTATAACTTGTCATCGAGGACGGTTTGGGAACCCGAAAGATCCCCTGCCCGTGTGATGCTGCATGAACTACTTCACAAGCGTTCTATCTTGCCTGGAAAAAGCCGCACAAGCTGCCCAATGCAAGACAGTCCTGATTGGTTCGAAGATTCTTCTCTCGTATTCCGTTCTGCGGGCTTCGAGCCCAGCAAGCATATTGCAGGTGCCAAGCTGCATGACTAACAATTGCCATTGAAAACCTCACCCAATCTCAGGACTAGTCGTATCAGCCTGCATGCTGGACTTCTCCTGACGTTGAAGGAGGCTTCTCAAAATATGTTTAGAAGTCTACGTATTTGCGAGCTGGCCCATCTCTCCGTAGCTTTAGCTACGCGAGCTTTCCACCTCAACTTGTCACGTTCACTCACCTTTCGAATTCCACAACATCTCGACCGAATTCTGGACAGGCCAGCTGAAAGACCTTATAGGCATAGTCCACTGTTCCGACATCAGTGCCCATGCGACGACGCCAGCCAGCCATCCACCTGATAGATGCCTAACTCAGAGCCGCATACCGATTGTGATACTTGCTGCTTCCCTCGTTGAGTCTTCTTGGCCATTCCACAATGTCCAACAACCACTGGATCAAAGAGCCACTGTGGACAGTTGCGGAAGGTTTTGCAGAGCAGAACTACGAAGAAGGGGGCGATGCCATCGCACTAACTCTCTACGAAAAGATGGAAGAATTGTTTGGAGATGAAGCTCGTAGAAACAAGTTTCGGAGTACCATGTCATTATCCCAATTCAACTCGTTCCGAATAATTCGAGAGTGGTGGGACTGCTCCATCGAAGAAGACCCGTGGTTTCGCGCCAACAGGGACAGGTTAAAAGCCTTAGAGCTGCTGAAGCAACACAGCATCCTTGATCTAGGCTCGCCGCCGGTCATCCAAATACTATTTGGAATTGGCCCCACGATCCCCAAAATTTCAACTTACAGGCTCATAGTCCACAGGTTATTTCTGATGGAGTTCGACCCAAACTATGAAGGTCAAGACTTGCGATTGTCCGGGGCCGTTCTTCAAGCAGAACGAGAGCGAGCGTCGTTTCATGCTGCTGTGCAAAGGCTCTGCTTCCCTTTTTTCCCATGCCTTGGATTGGAATCAAATCCCTCGGCCGTCGATAGAGGAGAAGTTGAGAAGAGAAGTAGTAAGCCGAAGCTAGCTGACATTCTCGACGACGTTCTGGGAAGCTGCATCGAAGCTTGTCCTTGGCTGGAGTCGAGGCGAGACCGAACAAAATATCCCTTCTATCTGTGGGACCTTCAAAAGAAGCGGACTGTCTCCGTGCACGAGTTATCTCAAGATCCCGAATATATCTGTATAAGTCATACTTGGGGCCGGTGGCACGATCCCGCGGAGGAATTTGCCCCCATCGATAACGTTCCTTGGCTTGTCCCACGGAATAGCCGGTTCAACGTCCAAGATTTGCCAGAAATGCTGGAGGCAGCTTTTGACGTCGAGTATGTTTGGCTCGATCTATTGTGTATTCCGCAAAATCGGTCCGAGCTTGCGCTTCTTGAGATTTCTCGGCAAGCGGCAATTTTTACCATGGCAAAGACTGTTGTCGCTTGGCTTTGGGATGTGAGAAGCTGGTCTGGCCTATCAGGTATTACGGAATGGCTTGCGCATTTCTGTATACAGAATCGCGGAGATGTGGAGGAGGATTTGCCCGATTCTCCTGTTTGCCAGGAAACTGAGATGGTTTCAAAAGATGCTCCTCAAGACCATCCACATACTCCAATTGGTTGGTTCACATCGCTTTGGACGCTACAAGAGGCGTGTTTGCGGCCTGACATACTTCTCCTTAACCACGACTTCGAAGTATTCACGGTCGGAGGCGCTCCTGCTACCTTGGACAGCCTCGCAGCTCTTTTCAACTTTGCAATTGGCCAGTACCCACATAGTCCCTACGAAACTCTCATCAATCGGCCGCGTTTCACCCAAGATTTAGAAGAAGGAACATATGCCGAGCTGGAGCAGCTTAATCCAATTGGTTGCATTCGGCGTCGCCGCGCTTTGGAGCGGGCACCTGAAAACATCGGGAGTTTCTATGAGATCTACGACGTCTTTTTATCCTCCGGTACAAGCCGGCTCTATTCAATTTCTCCGACAGGACTTCTGTACTTAGGTCAGCATCGCCAGTGCACCTCACGGCGTGCGGAGGCGATCATGTCTGCGGTCGGAGCTACGGACTGGTTTAACACCTATGTTGCAGAGCATCATTCTGCTCCTGAAGTGGATCTTATTCACGGTCTATACCCCTGCAGTTTTGTGAATGAAGTTGCAAGAAAGAGCGGAGCAGTCTTTTATGCTACGGTCGCGTCTGACCTCTCATATCTTGAAGGAGTTGTGGATGCCAGCAACGGAGCGTGGAGGCCAATTAATCCACTCCTGGGCATCGGCTCTCTTTTGCCTTTTACAATGACCAGGACCATCCTCCTCCCGCAGGAAAGAAACTCACAGTCTTGGTATGGCCACACTTCCATTTCATCGTGGCACATCGAATCAGACGGTCGGGTCCGCATGCCTCAAGCCGGAGTCGTGGCCACATGCATTGCAGGCTTGAGCGGCAACGACAAGGCCTATGGTATCGAAGGTACCGAACCCAAAATTCGGGCCGCAATTCGCATCCCCGGGGTCTTTCAAACAGACCCACAGCAGGAGGTCAATCTTTTGGAATGGGTACGATCTTTCTGGGACTCTTCCACATTTCCAAATTACGCTATTAGTGTATATCAGCAGACTAAGAAGGTTCACTGGGGTTTGATCTTGAAATCGGTAGGGAAGGAGGGTGTTCTCGTGAAGATCGGGACGTTCTTAACTGGTTCTATCAGTGCAGCGGGCGTGCCAACGAATTGAGTAGACTGGGTTGTCCTGTAATCTGCCGTTGAATTAACTGATGTTCAGATAATACCGGTAAAGAGCTGAAAGTGCGAAAGCAGCGTACTTGACGAGGATATTGCTGGCCCACTTTCACGTGATTCCAGAGCGTGGCTGTCAGGCCGCCGGCTGACGCGATCCGGCCTGAGGAAAAGAGGTGCCAGGTCACGTGGGCTGGGAGGGAGATGGGAGATGGGTGTCGAGAATCCGACGAGGAAACAACTAGGACGCAGAAAATAGGCGCAGGGTCGACAATGAAAGATGGAGTGAGCTTCAAGGTGAGTGAGTATACGGTGAGGCATGCAATATCAAGTGCAGCTTATAGTCACGTGGCGTTCCGGGCACGGATGTCCTCTTGGCGCGATCTTTCGCCTAATCCGAGTTCAACAACATCAACCTCGATCACTTCAGCATCACGCATCTTGAACTCCTGCGCCCTCAAGCTTCATCTCCCGTAGGCGATAAGGAGGCATAACTGGTACGAGCCTACGACCTGGTACCACAGATAGCACGGGTTCAGGTTGGAAGGACGGCGACCTGACCTTTCAGCTGTCTTCAGCTCCGTCCGTGTCATAGCTTGTAGTGTAAATCGGTTGCTGTGACTTGACTTGCTCGGTCAATATTTGGCTTGAGGGCGGCCTCACAGCTTCAGACAGACTCCCGCAGCCGAAGACTGTCCACGGCACTCGTCGCGTGAGAGGCGACAGCCCTCAAGACCGAGATGTCATTCTCTGACGAGGCCCTCAAGGCCAAATTATCAACCCTGAATGAGACGCAAGATAGCATCGTGTCTGTCTCACAATGGATCATGTTCCACAAGTATGCACCCTAGGAGCTCTTTACACGGACTTCACTTACTGATCAAATCTACAGACGCCACGCCGACCGCATCGCGAACTACTGGCTCACCCGTCTCCGCGACTCTCCACCACCGAAACGACTCAACTTCATCTATCTGGTCAACGACATCGTGCAAAATGCACGAGCAAGGAAGCGCGCCGAATTTCCCGATGCTTTCTCTCCACTCATGGCTGAGGCTATTCAGACGGCATATCGCTCCTCCTCGCCAGAGATCCAGGGCAAGATCCGTCGCGTGGTCGAGGTTTGGCGCACGAGGAATGTATTCGAACTTCCCATCCTGGAGGCCATTGAAGCGCGCATGGACGAGACCGACAAAGCGAAGGGCGGTGGCGGGAAGAAGAAAACGTTGATGGGACAAAGTCTCTTCGGGTCGTCCAGCACGACGGGAGGCGGATCGATGCCCAAAGAGCTGGAAACGCTCGCGCCACTGCAGATTGAAGTCACCAAACAGACCATCACGGCTAGACCTGCCATCGACACCGCACAGAATGAGTATACGAAACTCAATGACCCGGAGGCCGTGCTGCCCAGTCCGCCTGTGCATGCGGCAAGGCTTTCGAGCTTGATCAAATCACTTGCTGCAGCCGAGTCCGCCGTGAGCACGAGCATAAAAGCGCGAAAAGCACTCATTGCGGATCTAGAGCGCGTGCTTGAAATCAACAAGTCGGCGCTAGCAAAAGATGATGAAACCTATTTGACTCTCGAGAGCCGCAAGGCGAGCACCGAGGCCAAGAAGCGCGAGGTCGAGGATGCTATCATTCGAGGCCTTACATCGGCAGAAGCCCCCTCGACTGCGGCCGTCCCTGGCGCCAATGCTGATTCTACCGCTTCCGCGGTCCCTTCAGGCCTCGAGAACGATGAAACTGCACATCAAACCTCCGCCGCCGGAAATTTCCTTTCTGGGAGTCCCGAGATCGAACAGCTCACGGACGACGAAGGCGACTTCACCACATCCGGCATCTTCGACCAGGACCCTGCTCCCTCGGCTCCTGTCCCAGCACCTACGTCCGCTCCCGCCCCGACACCACTTCCTACAAGTCCGCCAACGCGCAATCCCGCCCTTGCCGCCGCACTGGCTGAATTCTCCGCCTCCGGCAGCCCCGGCCTCGTTCCCGGCTTGGAACAGGATTACTCGGCTTTCCTTCCCGGTAGTGCTCCCGGCACGAAGCGTTCGAATGACAATATGCGGAGCAACGGGCTGCTGGGGGCCAAACGGCGGAAAACGTCCCACGGAGCAGAGGATGAGCAGGTTCCTGATTTGGGCGCGATGGGTATGGAGATGGAGATGGAAATGGGATTGGAAAATTTTGGATTGCCGGGACTTGGGCAGCAGCAAGAGCAAGGCCAGCGGCGCGGGACGGATGTTCTGGCTACACTAGAAGATGACGTTGATGAGTTGATCAGACAGGAGAGAGGTACGGAGACCGGGACGTAGGGCGTCACGAACGGGATGGAGGATTGTGCTGGCGCAAGTGACGGTGTGGCGGTGCGAGATTTCGCATACGAAGACCTTACTGATAGCGATTGTGCGTGGGAAGCGGATGATTCATCAGAGTGATGAGGCGCGGTGGGCGATGAGGTTGAGGTTGGGAATGCTGGTGCGTCTGTTGGAACTGTGAAGGCAGCCTGGCAGGGCCAGTTCGCACTAGTCTGCCCTTTCTCTGCACTGTAATATTTGTAACAGATTCGGAGTTTGGTTCAAGCGTCGGTTGCGCACATTGGACGGTGGACTCTAAGAAGGCTGAAGCAGCAGAAATTGCTTCAGAATCATCTATGCTATGTCGCTCGTGCCTTGTCCTACGCGGGTTTTCCTCACATGGAAATGTCTCTGCTCTTTTATTCGTTCAGAAAATTGGCCAAGTATACCTTGGTGGTTTTGTTTGGGATACTACACCCAGAATTGCGCTATATATCTCCAGAAGTGGAATACCTGCCGGCACCCAGGTTGAACTTCCTGAGAGTGGCTGCACCTTCTGTGCCTTGACGAGCGGCCCCATCAGTCCCCCGGAAAGCGAGCTTGATGGAGAGAGGGCGTCTCCATTCCTCGTTTTCTGTTGCCTGGCAAGTTAAAGCCGTCTGCCGCCTGACGAACTTCGCTCAAAGCCACAAAGCTCCAGGCGTCTTCAAGAACGAGCACATTCGCCCAATTGCGCTGTATTCTTTCTTGTACCTGACGGGGACTTTGGTCGGGGCTGTTGAGATGTCGAGCTGCTGGAGAGCTGAATTTCGCGCTGAGTGCGACTGCGAAGATCTTCAAATGGATGATTGCGTTCCGCTGTTTATGCCTTTACTCCACACCCAGTTCGAGGCGCGTCAGTCGAGGGCAGAAATCCCGAGGCGGTAATGGCCGAGGCGGTGAGTTGTGGCTCTTGTGAAGTGGCCATGCCACGACTGGTGCCATAACTCACTCTTTGGTACACATTTCTTTGGCTTTGGAGAACCCAAGCAAATTGAGTTAAGTGACGGCGACGGCCATCGGGCTCTCAGCCTCTTGGTCCACGAAGAATGTCCAAATACAGGACTGCCAACTTGAAATCTGGAGAGGAAGTGGGTGCTCCTCTGTCCTTCTCCTGAGGACTTGTGCGCCGAATCAAAGATCGACTTGTCTCTGGATTGATGATTGCGGAGACACCGCTCCCGTCTGTAACTGATTCGAGGAATCCTCGTAACAGGGCTTCGTCGTCCTTGTCCACGGAGTTGGTGTTAGCCTCGTCCCGACCGTCTTTTGAAGCCTGAATGATTTTGTCGTCATCGTCATCCATATGTGATACCTCTACCAGCATGCCTCTGAGATTCGGGCCCGCTTGGTTCGGCCGCGGAGGGTTCTTAAGATCTCCGATGCGCAATGTCCATTCGCCATCTTTAAGGGACAAGGCTGTTCCATTCTCGATGACCAGTGACTGTCGGTGTGTCCATAGTGGTTGGAGTTTCGTTCCGATCAGTTGGGTGAATGAGTCTGCGGCGCTTGACGGGATGGTAATATGGGTGGAGGTTTGCGACGATATTCCAGATGCTTGAGATCTGCCCTTGGGAGACGTTGTAGACACGTACGTGGTGAGTGGCGTATGTGACAGGGTCATGAGACTCGTGGACTTGCGAAGGGAGGCATCATAAGCAGGGTGCAGAGACGAGGTGTCGACGAAGAGCCGGTGGTCAAGGTTGAAGTTGGGGAGAGGCTCGGCCGGGAAAGATCGAGAAATGTGTGAGATCAACGTGGGCGAGGGCGATGATTGACCTGGTGCAATAGGCAGGAGAAACAGGCCAGTCAGGGGCATGTTGAAGACGTTGCTGAAATTGGAGATTGTTGTCAACAGACGGCGATCAAGGATGGAGAACAACCGTAAGACCGTTTATGCGGGGTGCTAGTTAAGCTTAAAACCTTAACACCTTCTGATGTTCCCCCCGGAAAGAATCCTGGACGCAGGACCAACCCCGACTCCCGAATGTCTCGAGACCCCTGACGTGAGCGCCGGGGCCACTTCGTACTTTCGCGTTGCACCGCTCCTCTTCATGAATATCGTGAGACGAGACCTCTCTTCCAAAATGAGGATCATCCACCATCGCACGTCCCTCTCGCGATCGTTGTCGCCAGCATGATATTGATCCGTCGCCTCTGGCTTGTGCCAGCATTCTTCCTAGCATGCCTCGTGTATTATATCTTTCTTTACCCCAGCGACACCGTTCCTGCGCCTGCCTCTATAGTCAACCCCAATCGCAACCTACATTGGACGAAGCGACCTGAACGATACCCGGTCTCAGGTTACCGCGAGTTCCCCATCGGTCCTCTCGAACAGATCCCAAAGATCCAATTCGACTTCGCCTCACACCCCGAGTCCGCAAGTGACGCGAAGACACGGGAGAGCAGACGCGCAGCGGTGAAAGAAGCATTTCTGCATTCGTGGAACGGGTACAAAAGATATGCGTGGAGTCAGGATGAGATCGCACCTGTCAGTGGTGCTTACCGATCGAGTTTCGGCGGATGGGGCGCAACCTTGGTCGACACGATGGATACGCTCTTGATCATGGGTTTAACGGATGACTTCGATCTGTGCGTCGAGCAGGTCAAGCGCATTGATTTCACCACAAACGACCAAGACACATTGAACGTCTTCGAGACGACTATACGGTATCTGGGCGGACTCCTTGCAGCATACGACCTTTCGGACGGGAAGTATAGAATCCTTCTCGACAAAGCCCGTGAGCTAGGCGAGATGCTCTACTCGGCCTTTGATACCCCGAACCATATGCCGCAAGCCCGCTGGGATTGGAAAAGGAGTGCTCTAGGAGGCGAGATCTCACCCAGCTCGAACACCCTCCTCGCCGAGATTGGCAGCTTGACGGTAGAATTCACGCGCCTGAGCCAGTTGACAGGCGACTTCCGCTACTTCGATATCGTGCAGCGTATCAGCGAGGAGATGGATTATGCGCAGAATAAAACCAACATACCCGGCCTATGGCCCACGATAGTGAACGCAAGGGACATCTCATTCGGCTACAATCACTTCACGATGGGCGGCATGGCCGACTCAACTTACGAGTACCTACCCAAGCAGTATATGATGCTCGGCGGCCGCGACACCAAGTACAAACACATGTACGAAAAAGCCATTGACGCCGCGAAACGGCATCTATTCTTCCGACCTCTGGTCCCCTCCAACGAAGACCTCCTCTTCAGCGGCAACGCAGCCCTCACCACCTTAGAAACGATTCCAATTGCAAGCATCGATCCACAAGGGCAACATCTCGCCTGTTTCGTCGCAGGAATGGTCGGCATTGGCTCAAAGATCTTCTCGCGCGCCCAAGAACTTGACGTCGCACGCCGACTCGTCGATGGCTGCGTCTGGGCCTACAACGCCATGCCCAGCGGCCTCATGCCCGAAACCTTCCACCTCATCGCCTGCCAAGTCGGCATCAACGAACCCACCACGCCCGACAAATGCGTCTGGACAGACGACAAATGGTACGAAGGCATATCCAAGAAACACCCGATTCCCCACGACGAATCCGCAAACCTAAGTCCGCTCGAATGGGGCAAGAAATACGCCGAGACGCGCAAGGTGTTCCCGGGGTTCACGGAGCAAGGCGACAACCGGTACATTTTGCGTCCCGAGGCGATTGAGAGTATCTTCATAATGTACCGCATCACCGGCGACATCAAGTATCAAGACATCGCGTGGAAAATGTTCCAGTCGATTGATACGGCGACGAGGACGGAGATCGCGCACGCAGCCGTTCATGATGTGAGGGTTGCGAGTCCTCAGAAGAGTGATCGGATGGAGAGCTTTTGGCTGGCCGAGACATTAAAATATTTTTATCTGATATTCAGTGAGCCTGGGCTGGTGAGTTTGGATGAGTGGGTGTTGAACACGGAGGCGCATCCGCTGAAGAGGCCTATCAAGTGAACGAATCTACCTGGAGTTGACGCGTACGCGTCGAGAATCATTCTTCACCGAGACGACTTTGTGGATAAGCTTGCCTGGTCCTTCATTCTCGAGGACGACGGCTTCCATCAACACGAGCTGAGTGAGAAACAACACGCAGCAATACCAGGTGAAGCACCTCGGTGGCTTCCGAGAGAGAAAACCCTTCCCTGGCACCCTGGCAATCGATCGAGCTGGACGCGACTACTTGGACCGCCTTGGAGACATCCTGTCTTAGGCTGACTACTGGATATCCAGCCCACGGCAAGACTTGATGACACAGGGAGACTGGTTGGAAGTCCACCTTGGAGCATATACATACCCATTTCCACTTTCCTCGGCAATCTGGGCCCGCCATCCCAAGCCTCGAGCATAAGCGAACGCGCTCGATACGGACGAAGCCGCCTCTCGAGGGACTTGACTTAGCATTTGAAGCGAGCGTCACGCCAGTGAGGAAGCATCCTGGCAAGGAGAGTGGTTGGCCTGGACGCAGCGGCGCGCCGCGGAGAGTCCGCTCGGTGATAGGGGGCTCGACCGAGCCGAGCAGGCAACCACTTTCTGAGCAGAGTAAATAAAGTACAGGAAGCTGCAAAGGAAGCAGAATCGGATATGAGTTTCACAGCCATATCTTCCTTTCATACCGTCATATTCAATATTTACATATCTTGAATCTTTGAATCTGTACAAATGCTGTGTACTTCAGTATGGACAGAAGCCATCTTCACAATCGTCCCATCTGTTGGAAGGACCCGTAATGCCGCGGGTAGGAGCACTCAAAACAAATCGATGTCCAAACGCGCCAACCCTTAAGTGCTATGATGCTTGCACAATCCCTTTCTCTTCGTCACAGGTAACGCCATCGCCATGATCCGTGGCATCTTTATGTGCGCTGTGCCAATCCAAGAACTCCATCGCCATGCATGGCATGCAAGCAAAATCATATCAGAACACCACGCCTTGCGATAGCTTCTCACCAAGTCTCAGCAATATACTGGCCTGAATTCTTCTTCTCTTCCCAGAAGCTCTTGGCCTCATCGTGGTTCAGTTTCCCCTTCGCCATGGCTACATCGACCAAAGCCTTCTCGACACCTTCGCCCATGCCCTTGGAACTCCCGCAGACGAAGACTCTTCCGTCTACGGCGTTCACGATGAACCAGACCAGGTCGGCCTGAGCACGGACTTCTTCTTGGACATATCGGCCCTCTCCGCGTCGAGACTGGACCACTTTCTTGACCTTGTCCTCGTGGACACCCCAATCGCCGGAGTACAGCTCGTCCAGAAGACTATCGCGTACGCCTTGGAGAACCCAGACTTTGTTGGCGCAGTTCGCAGATTTGAGCCGGCGATGGACGAAGCCTCGGAACGGTGCCACGCCAACTCCGGCGCCGATGAGGAGCATGGGTCCGTCCGTCACGAATTCCCTAGCCAGAGGATTGGCCATCAGGCCCCTAAACATTGGGATCCTGAGGTCAAGCTCGCGTGGGTCCTTGCCCTCTTTCTCAGCCTGCATAACCTGCTGGGCCAGCCTCTCAAGGAATCCGGATCCCACACCTGTGCGCTTTCCAGTGGCGTAGTCATCGGCTTCGTGGACCGTTACAGCGATTTCGATGATTCGACGGCGATCTGTGCCGTTTCGTTCGGAGGAAACTGTCGGGTCTTGTGAGAGCGAGTAAAATCGCGGCATGAGGGTATTGAGGACCGAGAGCAAGTGATCAAGCGGCGGTCTCGAAGAAGGAAAGGCGTTGAGGACTTGTGGGATGCTGATGTAGGGACCTGTTCGGAGATCACAGAAGGCGGCCTGTCCTTGTGCTGACGACAAGTACATCAAGATCGTCTTCTCATGTTGGTCTTCGGCGTGCTCAGCCAAAAGTCGGAAAAGCTGCTTGGTGGGGGGATAACTCTGAATATCTGAACACCAGGTAAGTAGCTCTCTCCTTGTGGTGACCAGTTCTCTCGCTGCCTCGTCGCCCCAGATCGTGGGCCACCTCCCGGTCGTGGTCTTCATCAATATCGGCTTGTCTCGGACAAACTTTGGGATGCCCAACAGATCGAACACCTGATCCACTATCACAGGTGAGTTGGGCGCACAAACGCCGATGGCGCCTCCAACCACGAAATCGACATCTCCACTTTCCTCGGGATAGTCGGTGACATCAATGTCGAAATGATATGTACGCTTCTCCGCACCAGACTTTGTCAATTCGCGAGCGTGGGCTAGCGGGGCGGAGAAGACTTCGTAAGGAGGGTGTGGCGTGACGAAACTAGGGGGATGCTTGAGTACTTCGGGCGTATGCTTCCTTTGTGGCTGAGCGTGTGTTCTCGAGGGGGCGTTTGAGAGATTCTCGAATGAGATTGTCTTGGTCGGCATGTCCACCACGCCTGAGAGGCCGCTGTCCAGGCTCAAGTGTCCCAAGTTGATCTTCAAACTCAGATATGCCGAGCTTTCTGGGGCCCGCAGAGGTGTCGCCCCGTGTTCAGGCTGCTTCGACTTCAGCTCTTGCAGCATACAGCAACCTCCGCCACAGCAAGTCTTCTGTATCATCGAGGTCGCCGCCCCTCTTTCGCCCAGAAAGCGTCTTGCATCTTCCGAGTCTTGTGAGATCAATAGGGTGGAGGCCCTACGTTTCTTGCCCTGAGGGCTCTGAGGTGCCTGCATTTCGTCGAGCGAATCATCCGACAGATTGTCGGTTGCAGGGGTGGAGGGTTCTGTGTCGATACTCGAGGCAGTATCGGAATAGGAGCTGGAAAGGCCAATATTGGTGGATGGAAGTGATTGTGTCATGGTGGCAGATAGGGACAGCTCTCTTGTGTCTGAAGGCTCTTCAGGGATGGGATCGTTGGGATGTGAATGAGCAGTTAGTGGTAGCGGGTGCCCGGAGGCTAATGCGGCTGACATTTTTCTTTGGGCGGGATAGGTATGAGGAGCACCTGGAGAGGTAAGAGGGTCAGTCTCTGCAATTTTAAGAGATGCAAAGCCATTTCTCGAGAATGTTCAAGAAGTGCATGGGACGAAAGTGTAGCAGGGCATGGGATTTGGCAGCATTAGGTATTGCTGAGTATGGCAAATGTAGAATGGGGTCGGAGGGGGACTGACTGATATCGGAGATTCTGACGTAAGGATGTGCGGAACGAGTCCTCGGGGCGGCTGCCAGTGAGGCAAAGGCCTGAGCAAGGCCGATATACACGCGTCGAGACACCTTCGCTCGGAGCTCTTCGTGCCGGTCGAGACGCGTCAAATGGTCGTACAAGTCATGAGCATTGAATAGGCCGAGTAGCAACTGTGTCGGAGGAGTGGCGAGGGTGTTGTCGATGTAGGAGCACGCTGTGGGAAAATCAGAGATGCTGGGGTTGGGAGGGAAGAGATGATGGGGGAGATCAGATTGATAAAATCCGGCGGATAAGATCAACCCTTATTTTTCTCTTGTCGGCAGACTTGGGCGGCTCCACATGCGCCCGGTGCTCAAGGCAAAGCGGTCTCCGCTCCCTTTGTGAAGGCTCTCTCACCTTAACAATAATGATCACTCCACCTTCTTTGGTTTGAACTCTCTCGGTGCCTGCCCAACACAGCCGTCTCATTGAAAATGTCCACTGGGGTATAGAATCTCATACCGTGGAATTGTTCATGCAAGATGGGGAAGGACATCGCCGCACTACGCAACTGATTTCTCAATGAATGTGCCGTCTCTGCTCCGCACCCGACTTCTAGCGGTGGCATTCATTTTCTCCAAACGGGCATCATTTCACGGCTATCTCATCGTGGGCCGAATGTCGATCTCCATACTCCCGTACTTCGTACCGTCTGCGACTTCGGACTATCACCGTTGGATTGTGGATGCCTTCTATCTCATGAGACATGAAGAAGCTACTTCTCACTCCACATGTCTCCTCCACCCCACCACCGTATGATTGTACGAGAGAAATTGATTGGGATAAGATAAGATCAATTTCGGTACACACATGTCGGAGTCTTTTGGTGGCGCATCCGTTTCGTACGGCATGCTTCCTTCTTTTGGTCCCCGCGCCGCAGTCGAGCGAAAGAAGCCGGTGCCCGCCGTCATTCCGCTCTAAAACCATGCGGAAAGAGCACCTCGAAATGCCATCTATTTCCTGCTCGCCAGAATTTACGCAAAGACTGTTCATGGCAGTGCGTAGATATCTGCCAGTGTGTGCGAGCCTCTCCGTGCGTGACATGTGGTGGCCGGTTGCTCGTAGCTCGGGGAAACATGTGCCATGACGCTCTCAAACTGCCCGTCATTCCGGATCACGGCCAATTATCAAAATGCCGTTCAATCCGAAATCTCGCACCATTTTACACTAGGATGGCATCCCCCTAAATCCCGATGCAGCCCAGAACCTTCAAGCTGCGGAGGCATCCAGCCTGCTGGCATCCGCACGGTGGGACCCCACTGCTTGGAAACATCCCGCCTGATCATCTTAACAGGATCTAATCTTATCCCCCCGATTCTGATCAGATAATTCGCGCAAGTTGGCTCCTTCTTCTTGGCCCGTGTATCTGCCGTGTCAGACAAGGTCCTCCACTTGATCCAATGTATGAAGTGGCCCAGATCGCTCTGCCTGGTCTCCGGGCGCTCCGCTAGAAGGATGTGTGAGCATCAATTTCGCCCGTGAGAAGAATGCTGACCCGGGTACTGATAACAGCGACCAGGTGTGGCGTTTTTTGCACTGACTTCGTGAGGTCTTCACACTTTCAATCAAGCCAGTTCCGATGTATGGTGCGTCGGTTCAGTATCGAAAGGGTCTGCATAGCCGACAGCAGGCATGTCCGCATGCGACTCTCAATCAGGGTACCGTAGGTTGAGGGCTGCTCAGCAGAACATCAGCGTTTGGGTAAAAGGTGACATGTTGAGCAGGTAGCAAAGGGCAGCTATGTAGAAGATCCGTCTCCATGGTGAACCCTCAGCCAGCAGCACCGAAGAGCAAGCCAAGCGATGAAAAACCACTCCAAACTCCCATCATCCTCCAAATACCCGGAGGACAGTAGAGATCGCCTGACAAGTTGATGAAGCCAGCCCAAAAGAGCCATTGTCCAATGAACAGCGGAACCATATAGATTGCCATTCGGTAAACGAGGCCGACGTGATCCTGTTCCAGATGCATTTTCTGCAAAGTCTTCGCCACCGGTTGCCTTGAGGAGTAGTCGGACAGCAAGATTTCAGTTTGCTGATCAGACACATCCTTCTTTCCGAATCTGAGCTTGCTGAAAATTTGGTTCCTCATTTTTCGCATGATGACCAACATTGAGATCACGGCAAAGCCGACTGAGACAAGGACCAGTACCGATCCGCGGTACATAAGTGTTGCGTCGTAGGCACGAGGAATATGGGCGAGCCTACTAGTAGAGAACAGGCCGTTCACACGTGCATAGTTTGCAGTTTGTCCAACATATGTGAGCCCAACTAGCTGTTGCAATGTTTCGGATAGGGCTGCCGACGCTGCAGAGCCCAGGTACTCACTACCTTCGCTCTGGAAATTGACGAGGAGGATCACTATCCAAGCCATTCGTGGTCGAGTGGACCAGAGCAGTACGAGGCTGCCGACGGGGACGTGTCCATAGCCCGGCGTATGGTGTAGGAGCAGCGCGTTGACGAAATTTGCGGCCACACTAAGTATGAAGCTGAGAACCCCGGTCAATATCCACATGCTTGACCCTACTTTCCCACATCGGCCGAAGGTTATACGCTCAACGAACGTTCGTCGACTCAAAAGAATAGATACTAGCAGAACGATGACGTTGATGACCGCGAACGATCCGAGTTCCGCTGAGGGCGACGCACAGTCACTTTGAGGAGTAGTGCTGTTGGTGGGGCGCGTCTCATTTCGTACCTGCCACTTCCACGGGAACAGACCTAGATAGGCGACATCACTTAGAGAGTCTAAGTCTGTCCATTGCCGGTAGAATTCTTGCTTGTGGCTCAGAGGGTTGTAGGTGTTCAGATAGTCCTTACAAACATGGGTATTCCAAATCATGAAATCTCTGGCCACGGTGCTGTTGTCCTGACAAAGTCCGTTGCAGGAGTGGCGTGTAAGGTCGCCACAATAGTAGTTGCGCGGATCTGAGGTGTTCCAAAACCGTCGTACATCAGCAAAGACAGTCGCACAAGTCTTGTTCATTTCTGCTGCGCATGTAGGTGGATGATCCCTAAGGCCGGAAAGGTAGTCTTTGACCGCCACAGGCTCTCTGGCAGGCGCCTCAGTATGCTTAGGACTTGGAGCGGAGGTCCGTTTATATATGCCATGAAAAGAATATCCTTGGCCCTCGGTGACGTGCCTGTAAGAGACTTTGAGGCCAGAGCAAGAGGATAGAAAGTTGCTGGCAGGCACCAATCTAGCATTACCAGGCACGTCTGCACATTTCAGGAGTGTCGCATGGTTTCCATAGGAGAGGGTCTGACAATACGAACTGGGCTCATCACTGCACAATCTTAGCAAGTTCTTGGCGACCATTGCAGCTCGTTTCCGCTCACCAGAACAGAGTGCCATCCACGATGCTTGACTGAGAGTGTCCTTCGGTGGTGCGAGTTGCACAGGCGGTTATCAACTCAGAACATGAGCCGTGGGAGGCACAACAGACATTTGAGGATGCTAAGGCACAAGTCTCTGTTGGTTGGCAGGTGATAGGTTTATCTGAACCCGTTGTAGACCTTTAGATATTGCCCAGTAACAACGGATTCCAGCAAATAAGATTAATGGATGAACTTACTGGGTTCCCCTCCGATGAACCCACACCAATTCGGTGGCAGGACAGACACTGATAAATTGTCAAAGACTGCGACGGCAGGACCCTTTGTCTTGTCTCCTCTCGCCTGGAGCACCTGAGAGGTATGTAACTCCGATTCTGATGGATGGGAATACTTTGGACTTGTAGTCATCGGAGGGGCACGCTCGTGCGGGTTATGACCCGGATCAAGCGAGGATAGCGGGTGGAAAGTAGTCGTTGAGGGCGTTCCAGGATTGGCTGGCCAAGAAAACACACTCCATGGTAGCAGCAAGAAGATGTACGGAGTCCAGCACATTGAGGTGTTCGTGGGTTGCTAGATCGAAGAGATGCTTTTTGAAAGAGTTCGCGACCAAATCGTCCATGGGGCAGCACTGGTCTTGTAAATAATGTAGAAAGGGGAATATACCTAAAGCCTAGACCGATTGCTTGTCGTGTGGCTTTCTTGGCAAGGCGCATAATCGCGTAAATGGGCCAAAGTTGAAACAATGGCTACTCAGCCTCAGCATCACAGCCTATGGCCGACTAGCTTGAGGTTGCAGTCCATTTGGGACATTTCTCGAGGCAGAATTCGGTTCCAGGAGTCGCAAAGGGGTGTGAGCCGCTAAAGAGAGTCGGTGTCGCCACTCCTGTTTTGCACTCCTGCGACTTTTCACAGTAAACGGTCGGCTCCCATCTCGAGAAGCAAAACTCAAAATATCTGTGCATAGAAGACGTGTAAAGTGAGTAAGTCTCGTGGTCAACACTTGTTTGATCCAGCTAAGGTGGAAGTCCGACAGCAGCATTCTTGAGAGAAATGGCACTCAATGGCACCTTGAATATCGCAACGCCCTTGGATCTAGGGCCAAGGATATTGTATGACGGCATCGCATACGCCGGGCACTTGAACAAGACATCAAGCAATCACTTCAGTTTCAGCTTCAGCATCGAATTTTCCATCCCGATTGCGGCCGTGCTCGGAGGATTGGTTTGGTGGTACAGGTCACATATTGTCCGGGCGTTTTGTTGATGACGGGTAGTAGGAAGATATTCTATCCGCGGATTCGTCCAGGGCAGTTCATTGAAACCGAGGCACAAGGGCGATGAAGTGTATCTGGCAGAAGATAATATGGAAGAAAATGTGATTCTGAGCATATCTTCAGGGTCTTGATCTCCGTAGAGCCTGAAGGGGGCGGCTACTTCCGTATCCCACGCACCTGCCACGTGCAGATATAAATGCTGACTAAATGCTTGGCATTCGTTAGGCATGCCTATCTTAACTGGAACGTTGTCTTGATTGTTGACGCCTAATAGTGTGAGATTGACTGTGTTCCATGGGACTGAACGGGGGATGGATGCATGCATTTATAATGCCGAGCAATATACGGAGAGACGGGTTTCATGTGTCCTCAACGCTCGTCCAGTGCTCAGCTGAGGATGTAGTATACCTGCTTGATCAGCTCAATGGCCGCCCCTGAAACGCCCAGTCCGGTGTCCAATAAGATTGCACTGACGACCGACAAACAGACTCGACGATCTTTCCGCCTGATAAATCAAGACATGGCTGTGCGGCCAGCATGCCAAGGATCGCCATGGGTGACTTTTGAGAGAAGTGAGTGCACTTGTCCGGTCTCAACCTGCAATGGATACGACGCCTGATTCGGCAAGAAGGATAAATCACAGATGGGGGAATGATTGGTTACGCATGTGTCATTGCCGACATGATTGGGAGTCGTCTCCACGAAATGCTCTCATCCGAGTCAATATCGAGGTCGACCACATGGCCAACAAGGCTGCGCCTGCGCAACGACTATGTCACAACTTTCCGAATCCCCAGAGAACTCTTGTAGCTACCCCGAGAGCGAGCGAAAGCAACAATGAGTGCCGAAACCATACCATGCACAAAATCTCGTAGTCCATGTCCCATTAACCGTGTCCGCCGTCCTGTTGTCCGTATCCTCATCACTTCATTCCTCTTTTGAGTCAATCCTCGTCGCTCGATGTTGCCGCCCCTGTATGTGTTGCCCTGATGTGTAACCTCGGAAGAGGATCAACAGATATATCATATGCGGCAAGATGCCCGAACCCCAATACAGTTCCCAGACCAACATGTTGGAAACCCATCCTGGTATCATGCTCATAACTCCACACCAATCCACCCTTTTTCTCTATGCAAGACCGAACCTACCGGGAAACTTTGCATTCCCATTGCCTTAGTCGAACGATTTGTGCGAACGTCGCATATGCTCTTGGTCGTACTTGCCCGACGGATGGGCTGCTCTGCGATTGGCGTCGCGTTGCTGTTTCCACGCAGGCATATGTCGGCGTCTCGCATTGATGAACCAATTGCTGATCTGTGAAGGTAGTAGGTTAGCTTGACTCGCGCTGGGAGGATAGAATGGATAGTACCTGGGCAATGGTGAGTTGTGTTTCGTGAACAAGCACTTGCTTCTCTTCCTCCGTGGGATATGGATGATCTAAATGATCCATGAACCAGTTCTTCAGATAGTCGGTGATGTGTTTGGGCAGGTTGCCTCTCCGTCTCCTGTTGGAGCCGTTGATGCCGCAACCGTCATTCGAAACGGTCGGAGAGACAGGATGATGAGAACCCGTCGGAGATGGGAGGTATTCGACCGAGTAAGGGGATGGACAGTACCCCTTTGGATAGTCGAACATCACGGGCGGGTACCTCTGGTAATCCATGCTGGTAGGGTGTGGTCTGCTGACTAGTGGGTGATGTTGCCCATATCGGTTGGATGCTTCGTAGTAAGAAGCCGTCTCTGATTTGATGGGGTAAGAAACGGCTTCTGATTTGATGGTGTAAGAAGGCTCTGTCTTCACGGCGTAACTCCGATGATCATTGTAGGTGCCACCAGTAGACCCGTATATATAGGGAGCCGACGAGTAGCCAGCATTGTCGGTCAAGTAGTGGATAGAAGGCAAACTTGGCTCCGGTTTGGGCTGCTGGAAATGCGTCTGTAATGCGCTAGGTGCGCGCTGTTGGCTACCATATGGGCTTACCAGCTCATTGTATGGGGACGCCTGAGTCCACGATGAATTCTGTCGATGGTGTCGGTGGGTAGCGTATGCCGAGTCGCCGCTTTGCGCAGACATATTGTCAAAATTGTCCAGGCTACTCCCAGTATGCAGACGTTCTGGTGAAGACGGCTCTATTTTCATGGGTCCTAGTGCCGGCTGGAATGTCCTTCTTGTCATAGTGTTTCCCTGAGAGCTGGCTACGGATGCTCCTGCAGCTACTGGTTCGATCGCTCTTTGAGCACCAGTTCCCAAAAGCTGGTAACCGTTAGAAGGACCCCCAATGTGGATTCTGGTTGATTACCTCTCTAAATGGCGGTAGTTGTTGCTGTTGTTGCTGCTCGAGAAAAAGCTTTGACTCGTTGATAGGCGTGTTCGAGCGTGGTGTTCTATCGGTCTCAAAGTCAGAAGGACAGACATAAGAGCTGTATGAATCCATGAATGCGGGAGGATAAGAAGAGAAAAAAGGCAACACATCAGCCACTGGCGTGTAGAAGAGTGGAAAATATGTGGCAGTTGAAAAATGTCAGACCAGGATATCCTGCTCTACATCCACGGGCTCGTGTGCTACCAGAAGCACCGCCATAGGAGGACAACGAGCACATCGAGGTAGCGCAGTACCGAGATGCCAGCTTTGCAACGCTCAGAAGCTGTGTCAAATCTAGCCATGACAGCCTTGACATGATCTCCTGAACGGCCCAGATGGCATTACAGCCTAGCTGCACCACGTATGGACAGGACCTGGGGAAAGTGGTGTAGTTGGGACCTTGCTTACCCGGTCTGAAAACCCAATTGAGTGGCTCGCACTTCCAGCAAATGGTGTTCTGGTTTTCAATTGACGCGCAGAATCGATCCCGGACTGAGTTCAACCAATTCCTCGACGTGATGAATCGCAAACAATCAACGAGAGGGAATGTGAAGCGCGAATAGAGAAAGTGATGGAGCATCCTCGAAATATAGCAGCAGGTGCATCCTGTCCCCAGTGTTTAGGTTTGTCGAACCCCTTTGACGCGAGCACAAGCATGGTCCCTGAGGAGAGTTCCGAGTGGAACAGGGGTATGGGCAGCACAAGCATAAAAGCGACCAGGGTCAGTAGACATGCACTGTGGCCTGGATAATGCGAATTGCAGCCTTCGGCAGAATAGACGAACCGGGTAGGTGGAATAAGAGTCCGGGCGTGATTCAAATGCGGACGAACTCACATCGGCTTTCGCTAATTCGTGCAATGGAGTACAGAGACGACTCAATTTCCGCCGCCGCCAAGGTCTAGACGACATGGAATATGATATATGATGGCGGTCTCGGATCAGCCCGTTCTCGCGATCGACGGCCATGGCTGAGTGGCTTGCATCCAGTACAAGAGTACCGATGCAGCTTGGTCCCAAAGGCGAACAATGTTTTCCTACTCTGGTGTGGGACGCATTTCAGGCGACAGAGGCCGGAAGAGGTCGCACGTAGGGATTCGGTGTGGTTGCAGAAGACCATGCTGGAGGGGGAAAGCTCTGGGCGGTATTGCAGAGCCTGGGAGCCTGAGAATCTCGACAAGGACCTGGCTATTGGCTGCTTGTCGGGCAGGGAAGGGGCCGAGTGATGGAAACAAGGTGTGTGGGGCCGCGGGGAGGAGGCATATAGAGATCCGAAGGAGAGTGACCTACATGACATGAGCAACAATACGGTCACTGGTGCATACTTAGTATCGAGTGACCTTCTGTAAGCCTAAATCTGGCGCATCGACCATAATGGATGGAAATTATCCAACAGGGGCATTGGCCTTCGCAAATATGATGTGGACGGGGCGGGCTATATGGGGTGGTCTCGCTTCTGCATCTTGACTCCTGTTTCTCACGAACTGGTCCTGGGTCGAACCAAACATTCAGAAGGTGTCGAAATGTCATGTCGGATGAGGCTCTCCGCCTACTTCGCATCGGCCACGAGAGGGATCGGCTCGAAAGTCTGCTGTTGGGACACTGCAGGCCATGGTTAGCGGGCGGGAGAAGACGCAATGACATGCTCGACGTGTGGAAAGTGGGGGCAGCAAGGGTGTCTGTTGCTGAGTTGCCTCACCCTCATGGCGACCCTGTTGACGGGCGAGATGAACGCACAATGCTCCAGGATGCCCCATTGTTGTCTTCACACCGATACTTCATTCGAGGAGGTGAGAGGTGATGTTAGATGGCGAACAGGGATGAGCGGATAGCGACATGCGGCACAGGCCCACGAAGCGAGGCAGGGATCTGCACTGCACTCCCCCTGGCCTCAAGCACTCACTAGAGGCTGCAACCGCCAAGCTAACAACGCCTTTCTTTTCCCTCTGATTACTATTATTGAGATCGATCGTCGCTTCCCCAGATCTTTCGCAGACAATGCTGAAGGTGCACAGCTGCTCCCTTGCACTTTCCCCTACCTTCGGCTGCAGGTGGTGGTCACCTTCACTTCACTTTCACTTCTGCCTCGTAATCGGATGAGCCCCGGCAGCATCGTCCGCCGCCTATTTGTCCACTTCTTAGGCACCTCGGCTGGTCGGCTGGTCGGCTGGCCCACAGGTGACGGAGTTATTGTTCCCTGCACTCCATGAATCTCTCCTTCCGTCCTTTGTTGACCAACTCTGCATCTCCCAATCGAGGCTTCCCGCTCGCTCTGTGGCAGACAGCCCTGGTCCTCTGTCGCTTCCCGTTTCGACCACTTCGCCGGGTCTCCTTCGGTCCAAATCGAAGCTGCGAGTCAGTGCACTTCTCGGAAACAACAGCTCTCCCGATTCACGGGTGTTACGTTCCTGTACGACTGTGTAACCGTGGTCCTTATTCCTGTTACCGCTGGGGTTCAACCGGAGCTATCTCGTGAACAGGCGTCGCTCCGCACCGAGATTTGGGTCCTGCTCGTCGTACAGGATCCGCGCCGTGTGACTCTTGATTTCCCCCTCACCTGCGCCTCAGGCACACTCACAACTCACCGAGAGATTTCTACTGTGCACTCACCAATGTCCACCCGCCTGGATGCAAGGAGTCGTCTGCTGGGTTCCAAGAAACAATCTGACAGGTCAATCAATTCGAAGCAGATCCTCTGACCGCCACCTTCACTATGCACGACATATTTTGCCAGGGGTGACGGACAGCGTGCCTGCAACATGTCCTCAACCAGCATTCCCCACGATGCAGCAAGTTTTACGAATTCGAGAGTTCGCTGGGCCCAATTGCCGCGAAGATATCTAGCTCCGCTCGCATGCGCGAAATACGGCCAAATCATAGTCAACAGTACCGGTGCCTGGGCCTTTCCACTTTTCCGTTTGCCGTATGAAGTCCGCTTAACCTGGCCTTACGAGCACATCCTTTTGCCTCCTCCGATAAATCGTTTTTCACGACGCGACGGTTAGAAATTGCAATCCACTGGACTGAATGCAGCAGGGTGACTGCGTTAGAGCAGACGTCGGAAACGTGGCTTCGGACAGAAGTGCTCTGACCTTTTCAAGACAAACACAGAGAAGTCCGAAGATTGGGACGTAGGGATTGCAGCCCTCAACGATTCAATAGTCTGGAGACTTCCGAGACTGACGATGTCACCGACCATATCGCTTTGGGAAGACCTCCACTCAACCTATACGTGTCCCTCCCTTTGCCTGCAAATAGAGCAGGACCTTTTTAGGCTTGTTGCATTGACTTTGGGTCCTTGAGGGTACCGTAACCCTGTTCACGAAGATGTACACATGTGATCCCTTACTTGTACGAGCTTTTCCTCACCTTTACACCGACAATTAAAAGTACAGATCTCGTCGACCAGAAAGTTGTCCGAGGCATCCATCCAGCGCTTTAGTACCATTTGGTCAGGAACTGAACAGCTCATTGAGGTCACGGACTCCACTGCATTTGCCTCAAACGAGAGGCCGGTTTTTGCTGCTAATGAGACTTTCAAGTAATTCATACAGAGTGAGGCTTAAGCCTTGGCGATCAGGTCAACACTGCATAGAACCTGTCGTTTTTGGGTCCCACCAATAGCATAACAGGCTGTGCAACTTTCGGTGGCGCCACGTCCAGTATCCTGGATAGTCCAGCTCGACAGGGATGCTAACCTCAACCCTTGCATGGAAAGCGCAGTGCCCACTTCCAAGCACGCCTGCACTTCGGCTAGCTCAATCTCAGATCCGAGATTTCGAACTTCAGATCCCCCGCGACTGCCCGGGCTCACCCTGTCCGGTCTTACGATGTCGAGGCAGAGTCCTTTCTCCCGTCCGCAAATCAATATGAAGCACTGAAAAAGGGCGATTCTCGCTGGGTTTCATGCTATGGTCATGCAGGTCACTGGACGCCGTCAGATGGTCGCCATTGCGATGTCCCACGCGAATGAGTGACTTCTCATGCAATCACAATGACGCCGAGATCCTGCAGCAGCAACGAGTTTGATTGACACCATCTCTTTCCTTGACACATGATTGATAGGGATTTGGGTCCTGATTCTCGGATTGTCAGGAGATTTTCTGTACAAGGTTGTGTTCCTGAGTTCTGACTAAGAACAAAGTTCGAGCGAGCTCAACCTTTTTTCTGGGCCGCCGCTCGACCGATGCTTTTGTCCTCGGGACGCACGCAAGTTGGGACCTCGATGAGGTCTCCAGATAAAAGTCAGCTTCGGGTGTCGGTTGTCGGCGCTGTCTCCGACCTAGCCGCCAGTGTCTGAGCGGCCCGCCCGTGCCTGACTGCGTTCCTGAAGAGATCATGACACGGCACGACATCTAACCGCCCTGTCCGCTTGTCGAAGTCAGCCGTCTCAGTTCGTGGTTACCGCACTCTGAGTCTCTGCTGAGAGTGATGGGAGTGAAAAAAATCATGCCAGAAGGCATCGACCTCGTCAACCAGCATTGACATGCTTCAACCCCGACGTTGATGGTAAGTTTGTACCACGGTGAGCCTTCTCGGCCGCTAAATACTCGACAAAACCCTCGCGGTCCGCACCTAGATTCCTTCTGATGAAACTCACCTTCAAGCCTCTAATGAAACTCATTTTCAACCTTGTTCAGATTGAGTTTTCTCGACTTCCTCCGCAACTTGGGCAGCCGGTCCCAATAGCAACAGTTGCGCAGGCGACTGCGGACCATTCAACAGCCTCAAGCAAACCACTTTCAGATATGCTCGCTCTGCCTCTTTCGAGACACTCTGACTTCGAACACAGGATCGAGTATGATGCAACTTCGACGACTGACTCTCGACAGCAAGGGCATACTCTGTATGACCGAGATCTTGCACGTGAGCTTCGCGATGTACCTTCACGATCCGCTATGACTCTGCTCGAAGCCATCACTACCACCAACGCCGTCATGGACCTCCCTCGATAGTGCTCAGCTCCCTTCATCATGCTCCTTACCTGCACTCGAACGCTCAGGCCTCCTCCCTGGGATGAAACAACTCTTTCCGCAACATTCCTCACCACCCTTCCCGGACACTCCGCCTGAAGAAGATGTCATTGAACCCAATGGACCCTCGCCACAGTTATGCGTGAGCATCGCAATATGATGGAACGCTAGCGAGTCACCGCTAGCATCGTCTGCATATGTTGCAAACATGAAGCGACATGAAGATCAGTGTTTATGTTAAACAACACACCGTGTGAACAATATGAGTCATGTGCCTCTATATTCTCTGCTCAAATACAAACTCCAGGACTCTCTATAGACATTCCACAGCCAGCATTTCCTCCGCGCTGTTGTCTATCTTAGTAGTTCGAGGCGTTCAGCACGCCTACGACGGACAACAACACAGGCAATGATGGCGTCATTCGCACTGTTTTGCGGTAGATAATGGTCAAGGCTGTGGCGTAAGGCTGACGGTGAACATAGGATCGAAACGTGCAGTGTGGGCGACGATATGTGACCTCGAAGGTCAACAGTTTGTCCTCAATGAGCGTGTGCCTCTCAATCTGTGCACCGTCGACGCTATGGAAGTAACAATGAATGCATGTCTTAAGATGGAAACCTGCTCCAGGAGAGGTTGGAAAGCAATGCCGCAGCCTGGAGTTGTTGAGACTTTCTTGAGATTTCATTTTCACATGTTGTTTAGTGTGTACTAAGAGGATATAGACGAGCCTGTCATGAAGCTACGACTTCATGCATGACAGCCTGCTACCCCGTTTCCTTTCCTATGTCGCCAGAGGACGGTTTGAACCTCCGACCCGTCATGCGTGTCCATGTCCGCACTGCATGATATTTGACCGGTACCGGTAATGTGCTTCGCTTTCCAGTCTCCTTCTCGTGGATTTGACACCGGCGGATTCGAGCTGCTGACTTGCGTTTTTGCTGCCGCTCGGCGCGTGGAGTGAAGTATCGTCGAATTCGAATCCGATCTGCGGCGTCCTTCGTACTCTTTGGCACCCAGAATGGAGCAAGCGATGTCTTGGACTGGAGGAAGGAGATTTTGCGCTTTAATTCGAGAATCGCTTCTTCATTGCCAGCCAGGGATTCATTCGTCTCCCTGGTCGTCGACGGAGAATCGGGGACTGGAATCTGTTTCCTCAATCCCAGCTCATCATTTGCGTTCTCAATGGGGTGTGCGTCGAGCTGCTTTTGGTTGCTCTCTTGAGCCGAGGGTAACCACTCATAGAACCGAACCTTGTTCCTCAAATATTGATCGCCGTCTTCGTACCCGCTAAGGAGTTCATCAATATGTTCGGCTGGCGGCTGCGACCGGAGGAATTGGACTTTGTTCCGTACTTCTTGATTAGTCTGTTCGTCCCCTGTGAGAAGCGCCTCAATCTCCTTGGTGGGAAAGTCGACTGGGGCAGACGAAGATGCGCGACTCGCTCTATCATCAGCGTCGTGGAGAAGCCCATTCGATTCCAGCGCAAATTCCGATGCGAACTCTCCTGTTAGCATTTTATGGACAGCTTGTTCCTCTTCTTCGCTGATCCTACTCCATGCGTCAATCTGAGCTGTCCTCGTCAGACGGAAGCTCTCACTCCAGAGCAGCTGTCTGGCAACGTCTTCTCCTTCAATTTCCCTAATGAGCTGGAGGAGCCATTTGAGCAAGGTCGCAGCTGTTCCTCCTTCGCCGTAGCGAGTGACGCCCGCGTGCCATAGTGCTCTCGTGATTAGAGGTGGAACAGGTACATGATAATGGCGGAGAAACAGGTAGCACCAGTAGACTCTACGCAATGTAGCTCGAGGTGTGGCAACGGGGGATGACGTAAACGATATCGCAAGGTGATGTATGAGGTCGATTACTTGATCCCTGGTAGGTAGGTCGGATGTGCTGACCGTCGACTCCGTCGGAGAGCTCGTCACATCGGAAGCTGAGGAAACGCCGGGGTCGATTCCAAACCCTTTGTCCATAGACCTCATCTCGTTTGATGCAGTCCCAGGCCGTGGTGGTGACTGTAGAACAAGCTTGAGCATGGTGTTACTTTCCAGTAGCTGGCACAAGATACCGAAAGACATTGTGCTTTTGTGGATCATTCTTCGCGACATAAGTTTAAAGGCAGGAAACCCGGAGCTTGCCCTATCGAGAACTTCGGCTAACGCTCTGTGATAATTAAAGTGTGCGTTTTGGATGTTTTTGTTGAGTATACTCGTGGTAATGTCCCCTTCGAGCGCCACATCTGGATCCGTCAACGCGTAAGATCCATCGCCGTAGAAAGCCTCTTCACCAGAAAGAGACAGCCTATTCAAGTTCTGAAGGAGAACATCCTTGTGAGGCAGAGCTAGATTGCTTAACTCAGCGACCGCAGAGCCGGGATAGTCTGTCGTGGAGATGGGTATTGAGGTTACCAAATTCTCGAATGCGTCAAGGGATTTGATTTGATCTGATAGTTTGGCTGAGGTTCTCATATCGCTGAAAAGTAGCATGGCAGTCCATGCAAAGGCCAATGGGCGCTGGCTTGACGTCAGGGTGCTTTCAAGATCCTGGAGGTTGTCCCAAGTTTCCTTCGTGATTGAAATGTTGTAACGTTGAGACCCCAAAACAGCCAAAGTACAACACCAGTGATACCACATGAACCTGTAACGCAGAGTCTTTGTTTCTCGCGAGAAGATAAGCAAGCTCTCAGTTGTGTGCGCTAGGACCAGTTGTAAGACAGTAGGATCAGCTCGCAGAAGACGGCCTGCGAGTGCCTGTCCTACCCTCTTCGTTGGAACACGGTGGCCACGTTCAAAGCTGAGTCGGTCGGAAACGAGTTGACCAATGATAGGAACATAGGACTTCGAAGCCCAGGGCAGAAGACGCCACAGCGTTCTCCGGCACCATCCCAAATAAGCATGTCCCCTAAACTTTGAGAAGAGCTTGGACAGCAAGGAAGGGCCTAGATCAGTGATTTGCAGGACTGATGAGCGATCCAGAGAGTTCAGGATCCCAGATACCAGATACAACTTAGCTCTCTCCCTCCGACTGCGATAACCCAGGCCGGCGATGCTCAGCCGCAAGCCCGATGCATTGAGCACCACATCAATCATACTCCTCAGATCGTCGACGCTGATGAGCCCGAGCTCAGTAGCAGAGCAGATTGATTGTCGAAGGATGTTCCAAGAAGCTGGATCCCAGGCGTGCGAGACAATGGCACGGATCAAGTCCAGTATGAATGACGTGCCCGAGTGATGGAAGGTCGGATCGGAGATGTAGGCCGCAATGGGCTGCACCTGGAGATTCTCCAGCTTCCCTTCCAAAATATGGTTGAGTATTGCACGTCCAGCGTGTTTGTCTTCGCGTAGATTGAACTCCTCTTGCAGACCCCATTCTTTCACCTCGGACAGAGTGCGACAGCGGGCGAGACTTTGTAATTGCTGCTCAGATAACCCTCTCGAGACTTTGTGCGCTGAAGCATTCTCGAGTTCGACGGGCGGCAATGGATTCTTGGTTTTGTTGGAAAACGGAAACATCCATGACGGCAGGATTGGCGACGGAGTTGCTGTCTCTATATTAGCATGTTGTCCTCCTTCCACAGACTGGAAGCAATACCAACCTGGTACTGCGGCTATATCTTTGGGGCCCCTCCACCAGTCGGTGTGGTTTGTGGAGCTTCCAAACAGAATGGATGGATCGATCGGGGCCCCTCCCGAACCGGCGAAGGCAAGACTGGTATTCTTCCTCTTAGCAGCACGTCTCTGTGCCTCCAGTGGGCCCGGCACATTGCTGCCATATCGCTTGGGGTGACAGAAGCGATGGAATGTCTCTGCTAGTAGCGCATCGGAAATCCACACGGAAGGAGATCTCGAGCGGGAGATGCAGCTGGCTGCGGCGAGGCGTTTATGCATACCATTTGGGCGACTAGGAAGGAGGTACCGCGTGCGACATGGGTTATGTGTTTTGTCCAACAGGTCTATGTCATATGCAAGCAGTCGCGACCGATGGCAGCATGCAACCGAGAGTTCAAAGCTTTGCTATTGAGGAAACCGCACTCCGCCGTACATCCTCGGCCATTATTTCAGCCTCGTGAGCGTGATGTCTCAGCCTTGCCGTGGCTTCTGTTGGAGCATGATAAACTCTCAACTACACGGATATTCTTGTTGTCTCAACTCTTCAAAGCTTTTCTCATTGCTCTATGTGTATAGTCTTTTCCTCGCTTGCTCCTCCATCCAATATTCCCAGTCGATGTCAAAAGTACGCCACCTATGAGCCTGCCCATCCAAATTTCAATGGTCCCGCCCTGGGTATCTGTCTATGGTGCGTACTGTCGTCCCCGCGTGTCTGTGTTCGTTCAATTGATGCTGCTGATTATCCTTGTATATGCCTCTATCCCCGATTAGTGTTTCAATTCTACAAAATACTTACCTGCTTCCTCTAAAATAGGCCTATCTTTCCGTGAAGACAACCTGCCGTCCTCGAATCCTGAAAGTTGCCGCAGTTGCTGTCGTCGACGATTCGCTCGATGTTGCATCGCTTGAGGCTGTGAATGTTTCGGAGGATTGTGTCACTGTCACATAGGTAGTCACAACTTCTGCCGGCAATAAAGTTGTGGATGATGCGGCGGGTGTCGTGACCGGGCATCCCGGAAGTGATAAGTTTGCATACGAGGAACAGAACGCGGCGCTTGCTTCTATCATCGTCGGAACTGCCGAGAAGTTGTCGTTGTCGACAGCACTCAGAGCTGTAGTTGTAATCGTGGTAAAGGTTATGCCCGGGAAAAATGATTGTTGAGTAGTTGGGAATATAGTAGTTGCCGAACCTGCGCCATCGGAGGTCGTTGAAAAGTCCCCTCCGACCGGCACTGTAACAGTAACCAATTCTGTAGGAATGCTTGACGAGGACTCGAGCGGCCCGGTCGTAGTTTGCGAACTCGTATCGGCAGCCGTGGATGATATCGGATTATCTGAGGTCGACGGCAGGGAGGAAGGTGAATTGAAAAGAGTAACTGTAACAAGTGACACCGAGTCGCTCGAAGTTGGTGTTGAATCCGTGCTCACGGTGATCTCTGAAGCGGAAGCGGTCGACGTCGTGATCGCGGCGGTCGTTGAAGAAGGAGTGCTTGAACTTGACGTGGCACCAAGGGATGAGGCTGAACTTGAAGAAGTGTCTGGTGTGTGGGAATTGAGCGGACAGACGACTTGAGGGGCCAGGTCCGGGCCACTGGTAATCGGGTTGCATCCTGGTAATGCACTCAACATTCCGTGAACAGGTTCATCGAATACGGATGGCTGCTCCGGGCAAGTTCGTGGAAAATTGACATCGTCGCTTGGCACCAGCGCCGAGCATGCGCTGATCACTCCACCATTGTCTGTGTAAAGACAGTTCTGGACTGCTTGGGTCTGTACGCCCTGGTCCCAACCATTCACGAAATCGCCGTGAAAGCCGTATCCGGTTGCGTCCCCATTCGCGAACACAAACTGGCCACCAGCGGATTGGTCGATGGAATTGGTCATGTAGAGCACCCTGAGAGGACGAATCAGCGGTGTGTGCAGCCTTACATGCAAGCCGACTCACTCGAAGAATAGACCAGGAATTGGCACAGGATGAGATGGCGGGCAGACGCCATAGTCGATTCCCGAGAGATAATCAACATGGGCATTGCCGTCGAGATACAGATTGATTCCGTCCCAGCATGACTGGAAGTTGACTTGTGCGCGCATGCCGTTCGTGCAGTCGGTACGAAACATGTAATGTTGTTCTGGAATATCGTTAGCGTCGTCTATGCATCGGAAACTTACCCTAAAACAAAGTCAGTAGCTGGATATGCACATTCTCAGGGGAAATAACGGACCTGTCGGCCACCGGTCTGGTATTCAGATAGGTCAACGTATTGCTGTCATAAGCCCTGACACGACTATCGCCTGTGAGCATTTTGAACCCAGGTGGAAATGGAACAGTATTCGACGAGTCCCCTCCACGTCCTGCTCTATTAATCAGAGTATGCGCGAAAGAAAGGGCTGAGACCACTTGCCGACGTAATACACCGTCATGCCGAAGTTTGGTACCTCTTCAAATGAGCCATTGGAGTGAGCGTAGTACAGTTGGGGCGTCCAGTACGCTGATTTGTCGGCCTGGACTTCGCACGAGGAACATTCCGAAGCTTGCAATGAATTGCCGTCGGAGTTTTGGTTCACGTCTGGAACATCAGCACTCATTCTCTCAGGGAAAAGAGACCACCAACTGCTGCCGCCTGCAAACTTGTGTACGTGTCCGGATACTGTGCCGGGACTGAGAATGAGGTCCACTCGGGCAGTCTGAGAAACGCTGCAGGCCGTGCGCCAATAAGCGAAGGAAAGACTCGGTTGCACAGCAAGTGTCCAGAGAGAGGAGGAAAGAAGTGAATGCTTCATAGTTAGGGTGAGAGATTGAGACTTGCGGGAATGTGAGAGCGTGCTCGGGGAGAAGAGGAATGGATCAGAAACCCGAGAAGAGAGGACTGGGAATGAGTATATGTCGAACGACACAAGTACCATCAGCCTTGCATCATCTTCTTGGGGAGGCTCCGGTGCGTAGATGTTAAAACCGTCAACACAGTGATGCAGAGCGGCGGACCCGCTCGAGCGAAAATGCCCGAGAGGTTTCCCGGACCACCATGCTCCATGGATGACAGTCCCTTGAAGATGAGGCTGAAACCTAATTCTAAAACATCCCGGGCCGGGGCTGCCATGACCCGTAGTGGCCTTCGAGCCGCGTGGTAAAGTGTAGCTCGCAAGACCGATAGCATGAAAACGAGGCAGCTCAGAAGTGGAACCTTGAAACCCGAGGTCGCTAGCGGGCGGACGATTTGATCGTGCTCCCACCGAATCGAGTTGTATGATAACAGTCCCCATGCATAAAGCACCAGGTGTTAGTTTCTGGGCCCTGTTCGCGCTGTGGCAAGCTGGTGAAACTCCATCTGATCGGATTTGCAGATTTTGGATTATTTGACAGCCAATCCAAATCTCGCGGCGAGAATGGGGCAGTCGGCGCTAGTTCCTACTTATAGAAGAATGTCAAAGCTGTATTCATTGTCACCAAATCCTGCAAATCTTTCTCGATCGAACATGAGCCGTCGCTCGTGGACGCGTACGGTCGGTCACCTGAAGCTCGCGATTAGTGGGTGTACCGGCGAAGTGGACTATAATGAGGATCTGCTGTCCAGGGCCCTTAGCAATTATCTTTGGTCGCTGGGGCAATGTTCGAACATCAAGGGAACAGGTGTTTGTTGATAAGAGTGAAGAGTCTCTCGAGAAATGTGGCGTGAAGTTAAATGTACCGGCCAGAAGAAGGCCGTGTTTAAACTCATGTAGGCGAGTCATATCGGCGCGTTGATTGGTTGATCACAGTTCGGCCAATTTCCCCGAACTCGTCTATCCTCGCTTGTCTGCCTGTGGGGGAGTGGCGAGCCGAAATGGCGACTTCTTCCACCTTGTTTGCGATCGGTTACGCAATTATTGCCTTGTTATCGCTGCCGGCAAGACGCCGTGTTTCAAAGCATTCACGCGAGGCAGGAAGCGCAAACAAGATCCACATAAGACGACGTCTTCCCATGCGAGGACGCTTCTCTTGGGAGGTAGGAAGTCATACTCACCAGGTACAGGCCATTTCACTTTAGCCGCTTTACTTGCGCCCACGAATATCGGTCTTATTTATTTGCAAGCCTTCGGAGTGATATCCTCCCCGCCGATCTGGGGTCGTGAAGTCGCTCCGTCGTCCCGGGAAAGCTTTCTCGAGCCGGCTACCTCGACTGCCACATGCTTGTAGGCCTGAGACAAACCTCAAGATGAACCACAACACTTGCCGCAGCCGGATGCCTATTGTTGTCTTTTGTCACGCGCCACTCTGCAGGGATCCGGACAGCCAAATGCTGTTGAGCCCGCGGTGGTAGCTCGTCGGCAAGCCCGTTTGATATAGGAATGCTTTTGTGTATGGCGTTACGCAACATACACATCAACTCAAAGAGGACCTGTGTCAGTCGTCAAAGGCATAGACGAGCAATCTCGCGGCCCATGTCCAGAGTGCCTCACAAATTGCTCGGGCTTACTTACAATCATGGCGAGCATTCCGCACCCTTGAGCAGAGACCGCCGACACATGGCCTGTACACAGGTCATTCGAAAATCACAAATGATTTCTTCTGCCTGCTTCATCCCCAACTTCTTCGACCAATGTAGAATAGTTACTGCCTGAAAGTCGTGCAGAGGCGGTACCGAGAAGTAATGGAAGACGGGCAGCCAACACTGCAGTCTGATAGACGTCCGTTGCCTAAGTCGCTGATGCTAGAAGCAATGAGACCGGCCACGAGTTCGCATCGGGTATATGTATTGGTAAGACGAGGGTTTCCAGCCTGCGAAGAGCTTGTTGCAGTAAAGTCAGCGGTGGGAAGAGTGAAACAGCACGTCAGCGTTGAGGTTGGAACCGGGCGGAACCTCAACAGCCAAACCCACCAAACAGGGCTGGGCGTCGCGAAACGGACTCGAGGGAGGCCCCGCTGCGATGGACCTTGTCGTCGTCTTATATAGAACCTCAAGATTTTCACATCCTGGTTTTGATAAAAGGGGTGGGAGGAAGGAGCTAGCCAAGACTGGTGTACACAGTAGGCGGCGCTGAGTCAGCACTTCTCGCAAGTTGAAGTGCACATTTGGGTCGCGACAGACCCGTCGCCCAGAATGCTAGTCGTCACTGGCCAGTAAGATGTCCGAAGAGTCAGTGAATGATGATGTCTGCGCTCGAGTAGGGTAAAGGCAAGCGAAGACGGAGGGAGAAGGAAGGAGGGTGGAAACGGCAGTTCAGGGCTGGGCACGTGCTGGTCTAACTCTCAAATCGCTATCAGACACTCACTCTCTGATGAGTCGCCCCTCCCGCCGCTTGACTTCCAGATCTTACCGTAATCACCTCAGCCCTGCGTGAGTCTTCAATCATGTTCGTTATCCTCTGTGCCTGAGCATGCGACTCTTTTCTGAGTTTCGCAACCCGATCGCCTTGGCCTTGAAACACCATCATCGCCGTCCGGCCTACCCCGCCATTGGACCGGGTAAAGTCGCCTCCAAACACTAGCAACGTCTGACATTCTAGGCAACTGAAGCCCACTTCCTATCGCTGCCATCAATTTCAAAACAATTTTCCTGCAACACGTCGCTGCGAGATGGAGAGCCCAGTTTCGACCGATGATAAGTCGAAGGCCGCGGCGCAGAACCGGGTGCGACGTCGCAATCGAATGATCACTTCTTGTCTCGAATGCCGACGTCGGAAACTGAAATGTGACAAACTACACCCGTGCACGAACTGCAACAAGTTTTCACGCGAATGTCTATTCTTGGCCCCCGCCCTCGACTCAGTCTCGCAGCAGCGCCTCAATGAAATCAAGGAGAAGATGGGCTCTCTGGAGCGAGTATTGGAGCAAGATGTTGCCCGCAAGGACGGGCGGCATGGCTCCAGCTCTGCACAGAAGTCACAACGGAGGACGTCAGCAGACCTTCCCGGAGGCGAAAACAGCAGCTCGGACAACGAAGCCGCCGTCCCGGAAGATGAAAAGGGCCTCGAACCAACGCCGTTTGCTGTTGTTGATGCTTCGTATGAGGATGACGCCAACGATGATATCCTCGACCTTGGAGTCAAGATTGGAAAGATGCGCTTGACCGAGCGACTCGGGGGCTTCTTCCGACCGAGAATATCTGAAGAAATGGACCTTCAGCTCTCTGAAGCTGCAAATGACCGTCGAACACCTGATGAAAGGGTCTCCGCAATCCCGCAATTGCCGGACCATACGGGCGACTTCCTGGCTCCGGGATCCTCATACATCGCTCCAGGATCGGGCTTTCTGTTCGGAGATGTTGGCAGCAAAAGGTCTCTACTCAATTTCTTGCCAGCAAAGGAGGCCGCCGATATTCTGGTCCGGAACTATTTCGAAAGAGTGCATTTCGTTGCACGTGTTGTTCACTGGCCGAGTTTCCAGCTGCATTACGACAACTTTTGGACGTCGGTGCTTGCGGGCCTAGAACCTCCTGCGTGGCAACAATCCATCGTCCTGGCCATTCTTTTCTCGGCTGTTGCAAGCATGCCTGAACAGGACGTCACTGCCATCTTCGCTCGACCCAAACAAACAATTCTCGGCAATTTCCAGACTGGAACGGAGGTTGCGCTGAGTAAAGCACAATTTCTCAGAGCCACAAAACTCGAAACGCTGCAGGCTCTCTTGGTCTACCTGATTCCCATGTGTCGAGATCAACTGTCTCGCGCGCATTCGGTTCTTGTGGGCATGGCGGTCCGTCTTGGAGAGTGCATGGGACTACATCGAGATCCTGAAGAAACGTACGGTCTATCTCCGGTGGAGTGTCACGTCCGACGTATAGCATGGTTTCAACTTTGCTTCCTAGACTTCCGGACGTGCGAGTCGCAAGGGCCCCGTCCCGGCATCAAACGTGAGGACTATGACACAAAGTTTCCACTTAACATCAACGACACCGACCTTCTATTGGCGAAGCCTCAAGAAGCGAAGGCTAAATGGACGGACATGACATTGTCACGCATCCGCTTTGAATGTGCCGAGATGCAACGAGTCATCTGGTACGACCGTATCCGGATCGAGAAGAAAAAGGCATCGTTGACCCATGTCTTGGGCAAAATCGAAAGCTTTCGCAAAGCCATGGAAACAAAGTACAAGCAAGTCTTAGACTTTGAAGTTCCGATACAGAAGTACGCCATGTTGCTGATGAACCTCATGATTCAGCGCCTATATGTCATGGTCCTCCATCGCTACTTGAACAACTCCGCCCAAAAGGTCCCTGAGCGACTCTCGGAATTGACAATATCAAGTGGTCTTCGCTCCCAGGAGAACGCAGTTGCGATGGAGCGGATACCAGAGTTGAGCAAATGGCGATGGTATAACGGCGCCTACCAGCAGTGGCATATAGCATTCTTGTTGCTATCCATAATACACCAAGTGCCGAACCTCCCGCATGCAGAACGAATCTGGAATGTTATCGATTTCGTGTTCGAGCCCGATCTTTCTTTGTCGCAGCCCCAAAGGGCTAGGGCTATCATTGCAGCGGTCAGAGACCGGACGGCGGTTTATCGAGACTTGCGCAGGATCAGAATTCCCGTCAGTATGAAGGGAGGTATTGATGAACGTCGCAAGGCCTCCGAAGCAGCGTCTAAGAGCACAGAACGCGCAGCCAATTCCGGTTCTGAGCCTGCAGCAGGCCCCACAACAGCTAGCACCGGTGCCAGCGATGTGAGGTATTCGACAGACCAGTCTTGGAGCTTTGATAGCCCAGCAACACTGTACATCGGCGCCAAATACCTGCCACAAAGTAACGCTGGTCCTTACGGAAACTTGACCACCGCACAATTTCAATCACCACCCACACAGCAACAATCGCCGCTGATGTCGCCGCCACAACAGCGGGCTGCGAGTGGTGACACGAACCAGAACTCACCTGCTCAGCCGATTGATTTTCACACTCCCAGTGACTCTGGGACTAATGAGTCGTGGCCTCCGCTCATATCGACTGACCAGGTCAGCTGGCGGACTGTTCTAGGACCCGGACCCCAGGCTTCCCCGCCTGCCCCAGCCATGCGGACGATCCAAGGAAGGCAATCGTCCTCTGGAGGAGGCAGTCCGTTCGGCATCAATTCAGGCTTCCCGAGCGATCAGATCAATATCCCTCAGCTGCAGGGCATCGCCCGCAATGATTCTGTTATGCTTGACATTGACTGGGTAAGTTCGGCGGACACCCTTTCGGCCGCTCGACTTGCTAACATATATTACAGAACGAATGGGACCAGTTGTTCCCGCCAGACAGCACGTCCGGGCCATTTGCTGCTTCTAATCCATTTGGCATGGCGTAATGTTCGACTGGGCGACACTGTGCGTTCATATCCAGAGGGGGGTGCCCCAACATATATGCTTTGTACTTTCGCACTAGTCCCAGACAGGAACCAAGCTAATCTGTCTCTCGATGAATAAGCAGCCGCTAGCTCCTGCTAAGCTTTTGTAGCGCATGATGTCACTCGTTCCTGCCCGGATTTGCCGGCTGTTCATGTCGAGCAAGGATGCCATTTCCCTGCAATCACCTCTAGATCTCGCAATCTTCAAGGTCCGGATCTGCATAGCTATCACGGCTTGGGCGGCATGCGCGGCTACCTTGAGCCATATCTATCGTAGAGCTTGCGCATTGCTACTGTCGCTGTGATATTTACTCCGGACATCTTCCTGACATTGAGTGCTCTCCCTCTCCCACAAAAATTCAAGCTACATTGCATCTACCCAGGCTCATCCATAGCTCGCTCTCGACTCTCAGCTCCTCATTTTTCTTCCGTCTGAGCCTCACAATCTAGTGCTCATCTCGCCTTGAACTTCATAAGAGCTTTTGTCAACCCAGGAAGCACAGGTAATATAGCAGCAGTACATCGTTTGTACAGCCATCAGCGCAGCGCTGCTAGGTGAAGCGTGCCGTCCAATTTGACGCCATGTCGAACTCTGCAGCCGGCCTGAAGCCGCCGTCCGCGGACGTGCTCAGATCATACCCATTTGGAAAGATCGAACCCAACTCGGTACGTGCCCCCAATCAGTAGTCTAAGCAGGAAGCCCCCGACTGGAAAGTGGACGGTGACTAGCGATGTGAGAAAAACTTCAAGCAATGGCAAGAGAAGTTGAGGCTGTGTGGATTGAAACTCCTCTCACCTTGCCTCAATGAATGCGAGTAATAGGCTGACATCAAGTTTCCCAGACGAAATACTTCCTCTCATGCATGCTCGGCGGCGCGGTTGCCTGCGGTCCTACCCACGCCTCCGTCACCCCTCTCGATCTCGTCAAGACTCGCCGCCAGGTCGCCCCAGGCATCTACAAGTCGAATTGGCAGGGATGGAGCTCCATCTATGCAAAAGAGGGCGTTCGAGGGGTGTTCTTTGGCTGGACACCCACATTTGTCGGCTATGCGTTCCAGGGCCTTGGAAAGTACGGCTTCTACGAGATCTTCAAGCACCAATACGGAGACAACTTGTTTCCCAACACTAATCGGACATTGATCTACCTGGGGGCAAGTGCCACTGCTGAATTCATTGCCGACGTCTTGCTGTGTCCGTGGGAGGCGATCAAAGTCCGCATGCAAACCACCATCCCACCATACGCAAGCAATCTACGTGAAGGTTGGAGCAAGATCGTAGACAAGGAAGGCATTGCTGGCCTGTACAAAGGACTCTACCCGCTCTGGGGACGTCAAATCCCGTACACGATGTGCAAGTTTGCATTCTTCGAAGAAACTGTTAAGATGATCTACCGTCGCCTGGGCAAGTCTAAAGAGAGCTACAACGGTCTGCAGCAGACTGGTGTGAGTTTCCTGGCAGGTTACATTGCGGGTATTGGATGTGCTATCGTCAGCCACCCAGCGGACGTCATGGTGAGCAAATTGAACGCCGATCGAAAAGGTATGTTTCTCTACCTTTACTTGGCACAATGACTTGAACTGAATCTTTCTATAGCTGGCGAGGGTGCCGGAAGTGCTATGAGCAGAATCTACAAGAACATCGGATTCTCGGGCTTGTGGAACGGTCTCCCCGTGAGAATCGTCATGATCGGAACGTTGACAGGCTTCCAGTGGTTGATGTCCGTTTGGCCACCCCTGCCATCGGCTATACATATGCTAACGTAGTAACAGCTACGACTCTTTCAAGGTCTACCTTGGCTTGCCAACGACCGGTGGTCACTGAGCCAGCGCGGAATCACACTGAGGAGCTTGGTGAACAGAACAGAGTAAAAGAAATGCCGCTCCGTCGGGTTTCGACATCTTGTGTTCTTCTTTACTGTTGCTGTGAACACGCGAGCTCTTCCTTAGATTCGGACAAAAGCTGCTGGTGCTCTCCACGGAAAGTGCCTCCAGGAGGAATTCTGCTTCAACTCGGGCCACTCTCGGTGCGGAAGCTGGCCTCTTGTGCATGGCGCAATTTGCCTTCCCTTGGGACGGGGGACTTTCCGGTGCCGTTGAGGAGGAGACCCTCATACCCAGCATCCATCTAAAGTCCGTCCAAAATTCGAGCTTGAGCTCGAAGGAGGACATCACCCGAGCTTGCGCCGGCGTTGGATATGCGTTGAAAGAACCAAAATCAGAAAGGCATCAGACCTTGAGATCTATAGATTGATGCCAAATAATACCACAATGCTTGGTGTCTCTTTGATCCTCTATTCCTCTCGATCTCTCTCTGTGCGTGTGTATTTCCCCGATATATACCTATGGAAGCTCCTCGTCTGAGCACAGGATTCTACATGCCCTCGACCAAGCAGAATCTACAATGGTTTTCAACGACACTGCCAAAGCTAGGTCTCTTACCGTGTCGTCCTTCGGAGGCACCGAACCTATCTGCTATAAGTCGTGTACGATATTTTGCGCCTAATGTGTAGGAATGCCGGTCATGTACGTTTGGTAGCGTTCGTTAGTCTCGCTTTGATACCAGCGCATGGCCGTGGCATGGCTCGCCATAAATTCAGCTGGTCTAACGAGCAAGTCGGCTATCCACTTGCCAATAGGGTTGGTGTGAGCCCGAAAGGCCCTTGACCAGGGACAGTCATCTTATGTTCCGAACAGAGGGTGCCCGAGAAGGCAGTCTGAGAACAACTGGCGAACGATCCAACCGTGCATTGACACTTTCTTCCAGAGCAGGTCGCGGGAAGAACAGGCAAAATGATCCCGGAAGAAAATCATACAGTTGAACAAGAAAGTGCAGGGAGAGCACTTTGAGAAGATCTCGCACCGCAGAAGGAAAACAAGCGTAACTGATAATCCATTTCATTCCTTTTCTACCTTTTCCCTTTGTAGTGGGTGTAGCACCTCACGGCCCACACCCAAGTGCGTCGTTTCAATAACAATACCAATAATATCCATGAGGTAGATTCGGATTCGAGTCATGCCGCCGTAAAGCCATGCCATGACATGCTCCATGCTCCAACGCTATGCTTGAATGCAAATAAAGTGCTGCAATGGGTATACTGCCGCACCAAAAATGGAAGTGTGTGAATGCCAGGAGGTGTAGAAGATGCGTGCTCATTCCTCTTCCTCGAGCATGTTCGCAAGACTAGTTTGGGGGACCTGGTAGACTGCCTTGCGGCCTCTGTCATTCGAAGATTGTCCACTAGGAGCCAGTAGGTTTTTCCGAGGGGAATTTCTGCCACGCGTGAGTGGATTTGAGATCGTGAAATGAGCGATTCGTCGACGGGTTTTCCGAACCGCTTGCACCGAATTTGCCATTGATGAGGGGCCTGATGGAGGAACGACTGTTTCCTAGGCATCGCTCATGTTGGCGTCAACATCCATTTCCTGGTGAAACTGGGTCGGCTCCTCCTCCTCTTCTTCTGGAGCAGCGACTTGTTCGGGTAGGCTCATAGGGCTTTCTGATCGTCGCTCGATGTGTTCGTCAGGCGGTGAAAATGACCACACCTAGAAAAAGCAGTAAGCATCAAGGTCAACCAGCAGTATCTCGGGATTGCATACCTCCATAACAGTCCGATTCGAGCGGCTTGCCATAATCACAGCCTTCTCTTCTTCGAAAGCTACTCTCCACACAGCTTCGGCTGGCTGGCTGAGCTCGCGAACCAGCTGTCCTGTTTCAACGCTCCAAACTTTGACACGTCCATCACTTCCACCGCTCAAAATTCGGTTGTCGTCAAACTGCAAACTCGTAACACTATTATCATGAGCAGCCAAGCGATGTATAGGAGAGTTCGTTTTCAGCGACCAAACGCGAACAGAGCCATCAGATCCGCCTGTCGTTCTCGTTAGTCATCTGCGTCAAATTGTCGAGGCAGGGCTGGAGGAAACTTACCCGTGACAAGGGTATCGCCGCGAAGCTGCAGTTGACCGACCAAAGAGGTATGGCCTTGCAAAATAGCGGTACACATGCCAGTCTTGGGATCCCAGATCCTCACGCTCGTATCGAGCGAACCTGTAGCACATCGGTTGCCGTCGAAAGCGATGGCGTAGATCTGGCTGAAGTGCCCAGTGAGTGTTCGTAAACACCGGCCTTCAGAGATACTCCAGACTCGTGCGGTGGTATCATACGATCCTGAGATGACGATGTCACCGTGTATAGCGAGGCATCGAACGCTGGCCTGATGACCGACCAGTACATTCTTGCACACTCCAGACTGCAGATCCCACACCCTTAGCGTAGTGTCCCTGGAGCCAGAAATTGCGGTAGTGGAATCAGACATCTTAAGACATCTGACAGTTGACGTGTGTCCTCTCAAGACATGAATACTCCGACCAGTCTTCATATCCCATACCCTCACATCGCGGTCGCAACCACCAGAAACGAGAACATCGTCCCAAGGTACCATGGCCCAGACACCCATGACATGCCCTTTAAGCGTCTTTTGGTGGTCACCCACAGTATTGAAGACATGGATTTTGGCGTTGTCCATAGCGACCACAATATATTTGTCGGTCAGATGGAGACTCGTGACAACACCTTGATCTGGCGTGATATGCTTGATAATACTTTCACCGCCCTTTCTCCATGCCGCTTCAATCATGTATTTGTGACGGAAGTGAGAGTAATGGGACTGTGACACCCTTTTCTTCGCCTTGGGGCTTGACGACAACGAGTCTTGCTTCGGCAACGTCAGGTTTGGAGCGCTACTCGATGGCCCAACAAAAGAGCCATCGAGGCTTCGTTTCGGAGAACGTGCATACGGTCCTTGAATGGCCTGCGGTATAGCTGGTGATCCGGGATCTTCACCAGGGCCTGAAGATGAGGCTCTTCTCCAAGCATGTTTATCACACATGATTTTCCAGAGCATGTCGTCGTTCAAAAGTTTGTGCCACCGACGTGAGACTTGGGAAGCCCTAGCCAGACTGAGTGGGTCGTCAACGTAGGAGAGGACCTGTAATTTCGTTAGTCGTGGTCATGCCGGGAACAAATGCGGTAGCATACCCTTAGGCAAAGTTCATCCGGGAGGTGCTCAAATGGATCTTTCTTTAGCCTCGGGGATACGAAGTTGTGTACAAAGGACAGCAATTGACTGTCGCACATATTAAGCAGTTCGGCCAGATATCGTTCGCGTTCAGCAGCGTTCAGTTCTCTGAAGTGACCCCGTGCGTCTCGCAAAAAGGAATCCTCATTTTCTCCTGCGCAGCTCCAGCTAGGAGCCCGCTGATATGGTGTCGGTGAGGGCGCAGGGGTCGGAGGGGAGGCGGGAGCGGAGGGAAGTATGCTTAGGGGCATTCCGGCTTTATTCGATGTCGACAGCCGTTTTGGACGCGCGTGCGAGATGCTGTGTCGAGGAGGCCTTGAGGAACGTAGAGAATCTATCTGAGGACTGACACTATGCTGCGCAGGGAAAGGAAAGTCGCTCTCCTGCTCCATAGATTCCGCGCTGGCATTGCTGTAGGCACCCTTGGTGAGTTGGTTGGGATCTATCGTGACTGATCGTGAAGGCCTGGGCGAGAGAGGTCTGTCCAAAGCCATTTGGTGGTTGTCATCATCGAGGATCTCCATTCTCGTTTCTCAAGTAGTGCAGATATCGCAAGGGCCAGTGACGTGTTGGCGAGAGCACCTGCGCTATGCGGCCACCGACTCGGATCAACAAGGAAACAACGGTCCAAAACAGCGAGAGTGCTTCACAATCAGAACGAGTGGCTTCTTTCCAGAATACAGACAAATATTTCCTCCGTATCATGCCATGTCAGCGTCCAAATAGCGAAGGGGTGAAAAAGGTCAGAGGCTCGGGGTAGAGGTGTGTGCTGTTGGCGGCCGCGCTTATGATATGCAAGGTAGGGCCTAGCCCAAGAACTTAGGGCCGGTGCGGAGGGATATTGGGTTAGAACTCAGGAGAGCGTGGTGGCGGCGTGGGAGGGTTTGTCAGCGGTCGATTGTAGGATCATATAGATGGGCAGATGCTGTGGAAACCGAGGATGAATGTAGGCAGGTCGTGGTGTTCAAGTTTGTGAAGAGATGGGTTTGTCTGCCTCCTTGAATGTTCGAGTGCCGCCGAATGCGCTGCGGAGGCAGTGGCTGGTTTTTCAGTCACTGCAAGCAAGGAAACAGCAACGGCCAGAGCGGGGGTTTCCGAATTGCGTGCGTGCCTAACCATGCACGTCGCAGCACGACCGCATGCCTAGAAACTACTACTATCTACTGAAGCTGACCGCCCTCAGCCAACTCTATTATCTTGTGGATGCCAGATGATCTTCAAGATCACCCAGCCAATAACGATATGCAGCTGTCTGTTTGTGTCGAGTTTCCTCGTGCCTGACGGTCTTGGGCCGCTGTGTTATACCCCATCGACAGCACTCAGGCGCAAGCATACACGGGTCTTGCAGATCTCCGCGCTCTAGGCCACGAACGCTGCCATATCATATCTCGAACTCTCGGTCGCATTTACAATCGGCAAATCAGATCTTCAGATTTGACAAATTCGCTCCTCGTGGCGGAATATTTCGCCCAAATGCTGCACGGCAGACCCATGTCTGCTGACAGGCACTGGAGAACAGACGTGCCCAGTGCCATCGAATTTTAGGGGTAGATAGCTTTGGTCGAAGCAATATTGGAACAACTTCTCTGAGTAACACAAGCTGGTCAACCTCGGTGCCTGGTGACCCCGATCTTTTAGTACATTACACCAAAATTTCTGCTCTGGACATGTCAACTGAAGAGCCCTCTCCCAAGGAAGTGCTTGAGCGGTCGGCATCTTCATCACCAATTTGGGTAAAATGCTCTGTTAGTGAGCATGTCCGACCTGTAGAAACAGTGGCAGGATCATCCCAAAGCACGCCGCTGCCAGGTCTTTCCACGATGGTTTCTGCTCATTCTGCGTTTGCTCGCGTCCATCAATGTAGCCGTTCACGTGTCCGTTCGCGCCTTCGTGATGCGAACCCGACACTTCCTGCATAGAATGCATAGCCACGTAGAGGAATGTCCCTGCTGAGAAAAGCAATAATATCCCTGTCCACCAAGTCGTAGTCTGCGCGCTATGGCTCCGACCGCCACCCAGAAGATGTGCAAGGAACCACGTGGCAATCGCTCCGGTAGGCGCAGCCAAACTGAAGAGCACGAGATGTCCTCGAGCTGCCCTTTTTGAGAGGCCTTGTTTGATCAGCACCGAAGTGAGACCGAAAGCCGCTGGTGCTTTATGGATCATGATCGCAAAGAAGATGACAAAAGACAACCCTGATGTGGTCGCCGTCGACGATGCTCCCAGAGCGATGCCATCTGCTGCTGCATGTATGACCAGGCCAATTGTGGTCGCGAAGCTTCGTTGGTGAACTTGAGAGTCTCCCGGGGACTCGAGGAATGAATCGCTTTCTTCACCTCGATCAAGAGACGTGGCGAAGTTGAACCTGCGACCGAGGTTGTTGAGCGCGATGTGATGTGTTCTGGACCTCTGTTTCGTCGGCTGGCCGTATTGCGGAATCTTGTCAATCAAATACATGAGCATGAACCCTGCTAACAATGCCACTCCGATCCATGCGTGATGTGCCTCCTTGTGGACCTCATCCTCGTCCTCATGTTTCGATGTCGGCGGCGCTTCGTCTGTGTCCATTATCCCCACGACTCCTGGCTTGGTTGGTGTCTTGGGAGGTGCGTCAAGCTCGGAGGGTATGACAGGCCCAGGGACATTAAAAGGGCTGGTCTCATCGGCGGGAATCCGAGCGACGACCTCGTGTGATAATTGTGGCGCGTGGGGTTGTGGCCACCGTATATCTGCTTCGCGCGCAAAGATGTGTCTCCTGGTGTGCGAATGCGCATGTCCAACTTCTGAAGCGCTGTACAAGGTTTCTACTCCTTCTGGGATGATGACGACAAGTGATGTGCCGACCAGTACTCCCATGCCAATTGTCGATATCAGTCTTAACTGTGACTGGGACAGCGTCAAGGACAAAGGTAATATCCCCGCAAGAAATGAGGCCACGGCCATTACAATGCTCAGACTGAGCAGGGTAAATAGTCCGTCCATTGTGGATGGGGCGGTCAATGACGACGGTCAGCTTGGAAGTGGATTAGGGCGAAGGTCCCAAAGAGTGGAAAGACATGTCTCGTGTCAGAGAATGCCACAATGCGCGCTGCGGCGAGAGCATGGATGCTAGGAGCGACAGATGAACCAGGAGTCTCCTGAGAAACGCAGGGATGGCATTCTCCCTTTGAGTCTGCGCCGATAAGAAAATGGTTCTTCTGCTTATCACCACGTGATAATGTGGAAATACCCCGGAGGAATTGAGGAGGACTCGGAAGGGGTCGTGAGCTTAGTTGTGCTTCTTTTCACCGCCACTAACTTCTTTTACATGCCACTCATTTACCTTTCTGCAAACAGGTACATTCTTGGCATGACGGAGGGTATATACGCAGAACCACTACAGAGGCAGATGAGCTATCGTGGTGGAGACCACATACAGACTTTGGTATTGATGTGTGCTCAGCGTAGATTGTCTTTCGTACTGGAAGTGATATACTATATACAAGAAATTTCTGTGAAAAGCTCGACAAATGCAGCTTCCTCCGGGAGACCAATTCTCCGTCTTTGAGACTCACGTCAAGTCCACCAACTCTCCTTCAGTTTGAAGCAATACTTGGAGCTCAACTCAGGTTGCCTTTTTTGGCATGTATCGCTCTTCGAATCCGTAATCTAGCGAGGTTCAAGCTTGCAAAGACGTCTCCTCTTTCAGTCGTCCACCAAGCAGTAGCCTTCCGCCCCTCGTCACTTCTAGAACCTCTACATGTCCACTCGTCCTCAACCCCACTACCATCCACACCATTCTTGCCAGAAGAACCTTCTCAAGCCAGAAGGTTGCGTCCAGATCGGGGTTCAGGAGAAGCTTGGTCTCTCGGACGAGTAGCGATGCGGAAGAGAGGGTATTTCAGGTCCGTCTCCAGCCAGCTCCATCCACGCATCCTTACATTTCAACGCTGACTCCACTTTTACGTGGTAGGCGTGTTGCTGCCATACTTGGCTGGTCCGTGTGGGTATACCGGACGGTGTCTCGTACGTCCCTCTATATCGGCATGCTGTCTCAGCCTTATCGACACCAACGTCCTAGTCATCTCGTTGGCAAGACATTTGAAGCGAGAAGAGTGGCCAGACAAGGCCAGTAGCTGAGTGCACGATGTCTTGGCCTTTGGTGATCTCCGGGTGCGGTGCATGGCCTTCGAGCAAGATATCAAGGCTTGTCGCGATCAGTCGACCTCGCCGGGCGCGGTGCGACGCAACGCCTTGGCAGAGTCTGCAATCGCCAGTCGGGTGATTATCAAGACCCAGCATGGACGCTCCCAAAGAGTCATCCCACAATCAGTTACTTGTTCTTGTTCTTGCCCAAAAACTATCATGGGACCCAGCGCGACCAGGTCTTCTCCGACTTGTTGGACGAGGCACTCGTTTCCCTCATCATGGCAATAGGAACATTGACTGGCATGGTGCTCTCATTGGTAGCTTGCAATTGAAGCCATACTTCTGGTCGACTTCCTCTCCTTATCATCTGTTCCGACTTGCGCCGCTTGATCATTCTTAGACAGCCGTAAATTGTAGGAGCATTGGCGACAAAACATGAGGCGGCAATTTGCACCGAAGCGAAAAAGCTTCTGACAGGTTGGTAGGACGATTCGGCGTAGATATAAGCGATCCGTACGATGGTGATAATGATGCAGAAGACTCCGAGACAGCATAGTGTGCCGACTCTGAGTTGTTCGGATAGACTCCTCCGGCGCACTGCAGTAAGGAGTGGATAGCAGATTGCCAGTAACAGTACATCCAACACGATGTTTGAAAGCCCTTGGAGGAGGAGTTGAATGTACGCCTTGACACATCTTCCAGGATTAGGATCGACCTGCCAGTAAAGGTGGAATGGGTGGCATTCGAGAAAGGTCGATAGTACCACAATGATGTAAGAGACCGGGATGGCAATCCAGGTGATACGTATCAGTCTTGTTGTCCATTGAGCGCGGATCTCGAATATTCGGGAATAGAACAAGAGAAGTAGGCAGTTCTGGAGCCAGCAAATGGTTGTGATCAACAGCCGCGCGATCAGCGACAGAATGCTTCCAATCTTTAGGTCTCGCAAGTCTTTGGCGTCAAAGTAGGTTGAGGTCCCATTCAAAGCATCATTCGACGTGCCAAAGGTCAGGACATATTGGTTCACGACAAGACGCGCAACAACAGCGGCGATCGCGGCGACGCAGACAACGGTGCTGATGTCGAAAGAGCCGTGATGGATTCTTGCCGTGATTGTGCGCACGATCAAGATGATCAAACTTATGCCTGCGCACACCCATCCGCTAACTTTCGCTTCATCGGAGGACACCAACATCATGCGGCCCATCGACCAAAACTACCCCATGGACTCGGTACTCTGGTAGAGGGGAAGGCGGTGTTGAGGCGCTTTTATTGCAGGTGTGGCACATCAGACTTGAGCTTCGAGGCGCCGTGGTAGCATGGCTAGTCGTGGACGCCTTTCATCGTTGTAAACTGCGGTGAGTTGGGATGGACGAAAGAGAGTTGGAAGATGAGGTATGATGGGTCTTGATTGTGGAAATGAGCGGGTGTGGTGTGGGTTAATTAGGCGGAGGCCGGAGGAGCCAGAGAACGGGGACGGGGAAGAGTGGGAACTCAGATTCTCGAGTCTCGACCCCAATTTCGTGCCAAACTAGAAGCAGGGGAGGTCCTCTTTGCGCTTTTTTACGGGCTAGGCTTCGAGCTACGAGTCGCGAGGACGGGTTTCAGGCACGGCGCATGTCATCCACGGTTAAATTTACACGAGCTCGCACAAGGGTACACACAGGGCAGAGAGGGGGCTGGTTCAATCACAGAGTACGTAGTACATGTGATCAATATTCAAGTAGAAGCTGCGAATGTTGCGGCCCCGGTTTCGATATTCCAACTTGAATCGAGAAGCTCAGAGGCTTCGATCTGAAGCAACCACTTGTCTCCAGCTTGATGGCCGATTAACCGACTACCGGCTATCGTAATCGAAACTCTGATACAACAACGTCAGAGCATCGCGGCTGCTGAGCATGCATTGGTTTTGATTGGGGTATTATTATGTTTCTGGCTTGGGTCATTGGGTAAGCTCACATAATGGCCCAAACCATGTTTCTGGGATGACTGGCATGATATGCCTGAAGATCGACCATAAGGTTTTGTGACGCAGCGGATCTGTATTGTGGAGGGTGTCACGTCCAACCCTGCAATCGCTGACAATGTTCCGTATATCTACAAGGTTACTGCTTCAACCTGGTATCTCAGCACATAAAGGAAAACAATTAAGTTCAAGCTAAAGCCTCGTCTGCATAAAAGATTTATGACCTGCGTTGGGTGTAAAGGATTTAGATATGCGGCCCAATCCAGGAGCAGAAATGCAGTGCATGACGCAGGGGAAAGGATGAATGAGAAGATGAAAACGAGGCTACACAACAAAGTCGTCTCAGAAATAGAGGCTGTGTCGCACGACGTACACAGTAAGACAAGGTAACATAAGCACGTAGTCTTGTGTTCCTTAGATGTTTCCAAATTTGATCTGCAATGCAGTTGTCGTACACCGGTCACTCCACACATCTTCGGCGATACGCGGACAGCGGGCAGTCAAAATCATAGCGAATGTTTAGACCCGAAGAAGATTGTTGATAGAAATCTGATGGGGATGTTGTACTCCATCATTCAATTTGAGTGTCTCAAAATGCTTCGAACTCGACCATCACAGTCGACATGACTTTTCGGCACGTTGTCTGATGAAACAAAAGTTACACGGGGTCGAGAACCGCCGCTTTGCCACTCATAGTCGTGTCATTCGGAGCTCTTTGGACAGGTTAGTGATGGCTCAGTCTCTGTGACATTTGCACCTGGTGCTCGATTGATCAGGTTAGTCGATTCTATCGACATCGTTTCAAGGTGAAGGTCCAATTTGTCCGGTGCCTTACCACGACTATGCTGCCGGAATGCATCTAGAATGTTTCGTAGGCTCTGGCAGGGTGTCAGGTCAGGCACAATGTCGGCGGTAGGGTCGACCAGCAAATACTGGCTTCTCTTTGATCTAGTGGGCAAAGGGCCTCTAGGTTTGGGGAGCATTTCACCAAAAATGGCCCGCGCAGCGGGATGCGTAGAGCCCTGATCCGGCTTTGCGTGTCATTCCCGCCTCATCCTTCCGATGCATCGGATGCTTGAATATAAGTGCAAAGTTGATAGATGAGAACAGTCTTGAAAGCATGCAGTACTGCACCAATGAAGCAGAATGAAGTTCGGGTCAGGTGCGGCCGAGGCGCCAACCAATGCCAATTCCAGCAATAATCCCCGCCCTTTCAGGATAACTTGAAATTCGTGTCAGACGGCACTTTTCTGCGACGCGCTTTTCGCGACGAGGCTGCCACGGAGAAAGTGAAGAGTGGGTGAATTGCTCATTAATGGATCGATTGCGCTTTTCCAGTCAAGCATAACAGACTTGTTTACACATTCAACATTCTGAGTTCTAAGCATTCTCAGCATCCTCGTACTGCGGCTTCAGCGCGTCGAGTGAGTTGGAAGTGTCCTCGGACACCATCGCCAACATGGCAGCTCTATCAGAGGACTGTGAGTACCACGGGAAAGCGCATCTTGACCTCTACTGATCGTTTTACAGTCACCGTCGATGCGAACGAAGCCGTCCGAGTCTCAATCGTTCAACCCGGGCAAGACGGCAGCCTCGCGACCCGTCACGCCTTCCACCCTAAATTCACCTACCCTATCGTCGGCGAGGCGGAGCAGATCTTCGGCTACAAGGGCCTAGACGTCGAGATTCGGTTTGCGGCACATGATCTACGTCCACACATTAATATCTCCTATGACCAGAAGTTCGCGACCGTCGGCGAAACCAGCGCGCTCGATCTGAACAAAAAGTTCAGCGACTTCCTACCTCCCTCAGCCTTCGAGCAAGGCTTCGAGTCGCGAGTGTCGAATGATCCAGATGCAGCATCGTGGACACCTCCCGGCGAGCGCGTGAAGACGTACACAAGAGGCGCTGAGAACTACGAAGTATGGGCGGGCTCACTACTCGACATGCCAATGCGAACGCTTGTCGACAACATTCAGATCCTGATTGTCTTCTTCATTGAGGGTGGGCAGTTCATCAACTTAGATGATGTGGACTGGACACTGGATCGATGGAGAGTATACCTCGCGTACCACAAGGCTTCGAAACCGTCCACCACGACCGCGTCTCCATATTCCTTCGTCGGCTATGCAACAACCTATCGCTTCTACAACTTCCAGAAACCAGCGGACGACCATAGCCTCGTCTCCTTCCCGTTCTCAGAGTCCATCACACCTAACAAGTTGTCGTCACGCCTAAGAATATCACAATTCCTCGTCACCCCACCATACCAGAGCTCCGGCCACGGCTCCGCTCTGTACCAGGCAATATACGACGAGGCGATGGCTGATCAGACAATTTTCGAACTGACGGTAGAAGATCCCAGCGAAGAATTCGATAAGTTGCGCGACATGAACGATTACGAAACCTTGAGACCGCAATTCGAGGCTGCAGATATCAAGATCGACAGTTCACCCTTCGCTGGCCTAGACCGTGGTCGCCTGAAGAGGATACCAACCGCCAAACTGCTTCCTCTTGAGCAGTTGCAAGCAATCCGAGCTAAGAATAAGATCGCGAACCGTCAATTCGCCCGATTGGTCGAGATGTATCTTCTTGCCCACATACCATATTCCCGTCGTGCTGCTGGAGGCGGATCTCTGACAAGCCTCAAAGTCCGCGGCGCCAGGAACCCCAATGCAGATGACCGGACATATTACTGGTGGCGGCTGTTGTTGAAGCAGCGCATCGTAAGAAAGAACAAGGACGTACTTATGCAGATCCCCTTGGAAGATCGACACACGCAGATCGAGGACAGTGCTCGCGGCCAGGAGGATGAGTATGAAGGTCTCATCATGATGTACGCTCTGCGAAAGAACAAGGAGGCGGATCGACATGGTAATGGATCGTCCTCGACCTCATCCGCTGCAGTAAGGAAGAGGAAGGTCATAGATGATGATGACGACGAAGAGGATGAAGAGGAGCTGAACGGCGATGGACCATCGTCGAAGAAGGCCAAGGTCTAGGAAAGGCCTTGATACTGATGCTTCTCAACCTCTGCAAGGTATTCGGATTGTGGATACTGATTTGACTTTTTCGGTTGCGAAGAGCGAGTGGCATTCGTAATGCTGAAGGGGCGTTCACCCAACGGACAGTCGTTCATGAGGATGCTATCAGAGCCTCAACTCGCAGATGACTTGTCCCCCGGGCACAGATGGGTATTGATATCCAGTTGAGTGGTGGTAAGGGGGTAAAGATATCGGATAACGCAGAGCCGCTCGTTTTCCACTTCATCGAAAGTGATATCGAAGGAGATTTCTGGGACGAGAGAGCCTCGCGCCACTGCGACCGCCGACCTCCTAGGTCCCCAGTGTAGCACGATGATAGCTCACGAATTGAAGACGCTCTTCAGCTTCTTCCTCAGCAATGACATATTCATCTTCCCCCAGCAAGGCGCCTTCTTCCCACATCTTGTCCAATTCTTGCTCATCGTCGCCTGGCACCGCCCAGACGCTTTCTCGTAATCGTTTGTTTCGTTCCCTATCCTCTTCGATCCGCTGTTCGATGGCTCGCTTGTCCATTTTGGATACGCCGTTCGGTTTGCTGGGCCGTTCTGCTCCTGTTCGGGGTGTGGCTTTCTGGCTTCCCTCTTGAGCGGCGCCGTCGGGGGCAGTGAATTCCATAGGGTCTTGCACGCCTTCTGCTTCGGCCTCGTCGCCTAGTAGCTTGCCCAATTTCTCCTCCTTGTCTTTCAAGCCCGTCTCGATGCTCGTGATCACTTGCGCTTTGAGCACACCTTTCTCGCCCAGACCGCTCACCACCCTCCGCACGACCTTGACATTCGCGCCACTCTGCGCCACTGCATCGACAATCCGCAGAATATCCCGTCGGATCATCTCCACGTACCCGGCATGGCCGCCGTCCTTCATGTTCAGATCCGCGTGATGTTCCAGGAAGTACATGATGTTGGCCTTGTTGTTCATGTTGGAATTTGAGCCCCGCTCCAAGTTCTCTAGGATGCAGGAATGGAGGTCTTCGTCCATGTCGCGGTGCTTGAGGGCATAGTGGGCGGTCTTGATGCTGGCGGCTGCGGAAGCGGAGAGGTGGGAGAGGAGGTTTGTGAAGCGCATGCGCACTTCGAAAGGGTCGGCCATGGTGTATAGCTACCAATGTGTCGATCTATGGTGCGAGAATGATGTGCAGAGTGGATGAAGAAGGAGGTGGTGGTCACCACACCTGATTGTGAGACGTGGTGGACAGCAAGCAATGGTAGGTTCCCCGCTCAAAGGAGTCTCCTGGAGAGATGGTGCTCAAAGTATGATCCCTCTCACTATTCATGACCACGGAAACTCTGGTACTGGTAGGGGTTGTCAGCACAGGCATTTGGGGAGGCTCCGCATCCCAGTAAGGCTCAGCTCATTCGGTACCTTGCAGACGGACATGGGCGGCGATCATGTCGATGCTCTCTCCGCCCTTTGCATCGGAAATTATTTTCTACAACTCCCCGCATTTCGCTTCCCTCACGATTGACCTTGAGTCGCTACAAGGCAGAAGAAACGCAAAGACTCTGTGTCGATACATATGATACTTTGATTGACTTTGTGTGATTCAGGTCTTCATCGCCAAATTGAACAGCACATTCAGACATGGCGACCGTCCTCCGCGTGCCCAACGGCCTCAACGGCGAGTCCGCATCGAATGGCATGACTCTAACGATTCTGGGGTGTGGTGAGTCCAGCTATCGCAACTGCCATTATATCTTAACAATCTACTAAACGTTATCAGGAACCCTCGGTATCGCCATCCTCTCCGGAATCCTCTCCTCCCTCAGTGAATCCACCCTCTCGCACGCTCCATCCCCAGCATACCCCGACTCCGGCACCGCAACACCAACAACCGACTCGTCACCCTCCCTTCCCAACCGCACCCCATCGAGATTCATAGCCTGTGTCCGACGCCCCGAATCTGCCAAAAGAATAAAACGCGCGGTTGAGACATATCGTACCCCTGTTACCGTCCTGCAGAACGAGAACCTCAAGGGCACGCAGAATGCTGATGTCGTGATTTTGGGTTGTAAACCGTACATGGTCGGTGAACTTCTCCGCGAGGAAGGCATCAAAGAGGCGTTAGAAGGGAAGCTGTTGATCTCAATATGCGCGGGCGTGCCGGTCGAGCAGATTGGTCGGGTCCTCTACGGGGAGTCATATCCTGACAATATCCCTGGAAATCCGTGTCGGATTGTGAGAGTTATGCCCAACACAGCAGCGATTGTAAGGGAGAGCATGACCGTTATTGCGACCTCGACACCATCATTACCGGCGGAGCTGGCAAGTGTGGTTGAATGGATCTTCACAAGAATTGGACGGGTAGTACACTTACCAGCTAGTATGATGGATGTATCGACTGCCCTTTGTGGCTCGGGACCCGCTTTCCTCGCTCTTATGCTGGAGTCACTTGCAGACGGGGCTGTTGCTATGGGACTGCCCAGGGCAGAAGCACAACTTATGGCTGCGCAGACGATGAGAGGCACGGCCGGAATGGTGCTGAGTGGAGAACACCCTGCATTGGTGAGGGAGAAGGTTAGCACACCAGGTGGATGTACAATTGGCGGATTACTTGTGTTAGAGGAGGGGCGAGTTCGAGGCACCGTCGCCAGGAGCGTTAGAGAAGCCACTGTCGTTGCGGCGCAGCTGGGGAAGGGTGTTAGTGGTGTAAATGGCACCAGGTTTTAATTGCAGAAAGGCAAAAGGAAGAGTCAGGTCGTTGACGGGACATTGCTGTGCTTGAGAGTCGATAAAAGCGTGAATAGGTACAGGAGTTCCGAATTTGGCCTCTTGTAATCTCGTCTTGTCGTTGAGGGGGGGAAGCCTCGAAAGTCCTCTTCAGCAAACCATATTGAAAGGCCCACGTCCCTTCAACAAAGGAGTCATTTCCAATGGTGATTTGTACATTTTCGAGTCTGTTCGAAGTCCTCACACATGATCTCCAGTATGATTACAGTGGTCATTGGTTCAAGTCACACCCATCCGCCATACATGTACGGCCGAAGAAGAGGTCGATCAGCTTGCATCGGCGCACGACCTTGTTCTCCCACACGCACCGACCAATCCATTGACACTTCGCCAGTCCAGGGCTCGTCTCATCACCTGCTTGGATGAGCGTCGTGACGCCTCGGTCTGGCCATCATGGCGTCCGTAGAACAAGTCGTTCGTTGCCATCTCTTTCTTCAGCTAGTATTCCGCCATTATTCCTTACGACATCGAGACGACTGCCCCAAGCGCCTTCATGGCTGCGACAATCTTCTCGGCTTCCTCTTTCGGCACGCCCTCCTTCATCTGCTTCGGTGCGCTCTCCACGAACTTCTTCGAGTCAACCAAACTCAATCCCAACAAGCCCTTGACCTCCTTAATCACCTTTGGTTTGGCGGTCGCATCGAAGGATTCGAGTTTCAGGGTGAACATGGTCTTCTCGGCGGGTGCAGGTGCCGCTTCTTCTGGCTCTGCCTCGACCGCTGCGGCTGCGGCGCCCCCTGCAGCAGGGGCTGATGCTGGAGCAGCGAAGGCCATGTCGGGGATGTTGAGTCGAGACTATGAGAAGAACTTGTAAGTTTGTGTATAAGAAGTAGAAGCCATCTAGTTAGGAAAAGTGAAAAGCTGTATAGTCCGCGCACGCGGGTTCTTCGGACATACCTTTAAGCTTGCAACCAAATCAGCCGTCTCCAGTAGTGTCAACTGAGATATTTGATCCACGATTCCAGCAATCTTAGGATTTGCAGGTGCAACTGCTGCATCTGTTGACTGCCATCTTCTCGACTGCGTGAAGCTGTTTTTCCGTCGTTGCTGGTTGGCGGAGGAAAGTCGGAGGCATTGTGATGAGAGGCTTCGCTTCTGCGTTCGAGCTGCGAGGTTGCAGCATCGATACGTTGCGGACGATAGTGACGTGGACATGGCGTATCTAGAGCAGCGGCAAGAAGAAAAGAAAAAAGGGCAAAGCTTCAGAAGGATGTACAGTTGCTGGCGAGGACATCGTACTAAAAGTTCGAGGAGTCGCGCAGGACGGCTTTCGCTGCACTGAAATCATACAGTTTGACACGTGACCGGAAACGGCACATCGAGTGCTGCGAGTCAACAAGATCATCGAGCCGTGGACGTTCACCACCAGACCAAGGTGATAATGAAACTTTGACATAAACATTAAGTAGAACGGGTTAAGCCCATAGAGCCGACCATCACTTGGTCACTCCTTCCATAGATCGAAGCGCGCTTAGCACATCAGGTCTGTCCACGGTGCCACCACAGGATCTAGGGTCCTGCGTTCGAACACCCAGCTTGATACCGAAAGACCCCCATTATGGAAGAAGTCCCGGTCTTCAAATCTGCGAAGCGCAGAAAACTCACCCGAACGCGGATGGAGACATCACCCGACTCGGCACCACAATCGGCCTCGAATAACAACAACGGCAGCGCTCGTGCTAATGCCAGTAACGAAGACGACCATGAGGATGACGCCGTAATATCAAAGCTGATCGGCGCAAGAAAGAATGTCCGGAGACCGGCCACTGGCGTCCACTTCTCGACTACCAAGGCGGCACCGGAGGAAGACTCATCACAAGCACCGGTGAGATTGGACGAGAGCGACGAGAAGCCGCTCGATATGACGAATCGCTTCATCGGTAGCACTGGCCAGGTTGTCAACGTGGACAAGCATATGTTCGTGGCTCCCTTAACCCCATTTGAGTCAAGTGAATACAGCTGGCTAACAAGATAAGGGTCGCATTCATAGATTCCGAATTAGCTAGAAGACGCAATGCTCCCATACCAGGCACACACGACTCGCAAAGATCCAATGCTGGCTCACAGCACGATGCAACATCTTCGCACGACGCAGGAGCCTCGAACCAGCAGAAAGGGACAGCAAACCCGGCTGCCGCCCGTCAGCTAGCCGAAGTCGAACTGGGTCATTCGGCACACGACTTCAATCTCGCCCGCACCCAGGCCGCACTCGAACGCATCAAAGCAGGACAAGCTCCCATCGAAGACGAAGTGAAACCACCGAAACCTCGGAAGCCCCGTCTTGGCCGCGATGGCAAACCCATGAAGCCAAGGCCGAGGAAGGGAAGAAACAGCGAGGATATCGCACGAGACACCCTTGTAGAGCAGTTCCTCCACGAAAACAAGATTGATCTGTACGAGACGAGTACACCGGAACCAGCGAGTGCCAAGGGGCTTGAGGAGGGTGGTGGCGAAGATGCCGATGCCGACGAACGCTTTGCCGAGCAGTTTCGCCAGGAATTCCTGGACGCCATGGCAGAGAGGCGGAACAAGACAAAACCTGTGCCGCAGGCAAAGGGAGTCGCGGTACCGGAACCGAGAGGCCCGAAGCTGGGAGGAAGTCGAAGCGCGAGGGCAAAGATGGCACAGATACAGCAGCAACAGCAGCCTAGTTCAAGCAAAATATGAGAGAAAGCATAAGGTGACTTGTCGTGACGCCAGCGACAGCCGCCTCGACAACTCGACGGCAGTGTGCCTAGAGGCCTACAGGTAGTGCTATCTTTACACGAATGCAGTAGATCTTCTTCTCCGCCACTTTGCACAAGGCAAAATGAAAACGATGAAAAAAGTCAAGATATATCGTCAACGGTGATCAACACGGGTCATGGCACCACTTCACAAGGAAGTATACCCTCGGTGGGAGAAGCCTCTAGGCAAAGAACTGCTCATGTGCAAGTCGAACAACACCAGGAACCACCTCCGGTATTGCTCTAGTTAAACATTCCTGGACTGCCATCATCGAGGAAACAACTTTTAGTCAGTGAAGAAAAAAGCTGCGGGCGTTTTACTTCCCTTCCCTACGAGCCAGTGGCGTCATCAGTCATATCTCCTCTGGCTCCCCAGGGCCCCCGATCGGATGATCCGGCCCCTTCGGCACTATCAAGGTACACACCGGAGCCCCAACCCAAGGCGTATAAAGAGAGGGGGACGGTGGCGGACGAGTGCCGCGACTGACCTAGCCAACATGACCCCCGAAGGCGAGAGCCGACCCAATGAGTTGACGTATGATATATCAGGCGAGTCGATTTTCCAAATGTTCTGCTGGCGGCGAGATGGGCACCTCAGGGCAGCGACAGGTGGGAGTGTAAGACCTGAACGCGCCAGAGGGCGAGTGTGAGCCGAGCACCTGGTGGTCAATTAGGTGGCCAGAGCAGAACATGAGGTTGAGAGACTCTTGAAGGATAATGAAGGAGGGAAGAAAATTTTTCAGAGAAGAGACGGGGGAGGGACCCTTTTGTAGTCGAAAATTTTGCTGGCGGGTTGATCTGGGAGGCCACTGACTCATTTTCTTCCTGACAAGAATCCGTGCACCAGATCACGCTGGACGTTGCGAGCAGATCACACTGTTGAAGAGGCGTTGAGTGGACTATCCAGATAATCCCGTACCGAGTCTGCGGTTCAACGAGCATTTCGCCGCGAAAGTGGAGGCATCCGATCAGGCTGCAGCATGCAGCGGCAGAATGAAGACCTGTGATACGCCACTATCGAAAGTTCACTACGAGAGCAAAGGCATTTGATCAACCTGCACCATGCAGCGGCAGAACGAAGACTTGTGATACGCCAATACCGCATAATCACGACGAGACTTGAGCATCCGGTCTTCGAGGTGGGCGACACACACATGATTAGCTAGGAACCTGCCTGCGTCTGATCGGGTCCATTCTCTCCGGAAGCCGACTGCTTGAACTCTTGGACGATAGATCCAATGCCTATGGCTTCTTCAGCATAGCTCTCAATGCGCTTGGAACCACCGCGTGCGCAATTCCATCCGTCCCGACCGTAAATACAAACTCATCCAGCGATAGTCGTCCGTACACAACCTCCTCCGTAAAAGCCCAGCTAAGGCATGTGTTGGTGAACAAGCCTCCTGGATTGATGGCTGTGGGATCCTCAAATACCGCTCGGAACGCCATTTCATAGCTGCCGTCTGACAGAACAGTCTTGAGGTTCGTCGGGTACAATGTTACCTCGGCTGGGGAGCCAGAATCTTGAAAGATCATTTCTGCTGACCATGCGAGCATATCAGTGCCATTGCTGATCCATTCGGAGACAGAGAGGCCTAGTTGGGAGGACCTTGTCGTTAACGTAAGACTCGAGTTCAACGCTGGGTCGCTACTAGTATAAACTCCTGTGTAGCTCGCATTTGCCTCGTTTCTTGCAGCACTGATCGTTGCGGGAACGAATTGGTCAACAAGTAGTTGAGAGACTACCAGTACTGTCTCAAAATTGTGCGCGCCAGCCGCCATGACCGAAAATCCAACACCATAATCCGGCGAAAGAATTGATAAAGAGGCGTAGGCGCCTATATTGCCGGACTTGGTGTATAGATCCACTATCTGCCCTGTGTTGGGATCTGTGAAGGTCGCAATCTCGAAGGGAGCGCCAACTGAGAAATCGGGGTTTGCAGTGCGAGCAACGGGTTTCATCCATCGTCGAGTCAACGCAGGATGGATCGGCCGATGGAAGACAGTTCACGAGGAGTGGAGTAAGCTGATCCTGCACTGTATCGTCGTCCTTTGTCTCAGCACGTTTCGTGGCTCACAGAGCAGACCATCGTCGAGAATGAGTGGATGCAATACTTACGGATCTTCATCACCTGCGTCGAAGGCCCAACTGCTCTCGACTACACTGACCGGGATGATGCCGTTTTTCGTCAAGGTGTCGTTCTTAGGGAGTGACAATGCTGTCCTTGTCAAATTGAGTGCCTGCACCAGGTTCTTCTCGAAGATGACAGAGAATTTCTGGCCCGTAATCGATTCGAGAGCGTAGATGAGGATCTGATAAGCAACATTGGAGTATACGGGAGTCGTTCCAGGGAGATAGATCGGGGGACGCTGGAGGAAGTTTTGGAAGAACTCTGTCGGCCAAACGATTGCATTAGTGACACGGACTTTACATGAGAGGACAACACAATAACTTCGTACCTTTTCTGTCACACAGCGGATCTATGCCGCACGTTGGGATTGATGCGTTTTTGAGTAGAGGGAAGCCAGCCGCAGTCCAGTACAAAGTAGGTTTGACTTGCGTAATTTCGTCTTCGACGGAACCTGGATTAGCAGAATGTGTCAGGACTCGATGATCAAGAGTCAGACCATCAGCTACTAACTATCACGTCCAATGCACGCCATTTGACTCGCCAACTGACCGATAGTAATTATTTCCCCAGACGACATGGTTGACAGGGTCTTTTTGGCCGGAGCTGGAGCTTGCTGCAGCTTTGAGCTCCGGTACCCATTTAGTGACCGGGTCGTGGAAAATAGCATCTCCGGCCGCAATGAGAAATGAGTAAACCGCAAGCAATTTGGTCGCACTTCCAACCCGGTATATCGAGTTTGAGTCGACTGTACGAACACCGGTACCTGAATACCCTAGGCCCGGGGCGATGTGATGATATTCGTACAAAGATACGTCGCTAGAGGTTGAGAAAAACTCGAGGGAGAACGTCGTTGTGTTTGAATCGAACGGACCGTATTTCGATTTGCTCGACGAGATGATAGAATCAATCAAAGAAGTGAAGTTTGCAAACGCTGGTTTGAGTATTGAGGAGGCTGAGAGGTTCTTGGGAGCGGGGAATCCTGGTCCGAAGATAGGACATGGCTGGAAAGAAGTCACTGTTCTCGCGAGGAGAAGAGCTGCAGACAGGAAGAGCATGGTCTCAAGCTTGGATGAACGCGATTGAGGAAGTCGATCATTGCGAGACGGGCTGGAAAGTACGACACTTTTGAACGTACACCTTGTCCCTCGTTGACTGGGGTCTTGTCTTCCATGTCCACCCAGTCATTACTGACAAACCTTCAACATTGATGCTAGCAAGGTATCGAGGCCAACACCACAAGGGGAGCGGCTCTTGTTGGCGTATAGATCGATGTGCCTGGCTGACTTCGCTCAAGGGCCTGAGCTACAGCTCAGAATAGCAAGAGCTGAGCCCAATGACGGGTGGTGAAAATGAGTGTCGGTTCGAAGCTGCAATGGCGTAGTCACTAGTCACCAGGATTAAGAGACTCGACAGTGGACAACATGTGGTCAATGCCCCGAAGCCTTTGTGTGCGGTACTCCCGCTAGACTCGTCATGGTGCCCAGCGCGGAGTGCAGTGTTGGAAACCATCCACTGCTGAATCGACATCGTCAATAGGCTGCTAATAAGTGCATGCACTGCAGGAGTAGCTTGCAGCTAAGCTTTTCCGAGCCGTTGCGCTAGTGTCTGCAGCATGTTTGTCAGGATTTTCCCAGCCTTACGCACCATCCGCCATCCGATCCCATTATCTAGCCGAATGTCTTCAGCACCGATTCGAAGATGGAAAAGCTCCTGCTGGTCGCTGGAGCGAATGGTCATGCTCCAAGGGAAGGAAAAGATGACAAAGCTCTGCAAGTTGCATCACTGATAGGGCACGAGACTGTGTGGACGCGGCTGCGGAATGCCAATGCCATCGGCACTGGTTTGATCGTAGCGGTGATCTGGGAGATTTCGACTATGGCCGCCTTGTTTTTGAGAAGAAACAAATCTCTGGCAGGATCCTGATAACACAGGATAACATTTAGCCCGACTGCCTCAATTTCCTGTGCACGGTTTGTGCTTTGTGGAGGCAAGCACGTTCAACATATTGGTGCGAAAGGCGGAAGTTGCACACAAAAAGGATGAGGAAGCGACGCCTGTCTTCTTGGATTCTAGCTTCGCAATGGAGGAACACCCATGAAGGAATGATATTGCCTGATCGATCTCTCCCGATGCATCGGGTTCACTGCTGGCATTGTGCGTGACCACCATTGGGACAGCTTCATGAAGTCGAAGAAGGGAGTGCTTGACTTAAGGTGTGAGGTGTCCGAGGAGGAGACCTTTTGACAGTGAAGACAATATTCTGCCGCACCACCACCACCATCCAGCAGAAATTTGTGGCTGGTCGTCTCTGAACTTCACTTCCTCTGAGCAAGAGAAAAAAATCCTACAACTTTCACCTTACCTTCAGCTTCAGCTTCCCTTCCTATTTTATTCTTCTTGCCATCGCACCACCAACACCATCTCTTGAACTGAATACGCTTACACCAAAACACCAAGGACGACGAAAGGCTCTTGAGACCAAGCCCGCTTTACGCCACGATGCTTCAAGACACCCTCAACTTCCCCCTTCCCTTTGAGACCAAGCTAATCTTTGCTGACGTGAAGACAGAAACAGTCAAGCTTGAACTTGACGACCAACTGACTTAGACTCAGGCACAGTCAAAGCTCACCGATCCACTCAACAGGCGTGATCCTGCGAAATCCCAAAGGTGATCTCTTCATGCCGCGCACGGCAAGGGACTTCGATGCGATGTCAACTTCACCAAGGTAAGTTCAATCAGCTGGTCAGCACTCGCTTTAGCTCACATCACGTCTGCAGCTTCAGGAACAAGAGCCGCGAGCCGCCGATGACCACGAAAGATCAAGTGAAGCTCAACCGACCTTCACTCCCGCAGTTGCCAGGTTTCTCCCAAGGTCCCATGAAGAAAACACCAGGTCAGACACACAACAAGTAGCCATCCGATGGCGCATCCCAGACTAGGATCGAGGTGAGTGCGACTTGATACTTGAAACTTCATCACTGATTCCTGGCTTTAGGCCCGTTCCGTGACCAACTGTGACCCAGTGGTACACGTGAGGTGTCTGGAGGTAGGAAGGTGCGGGCTTTGTCCTGCTGGCTCCAGAAGCACAACACCTCGGCAAGCGGGAGCTCACGGCGTCCCTCAGCACACGAACCCCCACTCTGTGGTACCTGGAAGGCACCCGTTTTGATCAGAACCTCGAAGTTCTGCCGGCGGGGAGACAAAAGTTCTCGAAAGCCCAAATTAACAAAGCTGATGGGATAGTGGGTCGTGAGCTCCACAGAGAAGGCGGCGCTCAGTTGGGTGTTGAGCGCCTGACAAAACCTTCGACAACGCTTGTGTCGTCTGTCAACAGCGAACCAGACTTGTGCAGCCCAAGGATCCCTCGGAGCGAACCGAATGTCGACCCTTGCGAGTCCGTTGGATGAGAATCCCATGAAGGTCAACCGACTATCAATGGCCCCCCACAATTAACCAAGGCCGGAATGAGCAAGCACTCGCAAGACGAAAGGACCGGTACCAGAGACAAGTGAGACCGATCAGAAAGCCCCATGAAAAGGAAGGCCACAGTCAAGAACAAAAATCAATCAAAATCAAGTCGCGAAGAAAGGCACCGTGGCCAGAACACACAAGAACCTGTGCCCACGTCGAAGCCCAAATCAAAAAAGAAAGCATTCAACATCACAAGCAAGAGAATCAAGACCACGCTGTCAAAAAGGTCAAAGTGCAAAGTCAATGAGCACGAAGGCAGCAACTCCATCATGTTCGCCATGCAATCAGCAACAACAGATGGCGTCCTCCTGGATGGCAGTGAGGACAGGGACCAGCAGCGCGGGTGGTGTGGGTGGGCTGCTGGGGGGATTTGGGGAGACTGGAGATTGAGTTGTATGTATTGTGTTGAGGTTGGTGACTTGGTGTTGGGGTTGATATCTGCTGGTATGAGGGTGTTGGTGAGGTGAAGGTGAAGTGAAAGAAAGGGTGCTTGTCCGAGTGATCCAACAAAAACAAACACGAGAGAAAAAACAAGAATCTCTCACCCACAAGAACCTCTGGATACGTCTGGAGCGAGAAGATCTCATTCAACAACAAACAAACACAAAAAGAACAAAAGAAACAAGAGTCTCTCACTCACAAGAACCTCTGGATACGTTCGGAGCGAGAAGATCTCAATCAACAAACAATCAATCAAAACAAAAAACAAACAAACAACACCGAAGGGGACTCTCAATCCACAAGAACCTCTCGATACGTCGAGAGTGAGTTGATCCCCCGGTGACAAAAAAACAAATACGGATAGCTACAAGTTGAGCAATGAGCGGGTGGACAGGAGAACAGGGAAAGCTCTTTGCCTGGAGGTCATTTCATAGCAAAGCAAAGCGAGCACTGAGCGGGCATCAAGTACGGGAAAGCTCTTTGCCTGGAGGACTTCAGGACTAGTGATAGCACACAAAACTTGAGCAGTGAGCGGGCATCAGGGACGGGAAAGCTCATCTGCCGGAGGATGCTCAAACTTCATAGGGACACGAGGACAAGCAGCCCATGGTGGAGTGTGAGGTGGAGATGGAGATGGAGGTGGAGGTGAAGGACTTTTGGGATTCAAGGTTGGAAATCGTGGTGGTGGTGGTGGAAGTGAGAGTGCAGAAGCAGGTGGGGCAGGTCTTGGAAGTGAGGTGTTTGTGTGCATGTGAAATCAAGGAGAGGAGAGTGGATGAGCATCTTCCCGAAAAGAAGGGATTGACTCGAGGAAAGGGAAAAACAGAGTCTCGGTCACAGAAAGAGATGATCCAAAAGAAAGACTCTCAGACAGACAGGACAGCAGCAGGGAAGGAAAGGGACAGAAATCAGAGTCTCGATCACAGAAAGAGATGATCAAAAACAAAGACTCCCAGATAGGCAGACAGGACAGCAGCAGCAGGAGCAGAGGAAAACGAGTCTCGATCACAGAAAGGGATGATCAAAAACAAAGACTCGTACATAGCAGAAAGTCTGGAAGGCAAAGCTGAACAACAGCTGGAGGAGACACATGTACTAGTACTTGAGATAGATAGCAATCAGGGCATCGTGGGCGGACGATGAGATGATTGACATGAATGAATGAGACTGATATGAAGAAACACTTGAGACGAATCATCTTCGTGTGCCATTCAATCTTGCACGTACTCCTGAGGGGCACCGATGACACGAAGGGCGCGCGTGGGTGTCAGGTCAGTTTCGTGTGTAGATATGTGCTCAGCTTGTGTTCATTGTACATCCGATTCTGCTCTGGATGAGCTGGGAGCCTACCTAGGTAGACTTTCGAACCTGGGCCCGATCCCAGACCTCGCTGGTCACTTGGACAGAAATTTGAACACATCGGGAATAAGCACAGAGAATCAGATGACGTCTGGGTAGCAGCCCTCAGTGTTGAGAAATGCCTGGAAGACTGATTGCTGCTTGCTCCTCCAATATCGACTAGGCAGGCGCCGCTGGGATTGACGTGAACAAGACGCACAAAGCAAAGAACTCCCCCAACGCCTTCGCTGCTCTTTCAACCTGGTCTTTCCTCTTCAGCGTGAGAAACCGCGCTCAAAACAATGAGCGTGCTTGCCGCGGCATTTTTGACTCGGACATTAAATCTTGACTTTGCGCTGCTTGCTTCGATGGGTGCCTGTACCGGACGGCCTCCATATTGCGGTCGTCAGAGCACTGCATGGGAGAGACATGGCGCGCGTGTGAAACAGACCGTGTGGTATTCAATTAATCCACGCCGGCGTAGAGATCGACGACGATGTTGACAGCACTGTAAAGGGCGAGGTCAGTAACGAGCCCCCACGGACTGGAGAAAGCAAAGTGTTGACTTACGCGACAAGAATCTCCGCGGCGATGAGGATGATGACTGTTATCGGTCAGCAGCGCCGCCGACAACAGCGTCCAAAGAGCTTACCGATCCATTCCAATACTTCTCCATGTCGTCTGCTTCCTTGTTCTCTCAGTACCGCAAGCAAATCTGTGTCATGTTAGCGAGGTTTCTCGAACCTCGATCTCCGTTATAATCCTCGAGCTTTCAATGCTTACCTGCGATGACATCGAGTCTCTCAGTCAACAGCCCAACACGCTGCTCGATCTCCAGATAGCTCCTGACAGCCGCATAGACCGGCTCAAGATGTGGTTCCGCCCACATCAGCTCCGGACTATCGAGTACAGAACCCTGTAGATGAATGTTGATTCTCAAGATGAATAGCTCTCCTATTTGCATGTTCAACTGTCTTCTCGTCAGGTTGACACTTCCGGTTTGCGCAATCAGTGCGGGTAAGGGCGATGTCGTCTCGATCGTCTCACTGACAAGGTCTTCGAACAAGCTTGTCTTGACCGATTGTGACAGTGCATGGGAGATGGCCAGCTTCGTCATATGGTTCCGTGGGTCTCTTAGTGAAATAAAGTCGTTGTAGATCCGCGCTTGGTACTCCTTGGTGTAGTAGAAGTTGAAGTTTTCCGTCTGTACAGACTCGGTGGGTAAAGGAGCGTCACTAAATTTGGACATGTCATTTAAGAACCTTTGCTCTTGCTGTACTGTCATCCCCCAGATGACCACCGTGCCGTAATCAAAGATGAAAATCTCGGGGGTATGAACAGTCGTGGAGAGCTCGGAATTCGATCTTTCATGCATCTCATCAGTTTCTGGATGGCGGAGGTCGCTAGAAGAGTGACTGGTAACAGCAGACAGTTCTTCGAGGGTGCCTGGCCTTGCTGATGATGCTCCATCGGACGGACTCAGCTCGTCTTGCAGATCGATGAGATTCTCTCTTCGGTGCTTGTTGTTGTCTTCGACTTCGACGACACTGTCAGAAAATCTCCGTTCTCCGGGGCTTATCCTCGGCGATGCCATCACCCGCGCGAGCCGCTCTTGGACGGGACTTGAACCTCTTTCACTGGATTTGTTCTTCTTAAGATACTCATAGTCGTAAGGCCCGTACAGACACTCGTCAAATAGTTTTGGATTTGCACCTCTAGTCCTTGCTCTTGACTTCATAAACTTCATGATCCCTTCAAGCCTGTAGCCCTGCGCCATGCAGTATGCCGTCACTCGAGGTAACCTGTCTCTGTCCGCCTTGCCCAGTCTCGCGGCGTCTCGTCTCGCTGTAGGATCTTTTATCCTTGTGAACTGTGAATACACATCCCTACCACTTTCTTCGTCCGCATCTTCCTCGTCTATATCGGGATTCGGCAAGATCTTTAACTTTTCTGTAGTCTTTGTGGTTCTTTGCGCGCCGGCTCGTGGTGCGTTGAATGGTTGCGTGGTGGGCAGAGGAGCTCCATGACTATTTCTTCTTCGTAGCTTCGAGTTGAATGCACTCAGCATAGGCGGTTGGTCTCGAACTGGTTGACTTGAGCTGGTGAGAGCGGCGGAGGGACTTTGCGAGGGTCTGAGGTTCCCTGTCGATGTAGCACCCGACTGAGTGCTGACAGATGTCAACGGACTAAACGTGACGGTCCTTGATGGACGTAGGCCGGGTCTTGAGGGTGATTCGCCGGGTGATGTATGGGTGGGAAGTAAAGGCGACGACTCGCCGGCTGCTGTCGCCATGGCTTCCAACTTTTCACGAGGAATCGGTTGGCATGAAACACAGAGAGCAACACAAATTGGAAGTTCTTCAAGATGTACTAGTGAAGACAGAGTCGCATGAAATGCTATTCAGAAGGACATTCGTTCCTGCCGACCAGATTCAAGGTGAGGAAAGAACGGCACGATCTGGGCATGCTCCGATTTCATCATCGCCCGAGCTTTCTGGCTCCACCGAAGTGCTTGATCACCTTTAGCGGGCTTCCGGAAGGCACGAGCATGCATCCTCCATAATTCCAACGCATTATTGATTTACCTCTCCTGCAGCACAACTTCACCTCCGCGCCCTCTGCATATATGCCAGCTTGCCCAGGGCGGACACTACGAGCTTAAGTGAACGGAATCTATTCGATCCCTACACAAGAATGACTGAACCTGCTAAATTTACAAACTTCCCAGAGCACTGTTGAGCCTCCAGCCATCCCGCGCCCCAATTATCACCAAGCCGTATCAGAAGGATGATCAGTAGTAATGTGTCTCGTCGGGTGTTCGGCCACGGAGGTAGGCTGGCTCAGTGCCGCGCACGTAGATATCCTCGAAGAGGATCTTGGGCGTTGGCTCAGGGGCGGGCATCTTCTCAGCCTCAGCGACCTCACTGTCGACATCCTCTCTCGCCTTCTTGTCAATCTGCTTGAGCTCATCCTCCTGACACACTCCCCAGTCGAGGATCTTCTGCTTGAGGCCGGCAATAGGATCATTGGTCGATCGCATTCGTTGAATTTCCTCTCTGGTTCTGTAGGTTGTGCCAGGGTCGGACATGGAGTGACCACCGTATCTGTACGTGACGAACTCAAACACCAAGGGACCCTTTTCAGAGGTCGTGTGCTCTTTACCGTATTCCACCGCAGCCTTCACGGCAAGCACGTCCATGGCGTTGATCTTCAAGCCTGGGATGTACTGTCCTCGCTTGTAGTACTCTGTCAAAGCCGACGATCGAGCAGCCGAAGTACCCATACCATACTTGTTGTTCTCGCAAGCAAAGATGATCGGTAGGTTCCACAGCTTGGCCATGTTGAACGCTTCGAAGACTTGGCCTTGGTTGGATGCGCCATCGCCGTAGAGTGAGAGCGTCGTTGTTTTGCTTCCGGTGTATTGATGCGCAAATGCAATGCCAGCACCCACGGGTACCTGAGCTCCAACGATACCATTGCCGCCGTAGAAGCCGGGAGCGAACATATGCATAGAGCCTCCTTTTCCGTAGGCGATTCCTTCTCGTCGGCCAAGGAGTTCACCGATGATGGACTTGACTGTGCCGCCGCGCATCAACGCGAAACCGTGACACCGGTATGCGGTAATTATAGCATCGTCTCTAGTGATGGCATGTTCAATACCGACTGCGACAGCTTCCTGACCTGTTGACAAGTGGCAGAAACCTCGGATCTTCTTCTCCTTGTACAATCTGTCGGCCGCCATTTCCATACGTCTGCTAAAAGTCAGGCACAAACACTGGTTTCTTCTACACGCTCCCGACTCACCGGACTGCGACCATGTCATAGTACATCTTCTTCAGTTCCTTCTTCGTCGTGTCGAGAGTATATGGGGGTGGGTCGAAGTTGTAGGTTTCGAAGCTCTCATCTGAGAGCTTGACAGGGAAGGGTTTGTCATCCTCCTAGACGCGCATAATCAGTCTTCGCCCTGGCCTGAGTCCTGTTCTCGCAGAATCTTACATCGGGAACATCGTCCTTCTCTGCATGCGAGCTTGCGGCGTCCGTTGTGACGGTCCTCCGGGCCAGCTGGTAGGCTTGTCTCCTAGGGAGCGTCTGCAGGCCGAAGCCTCTCAAACAGGCCCTCGACAACATTTTGGCAGAAAGAGTGAACGAAAGAAAAGAAAAGAGATGCTGGGGAGTCGGTCTTGTTGTCGAGGAGGAATTGGTGAGCGTTGAGAGCCCCGAAAAATCACGCTAACCATGGCGAAGCTCCAAAAAAAGGGACCACCATTTGTTAGAGGCAATCCACCCGAGCTCCTTCATGCTTCAACGACTCGGACTGTGGCCCGACAACTCTACAGGAAACCGAAACTTTTTAGATCGTTAACATGGATTGCATGTATTCATTCGCTCTCTCATATGGGGTGCCTGCCTTGCTGCAATTTTCCCATGGTAGTCCATAAACCGCGTCTGTACTCTCCGTTCCCCATCATATGCCAGGGTATCACGGCCACGAGCCTTCTTCTTGGTGCTGCCACCGTCCCACTAGCTATCGGTTTTCCACTGCACATGAGCATTGACAGCCCTTGCACGTCTGTGCAAAATAGAGTCTTCGCCTTCCAATTCAAGTACCACTCAATAACCCCCTGATCCTATCATTCCTGGTTGAGCTCCGTAACCTCCAGGAACTCCACCCTGATGTCCTAGTTGTGCCGGTTGTTGCAGTGTAGAGCTGACATGGGATCTACCATGTCCAGCATAATTGGGCAAGTCCGAGAACCACGGGTGTCTCAGAGCATCCTGCGCGCTGATTCTGTTCTCCGGCCTGAGCTGTAACAACTTGCCCAGAAGGTCCAGACCTAGTTGGTCAATTTGCGGCAGAAGAATTGCCAATGATTGAGTGGCATAGGAAGGGAAGCTGCTCTTGTACTCGGGTAGCTGAGAAATGCCTGGCCACGTCCGCTCCGAGGGTGTGCCCATCAGTCGGAAGATCTTTTGTAGTTGGTCCTCGTTTGTGGTCCCAGGAAACAAAGGTCGGCCGGTATACATCTCTGCCATGATACAGCCCGCGGACCAGATGTCAATACTCGTGTTATACGTCCGTGACCCTAAGAGAACGTCCGGCGCTCTATACCACAGCGTGACCACCTCGTTCGAGAATGTGTTGACCGGAATCCCAAAGGCTCTTGCCAAACCGAAATCCGCCAGCTTCAACTGTCCCTTAGTATTGATGAGCAGGTTTTGCGGCTTGAGGTCGCGGTGTAGCACTCGGTTCTCGTGGCAGAAGGCGGTCCCCCTCAGTAGATCTTGCATGAATCTCTTGATGGTGACATGGTCAAGTTGGCCTCTGTCTCCTCGTGCGTCCATGTACTTCTTTAGATCCTTGTCCATGTACTCGAACACCAGCATGAGCTTGTTTTCGGTGTGAATGACATCGTGTAGTGTGACAATGTTCTCATGCTTGAGCTCCTTCATCAAACTGATCTCTCTAATTGCGGTCGATGGAGTGCCTTCTTCTGAATCAAGGTGGATTTCCTTCAGCGCCACGAGTTCGCCTGTCTGTCGGTTTCGGCCCTTGTAAACGGTGGCATATGTTCCTTCACCCAACTAGGCTAGGAATCAGTTTTGTCTGCGTCTTCTGGTGCAAGACTGCTCAAGCTCACCTTCTCTAACTGCTGGAACGAGCTAGGATGCCTTCGATCCATGTCTGTGTACGACCTGCGCTCTTGGACGTTTGTAATTGCGGAAGGCGGGGTACTGCTGCCTTGAAACAGCACGGAGGAGGGTGAAATAACTCGCTCGGCGAGTTGCTGCGCAGTAAGTCTTTGAGGTTGCGGGCGAGTCCCTTGCTGAGGATGTGTTTGAGACTGAGACTGGGAATGCTGAGAAGATGTGTTCGAGGATACTGAGGTGCGGTGTGGAATAGAAGTGGAACGTGAAGATGAAGACATGACAAGGCACCGCGGGGACCAGGGCCGAGAAAAAGAGAGGCAGCCTCAGCCTCTTTAGGATTTCGCTAAGATTGGTGGACGGCGGCGACGATCATCTGTTTGCCTTGACGCACCAGGCCAAACTCCTGTGAAACGCGAATCATTTGCCACAAGCGGCTAATAGTGACCACGGTGCCTGCTTGAGAGCCAAATGGGCGCTGCTATTCACAAAGCAGAAGCAAACTCTCGAACTACAACATGTCATTTGTGCACGACCGCCCTTTCCAGAACTTCAACCAGCGCCAGCAGCGCCCCGCTACTCGCTCGCTGTTGGCTCATCGACGGTCGACAGGCGCGCCTCGCCTGTTGTTGCTGCCAACGGATGACGATGGAGTATTTATACCTCGGCGCTTGCCCCTCTTGCCATGCGTGGACTGCAAGCCTGAGTTTCAAACAACCGCCGTGTCTCAGCCTTGTGCCGCACTCACGAAGAGACAGGCTACGGCACTGTAATGCGAGCAAGAGGCGTCCAGTATCAAGATTAAGATAAATATATTATGTTTAATTAGCGACTCCTCGCCTGGAGACTGACCAGCAGCTTCCAAGGGGAGTCCAATCTATCCTAGCGGGCTCGCGCCCATCTTTTATCTCGCTGGCTTGGGCCAAGATTGGTTCTTCAGGACATGTCAGACTTTTGTGAGATGCTATGACAATCGCTTGCTTTTGAACATGCTAAGTCGCTTCAGGATGACAGACAATCGTAGACAACGGCCGTTAGTGAGAGGGGGGTATCTTCTTCAACACAAAATCAAAAGCTTGCAGATATTCTCTTCATTGTATGGCGTTATAAGTCGTTTCATATTCGTCATGAAGCCTCCAGGGCTCTGTTGTCGTGAGGATCATAGATAATAGTGTGTTGTTGAGCATGGAGATGGAGATGGATCAGGCTGTGCGTGGGTTGCCAGTGGACGATTGTGGCTGTCTCTTTCCTCCAGCAGTCGCGAGAGTAGAGACAGCCGGTTCACTCATTGTTCGCCGGCGGGTCTCGAAGACTGGGCGTTGGCCGTACGCAATGAGCATCTTGAAGCTCGAACCTCGACCTTTGCACTCTCCCAGTACGTTTTTGTCAGCAAAGATGCTCTTGCTAAGATTGCCGTCGCTGATGACACTGGCCTCAAAGCAGTGCTGCCACCACGTTCGTGCCGTCCTGGACACGATCTTTCCAATGCGCAGATCTGCATTGTCAGATCGATCGGAGAGGAGTTCGTTCAATGAGAGGTTCGCCCCTCGGCGACCTTGAGCAAACGTCATGCGTGGAGATGCAGCTCCTGGGCGCAAATCACCAGATGCCCGCTTGGCGAATCCGTCTGACCCACGGCTGGAGCGTGATGATGAGGAGGAATCACCAGATCCAGAAGGACGTCCTGCTACAGGAACTCCAACGACACAACGGCTGATGTTCGCAAAGCCTCGTGCGCCAAGGACGCTCTGCACATTATCGATGATGGGCCGGAGACTGATCTGCTTGTCTGCTGTTGTCATCCTGAACTTCAGCTCTCTAACTGCCCTCCGGGTTTGTACCCCCATATTGACAATGTCAAGATCCAGCAACATCAGTTCGAGGTATCCGCCAGGAAGAAGCACACGTCGACATTCGGCTATAATGTTCTTCAATTTCGCTTCTGCCATTGCAGGTGGGAAGCGCAGCACCACCACGGAGAAGAAGGCGGGTGGGAAAGGGAATCGCTCGTGGAAGCTGGCCACCTCGGCCCGTCGATGGTTATCAGGGGCATGTTGAGAAGGTTTCGAAGTCCTTGTTCCTTTGGTGTTTGTTTTCTCCTTGAGGTCATGTACAAAAGCTCTTTGAGCTTCGTAGTTCACTGCACAGTAGATCGACCAATCTTCGTTGCCTAATCCGTCGATGACAAGTACGTGTCGTTCGGACAGAGTGTGAATCTCATCATGCGCTGGCGAGAACAGGACACGTCCAAACGAAAGCCATTTGGACACCATGAGTGAGGCATAGTGAAGCTCGCTTTGCGCAACTGGGTCTTTGCTGCGTTCGACAACTTCGAGCATGGCGACGTTCTCCTGGTGGGACGATTCAGGCGGCAGATCAGGTGCACTTGTGGTCGTCGCTACGCGTTCGAGAGAGTGACCTGAAGTGGACGTGCTTAGGCGCTCGGAAGCTTTGGCGCTGTTGCCGGGATGGTTTTCGTACTCGGAGAGCAGATCCCGAATTGAAAAAGGAGAACCAAGGTCAGCGGAAGAATGTAATGCTGAGACAATCCTTGAGCGGCGCAATCGAATGTCTTCGCCAACACTGCGCGCGTGCATTGTTGGGGGTGGAAAGACAACTGGAGGTGTGACTGAGGTCGCGGGTGCCCGTGCAAAGAGAGGTCTTTTCATGGCTGGAATAGGAAACTCGGAGAGGATGGGATCCCAAGGCTGTGCACTTGTAGAAATATTCTGCGCCGAGTATTATGTATCTGGCTCGAAGCGCTCAGTCTCTGGCTCATCCCGACGCGATAATGCTTTGATGCTTTTCCGGGCTCGAGATGGCGACATGACATGGTCGATGAAGTCATCGTACTCGTTCCAAACCTCATCGATACTGGGGCTTCCAGGTAAGTAGCCACTCAGCTGCCTGCCGCTCCTGCCATAGAATCCACCGCCTGGTGCGCTTGACACTAGGGAAGGGCCCAGAATACTCAGGACGCCCCCTGAGCTGCTCGAAGTCGAACCGTTAGAAGTCTGTCTGGAGGGAAACCGCAAGAACTCAGCTTCCCCTAAATTCGGGGCACTGGCTGGCTGGGCGGTATCAGGACTGATGAAGGGTCTGCTAGGCAATACATCGGTGCTGATTTGGAGTGGCAGAGGCATAATGGCATCTGAAGGATTCGGCGCTGTGGAGGGATCATCGAACACAGGAGCTCTCAAGAACGGCTGGGAGAAAGACGTCCGGCTCGGTTTGTGTTCTCTCTCATTCCTCGGTACCACCGCAGGAATTCTACCAACTCGAACAAGGCGTGGCTGCCGTGGTGGGGATTGCGCTGCCTGGGACGGTACCAGTTCGTCTGTATTGTGCAACGGGACAGGGGGTGGAGATTTCGTGAATGATTGTGGCGGCGATATTGGTACATTCGGAAGGAACTCATTGTCTTCGTAGGGTTGCGGTGGTAGTTCATCCTCCAGGACGAAATAGTGATCAGACACTCCAATCAATGGGCTGACTTGGGGAGATTCCACCACCTGCGCAAGGTAGTCTCCAACGTGCTCGGGTGGATTGACTTCACTCTCGGAATCCATCATGGCGTAGTACGGCATTGATCGAGCAACCGGGATCGCCGAAACACTGACTTGCATTTCCTCAGGCGACGACGAGGGCAAAGCGACAGGTCTCTCTGGCTCGGGATCGGTTCCTCTTCTTCGAAAAATGTTCCATCGAAGCTTCCTAGACTTTTTCTCCTTTGTCTTCTGTAGTCCAAGATCTCCCCGGCTGGGATCAGTAGTTGTGCTCGGGGTAGAGGCAGGAAAGGCCGAAGATCGACTCTCGTCCTGGCTATTGATGTAAGTAGCAGCAGAAAGGCCCTCGGTCCGGATCGGAGTGGGCAAATTGAAGCTGTCGGCATCATTTCCAAAGCGCTGTGATCTTCGAATTGCCAGTGTGGGAGCGCCAGTCTGGCCGGATACGTGGTCTCTGACATTAATTGGCCTTTCTTGGAAAGATTTCTGGCCGAGTGAAGTTTGAGACTGCGAAGGCGTATCCCATCGATCGAACACGGTGCCACTAGGCGGCGAAGAGCCATAGATGTCTAGCTGATTTTCAGTGTTGCTCTTCATGCTACTCCCAGAACCTCCTATGATTGGCACTGGTTTCAATCGTGTTGAAGCAAATTCGTCCAAATCCGATTGACTGCTGCGATTATGGCGACTGCTGCTGCGGCTTTCTTTGCCTTTTGATGAGAACAGCGGTATCCTTCTGGTGCTGCTGACAGATCTTTCGCTCTCGCTGCCTGCGGCTGAAGTGCTCTCTTGCGATGTTTTGCGGCCTCTTTTGCCATATCTACCGTAACCCTCATGGCCTGTGCCAGCAGTGGGCCCTTTCCGCTGCAACTTGCGCGGCGATTTTTCCACCTCGCGAGTAGGAGATTTGGCTCTGCGACTGAAGAACCCCAATCGAGAGAATGTCCCCGTCCGACTAGGGGAACTCTGTGTTTTTGATGACGAGTTCCAAGGTGTCTCGGGAGGAGCTTGTATAGGTGCATGCCTTTCTTGTCTTTGCACAGGCTCACTTGACTGTGGACCTCGGCGTCCTTCGTAAGGTGTTGTCGGTGTTGTACGAGTTTCGCGGCCCAGGCGGTTGACCTCGGCAACGATAGTTCTCTTGTCAGGCAGTCCCTCTGCATCCTTCCGGGTTTGGCGGGGTGGTACGCGACCCAAGGACTGCTGAAGGTCGTCATGAGCTCTTGCAAGCACGTTTTGCTGCAACGACTCTCCAACGGAAGCCAAATCCAAGCGACCGCGTCTTGCCAGCGGACTGTGCTCCAGTTCTGAAGAAGATGGTGTTGGCTCCTGTGCGGATGTTGCTTGTCTTCTGTCACTCTTGCTACTGCTTCTGCTAAGGGAGTGTTTCGCAGATGAAGTACGAGGCGGGGGTGTAGGGGCTGGCGTTTGTAATGGAGTCTTTTTCCGTGTCAAGGATTTCGTGTAATCCTTTGAACCGATGCGCCATTCGTTCTCGATTGGGGGAGGAATATACTCTGGAAGGGCCGGCACCTTGGGCCGTCTCTCTCGCCTGCCTGCAGGAAGCGGGACCGTTTGTGATCTCTTGGCAGGACCGGTCATGGGAACTTGCTGGACGATACCGGGCGATGCTGAAGACCATGAAGTCGGGGTTGTTGTGGTTGTGGATATACTCCAGGGGCTTGGAGAACTGGAAAACCTGGTGGAAGGACTGCTGACAGAGCTCACGGATTTGCTGGAGCTTTGTGGCAATCTCGTCGAGGAGGCCGCTAAGGCTTGCAGTTCTGGTATCAGTCGAGGAGGCAGTTCCGTATGGCGAGGCGTCATATTCCCTCGCGGCATCACTATGCCAAAAATTGCATCATGATCGAAGTCTAAGGACGACAGGCCGTCGTCCGGTGGGCTCACAGACCGAGCAAGGCTCCTGTTGTTTAAGCCTCCCTCTCCCCGTTTCGGTCCTTGGGATCGGTCCATGAGCAATAGTGGAACTTCCTGTGATTGAGAGTCTGGACGTATAGATGCCCTGCTTGGGCGGGTGGGAGCCAAAAGATCTTTTTGAATGCTTGTAGGCCGTTGGGGGTTCGTTCTAGTCGTCGACCGAGGAATCGTTGTTGATTTCTGCCCGGGTCTTTCAAGAGGACTGATCGAGTCCTCTCTCATAACAGGTGGCGGACGTGGATTCAATCGTGTACCCGCACCAGGGCGGGAATCGAGCTGACGGGCACCGTGACGGGCACCTGGTTTAGTCGTTCGTGGAACGGTTGCATCTCTTGTTCTGGAAACACCTTGTTGCGTGTCATACATCGCTCGTCCGTTGTGCGACATAGTCGGTTATCCTCCTTTCCAGCCTCCGTAGGTTCGCGCAACGTTGATAAACACATTAGACACATCCCGTGCTTTCTATTGACCAAAACCAGACATTGAGATGGGTCGTCAGGGTTTAGCAATGATAGATCGAAGCGACAAGCTGATATCGATGACAGTTTCGGAAAACCGATAGAATATTCTGTCAACAAATCTTTCAGAAGTGACACAGATCACTCTACCCGAGACAACAGAGCCAGGGAACTGCCAACGTTTTCTGCGAGGAACGCCACGATACTAGTATACGCGTGACCACTGATCGACAGTGTGCGCCACACAAGCCTGTTCCCAGTCGGGAACGCCGAGGCAAAGAAAGTGGCGCCTGATTCGCTTGGGACACTGCAGCAAAGGAAATGACGTTGGAACGGCGAGACGGCCGACAGCGTGTACGATAAATAGGATGATGAAAAAACTGAACGATGAGTCGCGTTCTGAGATGATAGAGGGCTCGAGAAGAGAAATGATTGCATGATGGGCGAGCGGGTCATGCAGGCATCTTGTAACGAGTGCGGGATAAGCGAATTCGGCTTAGTTGGACGAGGCGTGTAAAATGCGGCACAGCAGAACCCACCTTTGCTTTGGCTGGTGCTGATGGCCTTTCACGATCAGAAGATGCCCGCGGCCATAGGCTCGGTGTGAATGCAGCGTGTGGGGGCGCTAGAGACCGCGCATAGAACAATTCGTCCTCGATCTTGGACTCTACCAACCCATTTGGGGCCCCGTATGACTTTAGCATGGCTCCTCCCGCTTCCAGGTTGGAGGAGTGAAAAGCAGGATTGCCGCCGATCTGGCAGGACAAACCGAGTCAGACTGCCATGGACAGTATTTACATTCATAAGTACGTACCGGTTAGATGGCCGAGCAAGGCGCATCTCGCGTGCGTACCCAAAATTGCTGCCTCTCTACGGGTCATCTGCGATCGAGAGGAGGCCAATCTGGGCTTCAGATGGTAGCCGCGAAACGTTATAGGCAAGACCGTTATGCAGGCGAGGCCGATGCCAGGAATGTCGAATTGGGTGCGGCATGAGAGGATCATGTGGCGACGGCCTCGATCGACAGCGGTTGGAGTTGACAATCCGGAGAGCTCTGGCTGTGTGTCGGCGGCTCGTAAAAATAATGGAGCTGACGCAGAGGCGGCTGCTGAAAGATGACTAGTACCCAAAAGGAGAGACACCGGCACTGACTTCGTGGAAAAATTCAGAACCATGTCGAGAAGGGTTTGGACGAGCAGGAGCGGCCGGCAAAGTGGGCACTGAGGGAAAGAGGACCGCCGGTGCGCGGGTGGCAAGAGCTGAGATGGTTTTAGGCTCGCCCCCAATCACTCTAGGCATGGAATGGCTCGGGCCACAGCCATGGGCCCCCGAGCCTCTGGAGCCCGTAGCAGCTGCCTTTTCCATTTCACGAGCTTCGGAAGGTGCTCTCGTAATTGACTATCCATGAAAAGTTTGACTGAGCCAGCCATACTGTCTCAATCATGTAATCTCTACCAAAGCGGTGGTCCGCCTGTCTGTCTGCGCCCCAATACGAGCGAGCACTGGAGGTAGCCTCTGGGACCTCTTTCTGGCTCCGAAACAGCTCGATGCACCTCGCCGACGCCAATTCTACGGATCTTTGCCGCAGCCGCTCGTCTAGGGCTTTCCACCAATATGAAACGTATCTTCACAGCGGCAGCTCTCTGCAGTGGTTTGAGAGTGTATTCGTCACGTTCTCTACTGCACGAAAGTCACATCGGAAAAGTGCTGCCTGCAAGTCAACGGTGCATGCAACGTTTTTAGCTTCCAATCTGCAAGCCATGAACGTGGTGGCTGCGAAAATATTCCGAAGTCGATCCTCCGAGGCACTCCTGCCTTTTCTCCTAAATTCTTCTTAGCCTACAATCGGAAAGCAAATGAGAGCACAGAGAACACACAATGTCATGTACTGGTGGCTGATCGTGATACCTGGGGCGCAGATAGGCTCCGTTTCGAGGCGCTACCGGAGAGCTTGACTGCTAACGTCTACCCACTCACACTCTTCAATTCTCCTCTCTTTCGTGGGGAGCAGCTTTAACCGATTACCTGATTCATGTGTCGACCCGGATATCGTGCTCCTCCTGGGTGACTCGTACAAGTATGTGGTTATATTGGCCGCATCCGCCAAACCTCTCAACGAGCCCCAAGCTCGCACCATGGCGCCACAAGGAGTCGCTCTTCCCGTTGATGGAACATGTGATTGTTGAGAGCCCCGCTACTCTTTGCTGACTGAGCCCATGATAATTCACTGCTGTCAGTGAGTTTCACAGAAGGCCATCCAAAGTTTACTACATCCGCTGAAACACGTAGCTGCGGTGGTGCCAGCGAGAGACTCTTCCTTCGCGGTCCACGCCATGACCGAAACAGAGGCTGAAACTGCTTAAAGGCGAACCAGAGTGGAACAACCTGCCAAGACCGACTGGCATCGGTCAACGCATCGCACGCTGTCCCAATGTAAGGTCACTGTCTGGAGTGTTAGCGATTCGTCGACCTCGAAAGATAGGCTTCGCATCGTTGATGTCGGCACTCTCGACGATCCAGACCCCGTTGGGCCTGACCTACAAATTTGAACTTCCTCTAAGCAACCTTGGGTAATACTCTCCGACGAGACTCCAGCCTACCTTGACGCTAACTACGTTGACGAAAGAGTGTGGTCTAAGGAGAGTCCGGAGAGGAGTCGACGGGCAATGACGCTTGCGGAGGCCGAATGAGACGAGTTGAAATCGTCTTTCAGGCAGAAAAATCCCGCATACTTTTCGGCAATCTGGGAGCCTTGCTCGGTGGCTAGCTGTCGCATACTTTAGGAAGCTGCTAGCACGGAGTACTTGGTGCTGAGATACAGCCGTGGTCCAAAGCGCCACGACGCTCACTTAACCAGAAGATGGTTTATGGTTTTGTATTAGTCTAGACGGTGGTGTCAAGATTGACCTGAAAAGGTCTATAATGTCTTGGCTTGACTAAAACTGTCAGACTTGGAGACGATGGGTTGTCGCAAAATCCTCAAAAGCGATGCGCTGGCAGGAAACGCACTGTTTTGTGTCAGAATCCGGCTGGTGGACGCTCAAATAGGCATAGAGCAAGCCTTAGGGGCTTCAGCCTCGGGGCGCGGCAGCTGAAGCGAATGCGGCTGAAAAGTCAATTCGGATAGCTTCTCGGGCACATTGACTTTTACTCCCTATCCAATATCTAAGCGGTCCATGAAATGTGCGGCCGATGAAACTGGCGAAAGGTTCACTTGAAGTCTCTGATGCTTGGGCACTTAGTTTCCTGAGCACATCGGAAGAGCAGTTCGTCGCCAAATGAAAGAGCAATGGTGCGTGCCTCGCGCCCGCACCTCGCGCCCGCACCTCGCGCCAGCGCCTCACGCCAGCGCTGATGCGACATAGCTTGAGGTACTTGAGGTGGTTGAACCATATTTACTGCCATTCATAGCCCAGCCGGCAGAAATCTTGCCATGGTCCAAGATGTTCGCCCGGCCGACGACGGCGACGACACACCCGGGTAGAGTTCTCTCCTTTGGCCATTCAGATCCCTTGCCTCAAGGACTGATAATCCACCTCCGAAAATTCCATCTTCTCCGAAGAAGCCTCCAGTATCGCTTCGATGTCGTCCACTAAAGCCCGGTTACGTCGCAATCTCCAAGGCGGTGCATTGTCGAACAGCCCGACAAAGCTTGAGGCAAGTTCGCGGGCGACGATACCCTTCTTGTCATAAGACAGCCCGGTGTAGAGGACAATTCCTAGCAGGGAGAAGACAAATACCAATCCAGCAAACCCAGCAAAGCTCGGTCTTATGAAGGGTATCTTCACCTCATTCATAGAGAATATGGTCGATGTTAGTGCCACGGGTGAGACAAATAGCTATGCAATGGATTAGTCCATCAATCTGTCTCTGTCTTCTGCATTTGAGGAAAGTCCATACCACCATAATCCATGAAAATCCCCTCTTGTCACGCGCAAGCGCCAGCTGTTGAGCGCCAGTAGCGGCAGTCTCCCGGTTGAGGCGGACTTCGTACTACGAATCGTCAGTACTGCGTCACTACTCCCACGAGGTACGAGGGTCAAGAGACCAGAGATGAGGTCTGCGAACTTACGTTTCGAAGGAGCTGTGCACTGAAGTCCAGAAGGCGTCCAAGCCTATTCTTCATGCGACCTAGCTCACCAAGGGTTGATTTGATGGAAAATAGAGGGTTCTTTCGAGCGTCCGTTGTCGTTCCTTCGAAAAAGGAACAGAGGTGGTGTTCGCTCGCTTCGCAAGCATCTATGGTCGCAGCAAGGCTCCCTTGCAGCTTCCTCGCGAGCTGCACAAATTGCAGTATCGACTCAAAATCTTGCGTCGACAACGCATCGTGCCCGCTCTTTGCTATTGTTGAAGGGTACAGGTAATCCTGTCTGGTATCAGCAGAGGGACATTTAATGGAGTTGATCTGCGGTTGTTTTTGCGTCAAATTCAACAGGATTGTTCTCGCGCTAGATGCCTCCGAGTGCTTACCTGCTCGAATCTCCGCATACTTTGCTCCAGCCTCGCGACGATGTCGTGCCACTCCTTCTTCACCTCGAGGAGCCGATGGGAAAATACCAGTAGGAAGTATTCTCGAGGGTTCCAGATTGGGGCGTTCGCGTCGAGATTTCCAAGGGTCAGAGGATCGAAACTCGGACCATCAATTTCGAAATGATCGAAGCACTGTGGCTCAAACTCGATCTGGCCATCTTCACCGTCAAAGTAGGTATCCGCGAAGCAATAAGCAACCCACGTCCAGTCATCGATACCAGAGATTACGCAAGTGATATGAGCTTCGTAAAGGAAAGTTGGCGATTCTTGCTGGTGCCAGCGATTCAGAAAAGAGATGTCCTGCGAATTCCTCAATGGAACTCCTCCCGCGTCCCGGCGATGGTCTTCAACTTTAAGAGTATGCGTTCTGCACACGAAGAAAGGAAGATGGAAAGCCAGATTGAATGCAAGGAATCCTCTTGACTGCTCGTGAAGTTTCATCAGTATTTGTCCTTCCGATAAGTTTCGAAAGGGAGCTCACAGGTATGTGTACGCCAATAGATGCTTCTGCGGTTAAGTGCTTGCAGATAGCATTGCGGAGGGCAAAGAGCTCTGTACGCGAGACCGTTTTTATCAGCGTCATAATAGTCGTTGGATTCAGGTTGGCGATGTATCTATATTATGCGTCAGCAGTGGAATTGGTTGCGAAGTCTGGTACTAGACGAACATGAGTCGCCTGTTGACATTGAGTGCATTCGTCTCGCCCCTGCGCGAGACAGGATGTGGCACAAGGCTCCGTCTGGTTGGAAATTACCCTCCTGAGGGAGCGCCTCGGATGAAGAAGACGTCGCCATGACTTTTTGCTCTTCGACACGACTGGGTTGTACTCAACTCCCAACGAAGCTGGACGATGTTGGAAAAGCTGCGTAGAAGAGATTAGTGAGAGTCTCTAGGCATCAATCCAACAACACTCACTCTTACGGGCTTGATCAAGTGTGAGAACAGACCAGCCGCTGTGAGTGGACCTGGGCATGGCTGTGGGTGGGGTTCAATGCCACCGAGACTCCTGTCATCCACCCATGCTACATGGCGCGGTATTTCTTCCTTGCCCTCATCATTTCCCAAGCCCGCGCAAAAGTTCCTGACCAAGTCTGATTGAGGAATATAATCATTGTCGTCAAAATCGGCATTTAGAAACGTGTCGGGGAGATCCCCTTCCACGTCCGGAAATTCTGCCTTGAGTCTTTCTGCGTATCTTTCAAGGTATGGCTGGTTGCTGTGTTCCCAGTCTATAGCCACCCGTGGTTCCGCAAAAATGGCAGGCCATGCGTTGTGGCAATTTCCCGTTGAGACGTGGTATTGAGACTGGGGAGCTGAGGATGGGTAAGACATGTACTCTTCCTTATGTGCGCATGCCGTTTCTTCTGTTCCCTCCTGAGGTCTGGGTGAGAAATCATCGCGCATGTCTTGGCATGTCGAGGTAGTCAGCTCTTCTGTGGCATCCTGCCATTCAGTGATATTGGAAATATCCTGTGACGCCGCATGGTCTGCAGTTATTGTTTCGAGCGTCATACTCGGCTCAGACTCAGAGCTGAGACTTGGTGATAGGACGTCGGATCCAAGTCTTGTCTCATTTTTGTGGTCCTTCGTAGATGAAGTATCGACCTCGGGCATCATCTCTGTATTTGTAGGTATGGATAGAATTTCCAGAACGAGTTCGCAATCCAAGAGTGATTCTTTATTCAAGCGCGCTGCTACGTCGTGAAATACATCGCAGGCAGGTATGAGATATCCGATGCCCTGGCGTTCGCAGCCGGCAACGATGTGGCCATAGAGCGTACCAGTTTCAGCGTCGAGCACCCACGATCCACAGTCACCTTGCGCAAGGGTCCCGTCAAATTGGACTTCGTAGACCTTGCGAAATTTGTGGCTGTTGGGAAAACGGATATGTGACGGTGTACCATCCAAAGTTCCTGTCATCGGTCCGTTCGACGCCGTGTGACAAACAATCCTAATTTCATCACACTCTGGGTCTGGTATTGCGACATGAGTACGACCGGAATCCGAGAGAAGTCTTTGATCACAAGGGTTAGTATCGTCGGGCAGATCCCCGAGGTTTTCGAATCTGAACAGTGCGTAGTCCGCGTGGCTGGAGACGATGACATCTCTTTCATCCTCGAGATCTTGACAGATAGAGTCATTTTTTTGCTTCGTTGTGTCAATGCCGGGGTTGTCTGCTGTGTGGCCCATAGTGTGTTCAGCGCTCGTCCAACCCTCCAGGTCGGATCTCCCTTCGAACGCATGAATATTGGATGCCGGAGGCGGCGACGGCTTCAAGAAGGGATGCCCAGCGGTAAAGAAGTATGCATTGCCGTCGTGTCTAACGATGCCACCACACGTGGCAACATGGTTCTGCGACCTGTTATAGGACGAGTGCAGGTCGAATATTTTGTTACCAGACACTTTGATCATTGAGACCGATCCAAGTGGTTGAATAGCTCGCCTTGGATCGACATGGGAAGAATCAGGACCTCCGCCACCCAGGAGCTTGAGTGGATCCCTTGTCGTAAAGGCCACCTTGGGCTACTCTTTCCACAATGGACTGTTCTCGATCATGCTCAATGCTTGTTGACCGACAGCACGGTCTCGGCACAGAAACATGAAAACCGGATATGCTTTCTCTTCTGTCTCTCCAGTCATACCAGCAAAGAACCGCAACAAGGCTGAACTTGGTATCTCACAGCCGCAATCGTCGAGATATTTGACGACCTTTTCGGTAAGCTCATGCAAAATATCTCGCGCGGTGCCTTTCGGCTTCCACAGACTGAATTTCCCCCTTGACTCAACGCGTTTGCCAATTGAAGCCTGTGGATTTGGCCAGTCAATGTGTCGTGTGCTGCGAATAATCTCCGCTGAGGTTCTGATAGACTGACTCATGGCATCTTCTCTGGGCCGAAGAACGGCCACAGCCTCGAGCGCATCACGATGAGAAAATGAAGAAGCAAAATCGACCGCTCGAACGTCTGCGTGGTTGATGATAGTAGGACACTCACTCCATCGGGCGTTTTATTCTCGGGCAGCAACAATTAGGAAGCGTCCAGTAATATGAGGTTGCCGCATTGTGTACTGCCATTGGTGCTTGTAAAGGTGAATGGGCAGAGGCTGTAGGTAAGTTGACTTGACCGGTGAGAGAATGCCTCGCGAAAATGGTGTAGTGGCATATTTGTGGCTGTGCTTGCATGGTCCTCAAGTTGAATCTTTCGGCGAATTATGTGCCATTGTATCCAGATTGACGCTGCGGTACAAAGACTTTGCATTTAAACGACCCCAATCTCGAGATTCTTCTCCTCGAACGAGCACTTTCTCCCCTGAAAAAAATGACGTACCGCGACAGCAACCACCTCAAGTCACCAATATCGTCTAGAGACAGAACTGCCCTGATCAAGGGGTTGTGGAACTTACAAAATGCCCTACCTGAAAACGCTCGGTACGAAGATGGTGCCTACCTTGACTACTATTTGAACCAGTGTACATACGCGCCTCAGCATGAGGAGCACATACTCGTCACATCTCGGAGTGATATGATCGAACTGGCTAAAGAGATTATGAATGGAGCATCCAGGGACCAACTCGTGCGGCACCTGAGCCTGAAATATCCAGAGTCAGGCGAAGAGATGGAGGTGGACAGGGATGTTCAGATCAACAACTCGATAGACCTTGCTGTCCGGTTGGTTTCAATGGTTGACATCGGCAAGCCTTGCTGCAGGTATCTGAGTCGCCAGCCGCTGCTGTGGAAGCATGGTTCACGACAGAAATTCATCAACGACCACTTTGACAAACCCATCGAGCTCGGAAACAATGTCAAGTTGGGAGCATTTTTCAATGGTCGAAACCTAGAAAGGATCGGACGCTTTCGCATCGATTGGACGAGCAACCTCGCCGATCATCTCCGCTGTACTGGTGACGGAGACAAAGTGGTTGCGATATTCCACCAGGCGACCTTCTTAAAGCATCAAGAGAGGTACCTCCTACTCACATCCTTAGGTACGTAGCTAACAGACGTAGCTCGATACTGCCACCCGAGCTGGTCAACGAGACCCGTGCAACACTTGCTTTGCTGTTTCCGCAATCTGATAGACAGACTTCTGAATGGTTTAAGAAACTTAGATCCAAGACGCCTTGTCTGGATGGCCAGGTGGTCCAATGTGGGGCTCTCAGACCCGACGACAGGCGGATAGAGAAGTTCAGATTCTGGCATGATCGCCTGGTGCTTCTTAAGGAGGCGTTTGACGAGACCAAACCAAGTACAATCCCACAATTCTGGTATGACAGGAGAAATGGCGTACAGTGGCACACATTCTGGGTTGCCATCCTAGTTTTGATTCTGACCGTGGTATTTGGGGTTGTTCAGAGTGTAGAAGGAGCTTTGCAGGCATACAAGGCATACTATCCAACGGTCGCCAAGGCAGACTAGCTGAATCCGATTTGGAAGAGCCACCGTGTCGATTCATCGAAAACAGCGTTGTTAAGCTCGAGTCGAACTGTTCATTCCCCAGGATGCCCATCTTCCTCCCTATCACATTCGGGATTTCACTGCGACTCATTCCTGCCTGGAGCGAGGTCGTGATGGACGAGCTTGCCAGGCTCTTGATTTCCTGCCTACTGATGAGCACACTCTAGACAAGGCCCAAAGGCAAACTGTGGCGCTGGGAACTGCCAATAACCAGGAATGCTGCAGCAAGGCGTTGGGTGTTGGGCATTGGGCACGACACCGAACCATGGATTGTCGCCTTCCGGCGATTGGATAATATGATACGAGATGCGCTGGCATGGCTGGAACTACTGTGAGATTTGTCGCGACGAGCCCCTGTGCAGGCCTTACTGCTTCGATCTCCGCGAGAAGATGACCAGGGATTCAGTAAGTGGCTATGTCGCAGTGAAAGCGTGAGGAACTGAAAATCAAAAGAGGATGAATGAAGGAATTGTCCATTCACCAGGTCGGCCCCACAATGACGTTATGCCAGACCTAGCCTAAAGCGGCCAGGTATTTTCAAGTCCAATGCAGCCTCGTCTGGAAGACGCGTTCGGTGTAAGGATTCAAGTAACAATATTTTGAACACGACAAGCCAAGATATATTCTCGCAGCTGAAGATTTCTCTCCTTCATTCCTAAAACTTTACCTGCGGTCGACCAATTGAAGCTAGTTTTTCGAGCCACACTCACCTTTCCCCCCTGCGCCAGCATTGCGCGCCTCTCATTCCACGGCACCATGGTCGACTACTCGAAGAAAACAGTCGCGGAGCTTACAGAGATCCTGAAGTCGCGCAGCCTACCACACTCAGGGAAGAAAGCGGACCTCGTTGCAAGATTGAACGAAGCAGATAAAGCCGCCGAAGAAAATGGTGCGTATTTTGTGATTGATGCGATCGAGGTCGCAAAGCAAAATCTTGGCTATCATACTTGCCTCACGCACTAGATTCACCTTAAGATGGCTCCACGCTGACCTTCCCCTCCCCAGAAGCCGAGAAAGCACCCCCAGCAGAGTCCACCACTGCACCACCTGCGCAAGTACCAGAACCCGCATCAGTACCAGCCACAAAACCAGCACCCGAAAAGCCTGCGCCCGTAGAAGCGACACCTGCAGCAGTAGCCACTGAAGAGGCTACAGACTCCCCTTCGGCGAACACCGATACCGCACTCGCGAACTCAGCCTCATATGCGTTAAACTTGCCGCAGTCAGAGGTAGACTCGGAATTGGCCAAGCGCAAAGCCCGCGCCGAGAGGTTCGGCACCGGAGCACCGCCTGCGAACGAGGAGACAGTGGAGAATAAAACGGACTTTGACGCGGAAAAGGCATTGGAACGCGCGCGACGCTTCGGCACAGGTCAAACCGCGATAGGCAAATTGGACGAGGCTCTTCCGCAGGAGCGTGAGCGTGGGTCAAGAAAGCGAGGGAGAACAGAGGAGACGAGCGCTATGGATGACCCGGCTTTAAGAAGGGGATTTGGCGGTCGAGGGCGTGGTGGTCGCAATCGGGGACGCGGTGGGCGAGACAACTCACGGCGGAGAACAGGAGAGAAGCCTACTGGGGTCGGCAAGCAATCCGGTGCCTTCTCGTCCGAAGCAGATCGCATGGCTGCGGAGGCAAGGAAAAAGAAGTTTGCTTCTGCATCGTAAATTGCTTGCCTTGCTGGTTTGGCAAAATGGTCTGCGGGTAGCAGGCCAACATGGGCGCCCTGTCGCGTACCGAGAGGTTTCCACGAGGACGACCTCACTACATGTATTTACCTGGAGCAAGAATAGAGCGAAAAAGATGGTGCCTCCCCTTAGGTGTCCTTCGTGCACTTTCAGTGGAGGTGTTTGTTAAGGCTTTGCTCTTGTGCTCTAGCCGTTGGGTTTTCAGAATCAATCCAAAATCTGTTCCTCCTTCACCAATTTCCTCGCAATCATCTTTGACAGAGAATGGAACGACAAACGCATTTTCGGACCGTGGCCGCGTGGACAAATTGGTCACTTTGCTCTGGAGAAAATTAGTGGTGGCGTGCATAAAAACGACATCGACGTTTAAATCTGATGCCGAAGTCGTTGCGGCGGATCATGGGAGTGTTGGTGCAACTCTTTACATAGCCTCTCCTCATTTCTCATTGGCTGACTGCCACGTCTTATCTCAACAACGTCGTGTGTTCCCTCAAGTTCGACAGCCACTGAACCAATCGAGTTGGGTGAAATGGTAGCACACCTTGTGGCTCTCATGTTCGTACCATCTGGTGTGGAATGAGAGCCCAAGAGCTTGGCCAGGCCTGCCTGCGCATCCGCACGCTATCCGAACTGGAGCAACGGCAGCTTCAGCACCAGCAGATCTGGGATTCGAAGTCGGCAATCTGCCAGAGCACCCCGCGGAGAACACGTACTGGTATATTCTCTCGTTGAAGATATCAGATTCTTATCAGAATGCCATGCAAAGCAAGCCGAGATACGGCCCAGAGGCGCTAGATATGCGACTGATGCTGGCTGACTGATAAGAAGGATCCACCAGGTTGGACTCGGTATATGGCACAGATAAGCTTGTCCAACCACAACCTCACGTTGCCAGCTCAAACCCCCAAAGTACAAGGCTCGTTTCAATCCTGCCTCGACGGGACGACCATCACGCACCGTCAGGCTCCCAAGCTTGAACGGCAAAGATACAGGCTGGCGTCACCCCGCGCAATAACGCTCGGATGACTTTCAAGCGACTCCAATCCCAACATATGATCTGCGGACGCGAACCTCTTGTCTACATAGGCGTCGGAGCTTTGAATCGACAATCTCTTCCCCGCGCATGCGTTGGATGGCTCTATGATGGCCTTAATGATCAATGATTAGAACTGCTGACAATATACTGTACAACGAACGAGCAAGCCAAGACGGTGACAGGATCTAGAGCATCGTCACTCAAGGAAGGGACACGGCGCAAACAATCGAATTCATGTTCGTCTCCAAGTATTTGAGTATCACTTGGTTCATTTACTGTGCCTCGGAGCTCTTCATTGATCATCTGGGTCAATTCTGAGTTGGTGACGACCCATTTTATTCCGTTATCAGCAAGTCTCTGGCCAAATGCAGTGTCTGTCTTTCTGGTCGAGACGTCCTGATTCGCTCAACTACTTTCGATCTCTGTGAGAGATCTGCCGCGGATATACTGTTTCGGAGAAAGCGCGGTCTCGAAGCGAATCTATACCTTGTCCCCCGGAGAAGCACAAGAACGTCATATCGAGTTTGCGAATGCTAAGAGGAATATCCCACGCAGAAGATCCCCCGGTGCTATATGTACCTTGAGACATCTCTGTCCATTTGTGTATACTCCTTGAGCCAGCAATCCTCTTGTTCGTTTGAGCATCAGTCAAGGCGACAAAGCCGGACAGAGGCGACACAAGATCAATAGCCCTCACAATGGCCATCAACTTCGGATTGGCCTTCAAGGCCCCTGACGTCAACCCCATCACCCGCAAGGCTCGTGCCATCCCCTTTCTGAACCCAATCAACATGTACGGGAGAGTCTTCTTCTTTAGTTGGTTTGGCTTTTTCGTCGCATTCTGGTCGTGGTACGCCTTTCCACCATTGGTGAGTCAAGGCCCGTTACCTGTGTTTCGCGGCTGGAACTGACACGGCAACAGTTGCATGACACCATCCAGAAGGATTTGAAGCTCACCAAAATCGATGTTGCGAACTCCAACATTGTCGCTCTTTGTGCCACCTTGCTGGTTCGATTGATTGCAGGCCCCTGCTGTGATCACTTCGGACCCCGCTGGACCTTTACCGGCTGTCTGGTTAGTCAATCTTCTCTTCAAAGCCTGAACATCCGAGAGGGAACCTTCTCTGAGATCGTTCCTATCTTTTGTCCTTGTACCCTAATTTTCAGTCATAATAGAACATATTCTAATTATTTTGACTTAGGTGATCGGAGCGATACCCACATTCCTCGCAGGAACCGCTTACACCAAGAGCCAGCTATTCGCCGTTCGCTTCTTCGTCGGTATACTTGGTGGTAGCTTTGTTCCATGTCAGGTGTGGTCAACTGGCTTTTTCGACAAGAATGTTGTTGGTACAGCCAACGCGTTTACAGCTGGATTCGGCAATGCTGGTGGCGGCGTCACCTAGTATGTCTCTTATCATTCTGCTAACCATCCACGAAATGCTAACGGACCTTCCACAGCTTCCTGATGCCCTCAATCTACGATTCCCTGGTTGGCAATGGTTTGACCCCTCACGTTGCATGGCGGGTCGCCTTTGTCGTGCCTGGCATTGTCATCCTTGCTGTAGCTGCTTGCCTCCTACTTCTCTGCGAAGATACACCTGTTGGCAAATGGAGTGAGCGCCACAATATCGCTCAGTCGAACCTCGCCTCGCATGGCATCCAAGCCACCATCGTCGACCGCCCTCAAACCAGTATCGCAGACAAGCCTCCCTCTCTATCCTCAGGTACAAACAGCCCACCCGCAGGCGAGAAGATGCAATATGATGCCACCGGAGAGCGAAAAGTCTCCGGGTACGGTGACCACGAAGCTCAACTGAGCGAGCAACAAATGCTCGATACGGCTCGCGGCGAGATCGTAGTCAAACCTACATTCATGCAGATCGTCAAGGTTATGTTTGCACCTCAAACTCTTGTCCAGGCTTTCTGCTACTTCTGCTCATTTGGCGCCGAACTGGCGATCAACTCGATCCTTGGCACATACTACCAGAAGAACTTCAAACAACTTGGCCAGACAACATCCGGGCAATGGGCAGCCATGTTTGGTCTTCTGAACGTCGTGACTCGGCCTTTGGGTGGCATCATGTCAGACATTCTTTACAAACGCTTCCACAATGTATGGGTCAAGAAGGTCTGGATCCACACCCTGGGAATTATCACCGGTGTGCTCCTTATTGTCATTGGTGTTACCGACTCTCACAACACGAGCACCATGTTCGGACTGATCGCATGCATGGCAATCTTCCTTGAAGCTGGCAATGGAGCAAACTTTGCCTTGGTTCCACACGTCCTTCCTCATGCCAACGGTGTGGTGTCAGGAATGACGGGCGCCACTGGGAATTTTGGCGGTATTATGTTCGCTATCGTCTTCAGGTACATGAAGACCGACTACGCCAAATCGTTCTGGATTATCGGTGTCATCACCATTGCGTTGAACGTGGCTGTATGCTGGATCCCGCCAGTATCGAAGAAGCAGATAGGTGGTCGTTAAGGTCGCCCTTGTGCGTCCTTATTGTTAGGACTCTGATGGCGACGAGAGATGGTTGTGTGTGCATTGGTATTTTCTACATCTAGAATCCAGCGTAGATCATTTGCGTTTTGACCGCACCCATGATGGTGTCGAAAAGCACTGGCAATCCAAAGTGATGTTGAGACTGCAATCTGAATGCTCCACGTGCAACTTCCGCCGTCGGAGTTTGACGAGGCCGACTCCGGGTGAGGCCTTGGCACCCGTGATCTCGAATATGACATTTTGTCGTCACCACTTCCTCTCCATGAGTTCAGCCCATCCATTCAGAACCTCCATATTGTTGTTTCCGAGCAAAACTGGGGTTGCCTTGACGGGTACGCAAGAGGATCATGTCGCAAATCCACGTTTCGTTCCTGGGTCTAGCACATCATTCGCACGGATGTTGCCGAGATGCCCTCCCACCTGGTCGCGGTTCGCGTAAACCATGCGAGGAAGCATGTTGATGGTGCCGTCATGGTGTCCATCGAGGTAAGCATGATTTCATTGTCATTTTGCATAAAGTATATCCTGTGAGACCTGTTCCCTTCGCCTTCACAAATGCCTCCCATTCCATACACTCGACTACTGCTTGCATCCACACGTCCTTCGAACAGCCTACGAATCCATTCTTCACGCTGCGGAATCCCGACACTTCGAGTACAAGTTAGGAGTTTTTCGAACACAAGATTCCTCAAAATGCCTGAACAACCAACACAAGGAGAGATCAACTCGAAAACTGACCCCTCGGTCTCGAAGCAATATGACAGCGAGACACCCAAACAGGAGCAATGGAAAGAGCTTTACGAGATGATCGACGGCAAGAACGTGAGCATGCTCAGCACATACCGCGATGGTGTGGGCCCAGTCGGTCGCTCGATGGCCATTGCAAAGCGTGCCGGCCCCGACATCCTCTACCTCGCAAACAAGCATTCCAGGAAGTTCTCCGACCTCGAAAAGAATAAAGAAGTTCAAATCACAGTCCAGGACACAAAGACTCAAGATTGGATCTCAATTAGCGGCAAAGCCACAACCGTCAGCAACGATGATCCTCGCATCAAGGAGTTGTACAGCCCGGCAATCAGTGCTTGGTTCGGAGACTTGAAGGACGGCACCCATGATGGAACGTGGAAGGACCCTAGGATGGCACTGATCGAGGTCCAGAGCAACTACATTGTGTACTGGAAGAAGGAAGTCTCCTCGTTGGGCTTCTTGAAGGAAGTTGGCCAGGCTGCGCTTATGGGCAGCGTTGCTCAAACCGGTGTCCACAGAGAGTTTTCCGCGGAAGAAATTAAGAAGGAGCGGGTATAAGGCTGAGAAATTCTAACCGTCCATGGCGGAGAAGGATGGATTCAGTATGCTTCGGCCTCACACTTAAGTGACCGCCGTCCGAGATATCGAGCTTTACATACTTGATTGGCGTGCCAAAAATCCACCATTTGTCACATATGTCAAAAGCTATCTCGGAATTCTGTCCACGTGCTCAAGATGATGGCTTACCGACCACAGAAGACGTGGAAAGTCTTTGCGTATTCACCGCCCCATTTGCGCCAGGAGTGACCGCCGTGATTAAAAGCCCCATTGAGGTTAGTCTCTTGGCAAAAATTAAAGGTGACACGCCTGGGCTTTCGCAGTGAAAAGAAAGTGAACCCGTGGCCTCAGCTTCAATTCCACCCCTTGCATTCGACCTCACACTCGCAAACTCGGCTCTTACGATCCTGGTGGACGCTCTCTAGGAGGGGCAGACTGATATCAGACTCTTTAGATCACGAATAACCCAAGACCAAACGCCCCGATTGAAGGTCAAAAATGTTGAAGGTTCCGTCTCGCAACAAATCTGGGGCTCAGCCTGTTACTAAAGCGGTCATCCTGGTAAGCTAAGCGAATCAAGATCGACGCTGAACCTCGCACTGAACAATACCAGGTGGGCGGTCCTTCTCGAGGCACCCGTTTCCGACCATTGAGTCTTGATGTTCCCAAGGTGAGTACTCACTCAACAAAGACTTGTCCTCAACTATGGCTCACAACGGCCATTATAGCCACTCTTCGATGTCGCTGGCCACCCCATCATCTGGCACTGCCTGAAAGCCGTCTCCAAAGTCGATGACATCAAAGAAGTCATCCTGATCGGCTACTATGAAGAAAATGTCTTCCGCGACTTCATCAAGGACTCGTCGAGAGAATTTCCCCAGTTCAAGATCACCTACCTGCGCGAGTATCAAGCCCTCGGCACCGCCGGCGGTCTCTACCATTTCCGCGACGCCATCTTGAAAGGCCGACCCGACAGATTCTTCGTCCTCAACTCAGATGTGTGCTGTTCCTTCCCGCTCGAAGCCATGCTCAAGCTCTTCGAAGAAAAAGACGCCGAGGCCGTCATCCTAGGAACGCGAGTCAGCAACGACGCGGCCACAAACTTCGGCTGCATCGTGTCCGACACGCACACAAAACGCGTGCTCCACTACGTCGAGAAACCCGAAAGCCACATCTCCAACCTGATCAACTGCGGCGTGTACCTGTTCGCCACGGATGCCATCTTCCCGTCCATCAAGACGGCCATCAAGCGCAAGACCGAACGGCCCCGCATGATTAGCTACCCGTCGTCCGAGAACCTCGAGTCCAGCTTCGTGGCCGACGAGGACGAGGACGGCGAGCGCAACGAAGTCATGCGCCTCGAGCAGGACATCTTGCCCGAACTCGCCGACAGCAACCGCTTCTTCGTGCACGAGACCAAGGATTTCTGGCGCCAGATCAAGACGGCCGGGAGCGCCGTGCCCGCCAACGCGCTGTACCTGCAGAAGGCCTTCCAGCAGCAATCCGACGAGATCGCCAAGCCTTCCGCGACGATCGTGCCGCCCGTCTTCATCCATCCAACAGCGCAAGTCGACCCGACCGCAAAACTCGGCCCGAACGTCTCCATCGGCCCGAAAGCCATCGTCGGCGCAGGCGTGCGCATCAAGGAAGCCGTCGTCCTTGACGAGGCCGAGATCAAGCACGACGCTTGCATTCTATACGCCATTATCGGGTGGAACAGCCGCGTCGGCGCGTGGGCCAGAGTCGAGGGCACGGCCACACCGCTCAGCAGCCATAACACGACGATCATCAAGAACGGGATTAAAGTGCAGAGCATCACGATTCTGGGCAAGGAGTGCGGCGTGGGCGATGAGGTGCGCGTGCAGAATTGTATCTGTCTGCCGTATAAGGAATTGAAGCGCGATGTGGCCAATGAGGTCATCATGTAATGGTGCTCAACCACGAAGCAAGGCATACCGAGGGAGGGTATTAGGTTGGTGTTTTTAAGTGGAAGCGGCAATAGAGAAAAACTAGTCGTGGAAACACGGACCTGTCGGCATTTTCATCACATCGGACAGCTATGCTCTCTGACGGTCTCTATCGATCCTGCATTCAGCCCATGATAGGCAAGGCAAGAACGGTCCGCCTCACTGCCATAGATCGCCGCTAAACATCTCCTGTCTTATTTCCGGGTCATTGAGTCCACAGCTTCTGTTCTAGCAGCAGCAACCCAGCCGATGCTAACATTTCGCTCCCTGCTCTCACAGTTAGACCTGCAATTGTTCTCACGTAAAGTAGAAGCCCATAGTTCAGCAGACCTCCACTTCAAGCATGCTCACGCAAATAAATGAATCTCTCATTACACTTCGTCCGTCCATGCTTTGCCCACATCCGATCCTGCCTCGCCATATTCCCACTCGTGAGATCTTCATCGTCTCTTTTCGTCCACACGCCACGCATATCGCGCGGCAGAAACGCCTCATGATCAAGCGCATCAATTTCCGCATTCGACAGGACCTTCTTGCCAGTCTCGCGTCGCAGCTCCTTGATGTGGGTTTTGCGGTTCTCTACCATGATGGTCACGACTTGAGTGGTGAGATCGGCGTCTCGATATCCCGTTGCGGAAACGGCTTGGAAGAGGATGGGTTCTAGAACGCGGACTTTGGGGTAGAGCGCGAGTTGCTCCTCGAGCCAGATACCGACGTCGTATTCGGGGGTGGCTGCGAGGCTGGGTTTCGATGAGGAAGTTGCGACTGGTGGATCGTCAACTGCGGTGGTCGAGCTGGGCTCCGCGGCTTGCGCTTGTGCTTTGCGGCGATCTGTCATGCGTTGTTTGGTTTTGGGAGGTGCCGTCTCCACGCGCGGTGCCTCCGGGCGTTCGACTTCTCGGAGCTGTTCTTTCCGCCGTTCTGCATTCTTTTCTGCTTGAATGCGTGCTTCATCGAGGCGCTGTGTTTGTCCCCGGCGCGCATCGATGCGTCCCTTTTTGTTGGCTTCCAACTCTTCCGCCGCTTCTTCCTGCGGCAAGCCTGACTCCTCGGCCTGTCGGGTGCTGTCTTGTGCTTCAACAAGAACAGCTGCCGAATCGGCCTCCAAACCGGATACAGATGAGGAAGATTCAAGGAGAAGCAAAGGCTGATCGCGGGGTGGGAGGAAGCTTCCATCTTCGAGCTTGATCTCAGGCGATTGCTCACGTCCTTCTTGCTCGCCGGCATCCTCAGTATCCGTAGGCCCTCCTTCACCCATGTTGTTTCCATCTAGAGGCACGACAGAAGCTCCGACACCATACAGCTCGAACCCTCCTGGTGGGTCAGGAAGCTCCGTCATGTCGAAGTCGTCGTCCTCCCCAGACCGGTTAGCCAGGACTGTTGTGTTCCCTTGGTCACTGTAGATCTCTCTACTCTGCTCTTCCTGTGCAGTCTCGAAGTTGTCTGGTGTTTCTTGAGCCGTTTCGAATTCCTCTGATTCCTGCCGCTGATCAGGCGGGACAAGCTCATCGAGTTCGGCGTCAAAATCTTCATCCATGTCTTCATTATCGCGTCCTGAGGCAGACTGGCTGTCGGCATTGATCTCGATTCCGTCGCTGACCAACTTAAGCAGTGCTGGAGGTGAGGACGGGTCAATTTCTGCACTTTGTGGCTCTTGGGTGTCAACATCTTCTTCGGTGTCGTCAATCTCTCGCACAACGTGCCATGGAGAGCCCTGAAGTTGTCTTTCAAAGCGTCCTGAAGGGCTATTCAGGGTAGGCTTTTTGGAAGGTCCGGAGTCGAGGCCATCGTCTTTGTCTGAGTCTGTGCTGAGAGGTACAGAGCGCTGTCCCGCCGGCGCACCGTCAGTACTAAGCGAGGAATCTTGCTGAGAGGGAAGTACTGTGGGTTCATCCTGCAATCGCTTTCGCTTTCCTTTTGACGTCGCTTGGAAGGAAGGCACAGAAGTGGCAGCTTGGTTCGCGACGTCAACAGAAGGTTGGGTTCCGTCTGGAACACTTTCCGTCGATTGTTCCGCGCCCATGTCAGCTGTCAGATCTTGAGTTGCATGGTTTTGTGCCTGACTTGCAACGCTTGAGGTGGTGTTCTGGCTGTTTTCGTTTGAGGGATTTGATGGCTGGGTTGACTGGGACTGCGTGCTTTTTCCAGCACTCCTTTTCTTCGAAATATTGGACTCTGGTGCGTGGATGGTTGGAGACTGAGGTCGGTATGATGGTGATCTGATTGAACGAGAAGGCCGTGAAAGGTTCTGACCTGCGTTCCGCGACGGGCCAGCGATGTCATTTGAAGACTTCGTCGCGGGTTGCTTGTCGCGTCCTATCAAGCTTGATTGTTTGACAGGAATGGATTGTGCCGCCAATTTGTCACTTTCAAGCGTCGTCTGCAAGGGTTCCTTTTCCACCCGTCCTTCTCTAGTTCTGTCCATACCTCCAACTTCGCCTTTGTCATTCTGCGCCTGCAACATGAGCGACGCCTGCCGAGATGCGGGCCCCTTTGCCAGCGTCTTGCAATCGGGGCAAAGAATGCGACCTGCAGCGTCTTGCTGCCATTGCTCAACGTCAGTGATGTAGCAAACTGCGCACCGGAGGCCTCCCTGCGTAGGAGTTGCGTCTGACTTCGATTGACTTTGCTCTTTTCCGCCGGTTTCTCTGTCAACCTCCTTGGTTGTGAGAAATGCTGAAGTACTCATCGCTGGAGGGACTCTGCTTCTGATCTGCCCCCCTTTAACCTCTCTCGACAGCGAGTTTGATAATGTCCTCTCTTCAACTTGCCGTCCCCTGGATTCTTGCGGAAAATTATCCTCACGCGCTGACTCGCGCTCAGCATCCTCAGCCGCATCTTCATATGTGTAGAGACTTGTCTGAGGAACTCTTCTTGCTGGAGACCTCCTACTAGGAGCCGATCTCTCAGCGCGCTGTTCCTGATCTTGTCGAGCTCGTTGGGCCTCTCCATCGTCAAGCAATTCTCGCGGCCTCTTTCGTTGTGATACTGACGGGACTGCTACAGGTGCAGCTGGGGGAGGATCTTGAGGCTCGATTGTGTCGGTGATCTGTCTCTTCTGATATTGGGTATGCTTGATCCACCTATCGCGCCAGCTTTGAAATGTATGTCTTGGGTTCACTGCTTCCAGCTGCTTGTAAATCTCGTTCCCTTTCCAAGCTCCCCCCTTGTCCATAAATGGTTTGACCCAATTCCACAGGAGTTGGTCTTCTTCTGGTGTGAAGGGTGTCCGGCCTGGCTTCGGGGCTGTCACAATGCTCCCGACAGGTCTCGAGACTCGCGAAGGTGCTCCGATCGCATGGCTTGCGAGATCCTCCAATACGCCGTTGCGGATAGAGGCTTCGACGTATTTGTAGGAATAGGTGCCCGGCGCATTAGTCTTCTTAGCATGATCGACAAGTCTCACATCGGCATCGACGTCCATGTCGACAACAACAGCTCCATTTCGTTCCGCGTTCTCGATCAACCACTTGCGCTGAGGCATGGCGTGGGCGAACCACAGCTTCTGTCCGGCGAACAAGATATCCGTATCATCGTCATCGTCGTTATCGCGCGAACGCGACACACCTTCATACACAATATGACTGGACATAACGACGGATGGGCGGGGTGGACTCTACATTGTGCATCGGACAGGGCTTTGTTTACAACAGCTAAATCAGCAAGAAAATCCCCCGCGTAAGTCCGCTGCCTCGGCCGCGATAGTCACCTCAGCCTTTGGCTTGCACATTGGCACGTGATCAGGACGCACAGCGTGAATACGAAGTACGGAAAACGTGTGTCCTCAGCTTCACATCGAAAACAAAGCGGAACTGAGCGCAGCGACGGCAGGTCGGATGAGCTTCTCGGAAGCGGGCATTGAAGGTCAGCGCTTCAGATTTGGGGCATCGATTCCCGGTGCTGGCGCCTTTGCAACGTCTGCCCTCCGATTCGTGAGCCGAAAGGGTGCATGTGGTGTGCGTGAGTTCCACTCTTCTGGACCCTTGCCGCACTTGATTGCTACAACTTGCCCGAACGATATTGTTCTGTCCACTTCTTCACCTGACAAGTTCAGTTGCTCTTTCCTTACTACCACCTCACCACTTCTTCGCGCAACCTCGCCCACTCGATCATCATCGTCTGCTAGCTAGAACCCTCCGACTCTACCTCTCCTCCCACCTTACCGCCCTCTCTTGAGCCAGACCGGTGCTCCCACCTTACCCCATCTCTCATCAGATCTCACCGCAACCATGTCTGAAGAAATCACATACACCGAGGTGGCCAAGCACTCCACGAAGAAGGATCTCTACGTCGTTATCCACGATAAGGTCTACAATGCCTCAACATTCGTCGACGAGCATCCGTAAGTCTGCTGTTCGATGCCGCATGAAAATACCCCAACACCTCACACCCCACCACCCGGGTTGGCCCCACATACAGGAAGACAGGCACAACTTGAGGTCCATGTGCCTAGCAAGCACGAAATTTGGCACGGGAAGCTAATCAGTCTGAATCTATCTAGTGGCGGTGAAGAAGTTCTCCTCGACGTCGGCGGTCAAGACGCAACCGAAGCCTTCGAAGATGTCGGCCACTCTGACGAAGCACGGGAAATCCTCGACGGCCTTATCGTTGGCAAGCTGAAGCGCGTCGCTGGTGACCCAGCTCCCAAGATCGGTGCCACTGACAAAATCGCTGCTGGTCCTGGTGGACGGTCCGAGGCCGGCACGGGTTTGGGCATTGCAGCATATGCTGTTGTGTTGGTCGGTGCTGCAGTTGCATATTTCGGATACACATACATGCAAAGTCAGGACAAGAAATAGATGGGCAAGATACACAATGGGGTCAGGTGGCCGGCATCGGAGTTATTTGATTATCCAAGCACCATGCCAGCCTTCGTGTGCGCTTCAAGCAGGGCGATCCAATTTCGATGAACTCCAGAGAGCAATCCTCCGGGATCTATTACACCAGGAAGTCACCTATGAAGCCCTTCTCCCCACCACCAATGGCAGGACGGAATTGTGCTGAAATGAGACTGCTCTCCAGATCGGCCGATTGCATTGCGCTCTGCATTTCATTGCCAATTGAGTCGAGGAGTCTGACAGGTTGTCCGCCCCTTCTTACACTCATAGAAAGGCATTCAAGTTACTTTCTCACATACTGTTCCAACTTTGATTCTTGGCCGTCCATAAGGGGGACCTTTCAAGTTGCATCCCCTGGCCATCCGGAGGACGCCTTGATCACGTCGAATCCTTCTACAAATTTTCAGGAGTCCGACTTGAAATTCTGCACCAGGAAGGATCAATTTCACCAACTCTCGTCCTTTCTTCCCGTTCTTCTCTACTTGGTTCCTTTTCCTTGCCCCTATCTCCGTTGCACCCCAAGTAGTACTGAACTGCAGCTCCGCCTTCAATCTCAGCGAGGAGATTCTCTCAGATCGTCAATTGTGAAAAGGAAAGTGGCCACCTGCGCACGAAACACTCTTTCAGATACACATCAATCCCATTTTTCAGTAACCCCTTGACATCTTTTCCCTTGTCCGATCTGGTCTCCCAGATTCCACGTCCTCATTTTGTTCTTTTGCAGTGCTGGCTCACGGGAGGAACAGTCATAAACGCGTGATACGGTTATAACAGGAAACCGCTTCCCGGAGGTATCACAGGCAATCAGTCCATCAGAGCATACACGCCCTTTTCATTGGCTTTCCACGTTGACGACCACCAAGCACGGACAGGGGGGTTCTACCTGTTTCCACGATACAGCTCATAGACAATCCTAGTACTACATTCCAGTCAATCCCTTCTAATGCAATCAAGCTGGGAAGTTCAAATATATCACCGAAGCAAGAGTGTCCTATCAATCTTGAGTGCAATTCTCATTGTATTGCGGTGCCCTCAACCTCGGGTCTCCAAAGCGTAGTAGTATCATCCAATTCTCCTTGAAATTTCGCGTGGCGCCAAACGGTGTAAAGAGCAATCCGTCTGAAGCGCAGCGGTGGCATAGCTTAGCTCCTTCCATCCCGGTTCCATCTCATTCCGAGTCATGGTAGTTACCACAAATGGAGGTGCCTGTCGAATGAGGCCATCTCTGAGGTCAGGTGTGTACACGACGATCACGATTTCATCGCGACCCGCTCGGCTTTGAATGGTCCTTCTTGAAAACCACCGCGCTGGCCATACCCAAGCTTTCAGATCGTCATCGTGACTCCTTCTCCCTAGCTCCTCTGCGCTTCCACTCCCCGCTCCTTCCCTCCCACAATCTTCTCCTTCTCACCGATAATAACTCGTCGGCCTCTGATTATAAGCCTGATACTGCGCCGCCTGCGCCGCCTGCGCCGCCTGTCCCTGCGCTTGTGCCTGTGTCGGCGAAAACGTCGGATACGCAGAACTCTGCGCCAACGGCGTAACAGGCCTGTGATCCGGAAGACCCTGCGGGACAGGCGGCGGTCCGTGGCTCGGCGGTGGAGGAGACATAGGGTTTTGCGACGGATAATCGTAATTCGCAGGCGGTTGGGATACAGATGGAGCGTACGAGGCTTGGGACGGGGGAGGATGTTGTTGTTGGGCTTGAGGCATAGGCGGGGGATACGAGGATTGAGATTGAGGCGGCATGTGGATTGAATTGCTATCGTCCATGGAGTAATTACTGGGTGAGTAATCCTTGCCGGGGTCGTCGTGGAGTTGGAGTTGTGAGATATTAGGCGGTTGGACTGTTGGATGTGTGGCAGCGTAGCCCTGGTATGGTTCTGATGGCTGAGATTGCCGACGCACGGGCGCATGAGAAGGCGGAGGAGGCTGATGTTGATTCAGATTGCTCGGCGTGTGACTCTGCGGCGGCGGGCTAGACACAGGATACGGGGGCTGAAATCCCTGTGCGCCTTGCTGACTCGAAGGATACGGGACCGCGTTGTTGGGAGGTAAACCATCTATAACAGCCAAAACAATCACCAGAAATTTAGATCCAATTCTGCGCAGCTCCTGGAGTGGCGGTGCCAAACTCACCAGGCGTGTAGAATCTTTGGGGAGGATAGCCTGCTCCTGCTTGAGGGACAGGGGGTCCTCCGCCTGGCGGCGCGCCAGGTCCGTAACCGTATGCTGCGGGACCGGGTCGAGCGTATTGTGCGGCTGATTGAGCCATGGAGGTCTCGAGGAGCGCTTCGTAGTCGCGGCGGGCTTTAATGAATTTCTCGTTGAGTTGTTGGAAGTCATCTAGGCACATGTGGTTAGTTTTAGCTCTACCTTTGCTCCTTCTGTCTTCACTCACCTTTCTTCTGCGTGTACTTCCCAATCAACTCGATCAACTTCGGCCTGATCGCCAATGTGCTGTGGTATAGCTCCGTGATCTCCTCGTTGTCCCGTACGCTCATATCGCCCGTACTCGTGCTCAACAGCGCCAACAGTTTCTCCACATTCTTGATTTGGCCGAATACTTCAGCCTCCGTCTGTGCCTCTTTCTGTAATTCCTCGGGTGTAGGGTCTTGCAGCTTCTCGACGTAGTTCAGTGGGAATATGCCTGTTTGTCCGCGCAGAGACCCTTTCCACCAATCCTTGTAGACGGATTCCAATACCGCTATTACATCACCTTTTCGAAATTGAAGTTCTCCGGGTTCGGAGGGTTGGAAGTCGAAGAGGGCTCGCACTCGCGAGACCGTTGCGGCTGTGGTGCCTGAGGGTACTGGTTGAGGAGCCGCTTGCTGTGACGGTCCGCCTGAGGGCTGGGCCGCTAGCTCTGCTGGTGCTCCAGTGGCTTGGGTTGAGGGACCGGGTGTAGGTTTGTCTTGGATCGACAGCTTCAGCGCCATCTGTAGTTCTTCCTCTTCTCTTCTTCGGTCGTAGTCTGTAATTGCGCTCTTGACTGGAGCCTGGGGAGGCTGGAGGTTGGGATCTTGATATTGCCGTCAGCTTCAACTGAACAGACGCCGTATCATAATGAACTCACTCTGTGCCTTCAGCCGCATGAATGCCTGCTCCATGATCCCCAGCTCAGTGTTGCTGGCGAACATCTTCGTCCACTCCTCCATCCTTTCCAAAATCTTGGACTTGACTTGTTGATGAGTGTTCTGTTATTCACACCGTCAGCACACTTGCCCGTTCCATCTCAGCCAAACCGATGTGTCCAACCTACGCGATCGTTCGTCAACCTCAACATTGCGTCCGTGAAACTCCGACTCGCCAACTCCCGATGCATGCTGATCCCACAGTTCTGGCTCAGCGCATTCGCCAATTCAAGCGTGTATAGTTGGACGTTCGCATTGCGGTGCGCCAGCCGCTTGATCATGGCGGCCACGACATCCTTGCTGCCGCTCTCGGATGAAGAGACTCGATCACAGACATCGAGGATATATTCCCAGTTCTCGGAGGTGAGGTTCTCGTCCGTCGCCTTAGCTGTATGTCACAAGAAGTAGTTGTCAGTAGATGTGGCTGCAAGAAAGCAAGGCAACAGCCAAAGCAATGCAGGCAACGGCAGGTGAAGAGCTTACCAACGGCGTCGTCGAAGGTGTTTTGCTGGGCCCGAAACATGGCGGGCGGAGGATGTGTGGTGCAACGAGGTGTAGATAGCGCAAGAGTCAACAGTGAACGCAATGTAAATTGAGGGCAAGCAGCGCAAGTTTCAACTTTGGACGTTCAAGTTGAGCACGAGGTATCTTAGTCGGACTCGAGCGCCTGATCAACTTGGGTACAGTGAGCGCAAACCGTTGCAAGCTTAAACATGACGCAGGCAGCGGAGTACCTTGCACTCCGCCTCGATCGCCATCTGGAGCATGCGCCACTTGCCGCCTCATCACCTATCACCAAGAAACTGCCGCCACAAACAGGGGATTTTCTGTAGTTCATGGATTCTTACAAGGCCATTTCCATAGGTCTTGATTCCGAGAGCTGTCTCGTCTACATAGCTCATGTGCTCGCTTTCTCGCGGCCTTGCTGTTACACGTGTCAAGGTTCATGTCCTTGCTTGTCGCCGCGCTTTTGACCGTCTAGATCTCGGTCTCAGGATCTGATCGCATTGAGACTCCGCCCACAGCACCCTTGCCCAGGTGCCAGTAACTCCTTCGCCTTTTCGTATGCATCGTCACATTTTCGAGGTCATGAAGCAATAAGCAAGCTAGTCGCTCGCGAAGAGTGTTGAACAGGATGAAAAGGTATCGACGGGGTGGTCGAGTTTGTAGATACCAGTCAGGAGAGGCTCGGTCTCTGGGCCTGATGTCGAATGCCTTCCCTCTATCATACCCGGCCCTCTGTTCATAACGCATTCTTAGGGAGATATGGGCACACCACTTCCTCAGTCAACCGACAAAATATCGTTCGTGCAAGAATGGAGCTGTCCAAAACATAGGTTGAATAGTTGATGTGCCCCTTTCATCGTTCCGTTATGGCAATAATTGTACAGGTGATTGATCGCGAGAGTCATCTTAGCCTCTACTGGCCTTCTCCGCAGCCCTGCTTTCTTTGGCAGACTGTACAAGAGGAGCGAGGCTGGGCAGTGGTGCACAATTATGCATAAATGGGTGCTGCTTCCATGTCAGAACAGTAATTTGCGATGCAAAATTTGTCAACTCACATGTAACAGGTCATGAGCGCTCGCTCGCTTCTCAGGTTCGACCTTCAAGGCGAAGTGAAGGAAGTCTCGGAAAACTGGCGATAGAGCTTGTTCGTCCTTGATGCGTGGTGTACCGTACTTGGCGATCAAGTACAAAGCTCGGAGTGGTGACTCAGTAAGATACGGCGGCTCTCCCTCAATCATCTCGATCGCCATGATACCCAAACTCCAGATGTCGACCTTCCGTCCATATTCTTTTCTAGTCACAACTTCTGGCGCCATCCAGTACGGAGTTCCGACCATGGTGGTTCGTTTGTTGTGCGAGTCGTTGATCTGAGCACAGAAGCCGAAATCGGTGAGCTTGATGTCGCCTCTTTCCGAGAGCAGAATGTTGTCAGACTTGATGTCTCGGTGTATCACGTTCTTCGAGTGCAGATGCTGTAACCCGTATAGTGTCTGAGATGGTCAGCTGTAGATCATCAAAAATCACCTGAAAACACATACCTCTCGACACACAGCAGCAATTTGGCCTTCACTCATGACATTGAATGTCACAACGTCTGTGAGAGATCCACCTTGCATGTATTCCATCACTACCCACAGATCACCGTCGTGCAGAAAACTGTCAATGAAATTGACAATGTTCTTGTGCTGGCTTCCTTTCATTACCACAATCTCGTTGATGATCAGGTCTTTCTTCGGCTGCTGTTCCAAGTTCATTTGTTTGATGGCAACGCATCTCTTCGAACCCACTTCGAAAGCAGTGAACACGCCGCCGGAAGCACCCTGTCCAATCTTGTTGAGGTTGCCGTACTTCGAAGTAGGGTCACCTGGACTGCAAATTGCTCGTAACCTCGCTGTCACATCCACTATGTTGCTCTGTTGCCGCTTCTGCCGAGGTCGGGGCACGGCAGCTACCTGTGGAGCACTGTCCAAGGCTGGCGAAGCTGTGACCGCAGCGAACTGGGTTTGTGGAACATTCGGGCTGTACTGCTGAGGTAGGATCTTTGGTGGAACCTCAGGTGCACCTGGTGCAACCTGTCGTTGGCTTCTGCTCCGATCCAATTGCTTGCTCTGAATCGCTTGTTGCGCAATGAGCATGGCCTGCTCCTGCTGTTGCTGATATTGAATCGGAGATTGGATGGCTTGTTGTGAACGTGGAGGTGTTGTACTCGGCCCTTTCGAGTTCGAACGGCTCCGGGCTTGTTCCTCTTCTTGCGCAACTTGTGTTGTACTGGGCTGTAATACTGGTGCTGGTTGGGGTTTCGGCTGTTCTGGAGGCGGCCGCGATGGGAGTTCCCGGTTCATTGGGGGTGGAGGTGCAGGGCGAGTGGGCGCCAAGTCGCGCAGATTTGGTACGGGTGCTTTGGGAGCAGGTCGACTGGGCATCATAATCGCTGGCGATTGACCTGGTCTCGGGCTGGTCATTGAGTTTGCGCTGGCAGGTGGAGCTGTCGGAATGGGCGGTGGTGCCCGAGGATTTTCAAAACTGCCTTCATGGTTCTGCGGAAATCGAGGACTTGCTGGTGGTGATATCACCCCGGCCATGGGCGAAAATTGGGCAGGATTAGAGCCGATGTTTGGGGTGACTGGACTCCGATAGCTGCTGGTGCTACTTTGCGGAGAGTCGGAGAGCTTCGCGTGGTCGAACTTTTGCCATACTCCATCGTCGTTTCCACCAAAATTGTTCTTGTATGTCTCCACGATGTTCATCATCATCTGAGGGTTTTGTTCCTGCTCAGTCTTCGGGATGCCGCTGTCGGATAGGATTCTCTGCCAGTCCGCAGGTAGTCCCTGTAGAGGATGTGTTAGCCACGAGACTGCATGATAGGGCCGGATTGAACACTTCGTAACCACCTGCTGCCAGAAGTTGAAGGACTTACCGTAAACTGCCCCGTCTGATTGTCATAGCCCACATGTATCATGTGCATTGGGTTTTCTGGGGCCGAAATCTTGATCGTTCTGGGAGAGCCCAGCATGTTGTTCACAAAGCTGGAGAAGCCACTCTTCTTGCGAAACGGCCCAGCAGGCTTGCTGTGGCCGTCGCCCGAAAACCGCTTGGGACTGAGGGTGCCATTTTCGGACTTTGGAGGCGTCACTTCCATCATAGCCACCGCCCCTGGTCCAAAGGTTTGCGAGGCACGCAGCGGATGAGATTTGAGCTCGGGGCTGGTGTAAGTTTGGGTGAGCGGTTGAGTCTGTGGTGATGAGGCTCCTCCATATTGTTTCTCGTTCATGGTGGTGGCTTGAAAAGAGGACAAAAGCCCACTGGCGTCGAATGGCGCTCCGATCAAGTCGTTGTGACGGTCATCTGAGGTTTGCGGCGTGAGGGGAAGGTGCTGCGGCAATTGGTAGCCGTTGGCTGAGGTCGCGAAGAAGTCGGTGGAGGGAACGATGGGAGAGGGCGCACCGCTCACACGTTCCAGTGAGGAACTGGACGAGCCGTACGCGTTGGACTGAGATCGGTGGCGGAAATCACGGGTTGAATGTGAAGTGTCGTCGTGACTGCGCTGATATGGGGACGGAGCTGACGGGGCTCGTTGGAGGGCGGCAGACGATTGATGCTGGCGGAGAGGGTAGGCCGAAGGCGGAGGGTTCTTCTTGGTCAAGGTGTTGCGTCGTCTTTTGGAAGATGTGAAGGTGGTCAAGTTCGATGATGTCGTGTTGTAGACGTCGTGGTCGTGGTCCATGGTCAGTCTGGCAGGTGCAATGGCCAGGTGCAAGTGCCAGTTGGACAAGATGGCACGGGCAAGGAAAAGCGGGCAGCAAGGCGCACTAGACCAGCCCTGGGGTCCAACTTCTACACCCTGCAACTTGCAATCGCAGTTAAGCTCTCTTCGTACCGCAGGTAGCGAGGTGCGAGAGAAGGCGCTTATTTCTGAACAAGGTCAAGCGACAACCGCGCCAGCCAGTGTGCAGCCTTAGATCGATGTGACTCGCGGTGTGGCAGCGCGAAGAGGACAGAGATTGTGACACTTGTACGTTGATGTCTTCACAGACTAGGGGCAAATGGGTAGGAAGCTCTCTCCTCTCAATATGCGGGTGAAGAGCTTGTGTTTCTATGCTGTATTCTACTCGTAGCACTGAAAGGTCCACTTCCACTGCAGTACACAGCGGTAAGACGCGCGCATCGAACTCAATCGGATCTCGACCATGGACGAGACTCTTTACCATAAAGTGTATATTTAGCTCCTCGTGATGGTCATCCTGTTTGCTCAATCCTCAGCGCCAAACAGGTTGTCCACAAACAACAATATCTGTTATTTGTGGCTTCATGTTGACTGGACATCCAGAGATATGGAACTGCCAGCGACCATAGTCGTAGATAGCCCCAGTCCATGTGTGGGTAGCGGTCAGGCTGGTCGATCATCCGATGATTCAAGCCCAAACCAGCTGGATTTTCATGAAGATGCCACATGGTTGACTGCTAAAAGTAAGCACGACTATCAAACGGCTTTTCTGCAAGATTGTATTTCAACTGCTCTCTCTAGCAATACATCCAGTGGTGGCAATCAGCATCCCCTTCGCTCAATACTGTTCATCACCGTCATCATCTACCGGTACTCATTTCCGTTGCGCAATCTCATCTACAAGGCCACAAGTCCATGTTCAATCTCCAAAGCTCCCCACTTCGGTAACATATTCAATTGCACTAGTAAGCGGCGTCTTCCACAATCGATAACAGAGCTGCCCGAGCCCTCTTTATCGATACAAATCCGGCAGATCTCCAACCATCCCAAGCGAGACCGAACCAGTTCGTTACAGCAAGGCCCAATAAAGGCCCAATTTCAAATTTCACAGCAACATGTTTCTGATGGACAATAACACCAGCGAAGTCGTAGGTTGTCATAGCTGGGATGTTGCCGGCAGCCGAGGCGTTGCTTGCTAGCTGCACACGGTCCACTTGATACATTTGCTGGGTATGCTGAAACAGACCAGGCGTCTGTCACAGAATGGCAAAGTTTGTATGCCACTTATTGAGTCCGCCCAGCAATGATCTTGCGGCTTCGTATCCGGAACGTCTGGTGGGCGCATCCGCTGCAAGGCAAAATCAATAGTTGGGTGTGCGCTTCCCCAGGGTATCCCCGAGAGCAAACCATTTGACGTGTCGGGGCTTTGCCCGTAATCGATTTGTTGCGGATGCAGCGTAAATTCGTGTTTGCTGCGTTCGTTACTGGTCTGCAATAATCTGCCTGTCTGCGGCCCGCTCCCGAACTGAATTTCCAACTTCTGCACAACAGTAAGTATGCTTTTCTTCTATCCTACCAACTTGCCCAAGTAATGTCCGAAATTCGAGAGACGAGCAGTATCTTTCGAATCTTGTCCATAACCTCGCGCCTACACTGGAAGACTTGGGTGTTGCGAAGTGACAGATGAAGGTTCCGTTCGTTGTGTCCTGTATTCTAGTCTTGAGTCGACGAGAGAGCTGAGGTTGGTGTTGATGAAGTCGACGCGGAGTCCGTGGCGTCCACAATATGTGCTGCTGGTGAAGGCACCGGCTCAAACAACATCATCGCGAGTTCGGGAAGTGTGATTGTTGGTGAAGCCCCTCTGGTCGGCACCAAGATTCTCAATGCTGCCCGCATCTTGGCCATGCTCCTCCTCAAGCTGTCTATCTGCCCCCTGATCGAAGCCACCACATCTTGCAAGCCTGGAATATGCCAGTCCCTGCGCGGATTCCCAAAACAAGGCAGATTGGCATGTGCCGTGTACACGTCACTCTCCGTGCAGTTCCAGGTTTGAACGACGTTCAGGTAGCTGTACCGGCCTCCAACTTCATTTGTGACCGGAAGAGGAGACGAAATCCATGAGCCGGTCCAGAAGCTTTGCTCGAGGTTTCTTGCCAGCATAGCTTCGACCTTCTCCTTCCATTTTTGCACCAGCCATCCTAACGGTCCGCCCTGCAGCCAGAGCTCGCCGAATTGTCGCAAAGGTTCTGGCTTGAGCGGTGCCCTTCCCCCGAGGTTCTCATACATGTGCAATACCAGTCTAATCCGGGCGTATTCCTTCTTAATGTGAACTCTGAAGTCTGTGTCGCACTCGCGGCACTTCATCAGCTGCTGACACCTCCGCTGAGCACTCTCTCCTACTGCCCAAGGCGCTTTGACCTCGGCAGCACTGTGCATCCATGCGCAGAGTACAACAGCGCCAATGCTGGAAGCGGCGTGAGCACATACGAGTGTCCTCAATTTGTCCACCTCGTTGAACGGGGTCGTCTTTATGTCGAGTGTCAATTCAAAAGGACGAATGCATGATGATCTTCCCCTCGACCACTTTGCCGGCGTACTTCCTGTGGACCAGAAAATCCCCTGGACGAGCGAGGCTCCGATGCGAGACGCCCGAACCACGTCGATCAAGACGTTTGATACATTGGTGCTCCATGAAGCATGCTGGGAGACCATACTCCGGTCCATATTGTCGTTTTAGAACAAGATCCTTCTCTGCTCCGTGGCCACTGAACGTTCCGAAACAGAAGCAAGGGCCGTTCATCGAGGGCTGGTGATACAGGCGCTGGTCACACTCATTAAGAGTATGATGCAAACATTTGTGCCAACGATACTTGACGGGAGACAAGCTATGACTCCAGGTGTACAAGACGTTGCAGCAAGCACAGTGAAGCATCGTGGGCATATCCCTTTCCAGGAGTCGCAGAAACCGTGCTTTCGAAACACGGTCGGTACGAAGAGTCGTATTAAACCGAAGACCCAAAGCGAGATGTAAGTCTTTGGATATTACGCTGAGAGCGACCTGTGACTCGGCAGGTAGGAAGCTTGCGACGTGGTCGAACATTTCCCATGGAAGGTCGAGCAACCTGAAAGGGGCCTCCGTCCATGGCTGTTGTTGAACCATCTTGTTAGCAGAGGAGATGCAGTGTCGAACCTGTGATTGCGGTCGGAAATTTTGTGGAAGGTAAGGATGTGCTAAGCCGGCCAGTGTCTGTATCGCGGAGAGGATTTTGAAGGACACGCGAAGAAGCGGAGTCATGAGGAACAGGATATGAACGGGAAGATGAAAATATAAATAGAAAGCCACTGCTCAGAAGAAGTTTTTTGACTTTGACATTTACTGGTAGCAGGCTGCCATTGTCGACTCAGGGCAACTGCGACCCACCATACTACACATTCGACTATCTAACACTCATCCTCCTCGTTACACACCTGATACAGCAACCTTACAGTTCTACGCCATTCCGCAAGCTCCAAACCTTCAGTCCAACCAGTCAGTTACAGAACTCAGTCGAAGCCTAGTTGCGTCTTAGGCAGTCGAGATCTGCAAACCTGACCGTTAACCACAATAACAAGAGATACCTTCAATCAAGCTCCTTGTGTCGATGAAAACTTCTCGTTGAAATGGATGGTTACTCTTCCTAAGAAGAACTCAGGAATCTAAAGCCTAACGTGACAGAAGTGTCGGCGAGAATTGATCTTGATTTGGTCCAAACTCGGAAGTTATGGAAGCTGAGCTGCTGCGTTCGGTTGTCCAAGAAGATGAACCGTCATCAACTCCGACTGCAGTGATAGTGGCTCGCCTTTCTGAGGTCTCTTTTTCGTTCGATTTTGCCGCAGTACGCATCCCTTCACTTTGGTACGAAGAAGATCTCTCCCCAGAAGCTGGCAATGAGAGGTTTGCCGACATACTAGGCGAGTCTGTACGGGCCGAGAAGGCAATCGCGGATACCGTGGAAGTCGTAGAAGTCGACTGTGTATCGGTGCGGGCGGTTGTTGCTGCTGCAGATGCCCTCATGAAGTCACCGTTCCGCATCTCCGTCAATATCTTTTCGGCCTGTGACAGAGGAGAGTCCGATTTATCGTTGATCGCTGTCGGCCTCGTTGCAGGTGATGCATTAAATGCAACATCCAGTTTCGCTGATGTCGATGCTGCAGAGGTTAAAGTCGGTGCCGGCAAGCCAGGGACCACCGCGTTATTTCTGCCTGCTTTGACAGCAGCTGTTTGGTCCCATACCTTCATGCACTTGGCCAGCGTCCCGTAATCGGGTATTCTGCATATCTGCGAGTAGTCTTTACCGGAAGTCAACCACCACTTTTGAAGAAGACAGGAATGCTCTTCGCTGCCCGGGAGAAGGGCACTTCGAGAAACAGGCGCAAGGACAGACTTGCCTTTCCAGAAACTGCGCTCGAGATCTCGCTGTAAAACATCCTGGAGTCTCTTACGATCCTCTGCGAAAGGAAATTCGGTCCGATCCACGTTCCAGGCGCTGAAGTACTGATACTTGGACCCGGTCGGTGATGATCTGCCTCCTAAATTCCGGTAGATATATAAATTGATGTCGATGTTTCCTGTCGTGGAAGAATTAGTCGCAGTAAGCCTTACGTCCGTATCGCACGAAAAGCATTTGAGCAGCTGTTGGCACCTTTGTCTGCACCCTGTGGCCCTGGCCTGGGTGTTCTCCTCCTCGAGATGGGAGATGGCGCAGAGGGCGACTGCCGCGATTTCGAATCTTGTGTCTATACAAACAAAGTTTCGAAGTTTCTCAACCTCCGTCAGGGGACTGACTGCCCTATCAAGTTTCATCTGGAGATGCGTACACAACAGTACTTGATCGCCTATTATCTTTCCGGTGTACGTACGACTCATTGTGAAATTTGTATCGAGCCCGTCATTGTAGTGGGGTAGAACTGGCCAACCTTGCTGATCGACAAGCTGGACACATCTGTGATTGAGGTAGTCAAGCCCTAGTCCGTACGCAGAGCGCTTTGCATGCCTCAGCAGAAGGAGATCTATCTCCGCCGGGTAACCGTGGAAGGCACCAGGGCAACGACAAGGCCTGCTCATCGTAGTACGATGATAGTTTTCATTACCGCACCTCCAGTGAAGTCGACATCCTTGACACCTGTAATGCTCCCCTCGTTGACGCTGCCATCTGTACAACCTGTTGCAGCACAAACAATGGAGCAAGTTCGGGCTGTCCGATTCCAGTAGTCGGAGGAAGTGACCCTTAGCTTCTGGTTGCACATGTAGACTCAGCTTCGCAGAACGGCCCAAAATATTGTAGAAGTCTTTGGACACAACACTGAAGGCGGCTCTAGTGGCAGGAGGCAAGAAATCGGCAATCTGTAGGTTGAGTTCCCATGGCAAATCTAGCAAGCCTGTAGGCTTCCGTTGCTGTTGTTGGTCCATCAATCAGTAAGTGACAAGATGGAGGGGTGTGATGATGCCGTATCGAACCTTGATTTCCTGGAATTCTGAGGTTTCTTGCTCAGTTGGTGGCTGAGAGGAAGAACGAATGGGCCGTTTGCAAAGGCGCAGGTGGCAGAGCTTGGCGACCAGATCAAGAACTGTCATTAGAAAGAGAGAGACTTGCAGTATATGACGTGAAAGGTATGGGGAAACAAAAGGGCTATATATACAATCGAAAAAAATGAGGTGGTGAAGAGTGAAGTATTAGAGTTTTCAGATGAATGGTACAAGGCTGCCACCAGCAGAATCTCAAGACTCACTCGAGCTTGAGGCCTCTGCCGCGTTTTGTTTGGACAACCGCTTTCGCAAGGAACTTTCTGCATCTGAAGAGAAACCCAGACCCACCGCTGTGACAAGAGGCATGACACCCATCGCTGCCAAAGCGGTGGGGTTCCCAGGCAGTAATCCTGATGACCTTGCTTTGGCCATCGCGGCAGCTGTTTGCGTAGATGCTTGACCCGAGTTTGCATGTATTGCCATTCGCCGCGCTAAGATCCGGGCAGCCTGTGTTGGGAACCAGACTCGACTTCCCAACACTATCGTCCAGCTCAGGAGGGCTAGGCTGCCTGCTTGGTGTGCGCTTGCCACGCCCGTAGGCACCAGGTAGAGTAATGTGGTGATACCCAGCGTGACTTGCAAGAAGACGAAACCAACAACACCGTGGACACCTCGCTGCGCCGCTCGAGGGAGGAGCTTGTGCATGGCTCCTGAGCGTGCGAAGGCCCAGAGTGCCATAATTGCTGTGAAGGTCGTGGTCGCAAGAATGCGATGGTCGAGTTGCACCAAGCTCGGGTTTTCGAGCATGTTGCGCCACCAAAGGTCGCTATTGTCAGATTTTCGGCTGTAGAACTTGTCCCAAAGTTCATTCTTAGGAGGAGTTAGTCCTAGTCCCATGTACGGAAATTCGTTGTAAATCAAGCCTGCATCGAGGCCGGCCACCAGACCTCCAGACATAGCCGTAAGAAAGACCAGCCCGGCCAGAAGGGATACATAGCGCTTGAAAGGTCTCAGTGCTGGATTTTGGAGCACAGTCAAGGTGGCTTTCGCTGCCTCGGGCGTCGCACGTAGAATCTTGTTGGTTCGCAGGATGTCGAGGCCGTTCCAAAACATGGCGAGGTAGCAGATAAATGCAGCTCCCAGATGCGCCGTCAATCTGTACTGAGACACCCGCGGGTGCGAGCCCGGAGCAAACAGGTCGTCCTTCAACCCAGATTTCACCATCCACCAGCCGATAAAGCCTTGGAACCCGATCAGGCCAGCTATTCCGAACAGTCTCATCGCCATAGAGCGTGAGACGTGTCTCCTCGCGACGAAAAATGCGGCAGGCAGGACAAAAGATAGGCCGACGAAGCGGCCCCAGATCCGATGGATCCATTCCATCCAGTATATGGACTTGAACTCTTCGAGAGTCATACGTGAGTTGAGCATCTTGAACTCGGGACTTGACCGGTATTTAGCAAATTCAGACTCCCAGTCCGCCTCGGACATGGGTGGTAGCGACCCAGTGACGGGTTTCCATTCTGTGATGCTTAGGCTGTTCAAGCCGAGTCAGCAAGCAATCTTTCTCATGAAGGAGGCCACGACCAAAGGTAGTGAGCCAGAGGTCAGGCTCTGTAGGACTACGTACCCTGACTCTGTAAGTCTGGTCAAACCGCCAAACACAACTATGCCAAACACACTGGCTGCGCTTCCCAGAAGCCAATACGCAACCACATTGGAAGATGTATCAGGGAAGAAAGCCCTTCGACTCTTAGGCTCTTCTCCAGTCTGCCCACCCTGCTGATCTTGTGTCTTTGTACGGACGCCCTCTTCAACGGTCGTTGTATTCCTAGCTCTTGCAGATTGAGAGAATGTTCGAGTCGACGGCTTCGGAGGGGACAGGCTCGTCGATGTTTTCAGAGCGAAGCATGGCTTCGGTTTTGTGAATTGACTAGCAGAGCGCGTCGTCTTCTTTGAGCTGAGGTTTCGGACTTGTCGACCCAATATCTGTCGCTCGTTTGAGGTCGGAGCAGAACATGTACCTTGCAGCTTGTATAATAGCGAGAAGTTCCTGCGGCCACTACATTCGAAGAACCGCTTCGACAGACCGGGGGCGGCTTCTCGAAGCGCTCTTGAGAAGCCACTTGCTGGAAGCATCGTTGCGCAGGATACTGCGACTGAGAAGCAATGCAGGATGGCAAATGGGAGAACACTCGAGGTACGGAGTACATGTGAATCAAAATGATCGCTTGGGCTCGGGCCAATCGGAGTGCTTTGGAGATAGAATCTTTACGACTTCGATTTGCCTCCGTAACACGATCAGACCATCTAGCTACCACTACAGGACCAAAAAATCCCTACGGTAATATATGAAGCAAGATAGTGTGACATTTTTGTTACAGTATCTAGCTAGTATCAATCATCATTACGATTCATCGACTGCAAGCGGACTTCGTGTCACGCCGTATTTCACCCGGATCTTGCCCTCAATAAAGATCCAAGATATCGTTCGCGCCGCGGCTTCCCTGTCTTTGGGGAGGTGGTCTATCCCCTGTGAGATTAGGTAAACGTGGTTGTTGTCCGAAGGGTGAATATGTCCTGGTTGGCTCAGTAAAACTACGCATGGTAGGGTTTGGAGGAATGGATGATGCAGGAGTCATCGATCGGTCTGCCGAGTAGGGGACGTAATTCGAAGATTGTGATGTTTGTAATCGTGGCAATGTTGGACCACCATTAGGCGTCATTGACCTTGCTGGAGGCATACCTTGAGGTGTGAACGACCTGGGTGGAGGATACTGGTTGGGAGCTTGTGATTGATACTGGGGACCAGGCAGTGGTGACATTCGGCCATGCTCTTCGGCGATTCGAGGAAAGGCAGGTCCAACGGCACCCGTTGGAGTGCGACGACCAGACATGTCGATCGGACTCTCGAAGATTGGCTGACTTAATGGTGTCGAGCCTCGATCATCTGGATATGGAAGTGCACTACTTTGATCGGAAGGATATCTTGGTCGTCCACCATTGGACATACTGGTACCTGGCCGTGGAAGTGGGTCCATTTGATATGATCCGGCTCCGATTCTGTCACTTTGTGCTGTACCCGGTCGAGGCAATGCCGGGCTGAAGGACCTCGCTGGAGGCTGTGAAAGATTTGTGACACTGCGGTTGACAGCTGGTCTTCCATACCACCCGCCGCTTGGCTCAGAGCCAGGTGTCTGGGCTCGATCTGGTGCAAAGCCCATTTCCTCTGCATTTCCCATCAGCGGGGCGTCTGACTTGTAACTCGTCCACGATGCTGCGGATCCATGAGTGACAGTACGCGATGGCATCGCTGGCCGCGGTGCGACACCGGGCAATGTGGGCAAAGTCGGGATGTTATTATCGCTATTTCTGCCAGTGCCAGGGCGTGATGTATACTCCGGAAGCGTTGTCATCGTTGTCGTCCGTGAGAATGAAGGAAGTGAGTCGTCGTCGCCAAGGCTCGGCAGGGTTGGCTGCTTCTTCAGGTCTGATAATGTTCCGTCACGGCTGGCCAGTGCTTCTTGTCGCGCTCGAATGGCATTTTCTTTCTTCAGCGCTTTCTCAACTTTGGCCCTGACCACTCTCTCCATTCTTCTGTTGATCTTGTTTCGGCAGTATCCAGTTAGACCTCCGTCCTCGGTAGGAATATGATGCCACAGGAAAACAAGGTAGAGAACAACCGAGACCATCAGACTGATGACAGAGATGACCCAAATCACCAGGGTCCACAACATGCCGAAGAGAATGACTGCCTGCAAGTGGTTGGAGTCGGCTAAAATTCCAATGTTGACGAAGAACTGGACAACGGGCGAGTGGCCATGAGAGGGAGCATGTTGGCCTTCCGGAACCAGCTTCAACCTCAGGACCGAGTACAGGGTGAGTGCGTTGACAACTTGTCGTGGCCCTTCAGCAAAGACGATCCGCAACCAAGCTTCGAAGGAGAAATATGTGAAAAGCGCAACGTAGTCAGCGCCCTTTCGACTTTTGGTCAACTCTGCAAACACCAAGAATCGCTTCCAACCCCTTCCCTTTCCCCATCTGATTGACTGGACGCGGACAGCCAATGGGTCGAGGTAGCTTTTGGCAACGCCTCCTTGTCGCATCACGCGAATCGCCCTCATCCATCGGTATACCAGTAAGATGAAAGAGAGGATGATACAGCCGGCGAAGATCCATCGAGAGATGTTCAGAGGAATCTCGGGCTTGATCTGACCGGCCCATTTGTCGAAGACGAGGAGGTTGATGGCCGTAAACGTGTCGACAGCGTAGACGGATATCGAGACGATCAACATAACCAGAAGGTAGCCGTAGGCAAAACCCGTCCAGCACGACGAAGACTTGAATTCATCGAGATTCTATAACACACGTTAGTCCGTATTCAAGATGTACCTCACTTGTGGGCTTACAATGTAGTCCCATTTCTGCTCCTCTTTCAGATTTCCGAACTTTTCTCTCTCTCCACCGCAGAGCCCCATGGCTAAGGTTGTGGACGGGTTCTGTAATGATCGAAGATAGTGGCTGCAACCTGGCAGCCGCTTATCAAGAGGTGTGAGGAGTACGAGGCGTCCTGATTGCCGGTTCTATTTGCGTAAGGAGGGTAGTTCCTGAATCCGTGGGTGCGGCGCAGCCGGAATTCAGGTATAACAAGAGTCCAGCTCGATTGCCGTGGACGTCGAGAGCTTGACTTCAGCTGCCTTTATTGCATTGCTTCGTCCCGTAGCTCCGGTAGTCACATCCAGTGCCGCCTACGACTTCCTTTGCCTTTTGCTAATCCTTGCTGCACCGAAAGAGGACGTCGAGAGAATGGAGGATCCTTCCGGGTGTGGCTCGTTGGTCGGAGTGCACAAAGCGTGTGCAAGGACGCAGAGGACAAGCGCGGGCCAGGAGAACAAAGAAGGAACGCAGGTTGTTACAAGATCGGGAGGACAATGACACGAAAAGAGAGAGGTGCAGCCCCCAGTAATTGAGAACTTGGAAATACGACGATATGAATGAATGGCTTCAATGAGTGAATCTCAAATGAATGAATAGGACCAAGGCGGCAGCGAGGTCTACACACAATGGTGCGGCAGATAGAAGAGCCAACCTCAACGAAAGAAGACGAGTGTTGGACGCAGGAGGAGGTGAGCCCAGGCTTTCTGGCCTCCAAGCTCAAACGGCTAGGCGCCCCGAGGCTAACTTTGTCTTCAAATTCCGCCCGCTTCAGGATCCACCAACCCCTGAAAAGAAACCTCAAACACGCCCCAGTCATCATTTCACTTGCACTTGATTCGCTATCAAGAATCCTTTCGTGATCGGGCTGCAGGTACCCGTCTCCTGAAACTGGAGATCGGAGTCTGCACAACTTGCCTCAGTTTCTGGTCTGAAAGGAAACAGATTTGTGCTGCAATTGGCTGTGAGACAAAGGTCACGACCATGTGTTCGTGAGCCTCTTGTGAACAACACTTCTATTTGTATCAAGCTATCGCCTTATCAACATATGCTTCTTTTCTACGCGCCTGTCCCATGTTCTAGACCTGCTGCAACGCCATCGCTCCTGTCGCTCCTGCTCAGCACCCAGACAGTGTTACACTCGCTTTAACGAGCAGACTTGAGTTCGTGCTTTTCTTTTCCTCCGATGCGCCCGTGAAATCCCCAACTGATCTGGTGCGCCGCCGTGATCTCGACGCCGAGCTCCTCTGCAAATTGCCACACTAAGCCGGGGTTCTTTTGAAAGTATCGCCCAACGAACGCAGCATCCGAGCCTTGCTCAAGCAGCTCCTGGGCGAGGGTACCAGTGGTTATGGAGCCGACTGTGCCGACAAGGAGAGACTCTCCGACCTCCTTTTTGACAGCGTTTGCAAAATGTGCTTGATATCCAGGGCCGCCAGAGATCTTTTGAGCAGGGTGGGCGCCGCCCGAGCTGACATCCAGCAGGTCCACACCGAGATCTCGCAGAATAGGTGCAAGTTTCACGGTTTGATCAAGTGTCCAACTTTCCGGATATTCCTCCTGACCTGATAGCCAGTCATCAGCGCTGATTCGGAAGAAGAGAGGTAGGTCCTTGGGTATGACTGCTCGGACAGCCTCGACAGTCTCTCTGGCAAAGCGCGTCCGGTTCTCGAAAGAACCTCCGTATTGATCGTCTCGCTTATTGCTGACTGGACTCAAGAACTCGTGGATCAGGTAGCCGTGTGCGCCGTGAAGCTCAATGATATCAAAGCCAGCTTTTACGGCTCTCTTAGCAGTGTCAACAAAGGCAGACTTGATGCGCTGGATGCCCTCGACAGCAAGAGCGCTTGGGCTGGGGTATGTGTCTTGAAAGGCGATAGCAGAGGGTGCAAGTACCTCAGAAGGCCAGCCACCAGCTTCCTTCTGAGCAGTGTCTCCTCGGCTCAACCACGGAGCAACAGTGCTGGCTTTACGACCGGCGTGACCGATCTGTATACCAATCTTTTGGTTCTGGCTGTGGGCGAAATCGACGATCCGCTTCAAAGGAGCAAGCTGTGAATCTTCCCAGAGCCCGCTATCTTCGGGAGTTATTCGGCCCTCGGGCGTTACTGAAGTCGCCTCCACGATCGTGAGCCCTGGTCCTCGCTGGATAATGCCGCCCAGATGGGTGAGGTGCCAGTCCGTCAGATGACCGTCTTGGGCAGAGTACTGGCACATTGGCGAGACGAAGATGCGGTTCTGGAACGTGGTTTCTCGAATTTTGAGAGGCTGGAATAGCTTGGGAATTGGGCTTCCATCGGATTGAGGGTCCTTTGCGGTCCCTGAAGGCGGTATCTGAGCAGGCGTGTAGTAGCTAATACCAGGCGCGCCTTCATTGACGATTATCGGCTTTGCCTCATATGTTGGAAGGGAGGACATTGTGCTTTTGTTTGTTGTCTGTCTTTCTGCAGAAGCTTCCGTATATGAAAGCTTCGATATGTATTTGGCAGCTTTGAGGTCAAACAAGTTGTCGACGCTTTGGTGGCGGGGTTGTAAGTGTGAAGTGATGAACACCGAGAGGTCAATTGAGGGTCAATGATAAGTGAAGGGAAAAGTTGATTGAAATGGGCTTGGGATATTTATTACAATGATTCTGGCTTTCTTACAAGGTCTGGAAACTCATTCTACAAATGCAGGCTTTGAAATCAGGCCGAAAAATGGTACCAATCGCACCAATCCGTGAATTTCAGGTTTACTTTTTTCGAGAGGCCAAGAGGTGCAATATGACATGGGAGCAGCAGAATCGTACTTACAAATGGGGTTGGCGTCAGGTTCGCCTTTCCCTTGCTTCCAGAATACACCTTGTCAGAGGGATTCAAAGGCCAGGCTCCGGAGGTCAGATCCCGCGAGATGCGGTGGTATCATTCCTAATTGCTCTGACGTAGTCCGGGTAAAAAAACATACAGCCAAAACGAGAGGTGGAGATAGGAAAGAAATGTACGACGATCATGCCATCTAACTATTCTTTGTCCGAGAGTCCTCCGCTCGACTCGCAGGGTACGAGCGCCAACACTCGTACCGCACCTTCCGCCGGAACTCAGCTGTCGCTTTGTCAGTTCAATGGCGCTCTGGTTGCTCTTCGCGAGGTACACCAAACGGTAGTGTCTCCTTGTGTAATTGTTTTGGTTGGGGCAATTACTTCATCCTGACCGTCAGCACAGGGCATTGGTGCGAACTGAGCATTCTCGAAATACACCATATTCCACTAAGTTTGATCCCCAGCGAGCCAGGTGCCAAAATAAGTGGCAGTCAGACATGAATACAGGCCGTCTCGTAGCGCCAGTAGAGCCCTCTTTGGCAGCAGGGCGCCCGTCTGACTCAAATGAGTGTGCCATTTCTTTTGTCACCCGGCTCGCCAGCCATGTACGATTCACTGCTCGTTGAGGTTAACGCAGCAAATGTCTCGTCACATAAGCTGCACTGGCTTCGCTCTCCACCTGCTTAAACGATCGTGGTCCCGGTAACGTATGGTATGTCGAATAGAACGCATTGATGAAGGGCGTGAAAGGGTCAACGATATCAAAGGTGATTTGCTTTCATGAAAAGAACCAAATGTCAATCACAGCGCTAGGAACGCCTCTGGACCTGTGTCACACCGCAGTGAGACTGGTTCTCCTTGAACAAAATCGTGTACGTTATGCCACTTCCAAAAGACGAAACAGAAACACTCGCACGCCCGCTCGCTCAGATGTTCCCAATGACGACCATGTACCTCAATTTCCCGTCTTTGCCAGACTTGATGTTGTCAGGGCCTCCGATACCATCATCAAGCTGCATCTGACTGCTCTTCCAACCCCAACTCTTGCTGACATCGAATTTGTCCGGCGCGCTTTCATAGATGCTAAGGAGACGTCCTGCTTTGCTTGGTGAATAGATCTTGAAATACGTCCGAATTGTCGGACGTGAATCCATGTAAGGCGGAATCGCGGACACGTTGTACTTTCTGTTCGTTCGCAAGAGCTCTGCGTCCTCCTCGTCCGAGTCGAGCATCTGTCCTTCTGGAGCAGGGAAATCGTTCAGTGGCCGCCCATTAGGCCCCGCATTCTGCGAGCTCTTCTGAGTAGAGTTCGCTAATTGTCGTCTTCGAATTGCGGCCTCACCTGCAAGGGCCTGGATGTTCGCGCTGTCGTACTCATGACTCGATTCTGCTGGTGTTTCTTCCAGGTCGCCTCCTGGTCGCTGGGGTACATCCACGACTTGCCAGTTCCGACCGCTTCTTTCATTCTTGCGAAGAAGCATCTCCCGCTCCAGCTGTCCGATGCGTTCATCGACATTAGAAAACATCCACTGATTCAGAGGGTCGTCGGTCGGCTCCTTCTCTTTAGCCCTGTGCAGATATATTCCCAGCTGTTGGACTTTGGAATTACTGACACGTTGGATATAGAGGTTCCATAAGCTGCCTGCGTACCATACTGTGTGAGAGTAGACACGCTTCTTATCTTTCAAACTTCGTGGGTTCGGGAATTCTGCCGAGAACCTGAACGGAGGATAGTAGCTGAACCGCGGGGAGGATGTTGGCGAAAAGCCTCTCGAAGGTGGCCGGGCACTTTCTACCGCGTTGCCTCCCATGAAATCAAAGGCCCAAGCAACATCCGTGGGCTCGTAACTAGCCGATAGTCTGGCAGCGTGTGTGCTCCACTCGGCGACGCTCGTCGAGTTCTCTGCCACGTAGGCCTCTCGAGTACCGCCCATAACGCACGAGACGTCGTGACTAGGAATCCAGAATTTTCGAGGCTTCGCATTGCCATCCCATGACCCAGATTCCATTTCCTCGGTGACTTCGCTCGAACCTGTGGGGCCGTCCTCCCTCGATTTTCCTTTTGCCTGTACCGACGAAAGCTGGGCAGGCGCCTCAGGTTCCTCAACTTCCTCAGCCATTTCGCTTAACCCAAGCATCTCATCTGCATCGTGAGCATTCAGAACCTTCTGACGTAGTTCCATGTTCATCCACAAGGCATCAGATATGACCTTCTCAGGCAAGACTGGAACCCCAAGAATATCCTTCTGCACTCGTATCTGCTGTAGTTGCTCAAATCGAAGATGGACGTAGTGAATGCCCTCGTCGAGCAATACTAAAAGCGGTGCGATCTCAGGACACGTATACAGGGCAACCCACGCCGCGTCTTTGTCAGATACGTACCGATTGTTTCCAGCTATGCTGTAAGGCGAGTCGAACCTTACCGCAAAGAAACGGAGACTATTAGGCTTAGCATGCAGATAACGGCCACGGGGGGACACTAGGCCAGCTTCCATGGCTTTTGCTCGCAGTCGGCGGTTCAAAAGCTTCAACCCGAGATACCATCGTTCCCATTCTCCTGGGCAGAAGAAGGGATCACCGCCCACAATTTCTCGAATGATCTCAGCAGGAATCTCGTCCCAATACTCGTAGGGCATCTCCCATCCTTCTTTGCATAGCATTGCCTTGGCGGACGCAAGAATTCGGTCCCCAGCTTTCCCGTAGTAATTATCAGTTACGAGCTTGATCAAGCTATAAAGATTAGCTGGCTCCATCTGGCGCAAGATTGTGTCGACGCATGAGTCGACTAGCTCAGGCATGTCCAGCCAACAAGCGGTCGCAAAAACGCCAGCGGCCTCCTCTTCCTCCTGAACGACGAGCTGCGTGCCGTAGATTCTTTTAAGCGCCAGCTCGAATGCGTTCTTTGTGATGTTCGGATCTAGGTCTTCACAAGGAATGCTCATCTCCCTCGCCGTACTCTCTATCCACGACCCCGAGAAAGCCGTAGAGAAGTAAGGGACCCGATCGAGTAGAAGCTTGTGAAGCCTGTAGGATTGTCCAAAAGCGTGAACCGTGATATCCGAATGTCGCCCTTCCTCAAAGCCATGGTGGAAGAGGTGGCCTGTAAGGCTTGTTGTATCACCAATGCTTCTGGCAAGACCTGAGAGCGTTCGGATGTGCGAAGGACCCCTGGAGAGCGGGCCAGGACTAATTGCATCGCCAGGTACAAACAAACGTGTCAGAGTGGCCGAGGTGTTGGCAGCCTCGGTGTCGGAGTTGTGTGTAATTGTGTTAATGGTAGGGTCATCCACATCTTTCTCTGGATTGAGTAAGGGATGTCTACTGCTGGAGGCCGCAGGTGAAGCGGAGGGGGTTGTGTCTGCTGCCCTGATGTTCGCCCGGCGGCTTCCACCAGCATTTGTCAAAGCGGCTAGGGAACCGGAATTGCTCGACGACACTGCAGCGCTCAGAGATGCCTGGGCAGTATTTGCAGACACGGAGGCGGTTGGCGGGCCTGATACGAAGATCGAGCGTAGAGGAGGGTCGAACGAAGTTGTTGGACCTTGATCTGCGTAAGTTGGGCGGGGCAGTTGACTCGAAGATATTGCTCTTCGTTGGGAGAGTGGCCTGAAGCCGGGAATAGCGCTGGTTGATTGTTGAATGGGTGACCGGACGCCGCCTGAGACAGTGGGCTCAGAGTATCGCGGTGGATGAGGCGTTGAGTTTGCTGTGCCTTGCTCGCTCCAAGCAGCTCTATCTACGTCTGCATGAGATATGGATGGGTCATAACCGGACAGGAGTCCTTCCAGGTCGTCTCCAGAGGGAGTCCACTCCGGGAACTGGTCTTGGTCCATGACGTGAGGTTAAGTACAGTGGTCGAAACTGTGCTATATCTTATACGGTCTCAATCATTCTTGGTCGATGACAGTGGTCATCTCGATAAGTGGCTTCAGGTGGCGAAACTCGTGAAGCATATGAGAGGCAAGTGCGATACTTCGGCCACAAGCAGGCGTCCCCCTGGCGGACAACAAAAGCCTCAAAGTTCTCAATGATTCGCGACTGCCAGAAGGTATAGAGTAGTATAAGCAGATGATTGATGAGCTTCCCGTCAAGCGTGTCAATAATAGAGGTAGGAATGAGAGTTGCCTCGAAGGTGCTTGTGACGAGGGCGGGAAGTGGAAGTGAAGTGGGACGAGCATCGTCATCGGACCCTTCGAGGCCTTCTCGTATTTTGGCTTTGGCAAGTCGGGGTTACTGCGGTCCTGGTCTGGACTGCATCTCATTTCGCAGTCTGACCAGCCAACAACGTCTTGCCTTTGACTTCGATTATATTGTGACTTAGGGACTATGGGAGAAGTTCAACCACTATCAGAGCAATCACTCTAAGTCATCTACCAGAGGAGCAGCAGCATGGACGACCTCCACACGTGCGCTGCCACATTTCCCTTCCCTGTCCAACATGGAAGGCCCTACCACAATCGCAGCGGTCCTGAACGGTGACCACCGTTCTCTGCTTCGAGACCCGTTAGTCGAGCGCGACCCCCAGAATGTCCCCTCCATACCATCCCCTGCCTCCGGTCTCCGAAATAGCACAGATGTAGAGTTACAAAATGGACAGAAGGCGCCATCCCTTGCCATGAAGAAGGACATTGGGATAGGAGCAAGGGACAACATGCACAACGGGAGTAACATAGTACAGCCGACTGAACACTCGTTCGATCACGCTGCAAAGAAAACACCCAATGGATACCACCTTAACGGCTCAGCTACGTCGCCCGTGCCTGCAGCATCCTTCGAAAGGGTCAACGAGACTTTGAATGGCGTACAGACCGGTGGAATGCCACGCGAAGTGCTCAAGTTATCTGTAGAGAAAGTGAACGATCTGATGGCTTCGCCAGAATCGCTACCTAGCCGTCTCATTGAACCAAATGGTTCCACGTCTGCGTCCAACGAGGAACCAAGCCCTCACACGAAGAAGCCACCTGATACCGAGAAATTTCCTGGACCGTCCAACGGGGACATTTTTATATCCACCCCACACGTTGAGCCTCTGAGCCTTGAACCATCGGCAGACGTGGATACAAGACGTCGTCGCAATCTCACGATAGAGACAGGTAACAGAGCCATGCGGTCTTCAGTCAGTCCATCGCTTCGGCCTGGTTTCCCGCAGAGAGCCTTGTCAACTCCTGGTTCAGCAAGGAGCCCCCAGTCTCCACAGAAACATGACAAGGGTGGCTCACGACCAACATTGAAGATCCCCGAGACTGGTCTTGAGGGGGAAGCCACCTCAGGAAGAAGACATTCGAGTACGGGACGACCGCTACCATCTCCCATGCCTTCGTCAATACCGCTTCCACCTTTGTCAATTCCTACTTATCTCCAGCTCGAGCTATCCTCACAGCGACCATCCCAGCTTGAAATACACAGGCCTGCCAACAGCGACTTTCCCTATGAATCGTCCCGGGCGAAAACGGAACGATTGCTCAATTTCTTGGTGCTTCCATTCTACCTGGAAGGAGTGCTATGGTTTGGAACACTTGCATGTGTGGACTCGTGGCTCTATACCTTCACCATATTACCTCTTCGGTTGCTGAAATCATTTTACATCCTGGTTCAGTCTTGGTGCGCCAACCTCATCAGTGAGTTTCACTATGTCTCCAGCTATGTGTACAGTGGAACTGGCCGAATGTGGAGGCGACGCAGAAGCAGTGTCGTACCTACGTCCAATCGAAAGACGTCAGGAACCGACGCACTTGAGCACAGACCTGGCCAACCAATTGTGTCCCAACTCCGCAAACCAGCCAGACAGCACCAGCGATCGAAGTCAGTTCCTTCGGCGCTGCTTCCAGATGACAAAGCGGACATGCTGAAAGGGCTTCTGATCATCTGCACGTGTCTGATTCTCCTCCGACTTGATGCAAGCAGGATGTATCACTGGATCCGAGGTCAAGCCGCTATCAAGCTCTATGTCATCTACAATCTCCTTGAGGTGTGCGATCGACTTTTCTCGGCCATTGGACAGGATGTTCTGGAATGCCTCTTTTCGAAAGAAGCCCTTGAACGCAAGCCGGACGGACACAGCAAAATCCTTCGGCCATTCTGGCTATTCGTGCTTGCCCTCACCTATACCGTTATCCACTCAACAGCCCTCTTCTACCAAGTCATCACCCTCAATGTGGCCGTAAATTCCTACTCCAACGCCCTCATCACCCTTCTCATGTCCAACCAATTCGTTGAAATTAAATCCACCGTGTTCAAGAAATTCGAGAAAGAAAACCTCTTCCAGCTCACCTGTGCCGACATCGTCGAACGATTCCAACTCTGGCACATGCTCGTCATTATTGCGTCGCGCAACATTGTCGAGACGGGCGGATTGAGTGCGGGTTTGAAGGCGTTCACTAGGGCCTCCTCAACAGCAACATCTCTTCCACCATTAATCACAAACTCCAGCATTCCGATCACAACGGCCCTCCCGCCTCGCTCTGTCTCCTCAATTCTGCCGAAATCCTTCACCTTGGTGCCAACGGCGGTCAGCACGATAACATCGTACGCTCCCGCGGTATCCCAAATCCTCGGCCCATTCCTCGCCGTACTTGGCTCTGAGATGATTGTTGACTGGCTCAAACACGCCTACATCAGCAAGTTCAACAACACCCGCCCTGCCATCTACGAGCGCTTTCTTGACGTTCTCGCAAAAGACTATTACACCAACGCATTCGGCGACCAAAACCTGACGAAACGCCTCGGCCTGCCCGTTATCCCACTCTCCTGCCTTCTCATCCGCGCAAGCGTCCAGACCTATAAGATGTTCATGGCCGCATGGCTCCCCTCGACCCCCTCTTCCAGCACGACCAGTCTCGCCAGTATCCACGAACATTACTCGTCCTCTGCCCGTGGTGCAATGCCCATGACGACAAGCACCGCAATAAGCCACACACTCGACGACATCATCGCATACATCCCCTCCTCGCTGAAGACCACCGCGCTCGTCACGCACATGACCACAATCCTAGTCTTCCTGCTCTTCTTCCTCATCCTCCTCGCCGTGAAGCTCGTTCTCGGCATGCTTCTCCTGTCATTCGCACGCTCCCGCTATCGGAGCATGAAACTCCGGGAACGCAACCCGATCTATCACGTCGATGGCGGACGTAGGGTTGGAGGCTGGGGCGTGGTGGAAGTGGACGACGATAAGAGGCGCTGGATCTACGAGGACGATGCAGCTGGGCATAAGAACTGGAAGGAGCGGGAGGAAAAAGAGAAGAAGAACAAGGAGAGAGGGAATGGCGTGGAGAGTTTCGAGAAGGTCAAGCGGTATGAGATGGTGGCGAAGCGGATTTGGTAGCCTCTTCTTCTAGAAGTACATTGCTACTGGGACGCCTGCTGCATGACAATTCGTGCCTCATCTCTTAGCGTAAAAGCGTGATCTAACACTCCGGCGGCATCTTGCCTACCTGGCGCCATCCCTATCTATTGCTCAGGGTGCTGGCCTAGTAGCTGGGAGCTCGCCCGCCACAAGGTTCTTGGTCTCGTCCTTCATGAACGGGAATGCCAACACCTCTCTAATGCTGTGATGGTTCGTCAAAAACATAGTGAGTCTGTCAATCCCCATTCCCCACCCACCCGTCGGCGGCAACCCATATTCCAGCGCATTCAAGAATGCCTCATCGATAGCCTGCGCCTCGTCATCGCCCTGCGCCTTCTGCCGCGCCTGTTCAGCGAACCTGGCTCTCTGCTCGAAGGGATTGTTCAACTCCGTGTACGCGTTGGCGATCTCCTTCTTGGCGACAAATGCCTCGAATCGCTCCGTGATGCCGGGTCTATCTGCTGAATCCTTGGCCAAGGGAGACATGATCTTGGGATGACCTTGGATGAAGGTGGGATTGATGCACGTCTCTTCGATAAATTCGCCGACTAGCTTGTCGAGCATGCGGGCGTTTGTCTCGGGCGGTGGACATACCACGTTGACCTTCTTGAGGACGTTCTTGAGGAAAGTGTTGGTTTCATCGGTGTGGAGTTCGTCGCCGGGAGGGAACTTTTCGCCTGTGGCTTCTTCGAGGGCGGTGAGCATGTCGATCCGCTTCCAGGGTGCTGCCCAGTTGATGTGGAACTCTTCGCCGGTGAGGGTTGTGTAGGTGGTCTCATAGCCGCCCGTGATTTCCTTGACGAGGCCTGAGACGAGTTCTTCGGTCCGTGCTCTCACGTCGTTGAAGTCGGCGTATGCTTCGTAAAATTCGCAGGTTGTGAACTCGGGGTTATGCGTCAGGTCGGCGCCTTCGTTGCGAAATAGCTTGCCAATCTCGAAAACCCTGTCAAAGTCGCCGACAAGTAATTCCTTGAGATACAGTTCCGGAGCGATTCGCATAAACATGTCCATCTTGTATTCGTTGATGAACGTTATGAATGGCTTGGCAGTAGCTCCCCCAGCTATCTGATTCAGAATGGGTGTCTCGACTTCCACAAATTCATTGGACTTGAAGTATTGTCTAATATAGTCGATGATCTTGGCTCGCAGTATGATGGTCTCGCGACTTCGGTTATTCAATATGAAGTCGAGTGGACGGTTTCGGAACCGAGTCTCGACGTTCAGCTCGCCGGAGCGGCCGCTGGCATCGGGAAGTTGGTGCAGGCAAGGTGTGAGGAGAACTACTTCATGTGCAAAGACCGAGAGCTCGCCTTCGTTGGGGCGCCCTCTGGGAGCCGAACGGCCAGGGTAGCCGACCACACCCACGATATCACCTCTGTGCAGATGTTCATGTTGAGCCTCGAAGTCGCTGGTGGCTTCCTGAGCTTGACATAGGATCTGTATCTTGACGCCCTTTCGAACGATGTCGTAGAAGACGAGCTTGGGACCGGCAGCCCGCTTGGTGCGCACCCGGCCGGCGATGCGAATTTTAACCTCTCTCTTGAACTCGCCGGGTTGGAGGTGGGCGTACTCCCCGAGGAACTTGCCGATGTCTGTGTTGACGTGGAACTTGAGAGGGTATGGGTTCGGGCCTGAGTCTCGGTTTTCTAAGAGGTTGCGGACTTGTCTGCTTCTGATCTCGTGGTATTGCTGCGTCGAAATTAGCTACCATTCATAGCTATAGCCTCGCGGAGGAGCACAAGCACAGCGGAGTGAGCAAGACCGCGCGGGGTGAACGATGCTATTGCAATGATAGTCCGTAGAGGACGGAATACTGACATTAGGTGTGAGCTCGACCTCAGCCTCCTTCTCCTTCTTCTTTGCTGCCGGCTGCTCTGATGCCGTGGTAGCCTTCGCCTTCTTCTTTTCTGCTTGCTCTCTCTGCTTGGTTCGCTTCTTGAGTTCTGACTTGGAGACACGTTCTCCGGTCACCTCGTCAAGGTGGAGGTTCGCAGTGTCTTGCGCGATGGATGCTGTTGCGTCAGCCATGGCGAGGTGTGTGAGCTGACAAGAGAAAGAGCCAGAGCACCTGCGGCGTGAAGATCTAGGCTGGGAAAGAGTCACAAAATATTTTGGAAGCTGAGCCCGAACCCCCCACTGTGCGGGGGTCTCGCAGTGACTCCTAGGCAAGGCTGGTACCTGAAGAGCTGACTAACTTGAACATCATACTCTGTTTTCTTACCCAAACTTTTACTCTATCCAGGGTTTTCCGGTACGAGTTGTCCAACGATGTTTACTTGTGAGACATGTAGCCGCTCATATGGAAGTCAGAGCACCTTCACCCGCCATTGTCGAAATCACGATCCTCAAAAGAGGCAGCATGTCTGCGGGACCTGCGGTGCTCGATTCACCCGCCGGGACCTGCTCAATCGCCACGAGTCGTTGCATTTGCCGACCTCGCATTCAGGGCAGCAGAAGAAGTTGGTAGCCATCGCTTGTCAACCATGTCGACTTTCAAAACTGAAATGTGATGCCAAGCGCCCTTGTTCGCGATGTCAGGCGAAGAATATGACCTGCATTTTTCGACCGCAGCGCCTCGCACGAAGGGGTTCTATAGGATCCACCACAGAATTTCCAGATTCTAGCTTCGCCGATGGCCCTAGAGAGATCACATACGAGATCTCCAGGCCCCGGAGACCATCGCAGGCTCTGTTCACGAGAAATGAAACGCGATCAGGTTCAGTGCCAGCGTCCAATGCTCTCCCCAGCCATTTGAGCTCCCTCCAGCGGAGTTCGAGTGACGTTGGAAGTCTATCGGAGCAAGCACAGCAACGTCTGATAGCCGCGATCGATGTTTTTGCGCGGCTATCACCGGATCCAAAAGTAGCGCAGCAATGGATTGAGATCGCGAACGAAGTGACAACTATTTGCCAGCAGGACGGCCAAGTAGCAGCTGGACCTGCGCAGCCACATCTCGATGCCTTTGTCAATGACTTCTACATAAAAGCTCTGGACTATTTACCTACCAGCCTGATCGGTGATGAAATGTTCCAGAACGCGGATGCGATTACATATCTGTCGCTTGCCGGAATCGGTGCTATGCTCAATACAAGTCTTGTCTGGAGCGCGTCTTGCGGGTCGTTGATTCATAAGACCTTGACGACTGTGTCGCTGGAGAGCTTCGCGAGATTTTCGTCAGATATTGACTCAACAACCATCCTAGGAATAACACGTCTTCAATGCGTTTGGCTGCTTTGTTTCGGTCAGAACAAGGATTTCTACCTCGTTCAGCAGCTCTTTGCGGCCACTCTATTTCTCATCTCGGGTCTGAATGCCAGCCGGAGCTTTTCGTGCATGGCCTTTAGAGATAGCACAGCAAGTGAGCACCACTGCGCAAGGGTTGCTAATGAGACAAACAGTATTCTAGGTACAATCTCCAGAATAGAGTGCGTCCTAAGCGCTATGGATGAGATGCCAAACACCCGGCCATTGCTGACGTACATTGGTACATGCCAGTATTGCTCAGAAGGGTTTCCAGCTGCTGCAAGCTCCCCGAGCTGCACGTGCGGCAACTTATCAATGTACAGAATCAAAGCTGAATTTATGGTCAGTCGACAACTGCCGTTATTCAGTCCTCCGGAACATGATGTCCTATCCTACACGATTCACGAGATGATTTACGAACATTGCTATGGAATAGACAACGGGGACAGCGCGCAACAACTTCCACAGTCACACAACGATGGTTCGCCGGCACATCCAAGCTATCAGAGCTTGCTTGAGAGATGGAGAGACACATTGATTCACGATCTATCACTCATTGAGCACCCGAGAAACAGGACTCTCTGTTTCAATGCGCTCTTGTCTTGTTACCTCGCACAACTGCGCCTGTATGCACCGTTGCGTCTGCTTCAGAGTCTCACAGCGAACCTCAGCGCAGAGAGGACTTCTAATCTCTTCCAACGCGCACGGGTGTGGGCGTCCACCTCTGCTGCGACCCGAGCCACAGATTGCGCAAGTGCACTTTTCGCGCTCATCAAGGCAGAGATGAATCGGGCTGCGACGGCTCGGGCAAAGATCAACTTGTTCGGGATCATTGCATTGCATCGAGCTGCAGTGGTGATATGGGTCTTTGCTGGTTGTCATCGACAGACCGAGACTCTTCCACGCATGGAGCAACTAGACGTTGGAACGGAGCCAATTGCTGTTTGCCAAGAAAATGCTTTCGGCTTGATCATGGATATTGCACAGTTGTGTAAGATCATTAACCCGGACAAACTCATGAAACAGTGGTTTGCAATGTCAGCATGGGAATTGGCGATGACACCGTTTGCAGAGGTTGTGGGCTCCGAACTCAGTCGGAGAGAACAATGAGATTCAGTGAGTGATGTCTTACTCATACCTGCCTTCCATGTCCGCCTTCCTGTCTATCTCCCTGAAGTCTACATACCCGACATCCTTGACAAACGTGTGATGCCATGCTAAATGCTCAGGATTCTGCACCAAGTCCAGGTAAAGCTTTGCCCTAGCTTCCCCACTCATCGCTCCCCTGGTTGCTCGTCCGTCCGGGAAGCGTTCGTCGGTATAGTAAAATCTGCGAACGGCAGAGCGAGTCAGTGGAAAGCCTTAAATAGTCGGACTAAAAGAGCTGAAGCTGAACGTACTTGAACCCTCGATCACGATACGCAACACTGCATTCCCATATCATGTGAGCAGCGGCAATTTTCCCCATACCGAAGAAGAGAACACCTGGAGAAGGCATCACGTTGAGTTTGTTGCCAGTGTAGAAGAAGGCTTTTGCTGCAGTTGCAGGAAGAGCTTTGAAGCCTTCCACGGCATGCTGGGCAGCGCCGAGAGCGTTGGTTGCATTGACAGTCATGTCACGTTGGAAAGTCTCAAGCGAGAACCCGTCGCCGAGTGGATCGTCGGGCGAGAGGTGAGTTCGGCTGGCTCCTACGGGATCGTCAGCAGATATCAACACCGGCGGGCGGGTGAACATGCCATTGTACACCACCACGCTTGGGTGCCCCCAAACCTCACGGACGACTCGAAAGGATTCGGGAATGCACGACAGTTTGGACAAATCGCCTTGCACCTCCAGAGTATCTCCAGCGGGAGTGCCAGTTTTGAGGCTCCGAGCAACCAGCGCTACTCGATACCCATTGCTCAAGAACAGCTTGGCAATGCTGCTGCCGATGTTCGGACCTGCTCCTAAGATGAGTACAATTGGTCTGATACTCTGAGATGTTGACATTTTGGCAAGGTTGTACATTGCTGATATAGCTGCTACGAGGCATCAAAACTGGGCAAGGAACTCACCTTTATATCTCCAACCATGAAAGCGACTTCTGGAAGCACACTTAGGATTACCATTATGGAAAACGCGAGGCGGCACATGTCACAACCCTCTACAATGCCGTGAAGTGAGCTTAAGAGTGGTTTGAATACCACTGAGAGCATGAGAAGACCAATCAGGCCAGTCCAAAACGCCACTTGAGTCCGAAGCCACTCGGAGTATGTATGTCGCGTGTGCCACATAGGTCCGAGCCGCGCGACGTGGGATACGATTAGCAAGCAATTCGTCTACCACACCTATTTCGAACGCCCACGCATCTCATCCATAATCTAGCAAAATCTTTGATGAGTAGCGAGCGAACGGCAAATCGGAGAGTGAGTGGTGCCAAAGGGCGAAATCACCAGCGCCAACAAGGTCCTGGTGTAAGTATGCAAAGGAGTTGAGGCTACTTGCAAAAGTGTTAGTGGCCGGATTGTTCGCCGAGAAGTCCGCCTTTACAAAAGCCATGAATAGGTTCTGGGCAATGCTTGAATCGGAAAACGCTTGTAACGCAAGCACTGCCAATATGTGGATGACCACGAGTAGAAGCACATTGGCAGGTCTACTCTCTTTTGGAAGACTTGTGGTGCGGATGCTGTTCGCTGGCGAGGCAGACTTAGATGCGCAAGGTGAGAGCCTCACTTCACCGTTTCCTCAAACCAACGACGCTCCTGCTCATAGGTTGACGAGTCGAAGAGGAAACCATTGAGGATCTGCGTGGTGTCTTCCCAACCCAAAAGACCCATGTCATGGACCTGGCATGCAAACCGCTCATGGAACCACCCATGGAACAATCCGTTACTAGAACGGGAGTGCCGTCTTTCAGTCGTGGCACCAATATAGAATGCCCATAATCTCGCCTTTTTCCACTTTTGCCACTCAAGACTATGGGTCGGTCGGTCGCTCTTCTCGAGTGCTTCGCGCAAGCCTTCCATTATATCTCCTTCGTAGACTCTCTTGCCGCACACATCGATCTCAAAAGTCAGAGCACGTCCCCATTTCACGGCGCTCAATGCCATATACTGTTGAGCGTAACAGTAGTCGAGTGTCCCAGATGCTGCCTCAGATAGCTCCTTGAAATCGCAATAGCGCTCCATCAAACGTCCAAATGCGATGCACCACTGGTATTGGCCCCAACCATACCTGATCGTTGCTACCTTATCGTTCACTCCCTCACCCGAGTTTGCACGCCACCGTCCAAAGACCTCGCGACACGTTCGAATGCTGGAAGCAAAATCTTCTGAATCGATTGCTGAATCCAGGTGCCAAAGATCAGGCGGTGAGGGAGGAAGGACAGTTGCAACCAGGGAAGCAAAGGGTTTGAACATGGTTGGCAGCCATTCATACACATCGAAAACAGGACGAGTCAAGAGCTGGGTAGCCATGGCCGTGTCACCGTACAGCAGGTACAACATGAGTTCGATCATCGTTAACCCTGTTTCCAGCTTGTCGAAAAGGCCGCCACCCACTCGAAAATATCCCTTGACGAGCTTGCTTAGCATGGTGCCATGCACCCGTGCGGCAGTCACATTGTGAGCCGCGATCTCGGCTGTCCAGAGCATATAGATGTGCCAATATAGCGATGATTGGTTGGCATTTGTAACGACAGAGAGTTTCTTCCGAAGTGCCATGGTGCTCTTGGTTCGGAAAATAAGTGATTTCTGTCGGAGTGCTTGAGATTGGGAAACGTCGGCAGCCACTGCGGAATTTCTGCCCATGAATGCAAAAGCTTCGCCTTCATCTCGAAGTCCATTGACACAGGCATCCCAATCTGATTTGGAACGGGCGGTGGCCAGGTTATGTTTGGATTTGCCGTCGAGGTGATAGGCGGAAGGTATGATGAAGTCCCGATAGAAGGCCAAGATGTTATTCACCTCTGCACTGATGGGGATTGCGTAAGCATCGAATGGATCCGAGTCGCCTGCGTTGAGAATGGTGACAGGTGAGAGTGGATGGTGTTTTACCGGTACCAGCTCGCAAGGTGTGTCTTGGTCAACATCCTCGACTACCGGCTCGGGCTTGGGAGTTCGGCCAAGAACATCTTTCCTTCGTGCATGCGTGCGCCATTTCTGTCCAGAAATCAGTATTTCAAAAAAGGTGAGATTGTGTACGCACAGAAACGTCGGGGACTTTGGCAGAAGTACGTAAGTACTTTACTTTCTCTTTCCGTTTCTGTTTGAGGTAGACGTTCTGAATGTGTGAGAACACTCGATGCCGGTGTGGCAATGCCTTCATATGCTCCGCATCGTGATTGATCCACAGGGTCTCTTGTTGAGCCATTGTGCGCGATGTAGCACGTGGCGGATGGTTCTCATCGTGAGATCAGCTTGGAAGTACCGGCGGTCCCGATAGAGGCCACATCGATCGGGATGAGTAGGGACCCGCTTGTTATAAGGTCTTTTTAAGAGTGGCGATCACACAGTACTAGCTTCGGTCTAGTTGTGGGGGATCTTTTCGCGAACCCGAAAATGGTACTATAGGTATCAGCTGAACTCTCCAAGCAACCAACCTACATATAGAGTTGCGCAGATGCACTAAGAAGAAACCTTGGCGGCGGGGAATGCATCCAAGCGACATGAAGGCAGGTTGAAGCCATCCCCGCAGTATTCCGAAGAAGTGGTTTGTTCTCTGAAATATCCATGCGAAAATGCTATTTGAGCCGTTCTGTGGTAAGTCTTAGAGTCGATGCTCCGCGATGATCTTCCGGTGGGATTGAAACCATGTCCATTCCATAAGTCTTATGTTCATAGAAAATCCTTATGATTTTGAGACTTAACACGACAAGGAAATTGACACCCTTCAACGACAGGTGAAGCATTCGCAGTGCTACTTCAGAGTGATCAGAATGGCATGAGGTGGAGCCACATGATAACTCCAGAACAACTCCAGCTCCCAAGTATCGAGATTGGTCAGCCTCATGGACTATGTTGAATAGTGCTTTGAAAACGTGGCAGATAAAAGAGAGCTCAAGCTGTACGGCACTCCCACTTAGGTAACCTTTCCGACCTTCAGCTCTGGTTTAGGCATGATGACGTTAACGAGCGAACATCTGGCGGAGGTCTTCAGCAACAGTACGGAAGCGACCTCTTCCCTTCTAGCTATGTCACTCTCGAGTTACAGATAAAGAATTGCAAATTCGGGTTCGAAATCAAATCGTACATCACGATTCCCTTCAGTAACTATAAGGTCTCTCGCCGTAATCTACGTGAATACATGACTTTGTCCCTTTGATT